>JAPVLO010000549.1:0-600000 GCA_027257055.1 Cephalopachus bancanus | reverse complement strand
TCCTCAGACTTTGCATTCACAAAGTCTAAATTATTAATATCCAAGTCACCAAGCGTTTACTTTAAAGCATTAAGCAAAATAACAGAAAATAATAAAGTCCCTTCTAAGGCTCTCTTTTCCCTCCCGTTTCTCTTGAGGCTGCGTGGTCGGGCAGCTGAGTGCATGTATTCAGTAGTTTGACAGGATCCTCGCGCTCTCACCACATGCCGGTCGATGTGTCAGGTTCCTGGCGTACAGTAACAAGTAAGGCTCTCGCCTCAAAGAGCTCGGCCACGAGCGACAGATCGGAGCGGGGCCGGCGACAGGGGAGGAGGGAGGGCGCGCGGGCAGAGAGGCCGGCTCGGGCAAAGGCAAGCCACCCGCGGGCCGCGAACGAGCGGAAGGAGGAGCAGAGGACGAGGCCGGCGAGGAGGCCGGGGCCACGCCCGGCCCACCTCTGCGGGGAACGCAGGGCTGCCCAGGTCCGGCCCCTGCTCCGCCCTCGGTCCCCGCCCGCCCGCCCCCCTCGTCGTCCCCCGGTGGACCCGCCGCTCCCGGCCCGGCCCCGCCGGCCCCCGACCCTCCCCGCGCGGAGACTCCGGGTTCCCGCCGAGGGTGGGCCCCGCGGAGGCGCGGCCGACGCTCACCTCGCCGCTTCAAGGTGGTGCGCCTTTCATTCTCGTAGTTGTGTCTGCACACCGTGTCCAGCTCGGCCCGCGTGCGGTCCAGGACGTCCTTCTGCCCGTTCCAGTACTCGGCGTCGGGCCGCCCCAGCGGCGTCAGCGCCCGGTACTCCCCCACGTCGCTGTCGAAGCGCGCGTACTCCTCCCGGTTGTAGACGTATCTGGTCACGAGCCGCACGCGCTCCGTTCCGTTGGTGAAGTAGCAGCAACCTTAAACTGGACCACGAAATCCTCTGCGGGGAATCACCGGCCGGTCAGTCAGGCCCCGCCCGGCCCCGGCCCCGCCCGCCAGCCCCGCGTAACAGCGGCGCTGACCCGGCCGGGAGTAGGACGCGGCCAGCGGGGCCGGGTGGACGAACGCCCGGCCGCCACCCCGAGCGCCCGCCGGCCCCGAGCTCCTCCGGGCGGCCCTTCCCCCGCCCCGCCCGCCCTCTCAGGGGGCCTCGGGGAGGGAGGGAAGCCTGGCCCCAGCCTGAGCCTGAGCGCCCGGCCGAGTCGAGAGAGTTTACTTTTCTCTCTGGAGGGACGGGGTGTTCTCGCACGAAGTCCCATTGCCCACAGAGCTCCTGGGAACGAAGTTACCCCTGTAAGCTTGAGAGTTCAAGGGAGTGAGAGAAACATCCAGGGTTAAGGTCGTCCTCCTGCTGATAAGCGTATTCTCTAGGACCCTGGGCCAAATACCTTCCTTCTCACGCCTGGATTTACTCTGTTACACCCAACCAAACGCAGTGTGAAGTTCACTCATTCCTGTGCTAGAAGGGACCTACGCCTCCCCAGTCCTACAGAGGAGCATTTATTCATGGACAAGGGACATTTGTTCGCGGAAAGAGCATACGCTTTTTGAGATAAATCAGATTCCAATTAAACTGTGTTGATCAACCATCTTAGGCAGGTTACTTAACAGAATGTCCATGTCATTGTGTAAAAAGAAAATCATAATATATACACAGGGGTGCTAGGAAGGTCGAGAAAGAATTTATATAAAGTACTCGCCTGCGTCTGCAATGACTGGCTTCTCAATATGTATTACTTCCCTTCTTAACATTCTCCTGTCTACTTTTTTTTTTTTGAGTTGGAGTCTCACTCGGTCACCCAGACTGGAGTGCAGTGGCCGCTCCCGGCCACCGCAGCCGCGACCTGCTGGGCTCTGGCGATCCTTCCGCTCAGCCTTCCAAGTAGCTGGAACTACAGGCACACGCTACCACGCCCAGCTAATTTTTTGATTTATTGTAGAGATGAGGTCTCACCAAGTTGCCCAAGCGGGTCTCGAACCCGCGGGCTCAGGCAATCCACTCATCTCGGCCTCCCAAAGCGCTGGGATTACAGGCTGAGCCACCCAGCCCGGCCTCCTCCTGTCTTCTAAATTCCATCCACCGTCAACTCAGGTCTCCGAATCACACTCAAGTCACTGATTGCCCATAGATCAGGGAAACCTAGAGACTCCTGCCTGTGGTCACTCAGCTTCACTCAGTACCAAGACCCTCCACAGACTCTCCAGTCAGAACCAGGAATGTAAACTCCTTTTCCTCAAATACAGACTGTAGACACCACTTCGGCCTTACATTCCCCAATGCAGAATCCTATATTTAGTTCTGGCAAGGTCTTGAGACACCCTGAAATGATAAATCCTGCTGTGTCTTTGGGGAAATTCATACTTTCAAAAATAATCCCACTTACTTTTTCCTGTCACTGGTAGTAGATTCACTAGTAAATGCACACTTTGTCTCCCCTTTCCTGTTATGACATTGCCAGGCTTAAGCCTGTAGAATGGGGATTGGATTATCCTCACCTCGTCATTAGAAAATGGAAATGAGAAGGCAACATTGCTCTCCTTCCCAAAAAGAGAAAATGTATGATAAAAGACTGTTCTGGGATCACAGAGATCACCACCTACCATTCCCCTACCCAAGGCCAGCTTGCTCCCCAGAGCACACTTACGTGGAGAGTCTCTGCCCTCAGCCACTGGGGTGCTCAGCATCATCAGTGTCACCATCCCAACTGCTGCCCAAAGTCCTCCTGGGATCTGCAGAGTCATCTTCCAAGACATAATTGAGAGCACAGGAGAAAATAGTGGTCGTCAACACAGCTCAAACCTAATGGATCTGATGTACCTGCCAGAAAATAAAAACCTGTGAATATTTCCATATGTGGTAGGATTGGAGAGTCCTTAGGACAGGAACCAATCAGCACTGGAGCTGATGGGCCTCAACTGTCTCTGGGCAGACATTTATTGGTGAAGGTTCTCTTTCCAATGGCTGGCACTGTCTTTTTCAACTTGTACTGGGTGAACAGTTGAGATGAAGATTTCCTCTCAATTACAGATCTGAAGATTGACTGCCTTAGGGGTTTTAAGAACTAAAAGAAAAATGTGATTCAAGAGTAGACATATTTGTAATATGGATTTAAAACCTGTTGTTATTATACTTGAGATTTTTTACAAAATAAGTGAGAATCATATTTCAGGGGAGAGAAAATTATTGTCATAGAAATATTCACTTCTATTTTCTTAGATACTCTGAGAAACCTTAAGTTTTGGTGAGAAGAGCAAAATTTTTAGAAGGAATTTATTGTGAGTTGCAATTTTATCATGGATATGTTTTATGAAAGTCAACAAATTACTGAACTTCTTTTTTGCCTCAGGATTCTCTTTGTAAAATGTTGATCATGCTTCATGAATTTTACTTCTAGATCTTCATATATACAAATTTAAGGTTAATATGACTTGTTTAATATTGCAAAAGGCTTCTCAACTGCCATGTGTAACTACCAGGTTAACATGTGGAATAAGAAAACAAGCCAAAAAAAAGTGACAACCAGTTCTGCTTGCAAGCAATTCTTTATTATGCAAGAATTTGCTGCAATTATGTTCTTTGAGTTATAGTACTTGAAAAGTTAATAAAGTTGACTTTTTTCCTAAGTTCTGCTTAAATCCTCCTTGAACCATGAAACAGATCATCTGATATCAGCAAAGGCACAATACACAAACTTTTACAGTACTCAGACACAGTCACCTTCGTTTTAAGGATGGAGAGCCAAAGCTGTGAAGAGGCAGTTCCTGGGGCCTGAATAGTATTAATGATGGAGCAAATGTTTAGAGTTATAGATTATATTGTGCAAGGCTTAAACATCAAATTCCAAATGGTAGAGGTATCACTGTTTTTATAAATAAATTTAATATTTATCAGGCTTTTCTTGCCCATGAATAGATGTAGTATTAAATAGTTATGAAGCAATTAGAACAATTCATGGCAAACCTTACTTGTAACCCTAAGCAAGACAGTAAGAGTATCTCCCCCCTCTTCTCTCCTTTCCTCTCTCTCTTCCCTGTAGTTTAGGTTCTCATTTTCAGGTAGAGGATAGGATCTAAAAGCACAATATAAATTTAGTGGGTAAAAAGAAACAGGGAAGAGGCAACAGCAAGAATTGTGTATTAGTGGCACATGAAGGCACTGAGTTACTCCAGTGTTCTGTATCATTCGGGGTCTAGTTCTAAAGCACCTGAGAGCCATCTCTGGGTCCAACAGCAGTGGTGTTCTCAGGATCAGAGTAATCCCAGTGTAAGGAGTGTCTCCAATGATGCAATAGAAACACAAAGAAAGAACCAAACTCGGGCCTAGAATTAGGTTGTAGGCAAGGATGATGGTCAGAGAGGGATTTCAGTGTCCCTAGTCCCCACTTCATTGTCCCTCAGAATCAATAGAGGCCTCTGACCCATCCTCTCCTTCCTGTCTTAAGGGAAAAACTTCCCTCTAGTTTATTCTGAGGGCTGTGAAGCAAAGGCTGTGCCAGACTTGGGGATTTCCCAGTCTCAAAGGCCTCTTCACATATACTTCTCAACTAGCAACAAAAGTGTCAGTTTTGAACCCTTTCTGATTGGCTAAAACCTCATCTGAAAAGTTCTGCTTTGGGTTTCTGCCAGTTGTGTCCACCTGAATCAGCTTTCTCTAGAGCTCTCTTCACTGCCCATATCCCTGCTGCCTTCCTTAGGGCAGCCAATGCTGGCCTGGCC
Organism: Cephalopachus bancanus; assembly: GCA_027257055.1. NCBI lineage: Eukaryota > Metazoa > Chordata > Mammalia > Primates > Tarsiidae > Cephalopachus > Cephalopachus bancanus. The sequence continues at coordinate 595,329 of JAPVLO010000549.1, read as the reverse complement.
TATGAGAGAGGCAGCTGGGACAATCTTGATTCTGAGTATCTCACCTGAATTACCCTGCCAAGCCTCTGTAAAGGCAGGGCACTTAGAATGAGGTGCTGTGTGCACCTCATGTGGGTAATGAGATGGTGAAACTGCCATTAATAGGAGTCAGGGTAACAGTAGGGAGATTCAAACTACATGTTACAAAATATAAAACCACAGGAAAACTTCTCTAACAGTAACTTTGTATGAACTTACATGTTCTAAAACTAAGACCCAATGTGCATTTCTTCCTGAAAGGCATTTAGCACATTAAGTGACCATGTGATTTAAATTACCCATTTGAGTGCTGGGTGTTATAAGATTTATAGTCATAAGATTTATAGTCATAATCATAATGGATTGTGATTGGCATCAATTGAAGTAGTACCTTCAAAACCAGACTTTGATTAGGTCTAAAATTAGACTGTTTTTCCAGTTTGGTGATAGAGACTCCTATCCCAGAAGGGTCTGTGCTAGTACTTGCCTTGTCCATGCCGGATTATGATTGTTTTAGTATCTGCTAACAGTCATTGCTGTGCACAAAAATACTAAAAGATTATTGTTGTATTTTCATCTAATTTGGCCTTGAGGTCTCTCTCACAAGAACAGCTATAAGTTAGTGGTGTTCTGACAGAGTTCCCGGGAATTTGGTTGTAGATGTTTGCAATGTACCTTTAATGGGATACTTTTTGATCCTGGCAGATGGTCTAATGCCTAAATTTCTAATCTGTGACCAAGTGCCTCTCTCACAGGAAAGTTGTTTACACTGGCAGACCCACTTTGGCTCTTGTCTGACCTGTGTTCAGTTTATTCCTACCAAAATAGCCACCCTATAAGAGCATCCTGACTGGAAAAGAAGTTAGACTTGGGTGTATCCATTAGGTAAGACACAGAGAAGGCAATTCAACAAAACACATGATTTAAAGTTCCAAAATTTGTATATTAAAACCTAACCCCCTAATCCTCAATGTAATAGTATTAAGAGGTCAGGCTTTTTAGAAGTGATTAAGTCATGAAGAGGCAGCCCTCGTGGATAGGATTAGGACCCTTATAAAAGGTTGAAGGAAGTGCTTTTTTACTCTCTTGTCCCTCCACCTTCTGCCATGTGATACACCTTCTGCCATGTGCGGACACAGCAAGACAACACCTTGATCTTGGACTTCCCAGCTATGAGAAACTATGAGAAAATAAATTTCTGATCTTTATACATTACCCGGTCTGTGATATTTTGTTACAGTAGTGCCAAAAGTCCAAGACAACATTCTAGAAGGCAGTGTCCTCCAGGAAACACCATGAAATCATTTTATTGAACTGGCTACATCTAGGTAATGGGGTATATATCATTATCCCATTGCCACACCTCTTTTGTTTTTAAATGAGTTCTGTAGTCTTAAGCAATGTTGTGCAGGGTAGTATGTCAAAGAAATAGCATTCTATGAGTGTTTGAATGGTGATGGTTTTGGAGGCAATGTGGGTGAGAATGGCAAATCCACATCCAAAGTATATACCAATTCCAGAAAGAATAAATCACTTCCCCTCCAAGGTGGAGGGTTTTAATATAGTCAACCTGATACCAATTGGCTAATTGGTCTACCCAAGTAATAGTGCCTTATTAAGAGCTCCCTGTCACCCTTAATGGCCGGGAGGTTGGAACTCAGCAATGCAATTAAGTAGGTAATCCTTGCTGACTGTAGTCCTGGTTTGAGCCTGTGCATATTTCTCTTTCTTTCATCAGAGCAGAACTAAAGCTTGTAGCCATTCTCACTAGAGAGACCTCAAGACCAAATTAAAGGAAAATACAATAACCATCTTTTAGTACTTTTATGCACGATAATGACTGTCAGCAGATGCTATAATAATTGTAATCCAGCAAGGACAGGATAAATAACAATGTAGACCCTTCTGAAATAGCACACTCTGTCACCAAACCAGAAAAACAAACTAAAAAAACTAACTTCAGGGAGTGAGAAGAATAGAGAATGGCTTGTGAAGAAGGGAAATTAATATTAATTACAGTCATAAAAATGACTATAATGGTGGAAATTGTAGCAAATTTCACTACCCTTCTTTCCTTAATCTTCTAGAAGATCTCAATTGACCACCTTTTGTGGCCTCCCACTCTTGAAGAAAAATTAAAGTGTGTTAACTTTCACACTTTCATAAGTTTGGGCATGATAAGCACCATATTGGAGAATGGAAGCTTGAAACCCTAAATCACCCCTGGAAAAGAACTACTCACAAATCATTAATACCTTTCTACTATGATACAACTGAGATACAAATTTCTACTGTATTTCAGTAATCATACACTTCTGAGTCCATTTGTTGCAGCAATTTGGCCTATTCTAATTAAGAAGAAGAAAAAATAAGTGCAAAAAACATTAAATGAAGAATATGACCATTTTACTGGTTTTTTCTGAACTAGACTCACCTGAAATTATTCTCACTTTTTTGTCTTAGGATTGCCAGAGAAATAAGACAGGATCTCATGAAAATATTCAAGCTGATGAACAGTGCCAAATTAGCAACTAGTATATGTGTCTGTAATTCAAACCCTACCAATCCTCCCCACCCACCTCTCATCCTTGCCTCCAGAGTAGAGACTGTTTCTCACATATTGCCCCCTAAGTCAATATCAATCAAGCCCATTTTTATTATCCTGAAAGCATCTATAGAAAGACTACCTTGCTGAAAGTTATATTTAAATATGAGCACTGTGCCCCATGTTCCTTTACTGATATTATTTTTAAACTGTGCATACATATATTCTTTACATTTATGGGAAATTATTATGTTACAGATAAGCCTAAAATATTTTGTAAATCTATAAGAAGTTGAAAAGAAAGGCTCCAGTTGGAAGTGAATACATAAAACTATCAGCCTACACTCAAGACAAAAGAAAGAATAACTAGGTGACCACAAAAAAATGTATCATATGTCAGTTCTGGCAGATGGGAAGGGTTGCCTTGCCTGAAGGAAATGCTTGCTAGACCAGAGTGTAACCAAATATGGAATGTTGCCTTTTAAAAAACTCACAGAAGTTGGGCTTAAGTTAAACCATTATAATACTTTCCTCTCCAGTCAACGAGAAGATGTAAGACAGCATCATATGTCTCTGGCAGACTATGCCAACAAGTCTGCTCCAGAAAAAAATTTTAAAAATTAATAAATATACAAAATATCGGTGAAGTCTGTTATGTGTGCAATCCACAGGGAAAAAAAACCCAGAAGTGGAGACTTCTGGCAAGATGGCGACAGGTCAGCTCGGTCTGTGAGACTCTCCACCGAGGAGAACACAAAGAGACTCTTGTTCTCTCCCTGCAGGCTGCAGATCCCATTGTCTGCAGTCTGCTCTTCACACAGAGCTTGGCCGTAGACTTTGCTGAGGCAAAGTCTGGGCAGCTACTGTGTCTGGGCAGTCTGGGCAGCTACTGTGGCTGCTGCTGCCGCCACAGCCGGCTGCCATTCCACATCGCACCGCCAGTGCCTGGGGTGAGCCACCACCTCCTCCAAGGCTGCTGCCGCCGCCTCCCCCAGGCCACCACTGCCACCACCTCCTCCAAGGCAGCCATGGAGGCAGCCACGCTTGGAGGCGGCCATTACACATTGAACCACCTGTGCCCATGGCAAGCCACCGCCACTGCCGGGGCAAGCTGCCATTCCACATCACACCATCAGTGCCTGAGGCAAGCTGCAACCGCCACCACCAAGGCAACCATTACACATCACATGGGCTGTGCCTGAGGCAATCCACAACTTCAGATCTTGAAGCCCCTGCAAGCAAGATCTGCTGAGGTCTACTACTGCTGAGAAGTCCTGCCAGGCCATGCGTCCCCTCCCATGCACCTTGAGGCAACCGTAGCAGCTTGTGAACAACTGAGATAAAGACCATCTGGAGCGAGGGATAACACCACCTGCTGGCGATTCAAGGTAACAACACTGAAATGGAAAAAAATGGAAGCCTGACAGACACAGGACAGACTGCCTGTGTCCTTTCAGCTCTGAGTGGTAAACGGGGTTGTCATGAACTGAGTGATAATCTGAACTGCCCTTCACAGCAGGCCAGGGACAACTAATCCTAACCGTGAACAAACTTACCAGCCTGAAAAGATAGCTAGAAATCAGAGCTGAAAGGACATTCGACTTAAATGAAAAGTCTCAGAGTGTTCTCGATTGGTTGTTAGTCTACTGACTTGATTCTATTCCTTCTGTTTTGTCCCCCACCTTTTTTTCCCTCCTTCTTTCCCTTCTTTTGTTCTCTCTGTAAACCATATCTTTGTATAGAGGAATAGCACACCAATAAGGAGGTTGGTAAGGTTGTATGTTAGTGACATTGTATGTTTTAGTTTTTTTTTTGTATGGGAGTTGGTTAGTTTGTAGCCGTGGTCTATTGTTTTCTTTTTGAGTTGGAGTCTCACTCGGTCACCCAGACCGGAGTGTAGTGCCCACTCCCAGCCACCGCAGCCTCGACCTGCTGGGCTCCGGCAATCCTTCCGCCTCAGCCTTCTGAGTAGCCAGAATTACAGGCATGCGCACCACACCTGGCTGATTTTTTGTAGAGATGAGGTCTTGCTGCCCAGGCAGGTCTCGAACCCGCAGGCTCAGGCAATCCACTCATCTCAGCCTCCCAAAGGCGCAGGATTACAGGCTGGTCTATTGTTTTTATATGTTTCAATTTTTCTCTGTCTCTCTCCATTTGTTGGTACACTCATCTGTTTTCACCCTTACTCCTCTCTCTCTCCACCTCCCACTTCCCCCAATGCCTGCTCCATTCTCTTCCCTCCGTTAACTGCATTATATTTCAGGGATTAAACCTAAAACCCCACTGCACAGGCAGATTCCAAGGCAATGGGAAGTGGGTTTCAGATTATTCATACACCCGTCGGCGGATACCAGGACCTGCAGATAGATTTTGAATCACAGCTCCCTCCTTAAGTAAATTTCAAAACTGCAAAAAGGACCACCCCCAACCTACAGTGCAACTCCAGATTTGAACAAAGTAAGAGGACATACATAAAGAAGAATAGGAGATTGAACAAACAGAAGTAAAAACAACCCCTCTACTCAAGAATAACAGAATTAAAGAAGACGGTGACATGGAGGGAAGGAAAAAGTAGGGAAGGGGGAAAAACCAACAACAACAACAAATGCACAAATGAAGAAAAACCAAAAGAAGAACATAGGTCTCACAGCGACCCCTGGGAGGTCAGACACGGAGAAAACAGACTTCAGAACACAAACAATGAAGAGGCCCAGAAGGAATGGTCACATGAATCAAACCCAGACATCAAGATATTACTAGAATTTAAAAAATCGAAGAGAGACAAGAGGAAAATAGGAAGAAGCTGATGTCAGAAATAACAGCAGTACAGAATACTGTGATGGAAATGAATAACAGACTAATAAGCATGGAAAGCAGAATTAGCCAAGCAGAAGAAAGAATCTCAGAGCTCAAAGACCAAAACACAGAACTAACCCAAACTGTCAAAAACATGGAAAAGAAGCTCAAAAAACTGAACAAAATCCTCAAGAAATGAATGATTACTTCAAGAGACCGAACCTAAAAGTAATTGGCCTTCCTGAGACAGAGAAACAGAGGCCACACTGGAACAAACATTTCATGAAATCATTCAAGAAAACTTCCCTCATCTCATCAGTGATGCAAAAATTCAAAGACAAGAGATTCAGAGAACCCCTGGAAGACAACAAATGAGAAGACCAACTCCCAGACACATAATAATTCACCTAAACAAAGTAGATATAAAAGAAAAAATTCTAAAGGCAGCAAGAGAAAAAGGTCAGACTACCTACCAAGGAAGACCAATTAGAATAGCAGCAGATTTATCTACAGAAACCCTCCAGGCTATGAGAGCCTATCTTCAAAGTTCTAAAAGATAAACAATTTCAACCAAGAATAACATATCCAGCCAAGTTAAGCTTCATCAGTGAGGGAGAATTGAAATCTTTCCCAGATATCCAATACCTAAGAACCTATGCTGCCACCAGACCACCTCTACAGGAAACACTGAAGAAAGTATTGAACACAGAAGAAAAGGAAAAAAAGAACAACAACATTCTTCACAAGAGTACAGGCAAAAGATTAAAAACACACATGAACCAACTCCAGAACCAAAAGAAAGACAACACACAAACAGAAAGAGCAACAACTCTGAAAGAGCATTATGAAAGGGATCAACTCTCATATTTCAATAATTAGCTTGAATGTGAATGGACTAAATGCACCACTGAAAAGATATAGAATGGCAAAATGGATAAAATATCACCAGGCAACAATTTATTGCCTTCAAGAGACTCACCTCACTAGAAAGGACACTCACAGACTCAAGGTAAGAGGATGGGAAACAAATTTTCAGGCGAACAGAACAAAAAAGAAAGAAGGAGTAATGATCTTAATTTCAGACAAAATATCCTTTAAGCTATCAAAATATCAAAAAAGATACAGAAGGCCACTACATAATGATAAAAGGTTCACTTCACCAACAAGAAATATCTATCCTAAACATATATGCACCCAACATAGGTGCGTCAACTTTCATAAAGCAACTTCTAGAAAAACTAAAGAAAGATATTGACTCTAATACCATCATAACTGGGGACTTTAATACCCCACTCACAACCCTAGACAGATCATCAGGACAAAAACTCAACAATGAGATCTGGAACCTCAATGTGACTCTTGACCAAATGGATTTAATTGATACCTACAGAATACTCCATTCAAAGACCACTGAATGCACATTCTACTCATCACTGCATAAAATGTATCCTAAGATCAACCACATAATTGGCCATATATCAAGCAAAAGCAAATTTAAAAGGATTGAAAGTTTACCATGCACCTTCTTGGATCACAGTGGAATAAAAATAAACATTAACACCAACAAGGTCCCCCCAAAACCCACAAAGACATGGACACTAAACAGCATGATGCTAAAACACTTCTGGGTCAATGATGAAATCAAAAGCAGAGATCAAAAGATACCTGGAAATAAATGAAAATGAAGAAACATCTTACCAAAATCTCTGGGATGCCATGAAAGCTGTAGTAAGAGGAGAATTTATATTCCTACAAACACATATGAAGAAAAAGGAAGGATCACAAATTAACAGCCTAACAAGCCACCTAAGGAAGCTGGAAAAGCAAGACCACCAAAACCCTAATTTCAGCAGAAAAATCCAGATCACCAAAATAAAAGCCCAAATCTGGGACATAGAAGACAAAAAGATAATACAAAAAAATCAATGAAACAAAAAGCTGGTTCTTCAAAAGGATAAACACTATCAATGGTCCCCTAGCTAGACCAAGAAAAAGAGAGAAAAAGCCCAAATAAACACAATCAGAAACACAAAAGATGAAGTCACATCTGACCCTGAAGAAATACAAAAGATCATTAGAGACTACTATGTACACTTGTATGGAAACAAACTTGAAAACCTCAAGGAAATGGAGGACTTTCTGTCATCACACAACCTGCCTAGGTTGAAACAGGAAGAAATTGAGACCCTAAATAGACCAATAACAATCAAGGAAATTGACTATGTAATAAGAAAAGTGCCTACAAAAAAAAGCCCTGGACCAGATGGCTTTCCAGCAGAATTCTACAAGACATTTAAGGAGGAGCTGATTCCAATCCTACTGAAGGTATTCCAGGCAATTGAGAAAGATGGAATTCTCCCCAAATCATTTTACAAAGCTAACATCACATTGATACCCAAGCCAGGTAAAGACCCAACAAAGAAAGAGAACTACAGACCAATATCTTTGATGAACATAGATGCTAAAATTTTCAACAAGATCCTAGCAAACCGGATTCAACAACATATCTCAAAAATCATCCATCATGACCAAGTAGGCTTCATCCCTGGGATGCAAGTCTGGTTCAACATTCGTAAAACCATAAATGTAATTAAATACATCAACAAATGTCAAAACAAAAACCACATGATTATATCATTAGATGCAGAAAAAGCTTTTGATAAAATCCAGCACCCCTTCTTGATAAAAACCCTTGAATGTCTAGGCATACGGGAACATACCTCAAAATAGTAAAAGCCATCTACAAGAAACCCACAGCCAGCATACTCCTAAATGGACAAAAATTGGAACCATTTCCCCTGAAAACTGGAACAAGACAAGGATGCCCACTCTCACCCCTCCTGTTCAATATAGTATTGGAAGTCCTGGCTAGAGCAATCAGAGAAGAGAGGGCAATCAGGGGTATCCAAATAGGAAAAGAAGAAGTCAGGTTATCTCTCTTTGCAGATGACATGATTGTGTACCTTGAAAACCCAAGAGAATCTGTCAAAAATCTCCTTACACTGATAAGGGCCTTTGGCAAAGTCTCAGGGTATAAAATAAATGTGCAAAAGACAATTGCATTTCTTTACACCTATAATAAACAAACAGAAACCCAAATAAAAAGCACAATTCCATTCACAATAGCCACAAAAAAAATGAAATACCTTGGCATCTTCCTAACCAGAGACATGAAAGACCTTTACAATTAAAACTATAAAACTCTGCTCAAAGAAATCAAAGATGACACAAACAAGTGGAAAAATATCCCATGCTCATGGGTTGGAAGAATCAACATTGTGAAGATGTCCATCTTACCTAAGGCAATCTACAGATTCAATGCAATACCCATCAAATTATCAGCAACATTCTTCTCAGACCTAGAAAAAACAACACAGGAATCCATATGGAAACACAAATGACCAAGAATAGCCAGAACAATCCTCAGCAAAAAAAAAACAAAGCGGGCGGTATCACATTACCAGACTTCAAACTTTACTATAAAGCTACAATCATCAAAACAGCTTGGTACTGGTATAGGAATAGGCATATAGATCAATGGAATAGAATTGAGATTCCAGAAGCGAAACCTCAATTTCTCAACCAACTCATCTTCAACAAATCCTCCACCACCTACCACTGGGGAGAGGAGAACCTATTCAGTAAATGGTGCTGGGAAAACTGGCTGACCACATGCAGAAGATTGAAACAGGACCTCTATCTATCCCCATACACAAAAATTAACTCCAAATGGATCAGAGACCTAAATGTAAAACCTCAAACCATAAGAACCTTAGAAAATGAAGGACATACCCTCATGGAAATTGAAACTGGCATCCAATTCCTGAACAAAACCCAAAATCCACAGGCCATAAGAGATAAGATAGACAAGTGGGACCTCACTAAACTGACAATCTTCTGCAAAGCCAAAGAAACCATCAAGAGAGCAGGGAGACAGCCTACAGACTGGGAAAAAGTATTTGCCAACTCCAGGTCTGACAAAGGCTTAGCATCTTGGATCTACAAGAAACTCAAACATGTTGAAAAGAAAAAAACAAACAACCCCATTATAAAATGGGCAAAAGTTATAAACAGACACTTCACAAAGGAAGACATCCAAGCAGCAAACAGACACATGAAGAAATGTTCAACCTCACTAATCATCAGGAAGATGCAAATCAAATCCACACTGAGATACCACTTAACTCCAGTCAGAATGGCAAGTATCAATAACTCAAAAAATAACAGTTGCTGGAGAGGGTGTGGTGAAAAGGAAACACTTCTACACTGTTGGTGGGAGTGTAAACTAGTGCAACCTCTGTGGAAAGCAGTGTGGTGATTCCTAAAATCTCTAAGTATCAACCTCCCATATGACCCCACAATCCCCCTACTGGGAATATACCCTGAAGCCCTCAAATCACTCTATCAAAAAGATACCTGCACATGAATGTTTGTCGCAGCATTGTTCACAATAGCAAGAACCTGGAACCAACCATGCTGTCCATCAAAAGAGGACTGGATTAAAAAAATGTGGTACATATACATGATGGAATACTACACAGCCATAAAAAAGAACAAAATCATGAATTTTGCAGCGACCTGGATGGAACTAGAGTCAATAATACTGAGTGATCTCTCACAGAAACAAAGATCTGAGTATCACGTGTTCTCACTCATATAGTGGACCTTGATCATCCAATGCACTACCATAAGAAAATGACTGACAGTGGTGGGAAACTATGGGGGGGAAGGGGGATGGGACTAATGGTAGTAAACATCTGTCTGGGGACAGGGAGACACCTGTTATCAACAAGGGGGCCTGAATGAAGCACATTTGTATACCTAACCCTTAACTGTACCCCACAATATGATACTAAAAAAAATATTGATTATATTAAAAAAAAACCCAGAAGTTTACTTAAAGACAGAAAGAAGTTTAATAAGATACTATATTCTTGAACAGGACAATTTGCATCGATTTTCCAAACAAAATACATAGATTTACTAATGCTTTAAATATCAAGAAAAATCATTTTATTAATAAATGTTTCTAATTGTTTTCAAGAATAATAAATGTACAAAAATAACTATTGGTAAAAAATGGAAGGAATTGCTCTAATAGATGTTTGCAAATGATTGTAAAGCTAAGTGAAATACATTCCTACAGCCATAAAAAAGGACAACTTTGAAATTAAGTTGACTGCTCAGAGAAATAGAACCTAATTTATGTTAATATTAATGAAATTAAGAAATGTGTTTACAGTAGTCTCCACTTATACGTTCCACGCCCCCCAGTGGATGCCTAAAACTGTGTATAGTAACAAACAGTATATACAAGATCTGACAATTAAGTTTCACAAACTTGCCACCATACACTTATGTTGGCAGCACTGTACAAACAACTGAGTAGGGTTTCATAACCTTGGTATATCAGTGTCTCACAGCTGTGTTCGTGTTTACATGTTGTGGTGTCTTGCTGGGTGGTATTCATTATTGTTGTTGTGTGTGTGTGCGCAATCACAAGAATGTTGGAACTTGAATTAGAGCAATGAACAAACATTAAATTTCTTGTTGAACTTGGCAAAGCTGGAAGTGAAGTGAAATAGGGACATGTTAGTCCAAGTTTGTAGGGATAGTGCCATGAAGAAAATGGCAGTGTACAAATGGATTAAACATTTTTCTGTGGGGAGAGAAAATGTCACTGACAAAGAGAGGTCAGGACGACCAATAATAAGCAGAGTTGACAAAAACGTTGCACAAATGTGTCGAATTGTATGTCAAAATTGTTGGCTGACAGTGAGAAGCATAGCAGACCAGATAAACATTGAAAGAGTAACAGGAAAATCTTAACTGAAAATCTTAGCTTGAGAAATGTGTGTGCAAAAATGGTCAAGGAGCTCTTGCATCACGACAATGTACCAGCTCACACAGCACTGTCTGGGAGAGAGATTTTAGCCAGTAAACAATTAACTGTATTGGAATACTTTTCCTACTCACCTGATCTGGCCCCCAGTGACTTTTTTCTTTACCCAAAAATAAAGGAAATATTGAAAGGAAGACATTTTGATAACACTCGGGACATCAAGGGTAATACAATGATAGCTCTGATGGCCAAAAAGAGTTCCAAAATTGTTTTGACAAGTGGACTGGGTGCTGACATTGATGCATAGCTTCCCAAGGGGAGTACTTCAAAGGTGACCATAGTGATATTCAGTTATATATCCCTTTTATCTTCTTTTTTTTTAGCTGGAGCCTCATTTTGTGGCTCAGGCTGGAGTGCAGTGGCATGCTCACGGAGACCCCAGCATCAACTCACTGGGCTCAGGCAATTCTTCTGCCTCAACCTTCCAAATAGCCAGAACTACAGGTGTACAGCACCATGACCAACTCAATTTTTTTTAATTTATTGTAGAGATGAGGTCTAGCCAAGTTGCCTAGGCTGGTCTCAAGCCCATGGGCTCTTGCAATTCTCTCACCTTGGCCTCTCAAATTGCTGGGATTATAGGCAACGCCTTGATCTTGGACTGGCTATGTAGCAATTTTTAATAGGATGAGTTCATGAACTTAATTGTCAAATCTTATCATCTATTTCTTGTCATATACATGCCTATAATAAAGTTTAATTTATAAATTAGGCACAGCAATAATGACTAATAATAAAATAAAACATGGTTGTGGTGGGTACTCTTAAAACTCGGACCAAAAACTATTTTGTATCCCCCAAAGCTACTGAAATTAAATAAATAAATAAATAAAACAACTATAACAATATACTACAATGAAAGTTACATGAATGGCATCTTGCAAAATGTCTTACTGTATGGTACTCAACTATTTTCAGACTATGGGTGACCACAGGTAACTAAAATTGTAAAAAGTGGAACTGTGGATAGGGAGGACTACTGTGTTATATTTTTAAGAAGTTACTAACCCTTTGAGAAAATTTTGGGTGAGAGACAGAAACATATTTCTAAGAAGCTTTCGTGTTACATGTTATGTTCTCTATTCTCCATGGCACAGAAGGGCCCACTCTACTCTTCCATAGTCAACCCAGGTCTGTGGGGCAAAGGGCAGTAGATAATGGGGATTGGAAGTCAGTGGGATAGAGGGATCAGGAGACAAGTATTTTGAAATATCTTTAATCATCATGGCACATCTTGGTGGAATGGAAGGGAAAGCAGCATGGTGGTGAGAAAAATATGGTGAGTGAAGACGTTTTGGGGTGAGATTTTTAGGGGAAGAAGTTTTTTTAAATTTTTTAAATCATTTTTCTGGGTATTAGAAATACAACCCTAGTTCAACATTTTTCAAGGGATTGCAAAATGGTTTGAAATGTTTGAAAAGATGCATTGGGCAATTTATTCTTGCTTCTTTAAAGAATGCCACACTGGGACTACTTTTAAGAATCAACCAAGTTTTTCTACATTTATATTAGATAAATTAAGAATTAGTACATAATAAAAGTAAAACTTTAATTCAGAAATGGTATTGGGTCAATTGATTAGTTAGTAAGACAGTAAAAAGTGCCAATACATAAATATACAGAGATGATAATCTGCCATGAGTGGGCAGAAGCCTGTGGCCCTTACCAGATGTAAATATTCAATGCTGAATTTTTCCAGACTTCAGAATCACGAGCCAAACAAACCTTTTTTCTTTATAAATTCCCAATCTTGGATACTTCTTTTTAGCAACACCAACAGACTAACACAGCTACTATAATTTTTACTTCAATCATCAAATATGAGTTAAGAAGCACATGAAGAGAAGAGTAGTATCTCACATTTCCAACTATTTCTACCCATTCTATTGTTTTACTTTTCTTTCTGAAATGCCAAACCTTCTTCTATTATCATTTCCTTTCTGTCTGGAGAACTTCCCTTAGCCATTCTTTAAGGGTAGATTTGCTAGTGACAAAATGCTCTCAGGCTTTTGGGGGCTTTTTGTTGTTGTTTATTTGTCTGTTTTTAATCTAAGAATATCTTCATATTCCCCTTCATTCCTGAAGGATACTTTGCCAAATATAGAATTCATGGTTGGCAATTATTTCTTTTCAGTACTTGAAAAATGTTGTGATATTTCCATTTAGCCTCCATAGTTTCAGATGAGAAATTTGCTGTTATTCAGTGCTCCTCTATATATGTATCATTTCTCTCTGGCTTCCTGTAAAGCTTTTTTGTCTTATGTTTCACACGCTTAATTATCAGTGTGTCTTGGAGAAGAATTCTTTTTTTTTTTTTTTAATTTTATTGTTGTGGGGTACAAGTGGGAATTTACTACATAGTAGGTTATGTGCAGGTGAAGTTTGGGCTTCTTACTGGCCCTCCCTACCCCTGGTAGTGGACAAGGTACCCAATGTGTTGCCATGTGCACCCCTCCTTCTTTCGTCCCTCCCCTAGCAGTGTCCAGTGTCTGCTGATATCATCCTTGTGCTAGTATGACTAATGTTCAGGGACCGCTTATGAGTGAGAACATGCAGTATCAGTTCTTTGTTTCTGCAATAGTTTGCTTAGTATGATGGTTTCCAGCTGCATCTAAGTTGCTGCGAATGGCATGATTTTGTTCCTCTTTATGGCTGCATAATATTCCATTGCGTATATGTACCATATTTTCTTTATCCAGTCTACTTTCAGTGGGCTTCTGGATTGCATCCATGTTTTTGCTATTATTAATACTGCTGCAATAAATGTGTGTACAGTTATCTTTTTTTGTAGAGTGATTTATATTCCTGTAGGTATATCCCCAGGAGGGGGATTGCTGGATCATGGAAGCTCAATTTTTAGTTCTTTGAGGAATCACCACACTGCTTTCCTCAGAGGTTGAACTAGCTTACATTTCCACCAACCGTGTAGAAGTATTCACTTTTCTCTGCAGGCATGCCAGCATCTGTTGTTGTTGTTGTTGTTGTTGTCTTTTTTTTTTTTTTTTTTAGTTGGAGTCTCACTTTGTCACCCAGACTGGAGTGCAGTGGCCGCTCCCGGCCACCACAGCCTCGACCTGCTGAGCTCCGGCGATCCCTCCGCCTCAACCTTCCAGTAGCTGGAACTACAGGCGTGCACTACCACACCCGGCTAATTTTTTTATTTATTGTAGAGATGAGGTCTCGCCAAGTTGCCCAGATGGGTCTCGAACCCATGGGCTCAGGCAATCCACTCACCTCAGCCTCCGAAAGCATGGGATTACAAGCTGAGCCACCAAGCCCAGCTGTTGTTGTCTTATTAATGATAACCATTCTTACTGGTGTTAGGTGGTACCTCATTGTAGTCTTAATTTGCATTTATCTGATAGTTAGTGAGGCTGGGCCCTTCCTCATGTGTTTGTTGGCTGCTTGTATGTCCTCCTTTGAGAAGTGTCTGTTCATGTCCTTTGCCCACTTTTTGAAAGTGTTGTTTTGGGGTTTGTTTGTTTTCTTCTTTTTTTTTTTTTTCCTTTCAATTCATTTGAGTTTCTCGTAGATACTGGATGTTAGGTGTTTGTCTGATGCATAGTTTGTAAGTATTTTTTCCATATGTTGTCTCTTTATTCTTTTGATGGTTTCTTTTGCTGTGCAAAAACTTATCAGGTTGATAAGGTCCCGACTGTTAATCTTAGCTTCTGTTGCAATTGCTTTTGAGGACTTGTACATAAATTCATTTCCTTGGAATGGAATTATTTGGATTTTTTCTGAGTTGTTCTCAGCATCTTTTTTTTTTACTGTTATTACTTTTTTAAAAAACTTTTAGTTTTTTATTATAAAGATGTGGGGTGCAATTCAGGGTTAGGTATACAAATGTTCATTTGCAGGTACCCTTGTTGATGAGGTATGCCCTCCCTACCCCAGGCAGACTCCCACTACTACCAATCCCACTTCCCCACCCCTCTCCTGGCAGTTTCCCGCTGCCAATCCTTTTCTTATAACATTACGATAATTGTTCAAAGTCTTCTTATGAGTGAGAACATGTGATACTCAGTTCTTTGTGTCTGTGAAATAACACTCAGTATTATAGACTCTAAGTCCACCCAGGTTACTATGAAGTTCATGATTTTGTTCTTCTTTATGACTGTATAATATTCCATCATGTATATGTACCACACTTTTTAATCCAGTCCTCTTTTGATGGGCAGCATGGTTGGTTCCATGTTCTTCCTACTGTGAACAATGCTGCGATAAACATCGTGTGCAGATATCTTTTTTCATAGAGTGATTTGAGTTCTTCCAGGTATATTCCCAGTAGGGGGATTGCAGGGTTGTATGGAAGGTTGATTTTTAGATCTTTTCAGAATCACCACACTGTTTTCCACAGAGGTCATACCAGTTTATACTCCCACAACAGGGTAGAAGTGTTCCCTTTTCAAAGCATCCTCTCCAGCATCTGTTGTTTTTTGAGTTATTGATAATGGCCATCCTGACTGGAATTAGGTGGTATCTCACTGTAGTTTTAATTTGCATTTCTTTGATGACTAGTGAGGCTGAGCATTTTTTCATGTATCTGTTGGCTGCTCGTATGTCTTCTTTTGAGAACTGTCTATGCATAGCTGTTGCCCACTTTGTAGTGGGGCTGTTTGTTTTTTTCTTTTCTGCATATTTGACTTCCTTGTAGAACCTAGATGTTAGGCCTTTGTCAGACACACAGCTGGCAAATATTTTTTCCCATTCTGTGGACTGTCTCCCTGCTCTCTTGATGGTTACTTTGGCTTTGCAGAAGCTTGTCAGTTTGATGAGGTCCCACTTGTCTATCTTATCTCTTATGGCATGGGCACTTGGGGTTTTGATCAAGAATTGGTTGCCAGTTCCAATTTCCATAAGGGTATCTCCTGCATTTTCTAGGGTTCTTATATTTTGAGGTATTACTTTTAGGTCTTTGATTCATTTAGAGTTGATTTTTGTGTATGGTGATAGGTAGGGATCTGTTTTAATCTTATGCTTGTGGTCAGTCAGTTTTCCCAGCACCTAACTGACCATAAGCATAAGATTTACTAAATAGGTTCTTCTCTCCCCAGTGGTTGTTGGTGGAGGCTTTGTTGAAGATCAGTTGGTTGAGAAATTGAAGTTTTGCTTCTGGAATCTATCCTGTTCCATTGGTCTATATGCCTGTTCTTGTACCAATACCAGGCTGTCTTGATTATTGTAGCTTTATAATAGAGTTTAAAGTCTAGAAGTGTGATACCTCTTGTATTTTTGTGGAGTTTTTTTGTTTTGTTTTGCTGAGAATTGTTTTGATTATTATGGTTGTTTATGTTTCCATATGAATTCCTGTACTGTTGTTTCCAGTTCTGAGAAGAATGCTGCTGGTAATTTAATGGGCATTGCATAAAATCTATATATTGCCTTGGGTAAGATGAGCATCTTAACAATGGTGATTCTTCCAATCCATGAGCATGGAATATTTTTCCATTTGTTTGTGTCATCTTTGATTTCTTTGAGCAGTGTTTTATAGTTTTCATTGTAAAGGTCTTTCTGGCCAAGGTATTTGAATTTTTCTGGCTATTGTGAATGGGATTGTGCTTTTTATTTGGGTTTCTGTTTGTTTATTTTTGGTGTATAGAAATGCAACTGTCTTTTGCACATTGATTTTATACCCTGAGACTTTGTCAAAGTTTTTTATAAGTGCAAGGAGGTTTTTGACAGATTCTCTTGGGTTTTTTTTTTTTTTGTTGGAGTCTCACTCTGTTGCAGACTGGAGTGCAGCTCGGCCACCGCAGCTCGACCTAGCTGATCCTTCCACCTTTTCATTGTAAAGGTCTTCTGGCCAAGGTATTTGAATTTTTCTGGCTATTGTGAATGGGATTGTGCTTTTTATTTGGTTTCTGTTTGTTATTTGTGTATAGAAATGCAACTGTCTTTTGCACATTGATTTTATACCCTGAGACTTTGTCAAAGTTTTTTATAAGTGCAAGGAGGTTTTTGACAGATTCTCTTGGGTTTTTGAAGTATAGCATCATGTCATCTGCAAAGAGGGATAATGTGACTTGCTTTTTTCCTATTTGGATACCCCTGATCTCCTTCTCTTGTCTGATTGCTCTACCTAGGACTTCCAAAACTATGTTGAAAAGGAGAGGTAAGAGTGGGCATCCTTGTCTTGTTCTGGTTTTCAGGAGAAATGGTTCTAATTTCTGTCTGTTTAGCAGTATGCTGGCTGTGGGTTTCTTGTAGATGGCTCTTACTATTTTGAGATATGTTCCATCTATGCCTAAATGTTTGAGTATTTTTATCAAGAAGGGATGTTGGATTTTGTCAAACCCTTTTCCACATCTAATGATATAGTCATGTGGTCTTTGTTTTTACATCTGTTGATGTATAAAATTACATTTTATGGTCTTACGAATGTTGAACCAGTCCTGCATCCCAGGAACGAAGTCTATTTGGTCATGGTGGATGATTTTTTTTTTTTTTTTTGGAGTTGGAGTTGGAGTCTCACTCTGTTGCCCAGACTGGAGTGCAGTGGCCAGGAGCAGGCCACTGCAGCCTCAACCTGCTGGGCTCTGGCGATCCTTCCGCCTCAGCCTTCTGAGTAGCCGGAATTACAGGCATGTGCTACCATGTCCGGTTGATTTTTTGATTTGTTGTAGAGATGAGGTCTCACCAAGTTGCCCAGGCAGGTCTCGAACCCGCAGGTTCAGGCAATCCACTCACCTCAGGCTCCCGAAGCACGGGATTACAGGCTGAGTCACCGAGCCCGGCTGGTGGATGATTTTTGAGATGTGTTGCTGAATTTGATTTGCAAGGATCTTGTTGAGAATTTTAGCATCTATGTTCATCAAGGATATTGGCCTGTAGTTTTTCTTTGCTGGACCTCTACCTGGTTTGACTATCAATGTGATGTTAGCTTCACGAAATGATTTGGGGAGAGCTCCATCTTTCTTGATTGCCTGGAATACTTTCAATAGGATTGGTATCAGTTTCTCCTTGTATATGTTTTGTAGAATTCTACTGGAAAGCCATCTGGTCCAGGACTTTTTTTTTAGGTAGTTTTCTTATGACGTAGTCAATTTCCTAGATTGCTATTGGTCTATTTAGGGTGTCAATTTCTTCTTGTTTCAATTTGGAGAGGTTGTGTGATGTCAGTAAGTCCTCCAGTTCCTTTAGGTTTTCAAGTTTTTTTCCACATAAGTGTGCATAGTAGTCTCTGATAGTCATTTGTATTTCTTCGTGGTCAGTTGTGACTTGATCTTTTGCATTTCCAATTGAATTTATTTGGGCTTTTTCTCTCTTTTTCTTGATCATTCTGGCTAGGGGTCTATCAATGTTGCTTATTCTTTCAAAGAACCAGCTTTCTGTTTTGTTGATTCTTTCCTATAATATTTTTGTCTTTTGTGTCCCATATCTGGGATTTTACTTTGACAATCTGAATTCTTCTGCTAAAGTTAGGAGTTTGGTGCTCTTGTCTTTCCAGCTCTTTTAGATGATTTGTTAGGCTGTTAACTTATGACCTTTTCATTTTTTTTTAATGTGTTTTCATAGAAATATAAACTCCCCTCTTAGAATTGTTTTCATGGTACCCCAGAGGTTTTGGTAAGATGTATCTTCATTTTCATTTGCTTCTAGGAATCTTCACATTTCTGTTTTGATTGCTGTGCTGACCCAGCAGTCATACACCATCATACTATTTAGTGAACCTGTCTTTGTGTGTTTTGGGGGAATTCTGTTGGTGTTGATATTTGTTTTTATTGCACAGTGGTCTGAGAAGGTGTATGGCAGTATTTTGATCTTATGAGATATTTTTATGCTTGCTTTATGGCCAAGGTTGTGATAGATTTTATAGTACATTCCCTGTGGTGATGAGTTGAACGTATATTTGGTCAGTCTAGCTAGGGGGACCATCAGTCTTGTTTATTCTTTCAAAGAACCAGCTTTTTGTTTCGTTGTTTTTTTGTATTATCTTTTTGCCTTCTATGTCCCAAATTTGGGCTTTTATTTTGGTGATCTGGATTCTTCTGCTGAAGTTAAGGTTTTGGTGGTCTTGCTTTTCCAGCTCTCTTAGATTATTTGTTAGGCTGTTAATTTGTGATCTTTCCATTTTCTGTGTGTGTATTCATAGAGATATGAATTCCCTTCTTAGTACTGCTTTTATGGCATCCCAGCAGTTTTGGGAAAATGTTTCTTCATTTCATTTGTTTCCAGGTATATTTTAATCTCTGTTTTGATTTCCATGTTGACCCAGGAGTTGCTTAGCATCATGCAGTTTAGAGTCCATGTCTTTGTGGTTTGGGGGGAACTTTGTTGGTATGGATATTTATTTTTATTCCACTGTGGTTTGAGAAGGTGCATGGCAGAATTTCAATCTTATGAAATTTACTTATGCTTGAATGTATATTTGGTCAGTCTAGCTAGGGGGACCATCAGGATGTGGTTGATCTTAGAGTATGTTCCATGTGGTGATAGTAGAATGTATATTCCATGATCATTGGGTGGACTGTTCTTTAGGTACCAATTAAGTCCATTTGGTCAAGTGACACATTGAGGTGCCTTCTTGTTGATTTTTTTTTTGTCTTGATGATCTGCCTAGGGTTGTGAGTGGGGTGCTTAAGTTCCCAGCTATGATAGTGTTAGAGTCAATATCTTTTTTAAGTTTACCTAGAAGCTACTTGATGAAAGCTGGTGCTCCTATGTTGGATGCATATATGTTTAAGATGGTTACTTCTTGTTGATGGATTGAACTTTTTATCATTATGTTGTGACTTTCTGTATGTTTTTTAAATTTTTGATAGCTTAAAGGGTATTTTGTCTGATATTAAGATTGTGCCTCCTGCTTTCTTTTGTGTTCTGTTCACCTGAAATTTTGTTCTCCATCTTCTTACTTTGAGTCTGTGAGTGTCGTTTCTGATGAAATGAGTCTCTTGGAGACAATGTATTGTAGCCTCATGATATTTTATCCATTTTGCCATTCTGTGTCTTTTCAGTGGTGCATTTTTTCCTTTACATTCAGGCTAATTATTTAAATATGAGAGTTTATCCCTGTCGTGAGTTTCTTATAGAGTTTGTTGTTGTTGTTGCTGTTTGTTGTCTTCCTTTGATTTTTGGGCTGATTCATGTGTGTTTTCAATCTTTTTCCAGCATTCTTGTGAAGGGCATTGTTGTTCTTTTTTATTTTTCTTTTGTGTTTAACACTTTCTTAAGTGTTTCTTGAGAGCTGGTCTGGAGGCAGTGTAAGCTCTTAGGGACTGAATGTCTGAAAAAGATTGTTAATTCTCCATTTCTGATGAATCTTAGCTTAGCTGGGTAGGTGTTTCTTGGTTGAAATTGTTCATCTCTGAGAACTTTGAAGATTGATCTCCAAGCTCTCCAAGTCTGGAGTGTTTCTGTAGATAAATCTGCTGCTACTCTAGCTGGTCTTCCCCATTAGGTAATCTGACATTTTTCTCTTGCTGCCTTTAGGATTTTTTCTTTTATACCTACTTTGTGTAGGCAAATTACTATGTGTCTAGGAGTTGATTTTCTCATTTGTTGACTTGCAGGAGTTCTCTTGGGTTTAAATAGTTGCATCACTGATGAGATGAGGGAAGTTTTCTTGGATAATTTCATCGAATGTTTGTTTCAGGGTGGTCTCTGTCTCTCTTTCTGCCTCGGGAAGTCCAATTGCTCTTAGGTTTGGCCTCTTGAAATGATCACTCATCTTTTGAAGGTTTTATTCTGTCTCTTTAAGCTTCTTTTTTATGTTTTGGGGTTAGTTCCATATTTTGGTCCTCAAGCTCTGAGTCTTTATTCTGCTTGACTAATTCTCCTTTCCATGCTTATCAGTTTGTTATTTATTTCATTCACTGTATTCTTTACTGCTATTATCTCAGTTATCAACTCTTTCATTCTTTCCTCTTGTCTCTCCTCAATTCTATTAATTCTCTCTAATAATGTCTTGATATCTGGGTTTGTGGTTTGAGACCAGTCATTCTGGGGGCTCTTCATTGTTTGTATTCTGAAATCTGTATGTCTGAACTCCCAGGGGTCTGTGTGAGACCATATTCTTCTTTTGGTTTTTCTTCATTTGTATAGATTTTCCTCCCTCCTTTTTAAAAACCTCTTCTTTAATTCTGTTGTTGAGGGATGGGGGTAGCTTTTACTTCTATTTACTCAGTCACCTATTCTCCCTTATGTGGATCCTCTGACTTTGTTGATTCTGAAGTTGGACTGTGAGTTGGGGGCTGTACTTTTTGCAGTTTTGAGATTTAATTGAGGGGGTAACTGTGATTCAGAATCCATCTGCAGGTCCCAGTGTCCACTGACAGGTGTGTGGGCTCCCTGGAACCCACATCCACTGCCTTACAGTCTGTCCATGCAGTAGGGGTATAGGTTTGCTCCCTGAGAGCTAAATGAGGTAAGAAAAAGGGAAAGATTGAAAAAGGGAAGGAGGGGAGGTGAGAGGAAGGTGGAGAGAGAGAAGAGTAAGAGCTAAAACAGACATACCAACTAACAAATGAAAAGAGACACAAATAAAGACAGAAAAGAGTTTTAAAAATTAAAACATACAGACAATCATACAAACACACAAACTGACAAAAACACCCCTGTTAATGTACTCTCCCTCAAAAATATCCATACACAAATAGGAAGTCTAAAAAACCAGCAATAAAATAACAGAAACAAAGCAAGTATGAAAAAGTAATCAAAAACAGAAAGAAAGAGAGAAAAAAACTAAAACAAAAATGAACAAAACAGACAAAAAAACAAAACTCGCTCTGAGGTCAGTCCTTTAAGTCCAACTTTCTTTCAAATCTGATTCCAACCCCTCTTCCCTGCTCTCAGGTGCAAGCTGATAAGATTGTTCTCAGTATGGATCAGATGCCTCAGGCCTACTGTGGAAGGAGGGTGGATCAGATCTGGACTCACCCTGGTGGCTGCCTATCAGATCTTGTCTGCCACTCAGATCTGACTGACGTGTCTGTGTCCGATCCAGCATGGGGGAGGGGTGTCTGTTTTTCCAAGTTTGATGGGATTACCTCTAGGTCCCAAGTTGGAGGCTGGGTGAAGCTGGGTAGGGCAATGTTGGTCTCTACCTCTTCTTGGGACAGAGAAAATGGCTCCAGTTGGTGTTTCCTCACCAGTGGTGGAGCTCCTCTCCAGCTCTCCCCCAGATTCTCTCTCCACCGATCAGATCCAGGGGCTCCAGCCACTTTGCTGTCACAGGTGATGGTGGCCAGGCACCAGGTTATGAGAATCAGCTATATTACACAGGCTTTTCTCACGAGAGTCCCAAGAACAGCAAATGATCCTGCATACCTCAGCTTTAATCTCAGGGCATTGGGAGGTTGCAGTCACCTATGGAAGAGAGCCCCGGGTGCATGAACCTGAGTCTCCCCTCAGATGGACTTTCACTCACCCACTGACACATGCCTACTCACACAGAGAGTCTGTATGGACACTCGTTTTTGCAGAGACTCTCGCAATCTGACCTGTCCTGTTGCCATCTTGATGGAAGTCTCACTTCTTGAATCTATAGAATTCTATCTTTAGCCACATTTAGGAAATTTTCAGCCATTATTTCTTTGAATGTTTTTTCAGCCCTGCATTCTTTTTTCTCTATATCTGAGACTCCAGTAATAAAAATGTCAGATCTTTTTATATTGTCCCATAAGTCTCAGAGTCTCTGTCCATATTTTTCAGTCTAGTTTCTTTCTGTTGTTCAGAATAAGTAAATTTTATTGATCCATCCTCAAGTGCACTGATTCTATCCTCTCTACTGTTGAGCCCAGCAATTATTTTATCTAGTTTATTTTTCAGTTCTATAATTTCCAGTTAGTTCTTTCTATTGCTTCTTTTTCTTTACTTAGATTTTCTACTCTTTTCATTTGTTTTGAGCGAATTCACAATCACTTGTTGAAGTATTTTATGACAGCTGCTTTAAATTTCCTGTCAAATACTTCCAATATCTAATTAATCTTTGTTAGTATCAACTGATTGTCTCTTCTCATTCAAGTTGTAATTTTCCTGATTCTGTGTAATGAGAGCAATATTTTATTGTATCCTGGCACATTTTAGTAATTATCTTAATAGATTCACTATCCTATTTAAATCTTGTATTTTAGTAGAAAGACACCCTGTCCTGGCCTACTTTTCTGGACTTTGATTTAAAGACAATTTCATTTTCAGAGCCAGTACAGTGTTACCCTGGTCTGTTTTACTCACTTTTTAACCCTGAGGCTTCCATTCAGTCCTAGCTGGTGTCATCCACATGGATGGAAGGCACTTCCCTGGACCAATTGGTGCTGCTAGGTGGGAGATGTGGTCAATCAGCCTGGGACATAGGACATTTACCTTGGTCTCCTCTCCAGGCTACTCAGTGCTGAAGGGCTTCTTACCTGTTCTTTGCTGGTGCCACAGGAAGAGAGAGATACCTTCTGGTGCTACCTGAGCTACCTTTCGCTACTGGGAAAGAAAATTGGGAAATGCTGGCCCTGGTCACCCTCTGCCTCTAGGTGATCGAGAAACACCAGGCCTGCTAGTGCATCTGCATGAACATGAGGGATGGGAAATAGGGTTTCATATTCAAACTGTGTTAACTGCAGCATGGGAAGCTGACCTGCAGTGCCTTTTTTGTTTGTTCCTTCTTTTTCATTTCATATATCTGTGCTGCATCTGTGGAACAGATAAAGTTTTCTAATTTTAAAATTCTAAAGCCACTTCAACCAGAAATCCTTTATATTCATCTCCTTGTGATTATTCTGTGTGTTTCGTATTTGGGATTTGTACTTCTTACTGTGATCTCATTTTTGTTAGGGATTTTTCCCCCTTATAAGAGTTCTGTATGCTCTTGGTTATATAAATGCCCTAGTAAGTGGCTCTGTCTCTTCTATTATAGTCTCCAGAAATTCCTTAATTCAGGACCAGTTTCTAGGTCAATTTCTTACTTTAGTATTCTTGCAGAAGTGGGAATAAACTCCTTACAGTCTTTTTATAAACAAGAAAGAAATTTTCATTTATATTAACTAGTCAGACAAAGTGAAACCACAAAGATATGTGTTGGAACTTTGCTTGTGTTTCAGTGATATGAGTATCCTCTTCACTAAATCAGATAATAGTTTTCAAATATTGGAAAATTATTTTATCTCTTTTTTTGCACTGTTTACACTGTATAGGCCAAAGACATGATACACTTTTAAGTTTAATCTTTGTATCCATCCCTTTGATAAGTATATACCAGGGTCTCCAAACTCCTGGCAGTGGGCCTGCTACTTGTTCTTATAAATAAAACTGTATTAGATCACAACCATGTTACTTTATTTATACATTGTCTATGACAATTTAGCTCTACAATAGCAGAACTGGATAGTTGTGACAGAAACTGTATGGCTTGCAAGCCTAAAAGATATTCTATCTGGCCTTGAAGAAAAAATTACTGACTTTTGATCTAGACAATCAACAAAACAGTAAGTCAAGTCCTGATTTATAACATTTTCTGACTTCCATAGAGTAAATATTCCCACTGTAGCAGATTTTAAGTTCCCAACCTGAGTCACTGAATGCCTAGTTGGAAAGAGATGTGTAGTAAGTCACCCTTATGGGAAGCATTTCCAACACACACCTGCAATAGGCGAGAAAAACCTCAAAAGCATGTACAATGTAACATGTAGTAAAATAATCAAGAAATAATGAGTTTTTTTATGTATTTATTTTATTTTTAATATTAATTATGTGTTTACATAATTGATAAAGAAAGTTTATCATCCATTAGCTGGATTTCAGGTCTATCTATATTAAAATAAAAGTCATGGCTGTTTGTATAGAGTCAAATGTATCCCAATCTCCCTTTATTCCCCTTCCCCTTCTTCCTCCCTTCCCCTTTCTCCCTCCTCTCCCTAATTCCTCTCCCCCCACCCTCCTTCATATACACATAAGATGCAAACATTTGAATGATATTAATGTTTGTTTCATTGCTTACTCTAATCCTTGATCTAAGCATAGTTTATTTTAGATTTGGTTTTCTGTTTATTTTTATTATGAAAAGTACTGGTGAATCTGCCATCTAGCACATACATGAGAACATGGACACTAACTTTACAATATGAGGTCCAACAATTAGGTTCTCAAACCATCCTAGAAAAGTGCTACATACCTCATTGCTGAATATCACTATGGCCACCTTCCAAGTACTCTCCTTGGAAAGCCATGCACTGACGCCAGTGCCTAGTCCACCCATCAAAGCAATTTTGGAATTCTTTTTCTGAAATGGTCTTCAGAGCTGTTGTCAGTATTTGTGAGGTCTGACAATTGAGTTCATGAACTCACCACCATGCGTTTACATTGACAGCACTGTACAAATAACTGCACTGGAACACCCTCCCTACTTACCTGATCTGGCCCCCAATGGCTTTTTTCTTTACCTGAAGATAATGGAAATATTGAAAGGAAGACATCTAATGACATTCAGAACATCAAGTATAATACAATGACAGCTCTGATGGCCATTCCAGAAAAAAGAGTTCCAAAATTGCTTTGACAGATGGACTAGACACTGGCATCAATGCATAGTTCCCAAGGGAGTACTGCAAAGGTGACCACAGTGATATTAAGCAATGAGGTATGTAGCACTTTTTCTAGGATGAGTTTGCATACTTCATTGTCAAACCTTGTAAATCTATGTCCGTTAGGTCAAGCTTACTAGTTGTATTGTTTAGATCTTTTGTTTATTTTCTTTTGCAAGCTTGACTTAGAAAGAATTGAGAAAAGTATAGTAAAATATCATACTACAATTGTAGATTTATTATTTTATTTTCCTATATATTAATTTTTATTCATATATTTGAGGTTATCATTGCTGTTTTTCATAAGGTGAATAAACAATGAGTCTTTCTGTCTTATAATGCCCTTTTCCCTTAAAATTTTTTTTTTCCTTTTTGTTTCAATAGCTGTAGGGGATACAAATGGCTTGGTTACATGAATGCATCGTATAGTGGCAAAGAAGTCAGGGCTTTAAATGTACCTACCTCTTCTACCTGTGCACACTGTACCTGATAGGTGATTTTTTAATTTCTCTCCCTCTTCCCACCTTCTCCCTTCTGAGTCTCCAGTTGTGCATTATACCATTCTCTATGCCTTTGCAGACCCTTGGTTTAGCTCTCACTTATGAATGAGAACATGTCCTATTTGGTTTTCCATTCCTGTGTTACTTCCCTTAGGATGATAACCTTCAGTTCCATCCAATTTACTGCAAAAGACATTATTTCATTCTTTTTTATCTGAATAGTATTCCATGGTGTGTGTGTGTGTGTGTGTGTGTGTGTGTGTGTGTGTGTGTGTGTGTTCTGACAATTAAGTTCCTGAACTTGCCACCATACACACACTGGTAGCTCTGTACAAACAACTCAGTAAGATTTCATAACCTCGATATATGAGTGCCTCATAGTTGTATTCGTGTCAATGTGTGATGCTGTCTTGCTGAGTAGAGTGAATTATTGTTGTTACATGTTTTCATGTGCCATTGCAAGACAGTCAGAGCTTTAATTAGAGCAACGAACAAACATTAAATTTCTTGTTAACCTTGGCAAGAGTAGAAGTAAAAGCAGGGACACATTAGTCTAAGTTTATGGGGATAATACCATGAAGAAAATGGCAATGTACAAATGGATTAAACATTTTTCTGAGGGGAGAGAAAGTGTCACTGATGAAGGGCAGTCAGGAATACCAGTAACAGGCAGAACTGATGAAACGCTGCCAAAAAAATCATCAAATTTTGTGTCAAAATCATCAGCTGACTGTGAGAAGCATAGCAAACCAAATAAATATTGACAGAGAAATAGGAAAATCTTAACTTGACATGAGAAATAGGAAAATCTTAATCTTGACATGAGAAAGGTGTGTGCAAAAATGGTCTCAAAGGAACTCACCAAGAAACAATAGCAGAGGAGAGTCAAAATCTGCCCATACCTTTAGGAGAGGCAAGACTGCTTTCAGCCATGTTATCGCTGTTGATGAAACATAGGTGTACGAATACGACCCTGAAACAAAGCATCAAAGTACAAAGTGGAAGATGGTCAATTTTCCTTGACCAGAAAAGTTGTGTCAGTCCAAATCAAAAGACAAAACAATGTTGCTAACTTTTTTTTATATCACAGGGATTGTTCCTTATGAATTTGTACCAACTAGATAAGCAGTTAACCAAGTTTACTATTTGGAAATGCTGAAAAGGCTGTGTGAAAAAGTTAGATGAAAACGACCTGAAATTTTTGCCAATAACTCATGGCTCTTGCATCACAACAATGCACCAGCTTACACAGCACTATCTGTGAGGGAGTTTTTAGCCAGTAAACAAATAACTGTATTTGTTTCCTTCCTACTCACCTAATCTGGTCTCCAATGACTTTTTTCTCTACCCAAAGATAAAGGAAATATTGAAAGGAAGACATTTGATGACATTAAGGACATCAAGGGTAATAAGATGATAGGATGTGTGCACGAACTTAATTGTCAGACCTCGTATATCATATTTTCATTGTTCATTGATCAGTTGATGGGCATTTAGGTTGATTCCACATTTTTGCAATTGTGAGTTTTGCTTCAAAAACATATGAGTGTAGGTACGTGTCTCTGTTGTATAACAACCTCTGTTCCTTTGGGTAGAAAATTTTGTTTTTCAGCATTAATAAATTCATATCATTGTTTATTTTATATATTTTTTTTTTTTTTTTGAGTTGGAGTCTCACTCTGTTGCTCAGGCTAGAGTACAGGGGCATGCTCATGGTCCCTGCAGTCTCGACCCGCTGGGCTCAGGCGATCCTTCTGCCTCAGTCTTCCAAGTAGCTGGAACCACAGGCATGTGTCACCATGCCTGGCTGATTTTTTTATTTACTGTAAAGACAAAGTCTCACCATGTTACTCAGGATAGTCTCAAGTCCCTGAGCTCAGTTAATACTCTCGCCTCTGCCTCCCAAAGTGCAGGGATTATAAGCATAAGCCACCACACATGGCTAATTTTTTAAAGTTAGTATTTGTATGACCTATATCCTTTCTATCTTTTACACTTCAGTCTCTAAAATGACTTTTATGCTTTGGGTGCATGTCTTTTAAACAGTATAACTTGAATTTATATTTTTGCATGCAACTTGTCAATCTCTGTCTTTTTTATTTCTTTTTTTTGATTCAAGGGATCTATGTGCAGTTTTGTTACACGTGTATATTGTGTGATGGTAAATCTCTGACTTTTAACCACATATTTAGTCCATTTGCGTATACTGAAATTAATGAACTACATGTACCTTAACACCACCTCATATTTTTTTTATTTGAAACTTTTCCATGATTTAAATGCCTTTTTTTTCCTGTTAACTCGTTTCTAGAACCCATCCTAGCATGTGTATCAGGCCTCGACCTGCTGCCTGGCAAATAACTTTGTTTTGGCCTCTACCTTGAGATACAAAGTCTGACAATTAAGTTCACAGACTCATCCTAGAAAATGTCTGCATACCTCATTATGGTCACCTTTGAGTACCCCCCTTAGGAAGCTATGCACCAATGCCAGTGCCTAATTCATCCATGAAAGCAGTTTTGGAACTTTTTTTCTGGTCTGACTATCAAGGATTTCGTCATATTACTCTTGATGTTCTGAATGCCATCAAATGTCTTCCTTTCAATATTTCCTTTATCTTCAGGTAAAGCAAAAGATCACTGGAGCCAGATCAGGTGAGTCAGGAGAATGTTCCAATAAAGTTATTTGAACAGTGCTGCCACAACAAGTGCAATGTATTTGCCAACTGTATATTTGACAAAGGCCTAACATCTAGAATGTACAGGGAACTCAAACGTGCTGAAAAGAAAAAAACAAACAGTCCCATTGCAAAGTGAGCAAAAGATATGAATAGACACTTCTCAAAAGAAGACATACAAGCAGCCAACAGATACCTTAAAAAATGCTCATCCTCACTAGTCATCAAAGAAATACAAGTTAAAATCACACTGAGATGCCACCTAACTCCATTCAGAATGGCCATCATCAATAACTCACAAAACAACAGGTGCTAGAGATGATTAGGTGAAAAGGGAACACTTCACACTGTTGTACTGCCTCTGTGAAAAACAGTGTGGCGATTCCTAAAAGATCTAAAAATCGATCTCCTATACGACCCTGCAAGCCCCCTACTAGGAATATTCCTGGAGGAGCTCAAATCACTCTATGCAAAAGATAACAGCACACACATGTTTATTGCAGCATTATTTATAATAGGAAAAACGTGGAACCAACTGTGCTGCCCATCAAAAGAGGACTGGATTTAAAAAGTGGTACATATACACAACGGACTATTATGCAGCCATAAAGAAGGCCGAAATTTTGAACTTCACAGCAGCTTGGATGGACAGAGGCTATAATACTGAATGATCTATCACAGGAACAAAGAACCAAATATCATGTGTTCTCACTCATAACCGGACCTTGAATTATCATAATACTGTAAGAAAGGGATTGGCAGTAGTAGAAACTGCCAGGGGAGGGTGGGGGCACATGTCATCAATAAGAGTACCTGCATAATGAACATTTGTATACCTAACTCTGAATTGTACCCCACATATTTAAAATTGAAAATGTATTTTAAAAAAAGAAATAAAAAGAAAACAAAATGAAACAATATGTGAGGGAAAAGGACATTATAGGACAGAAAGACTCATTGCTTGTTCACCTTATGAAAAACATAGCAACTATAACCTCAAATATATAATAGAGATTAATATATAGGTAGAAAATAATAAATCTACAATTGTAGTTTGATATTTTAATAGACCTTTCTCAATTCTTTATAAGTCAAGCAGTCAAAGGAAAACATATAAACGATCTAAACAACACAACTAGTAAGCTTGATCTTATGGACATAGATTTACGAGGTTTGACAATTAAGTACGCAAACTCATCCTAGAAAAAGTGCTACATACCTCATTGCTGAATAGCACTATGGTCACCTTTGAAGTACTCCCTTGGGAAGCTCTACACTGATGCCAGTTCCTAATTCACTTGCCAAGCAATTTTGGAACTCTTTCTGGAATGGCCATCAGAGCTGTCATCGTACCACCCTTGATGTCCTGAATGTCATCAAATGTCTTCCTTTCAACATTTCCTTTATCTTCAACATTTCCTTTATCTTCAGGGGACCAGATCAGGTAAGTAGGGAGGGTGTTCCAGTACAGTTATGTATACAGTGCTGCCAACATAAGCGTATGGTAACATGTTCACAAACTTAATTGTCAGTCCTCAACAAATAGCAACAACAGCTCTGAAGGCCATTTCAGAAAAAGAATTCCAAAATTGCTTTGATGGGTGGATTAAGCACTGACATCAGCATATAGCTTCCCAAATAAGGTACTTGGAAGGTGACAGTAGTGGCATTTAGCAGTGAGGTACGTAGCACTTTTCTAGAATGGCTTCATGAACCTAATTGTCCAATCTTGTATGTTTTCAGACTCTGCTAAGAATTAGGCTGCTCATTTCTGGCATCCTCCTTCAAATAGAAATTATTGATCCAGATACAGTCATTTGCAGATACTGAGACCATGTTCTGGGTCTCTGTGTATGGCCTTTCTCTAGACCCAAAGCCCTATATCCTCACTCAGATTATACATCTTTAGACACAGCTGCCTATTAATATGGATTTATGTCTGCATCTTTTCAAGGAAACCTCCAAAAACAATTACCAATGTCCTTGAAACATGAACTTGATAAGTTCTTCTTAAATCAAGTAATCTATTAAAAACTATGAGTGTTCTAAACTATATCTCCTTGATGATCTTACTTGTAAATAGTTTGAACAGATATCTGTTACAGTTAGAATAATGATAATAGTTTATATTAGAGGGCTAATCTATGGGTAGATCATTTCAAAATTTACTCTGAGAGCTTAAAGGAAAGGATAGTTTGAAGGACAAGAACGTATATTTTTCCCAGATTTAATTAGCAGTGAAGGCATCTACTATCCAGGAGCCTCACACGTGAAGAAAAGTAAACTAAGTTATAAAAGAGAAGACTTAACATACACTTGGTTCTTGCAGGAGAAAAGGAACTATCTGGGCATTGGAAAAAGGTACTAGGCAAGATTTGTGGTTGAAGAGAAAGGATGATGATAAAGAGCCTTTGCAGAAGCTGTGGTAAGAAGAAATCTTTAATATTAATGAAGACATTTTTCTCCAACCAGTGAGAAGCATATGGGGAGGCAGCGTCACTTGTCTCAGGCAGTCCAAGCTACTAAGAATCACAAATAAGCCGGGCTCGGTGGCTCAGCCTGTAATCCCGCGCCTTTGGGAGGCTGAGGTGAGCGGATTGCCTGAGCCCGCGGGTTCGAGACCCGCCTGGGCAGCGAGACCTCATCTCTACAATAAATCAAAAAAAACCAGCCGGGCATGGTAGCGCATGCCTGTAATTCCGGCTACTCGGAAGGCTGAGGCAGAAGGATTGCCGGAGTCCAGCAGGTCGTGGCTGCGATGGCCGGAAGCAGCCACTGCACTCCAGTCTGGGTGACAGAGTGAGACTCTAACTCAAAAAAAAAAAAAAAGAATCACAAATAAAATACACAGCAGCAGTGGGAGGTTGGGGAGTGAGAGAAGGTAAGATAAATTTTCATTCAAAATAGCAACAAAAACATAAATTTTAAGGAATAAATGCTACAATAGAATAGAGATATAATTTTTTTAATTATAAAATTTTACCATGGATTGAAAGTAGCGGGAAACTGCAGGGGGGGGCGGATAGCTGGGATTGACAGTAGTCGAGATCCACCTGGGGAAAGGAGGGGACACACCTCATCAATAAGGTACCTGCACAATGAACATTTGTATACCTAACCCTGAATTGTACCCCACAATTTCAAAATAAAAATTTAAAGGATTAAGTAAAATATATATGGTTCTCCAAAACAATATTTTAGAAAGATATTTAATGACAAAGTAAAATGATTTACCAGATGTTAAATTTAAAATGAGTTACAGCCGGTCGCAGTAGCACAAGCCTTTAATTCCAGCACTTTGGGAGGAAGAAGCAAGAATTGCCTGAGCCCAGGGATTCGAGACCAATCTGGGCAACTTGGCGAGACCTCGTCTCTGCAATAAATAAAATTTTTTAAAAATTAGCCAGGCAGGGTAGCTTGCACCTGAAGTTCCAGCTACTTGGAAGGCTGAGGCAGAAGGATCACCTGAGTCCAGTAGGTTCAGGCTGCTGTGGCCGGGAGCATACCACTGCACTCCAGTCTGGGAGACAGAGTGAGACTCCAACTCAAAAAAAAATGAGTTACAAATGCGTATATTCACTCTGATCTCAACCCTCTAAACCTTTTTCGATTTATATCTATATCGACATTTATATCTTTGAAGCCCAGAAGGAATAAGCTGTCACCCAAGGATCTAGAATACAATCAAAGTGATATTGTTTTCTTCCTGGTTCTAAGGTGGTCTGACAAGTCTATTGTGACTGACTTTTCTAAAGCAGCAGTTGCATGAAATCTGTATGTGGAGCTATTAGTCTTGATAACACATGAAACTCAGCGTTGAGTACTCAATTCTGTCTGGTCTCTATTCTTTTTATTATTATTATAAATTTATTATAATTTGTTATATTATAATTAAATTATAATTTATTATACAAATGTTCATTGTGCAGGTACCCTTATTGATGAGGTGTGTCCCCCCTTTCCCCAGGTGGATCTCGACTACTGTCAATCCCAGCTATTCGCGTCCCCCCTGCAGTTTCCCGCTACTTTCAATCCACGGTAAAATTTTATAATTAAAAAAATTATATCTCTATTTTTTGTCTCTATTCTCCCTTTGTTCATCTCCACCGGGATTGTGCTGCCCCCTGCTGTCAATGCAACACATTTACAGTTTTCAATCTCATTTGAATGGCTAAACCCATTTATCAATCTTTTTATATGGCCTTTGTGATCAACCTCTCTCATTTTTCTCACATGTAATTCAATTCTTAAAAAAAAAAGTTAACCTCAAAGAATTAAAATAATGCCTTCATAGAACACTTTACAGAAAATATATAGGAGGGATGAAGCTCTCACATTTCCACATGATCAAACCCCGAACTTAAAAAGACTCATGTATCCAGGTGTTGAGATTGGAAAGTTGATCAAGCTAAGGCTTGCTCTTCTATGGGGGAAGAGAGTTGTCATAAGTATTTGCCACATGTGGTGCATGTGCCTCTCTCAGCCTAAATTGACCATGGTTAAAAATCTTGGTGTGAGAAGACAAGTTTTACTAGTCATAAAGAATGTCAGTTTATAAAATGTCTGCATAAGATAAATTTAGTTTCTGATTTCTAACCTATGTAGATTCTGTACTGAATACATTCATACATTCATGCCTACATGTGTATGTTTATTTATAAGGTATTTTAATTAAACATATACCTAATGGATACCAGGCATTGTAATAAATACTGAGGACACAGAAGTGTCCACCCAGTCCTTGCCCTTAGGGAGCTGACAAAAAAGAGCTTAATCCACAGCAACAATGCAAATTTCCATCTCCTGAGACAGTGCTGGGCTTGGAAAAGAGGTGAGACGAAGGAAGATGTAGATAAACTCATATGCAGTTAATCTCATTTTAATATGGAAGTGGCAAAGACTGATCCAGTGGCTCTAAGAGGCATTGTTGCATAATAGTTAAGTATGACCTCTGAAGCAAGGTTGCCTGTGTGTGAATTACAGCTTTGCCACATATTAATGATGGAACATCACACAAGTTATTTAATTCCTCAGCACCAATTTCCTCATCTGTAAATGTTAATCATGATTATCATAATGCATCCTCAAAAGATTGGTATAAGAACTTGATAAGTTAATATTTATAAAATACATAGCAAGGTACTTGTCATGTAATAAGCTCTCAATAATAAAAAGACTGCATCACATTATTATCTCTGGAAGGAAACCTGATAATAAGTATGCATTTCCTTACTAGCCAGATTGAAAAGGAAACTCATGGATTGGAAAAAGGGTCCCAGCTCCAAAAGCATATGACAGAAAGAAGTCAAACTTTTTTTAAAATATTGGGTGGGACGAAGGAAGGAGGAAGGAATGAAGTCATTTTGTACTACAGTTATACCATTCCATTAGACTTGCTGAGAAAATGAATTAGCACCCAGACAAGCACCCATTTGGGCACGTTTCCCCTGCTCCCAGCCCTGTTTACTTCTTACTTTGGATTGAACTAGACACTGTGAGAATTAGCTACTCAGTAATGAGTCTAGGATCATCATTCATTTTCATTAATTTGAGCCAGGACCAGGGAGTCAACTAGATTATAAGTGATGGCTATGAGTGGGTCCCATCACATGACACCTATCTCTTCAATTTCCCAACAGGGAAATACATCGAGATACTGACATTTATGTTCACTTATTTCTTGCAATACTTGCCAGTACTAGGCTACCCCCTGGTTTAATATATATGACCTCATTGTGACTTGGAGGACTGAAGTGGTATCTGTCCATTCCACCCAGGCCCCCATCTTACTGCTGACTCCCAGTGTCTTCCTTTGAGATTAGGGTAATTTTGTAGAAGCAAGGACAAGGTACTAAAAAGTATGCACATGTACAAAGAGGCTTGCTGAAACTGCTTTCCCTCCCCAAAAATATATGGGGGGGAGAGGGGAAACAGAATTATCTTTTGTAGGGTGGGCCCCTTGTAGTATGGGCTTCCCCTGCAAGGTAAGAGTTCTAGGAACCTGTTGGTTTTTATCTGGAAGTTTTGAAAAGGTTGCATCACAATTTACAGAAGAAACATCCCAAGTTGTGGCAAACAGATGACTTATTCATCCACAATGACAATGGCACCTGTCCACACCGTACTGAGTGTTCAGCAGTTTTTGATCAAAAAGCATGACCTCTGTGTCCCACCCTCCCTATTCACCCGATCAGACTCCTAGTGACTTTTACTTTTGTTTTCCCAGATGGAAAAGTCCTCAAAGAGAAATGCTTTGCTGATGTGGAAGAGGTGAAACAAAAAATGGCAGAAGCAATAAAAAGCATTAAAATGGACAAGTTCCAAAACTGTTGAGCAGTGCAATGGCATCTTGATAAGTGTATTGCATCAAATAGAGAGTACTTTGAAGGTGACTAAGTTTAAATATGTAAGAATAAATGCTTAATTTTTAAAAAATAAATTCCAGCTTTGGGGGGAGAGGTTTCCTCCTCCTAATGGCTTTCTCTTCAGCCAATGAGGAGTAGATGTGAGGTGGCATCACTTGTCTCTGGCAGACTAAGTCACCAAGAAGGCAAACAAAAAGCATAGAGCTGTAATTAGGAGAAAATTCAGCATAAAATAAATGTATCAAGAAATGTGTAGAATCATTTGTAAGGAATTTAAAAATCATCTGTGAGCTTATAAAAGAGTCAATAGAAGGAGGTGCCATATTCTGAGATTTAATCAAAATCCACTGGACTTTAAAGAGTTGACAGTGTGAATGTAAAGATATATGGGCAAGAATAACCAAGAAGTTCTTTTTTTCTGTCACTATACTTATCTTTTCATTTTATAATTACCTTTCTAATCACTTTTAATTTTTATTATTATTTATTTTGTCAGAATTTCTCTGCTTATGTGAAGGCAATTTTACACAAATACGTCAGAAGTTGCTAAATATATAATTTAGAAGTATAGTAGAACTATTTTCTACCAACAGGCTCAGGAAAACAATAGAAAGAGGGTCATTCAAATATAATGTAATGGCTTAGCCCATATTCTGATCTCTTCAGTACACAGAATCAGCATCCATGATGTTGATGACAAAGAATGTCAAAGAGTATTTCACCTACTGATGGGAAACAGCATCACATTCCTTTGGGAAAGTTAAACCACTAAGAAAGCATGTAAGAAAAACATTTTGGGCGTGTTCGGTAGCTCAGGCTATAATCCCAGCACTTTGGGAGGCCAAGGCAAGTAGATTGCCTGAGCCTGCGGATTCGAGACCAACCCTGGCAACTTGGTGAGACCTCGTCTCTACAATAAATCAAAAATTAGCCAGGCATGGTAGCACACACCTGTAGTTCCAGCTACTTGGAAGGCTAAGGTGGAAGGATAGCTGAAGCCCAGCGGGTCAACGCTGGGATGGCCGTGAGTATGCCACTGTAAAATTTTCTATTCATAATAGTAATAAAAAGCAAAGTACCATGGAATAAAATTAAATATATATGTGGAATCATGAAAAAATAGAAAATATAATAGAAGTCCATAAAAAATGCAAATAAATAGAGCAATATACTGTATTCCTAGATGGGATTTTTGGATACGCTTTCTTTTGTGTAGCTTTTTTGACATATAATTGGCATATAGAAAGCTGATCATATTTAAATGTATAATTTTATTAATGTTGACATATGAGTACACTATGAGACCATCACCACAATCAAGATAACGAATATAATCATCAACCTTAAAATTTCATTGTGACACTTTGTAGACCATCCCCACCCTCTAATCCACAAGCAATCACTAAACTGATTTCTGTCACTGTAGTTTAATCTGCATTTTCTAAAATTTTATATAAATAGAATCACACAACAAGAACTCTTTTCTGTCTTCCCACTCAGCATAATTATGTTAAGATCCATTATTTCTGTTGTTATATATATCAATGGTTTCTTCCTTTTTATTGTTGAGTAGTATTTTATTATATAGATATACCATAATTTTTTTATCTACTCACCTGTTGATGGACACTTGGGTTGTTCTAGTTTCTGGTTATTACAAATAAATTTCTTATGAGTATTCTGTATAATTCTTTGTGTGTATATATATTTCCTTTACTCTTGGGCAAATACTTAAGAGCAAAATGTTTGAATCACATGGTATATTTTGTTTACCTTTTTTAAAAGCTGACAATTTTCCAAAATGACTATACCATTTTATATTCCCACCAGCAGCGTAAGAGAATTCTAGTTGTTTCACATCCTTGGCAACACTTGATACATTCAGTCCTTTAATTTTAGCCAGTCCTTTAATTTTAGGATTTCAGCTGAGTTCTAAACATTTGGATCCTTTGCCAATCAGGGGTGCTTAGTATCTCTACTTGACGTTTTGTTCAGCAAATGTAAGTGCCTTTGAATATTTCCACTTGTTCTTCCAAACCCACATCAGTTTTTAGAGCAATGTTCCTAGACAATTTATCAGTAACCATTCAATGATGTGCTTCCAAATCAATGTGTACTATATTTTTGTTTAAACTGAAGGGACAGGATGTTACTCTGGCCAAATATTTAAAAGAATGTTGACCATCTTTACATAAGCTGTCTTCCATTTGAGTTTCTTCTGTTAATTACCTGTTCATATATGTCCTGTATTGCAACAAGGTTGGCTAACTCTTTCTTATCAATTCTTATTGATCTTATTTCTTCCTTTGTGTAATGTATGCATTGAAAAATATCCATGTATATTTCATAACTGTGCTGTCCAAATTTTATAATGTATATTGACAAATATATTCTTGTTATACTCTTTTTAAAGCTATATAAAAATGTAATACCTGTTGTTTTCTCATTCTTCTTTGCTTTTCTAAACAGTGTTTATATATTTTGCATTTTTTTACAGTCTGAATTTGATATGCTTAGGTGTAATTGGTTTTTATCTTTAGTGTTTATCCTCTTTGGTGTTCTCTGAGATCTGTAATTTGTGATTTGTTGCATCACCCATTTGGGGAAGTCCTAGCTTCTCCAGCATCAGGTTCCTGCAGCCTTCTCAGCACCCAGCTTTTGCAGTGTAGGACAGCCAGCAACATCCAACAACCAGCAGCTTCCTCAAGTACACACAAACTCACTTTAGCACTTTTATAGCAGAGAGCCTCTAATAAGACCAACACCATCCCATCTCCCACTCACCCTACAGGAACAGTTTTCTCCAATACCCTAGAGGAAGGATTTCCAAAAAGTCCAAGAGGGTGGATTCTGGAAAATTTCTACCATAGCAGCACCACAGCAACTTCTTTGCTATTCAGTGAGCATGAATGTGCCTCTCTAACAAAGCCTGACCTCACCCTTGGAAAGAAAAATGGAGGAATCTTCTCCTTGGGTGCTCTATCTTAACCCTAGGGACCTAACTGTTACATATTATATACTATTATATCTGCTATTACTGTATCTTTTAGAGTTCCCTTTACTTCTTACTAGTCAAGCTCTCATTACTCCAATCCCTTATGATTCATGATTCTTCATATTAAAATTTTCCTTTTCAAATTACTGTGTGGTTCCTCTCTTTCCTGACTAGTTCCAGACTTATAAACACACAGAATTTCATTCAAGCATGAGGCCGAAATAAAGATGATTCACAGACATGCAAAGATAAGAAAATTTACCTCCAGTATATCCTTTTTAGAATGTTAACAGAAAACGTGTATCAGCAAAATTGGGGAGTTAAAGCAAGAAAGAAGATATCAGATACATCAAACAGTGGTTTCTACACAAGAAAACAATGAAGAGAATCCCAAGATGACATCTGTTCAGCAATCCTGGAAGTCAATTTTTTACATTGAAACTAGAAAACTTAGGGCTCCAGGAAGGGGATGTACATGATAAACTTTATTCCATTTATTTTATTGTACTCTTGAGTCATTCAAAAGACCTAAAGATGTGATCAAAAGTG
This sequence comes from Cephalopachus bancanus, assembly GCA_027257055.1. Lineage (NCBI taxonomy): Eukaryota > Metazoa > Chordata > Mammalia > Primates > Tarsiidae > Cephalopachus > Cephalopachus bancanus. The sequence continues at coordinate 556,472 of JAPVLO010000549.1, read as the reverse complement.
AACTATACATATGAGAGAAAAGAAATTACGATTCGAAATTCCACAAAAATTAAAAGATACTCAAAAAATGAGATATTTTCACTCCATAGTGAACATATATGTTATATAAGTAAAAACATTTTTAAAAATTTAATTGATAATGGAACTATGGACAAACAATGGTGAGACATAGATATGGTGACAAATAAACCATCAATACTATCTACTTTAAAATTGTTAAAGATAAACTATAAATGTCAGCAATTGTGATATTAAAGAAGGAAAACAGTAGAACAGGAAAGAGTTTGGCTAGCAATATCTTCATGTACAAGGAGAAAATTCAAGAGACCTTATATATGACCTTGAATAGATTATTGTATTTAAAAATACAGAGGTTAACTACAGAGAAACTAAAAGTAGTAACATAGCAGTGTTGAGAGGAGTATTCCAGAGATGTATAATTGCTGGTGGTCAAAGTTCTCTGCTTTCAAGGCAGGAAGTCAATTAATATCGAAATTAATGTTCTCACATACACAAAGATATTACTGTTAAAAGTCATTGAACTGGAGATAATGCCAGTGGAAGAAAAGGATGGTGTGAAGGGCTTTTGTTTTTATTAAAAGACATCTCTACTGTTTAATTTTCAAACTATATACATGTATCCTAATAATTTTTAAATATTAATTATAAAATAAAACATCACTCTTCCTGAGTATCAAGAATGCCTCAGATAGTAGCAGAGGATAATGAAAACTCAGTGTGAAAAAGGATAGTGGCTTGCACCAGAGTGACAGCAGTGCAATTTGCTTGAAACATGTAATTTTATAGTAACGATCTTTTAGGTGTGAGAGTATGTAAAAGACTGAGCACCTCCGTTCTCAAGCAAACGCAGGCTTTCACTTCTGCTCCAGTCATGTTTCTTTGCTTTTCAAACATCCAAAACCACATCTCAGATTGCATCATATTTTGAACAGATGGAAGAGTCAGGAAAATAAGAGTCTGCTGGGTTGCCATCCTCTAGGAAAGCCTACATTTCCCAATCCAGATCTGTGAAAGGTAGAGGAGAGAAGGGAAAGCATAGATTCACCTTGAATTTCTAAAATACAGTGTCTCCACCTACTGGTGCACATGGCCCTATTACTATCCCTGTATCTGTCAATGTCCTAGCATGGTAAGGACCTTGAATTTCTTCCAGCAGAATCAATGTGCTTTTAGCACAGTTAAACATCAAAAGGCAAACAAAATATAAATCCAAAATTTTTGCAATGTAGTACAGGTCTTTGAGGGTGTGGCAACAAGAATTTTGGATCATACCACGCAAAGAAATTTTTAAGTAACACGCTCATTAGCAGTCCCTTTTCCCAGTATCTACTCTTCATGGCTTCTGTTCAGACTTCCCTCTCTAGTGTTTGTCTCTCTTCCACCTCCCTACAAATCTCCTTTCTGACACCACCTTGTTTGCCAACACTCTGTTTCTCCATTTGTTAAGTCAGTTTCCTGTTTCCCCTGTTGTTTTCTGGTTTCTGGTATCTCAAATTAAAAAATCTGTTTCCAGGCTGGTTCTTGTCCTTTTATGTATAAACTATTTGTTTAGTTAGCTCGCTTATTTCCTATCTGGAAACTTTTTTTTTTTTGGAGTTGGAGTCTCACTCTGTCGCCCAGACTGGAGTGCAGTGGCCGCTCCCGGCCACCGCAGCCTCGACCTGCTGGGCTCCGGCGATCCTTCCGCCTCAGCCTTCCGAGTAGCCGGAATTATAGGGATGTGCTACCACGCCCGGCTGGTTTTTTTATTTATTGTAGAGATGAGGTCTCATTGCCCAGGTGGGTCTCGAACCTGCGGGCTCAGGCAATCCACTCACCTCAGTCTCCCAAAGGCACAGGATTACAGGCTGAGCCACTGAGCATCTGGAAACTTTTAGAGCATTTTTTATTCTCATTGTTTTTCTTTTGTTTCTGATTTTGTAGTCAAAAACTTTCATTACTACAGCTATTTGTATATTTTCATAATTCTCACTTGATGTCTTTAAATTGCATGAATCTTATGAATCTAAAGTCTTTCTTTAGCTCAGGAAAAAATCTTCTATTATTTCTTTTATTGTATTCTACATTCTTTCTAGTCTCTTCTTCGAGAACACCTACTATATAGCAGTTGGAGATTGCCATATAAAACTTTCTCAACGTACCTTATGTGTCCCAAGGTAGCTAGAACAGCAATTCAGTTTTCCTTTCTACTCTTTCCCATCCTTCTTTTTTTTTTAATGACTTCCGTTACCTGAACATTCTAACTGCTAGCTACTTAGAACTTTCTTACCTGCATTAAATGGTGCTCTCTCATTATGCTCAAGAATGAGAGCAATTTAAAACAAAATCATTTTAACATTAACTTGTTCTTTAAGGATTCCAATATACATATTTTTACCTTATTCCGCCAGTTTTCTATATCATTCACTATATCACTGTGGCAGACACACCTTGGGAAAATCAACTGGTTAAAGAGTAGATTAGAGGGTGGTGGCTCACTCATCCTCTCAGGTGTTGTCCCTTGAATGTCTCAAGCAGGGAGGAAACAGAAAGATGTGATTGTGGGTGGACTTTTGTCTAATGGAGTGAATCTCCATGAAATCCACAGAACACCCACAAAGTTGTTAAGAAATACTGCTACTTGTGCTGAAAGTGGGAAAACACAAAATGAAAGAAGGTGATCTAACTCCCCAAATCCCACTGGCAGAAAACAGACTGACAAAACAGCACATGTGATAACTTTCATGAAAAAAGTATGACTCAGAGGGCAGAACAAGAATTCAAAGAGTAGAGCCAAGAGCCACCAAGGACTAGTTAGAGAGGTACGAGGTGGCTGGGTTGCCACCCATTAAGAAGGACTACACCATGCCTGTAATTCTGGCTGCTCGGAAGGCTGAGGCGGAAGAATCGTCGGAGCCCAGCAGGTCGAGGCTGCGGTGGCCGGGAGCGGCCACTGCACTCCAGTCTGAGCGACAGAGTGAGACTCCAACTCAAAAAAAAAAGAAGGACTACAGTCCTTTTCCAGTTCATATCTGTGAAAGTGAGAGTAGATTTTTCCCAGTCATTGAAATTTAATCAAGGAACTCTGGTTGGACTTTTTCTAACTGGAATTCAGAATTGTCATGGACCAGTGACTTTTTTGATCTTCCATTTTCTCCATTTTGAATAAGAATGTCGATTGCTATTATCCGATGCCTGCTCCATCTTTGTAATTTGGGTATATTGGAGGCAGATAACTCATCCCTAGTTTCACAGATCCACAGATGGAGAGGAATCGCATCCTAGGAATTGTACTGGATTACACCCAGGAACCTCATCCTCATCCGGACCCAAGGAGAAAATGAGGAGATTTTGGACTTCGATCTGATGCTGTAATGGGATAAGATTTTTAGGGCGCTTGAGATGAGACAAAAGTATGTGGGAAGAACAGGAATCATTGGGTCCAAAAGGCAGGCACACTCTAAGGTGATCCCCCCACCATGAGTCACACCCTTGTATTATCTCTACCCTTTGGTGTGAATGGGACCTATGACTTGCTTCTAGCCATTACTATATGGCAAAAGTGATGAGGTGTCAATTCCTTGATAATATTATGTTACATGGCAATGTGATAGGATGTCATTCCCTTGATTAGGATATGTTATAGGGCAAAGGAAATGAGATGTCACTCCATGATCAAGTTTCAATATGTAAGACTTCATTTTAGTATACTGGAGAGAGAGACTCTCCCTTGCTGGCTTTGAAGTAAATCCCACGTTGTCGGAGGACTATGAGAGGGCCACCTGGACTCTAGGAGCTGAATGTGGCCCCTGTCCAAAAGCGAGCAAGAAAACAGGGACCCTCATGCACTAACCTTAAGTAGGTGAATTCTGCCAACAACCTAAAAGTGGATTCTTCCCCTAGTCAAACTTGGAGTTAGAAACACAGCCTGGCCACACTTTGACTGCATCCTGTGGGTCCCCAGCAGAGGACCCAGTGCAGTTGTGACTGGACTTCTGACCCACATAAACTGTGAAAACATAAATTGTCATTTGTAGTCAACTGTTCAGGATAATTTGTTATGCAGTGATTAAAAAAAAAACTAATGCAATTGATGTCCATTTATCAATTTTATTTCATTGTCATTTTCTGGACTGTTTTTATGCTGTTTTACAATGCCCCTTTTTCTGTTTTCATTTTAATACATTTCCACTTGCAATTTTGTCTTCATTTCTAATATGATTTTGTCTTTTTAAAATTTTTCCTGAGTTCAGTGAACTCTCATTTCACTTCTTCCTGTTTTCTATCCATTGAGTTTCCAGATTTTGAATTTCTAATTTGAATTTTCCTTTAATTCATGAATGTTTGATTCCATTTAGGGCATAATGTTAGTTTTCTGCTTCATTGCTTCCTTTCTGCTTCATTGTTGATATTCTTCTCGTTTTTGTTCTTGTTCTTGTTTTGGAGAGAATATGCATTACCTGACAGTGGCTAAAATGGATCACATCTGCAGTTTTGTATTCATCCTGCAATGTTTATTTTCCCATACCAGCAAAAACGGTTACATGAATCTTTGTGACTTACTCGGTTTCTTAGTACAAGTTCACCCTCTACTGTCAATACAGAGCAGTGCAGTTTCATGAAAGATAGCAATCTTTGGGGGAGAAGAAATTGATGGGTACTCTGATTTCATGATTCTCTTTTGTTTCTCTTTTAATTTTCTCCACTTGCTTCCTTTTTCCCTTTGCTATCATGTTTCTTAGAGGAGCTTTCACCATTTAAATCAACATTTCACTCCCTAGATTAATCCCTTCCCAAGACTATCACCTTTGATTCTCTCCACAGTCAAGTTCTTTTTTTAAAGATTCCACAGCAACCAGTACACCTCTTCCAAACTTATTTTCATGATTTCCCCACCCAGAATGGGTGGTTACTTTTGCAACAGTTACCTCTTCTCTGCCCGTTGCCTCGCACCTCTCCTTTCTCTTCTTGTTCAGTCAGTTTCCATTAGATTGGTCATTCCAATGTGCCTCCAAATGTGGCTTTGCTAGATTTGAGTATGCATTTTTCCAATTTACATGTTAATTCACAGATAATCATATTTCTTATCTTTTAGTTAGACTGTAACCGTGGCTTACACATGATTTTCTTATCTGACTTAGAACATAAATCACAAGAGTGCAGTTGGATGATTGCTAACAAAGTGAGCACACTATTTGGACCAACATACACAACAAGAAATGGTTGTGACCTCAACTCAGAAGTCCTCTCATGCTGCCTTCCAGTGACTTCCTCCCCAAAGATAGCACTACCCTAATTCCTAGTAATATGGATTAATTTTGCTTGTTTAGAAATTCATATAAATGAAATTATACACTATATGCTCATTTGTATCTGACTTCCTCACTCAAAAATTTGTGGGATTCATTCATGTTGTTGCTTGTAAGAACAGCTCATTTATTCATGTAACAGTGACCTCTGTTGTATACATAGTCCTCATAGTTTATATAGTCTACTCTTGATATACATTGTTATAGTTTCCAGTTTGTATTTGTCATGGCTAGTTATATTATAATTATTCTCTTATATGCCTTTTAATGAGTATATAAATGCAATTCTTTGTACCTAATAGTGGAATCACTGGGTCTTAGGATATGCATATGTTCAGTATTTGTAGATTCTGCCAAAGAGGATATTTTTAAGGGTTATACCAATTTATGCTCCCACCAGCAGTATATAAAAATCCTAATTGCTCTTTATACTTGCCATAACTCAATATTGTCTTTTTTCTTCCTCATAGCAATTCTGGCGAGTATGTAGAGATGTCATATTTTGAATTTAAATATCATTAATCCAACAATTAATGTGGTTGAATTCCCATTTCTATGTTTACTGGCCATTTGGGTATTCTATTTTGTAAAGAAGCTGTTAAAGCTGTTTATCCATTTTACTATTGTTTTCTACCTTTTGGGGGATTGATTTATAGAAATTCTTCATATATTCTGGATATGAGCTCTATTGTTGGATATATGCACTGAAAATACCTTGTCCCACTCTTTGTCTTGAATTTTTTATCTGAATAAGTTCCTTTGATGAATAGAAGTTTTTAATTTTTATGTGTCTGTTTCACATTTTTTCCTTTATTGTTTGTGTTTTTGTATATGGTTTAAGAAGTCTTCACCTATCCCAATATCATGGTATCATGATACTCTCCTTGGTTTTTTTTAAGAGCTTTATTATTTTACTTTTTACATCTAGGTTAGTCAAGAATTGATTTCTGGATAGGTATGAGATACAGTTCAAGATTAATTATTTTTCTTATGGCTATTACGTGAATCAGCATTATTTTTTTAAGACAACTATTTCACCATTACACTAAAACATTACTTTTATCATAAATCACGTCATCATGTAAGTGAGGATTTGTTTCTGAACTCTATTCTATTCCATTGTTCTACTTGACTCTCTTTGCAATAAGAATGTAGTCTCGGTTATGGTAGCATTTAAAATTGGTTTTGATACTCAGTTGTGTAAGTCCTTCAACTTTAATATATGCCTCAAAATTACCTTGGTTATCCTTGGCCCTTTGCATTTCCATATAAATTTTAGAATTACTTCATCAATTTCCACCAGAAATAATATCTTCTCCAGGATTTTAGTTTGCTTCACTTTTCTCAATAATTTTCTCCCCATGCATTCTGGCTGCTTCAAATGATCTCCAATGCTTTCAAGTAGTTTTTTAATCATTTTTTTTAGATTTGATCATTTAATTATGAGGGCTAGATGTAGATGCATGGTTTTTAATATACACAGGTGGCTATATAAATTAATATATATGTGTTTTTGTGTTCACAAATAGGGTCTGAGACTTGTGACATCCCAATAGCAACAAGCCCATCTTGCACACAGATCTTGCTTTTTAAATACCAGTCTCTCTAAAAGGAACCAAGTGTCCTTGGAGATATGACTGATGTGAGAGCTGAAGAAGGGAAAATACAAGATGATCATAGAAAGTAAAGCTGGCCGGGTATGGTGGCTCACACCCATAATCTCAGCACTTTGGGAGGCCGAAGAAGATTGTCTGAGCTCATGGGTTTGAGACCAGCCTGGACAACTTGATGAGACCTCATCTCTACAATAAATCAAAAAATTAGTCAGGTGTGGTGGCGCACACCTGTAATTCCAGCTACTTACAAGGCTGAGGCAGAAGGAGCACCTGAGTCCTGCAGGTCGAAGCTGCAGTGGCCATGAGCGTGCCACTGCACTCCAGCCTAGGCAACAGAGTGAGACTCCATCTCAGAAAAAAAGAGAAAGAAGATAAAGCTATGTTTAAGAATGGCAGATATCTGTCAGATGTCAGAGGTTAAGGATGCGTTTAGAGAATGGTGAATATATGCTCTCTACATAAACAGGTGAAAAATAACTGAAAGAAAATACCACAAAAACTGAAATCACAATATAGTACGGCCATATTAATATCAAACAAGGGTACCTGCATAATGAACATTTGTATACCTAACCCTGAATTGTACCCCACATCTTTAAAATTAAAAAAAGAATTTAAAAAATAAACATTATTTTAAAAGGTTAAAGATAAAAATTAAGATAAATAAAAAATCAGACAAAACAGTCTTCATGGAATTAATTTTAACCAGAAATTAAAAATAAAATTTCAATGATAAAGGAAACAATTATAAGAAAAGCATAACATTTCTAAATATGCATGCACTTGATAATATAACTTCAAAATATACAATGCAAAAGTTGACAAAACTAAACAGATAAATTTGCAATCAAAATTAGAGATTTTAAAATGTCTATAATAATAATTAGTTTCAATAATTAGCTTAAAATAAGCAAAAAGGAGAGTAAATGTGCTAGAGAATTGAACACTAATAACCAAGTTCACTTAATTGACACAAGACATTACACTACATAATGGCAAAATGCACATTATTTTCAAGTATATATGGAATATTTATCAAGATTAACAACATGCTTACACATAAATTTAGTCTCAAGAAATTCAATAGTATTGAAATGTGTAGGGTATTTTCTCTGACAAAAAAAAGAAACCTTGAGCTGGGCTCGGTGGCTCAGCCTGTAATCCCGCAACTTTGGGAGGCTGAGGTGAGTGGATTGCCTGAGCCCGCAGGTTTGAGACCTGCCTGGGCAGGTGAGACCTCACCTCTACAATAAATCAAAAAATTAGCCGGCGTGGTAGCGCGCGCCTGTAGTTCCAGCTACCTGGAAGGCTGAGGTAGAAGGATCGCTGGAGCCCAGCAGGTCGAGGCTGCAGTGGCCGGGAGCGGCCACTGCTCTCCAGTCTGGGTGACAAAGTGAGACTCCAACTCAAAAAAAAAAAAAAAAAAGAAACCTCAATTGAATTAGAAAATGTCAAACCAGTAACCAGAAAAATCACCTAAACATGGAAATGTATCAACATATTTCAAAGTAAGTCACAAGTCAAAGAAAAAATTCTTTTTAAAAATTAGAAAATATTTTAACTGAAAAATAAAGTACAATATGTCAAAATGTATGAGCTACTACCAAAACACTGCTTGAAGGGAAATTAATTCCTTGAAATGTATATGTTGGGACTGAAGACAGTAGAAAAAAGAAAGTAAACTAAACCTAAAGCAAATAGAAGAAGGTATAAGGAAGGAATTAATAAAAATAAAAGTAGGCCGGGCTTAGTGACCCAGTCTATAATCCCAACACTTTGGGAGACTAAGGCTAGTGTATTGCCTGAGCCCGCAGGTTACAGACCAGCCTGGGCAACTTGGCGAGACCTCGCCTCTACAATAAATCAAAAATTAGTCAGGAGTGGTAGCGCATACCTATAGTTTCAGCTACTTGGAAGACTGAGGCAGAAGAATCACTGAAACCCAGCAGGTCGACGCTGGGGTGGCCATGAACATGCCACTGCATTCCAGCCTGGGCAAAGGAGTGAGACTCCACCTCAAAAAATAAAAATAAAATAAATAAAAGCAGACAACAATGAAACAAAACTAGCAAATAGAAAAGCCAACAAAGCTAAAAATGATTCTTCGGAAAGATTAATAAAGTTGATAAATTCCTAAGAAAGAAGAGAGAAATAGAAATTATCAATAAGAAAATAAAAGTGGGACTATTATTACAGATCCTACAGACACTAAAAGGATATTATAAATAGCTATGCCACAAATAATTCAACAACTGTATTTACATATATAGTTTAATTTTAGCATATTAACTAATAATGAAGTAAAACTAATCATTTCCACTTTACAGATAAGAATGTTGAGCTAAAATGATGTAGATCCATTGTCCAAGGAAACACAGCTGCTTAATATAAGAGACTGTCTTTAAATCCCACTCTCCCCTTATAAAATCTATGCACTATCCATAGTCCCTTCCAGCCTCTGTTATCATGAGACTTTACCCACTGGTGAATTTTATGACTAGAGAGAGGTCACGGAACTGACAATCAAACCTTAACTTTAAAACACTTGAAAAAATACAGATTTTTATTGTGTTATGTATGTTAACCAACACTAATTTGAGTGCTGTTGATAGAATCTCCCAGGAAACCTGCTTTAACAAAAATAGTAAGCCAGGCATGGTAACTCACACCTGTAATCCCAATACTTTGGAAGGCTGAGGCAGAAGAATTTCTTGAACCTAGGAGTTCAAGATCAGCCTAGGCAACACGGTGAGTCCTTGTCTCTACAAAAATAAAAAATATGGTGGCACACGCCTATAGTCCCAGCTACTCAGGCTGAGGAAGAATCGCCTGAGCCCAGTAGGTCAAGACTACAGTAGCTATAACACTCCTGCCTGGGTGACAGAGTAAGACCACAACTCAAAGAATAATAATAGTAATCACTTAGCATACTATTCAATTTAATCACAGCATTCTGTATTAGATAATATTTACCTAAAATATGCTTCTAAATATTTGAGAATACTACCAATTACTGGGAAAACTTATATAATTTAACCTTATGTCTTCTTCCACTCAATTACCTAGAGAAACATTATGTTTTTCTTATCAGACAAAAGGCAATTTGTGGGTCAGTGTCAAAATGATACACATTCCCTTCATTTGAGTCAGTCTACTAATAATTTTGCATTGCTAAGTGTAAAGCTACCATTCTAGGCTCAAAAACAACTAAGAAGTAGTGAAACACATATAGATGGATAAGGCAGGCAGGCAGAAAGTCATTGTACAAAATCTCCCTCTCCCTTAAACTCCCTCGAGGTTACGCGCGCACACACACACACACACACACACACACACACACACACACACACACACATTCATGCACACACACAGATTTGTCATCTATTATCTGAACCCTGGAATGCTCGTATCTTTTGATAGTGTTCTGATCCAATGCATTAGAAACCTTAGTCTATTAAATGAATTTATAATTGATAAAAAATGAATAATAGGTAAAATCTAATGTCATTGCAAAAATGTATTCGGTCAAGCCAGGCTCGGTGGCTCAACCTGTAATCCCACACCTTGGGAGGCTGAGGTGAGTGAATTGCCTGAGCCTGTGGGTTCGAGACCCGCCTCGGGCAACTTGCCAAGACCTCATCTCTACAATAAATCAAAAAATCAGCCGGTGTGGTAGCACGTGCCTATAATTCCGGCTACTTGGAAGGCTGAGAGGGAAGGATCACTGGAGCCCAGCAGGTCGAGGCTGCAGTGGACGGGAGCGGCCACTACACTCCAGTCTGGGCGACAGAGTGAGACTCCAACTCAAAAAAAAAAAAATGTATTCAGTCTTCAGCTAAAACCCCAAGAGATTTCTGAAAAACAGAATATAGATTAGAACAATGTGAGGTAAGTGCTGTCGTTTGTTGTGCAGCAAGTTGAAGGCTGCATGGTAAAGGGAAGAGGTTCTGAATGGAACCAGAAAACCTTGTTCATAGAGGCACCTGTTGGAGGGAACAGTGAAGCATACAACCATCAGCAGCTTCAGATATCTACACCAATGATTCCAAGGCTAACTCTACTTAACGTGAAACCCACATAGGTCATAGTTTATCATTAATTGAGGCCATTCTCATTGATATACATCATGTCCAAAAACTTACGTTTAAGAGAGCCCCAAATACAGATAATATGGAACACACCAAGTAGAAAAAAATCAGGATGAAGAAAAGGGCATACTGTTAATATGGATGATTCTACATGATGCTACAACCTTAAGTGATGTCACAAATTATTTAAGTTTTTGAGAAATACAGATGTTTAAAATTCTAGGGCTTTTGAGAACATGAGTGAAGAACTTGCTTGACTGAAAGTACAAAAGTAGGAAACAACAAGTTTTTACTTGACTCCTACTAGTAGAGAACTTCTTAAGAACAGAGCTAACCCAAAATGCAGAAAGATGCATAGAAAAATATCTATTGTGTTATTCCTATATCCTGTATGCTAATTACCTAAAGCATAGTAAGTGTGGAGGGATATGGAGTGGAGTTTGGTGGAGTATGACACAATTAAGACTTCCCAGGGGCTGTAAAAATGAATATTAATGCAAAGATCACCATACAGTGAATACCCATGAGGCTACCCTGCAGGCTCCAACTCCATACCCCTCCCCTTCCACGAACATTCAGTCACAGTGAACAGAGTTTTCTGTTTCTCTCCTCTCCTTCCCTCTATAGACTGAAGGGTCCCTCTGCTCCATTGTGAATTTGTGCCCCTAGACCTTTTAAAACAAGAGAATTTTCCAGGCTTCTTCCTAAAACTGCTCCAACTAGCAACCGAGGTGTCAGATCAGGGAATGTCTCTGATGGGCTGAAATGTGATACGGTAGGGTTAGGTCTGGGATCCACCCTAATGGTTTCTTTCCAGAGAAGAAACCAGAGAGGCCAGGGTACTGGCCAGATCACTCTCCTTGCACAATTCTCATCGCCACTCCACTCAGAGCAGTCTGAGGAGCCCATTAGAGGAGGAGAACTATGAAGATAGCCCTGATTCTGAGGGCCCTCACCCTCACCACTGTGATGAGCCCCTGTGGAGGTGAAGACATTGTGAGTGAGTGCACAGTTGAGGGATGTGAACTTAGAGTTGTGAAAAGAATTGGGAGAAATTGTGAATAAGTTTGCTGACATGTAGTAGTCTATGAAACCAGTTACCCTCAGTCTAACTGTTACACTTATTTTGCCTCCAAGAAACCAAAGTCCCAGCCTAAAATCTAAGCTTAGTAGACAAAATCGAATTTCATAATGTCCGCCTGTCATTGAAGTGTTAGCCAAGGGCATTATTTTCTTTCTAATGTCAGAGCCAAAAGATGTTTCTCTAAATATACTGCTTTCCTTTAACAGTAATTTATGCTTAGAAATTTCCTCAGTAAATACTCAATTCCTCAGTAATCCTGAGCAGAATATTGGTAGAAACATGGGCAATAAAGGCCATTCTGATGAGGTCTTGTGTGGAAATAAGAAGCATATTATTGGAAACTAGAGAAAAGGTGACCCTCGTGATAAAGTGGCAAAGAATTTGACTGAACTATGTTTGTAGCCTAGTGTTTTGCGGAAGGTAAAACATGTGAGTAATGAAATTGGGTATTTGGCTGAGGAAATTTCTAAGCACAGTGTTGAAGATGAAGCTTGGTTTCTCTTAACTGTTTATAAAACATTGTGGGAGCCGGGCTTGGTGGCTCAGCCTGTAATCCCGCACTTTGGGAGGCTGAGGTGAATGGATTGCCTGATCCCACGGGTTCGAGACCCGCCTGGGCAACTTGGTGAGACCTCATCTCTACAATAAATCAAAAAAAATTAGCCGGGTGTGGTAGCACACGCCTGTAGTTCCAGCTACTTGGAAGGCTGAGGCGAAAGGATCGCCAAAGCCCAGCAGGTCGAGGCTGCGATGGCCGGGAGTGGCCAATGCACTCCAGTCTGGGCGACGGAGTGAGAATCCAACTCAAAAAATAAAATAAAATAAAATAAAAATAAAACATTGTGGCAAGAAATAACTTAAAATGAAGATGTTAACCAAAAAAGAAGAACTTTAAATTTTGGAAAAATTTTCAGCCTATCCATACTGTAAAAAAATTTTTGATGGACAGCATGGTTGGTTCCAGGTTCTCGCTGTTGTGAACAATGCTGCAATAAACATTCGTGTGCAGAGGACTGGATTAAAAATGTACAAGCCGGGCTCGGTGGCTCAGCCTGTTATCCCGCGCCTTGGGAGGCTGAGGTGAGTGGATTGCCTGAGCCCGCGGGTTCGAGACCCACCTGGGCAAATTGGTGAGATCTCATCTCTACAATAAATCAAAAATTAGCCAGGCGTGGTAGCGCGCGCCTGTAATTCCAGCTACTTGGAAGGCTGAGGCGGAAGGATCACCGGAGCCCAGCAGGTCGAGGCTGCAGTGGCTGGGAGCAGCCACTGCACTCCAGTCTAGGCGACAGAGTGAGACTCCAACTCAAAAAAAAAAAAAGTGGTACATATACAGGATGGAATACTACGCAGCCATAAAAAGAGCAAAATCATGAATTTCACAGCAACCTGGATGGAACTAGAGTCTATAATACTGAGTGATCTCTCACAGAAACAAAGATCTGGTAGTACATGTTCTCACTCATATAGTGGACCTTGAACATCTACCATAATACTATAAAAAAAGGACTGACAGTGGTGGGAAACTATGAGGGGATAGGGAGGGGAAAGGAGGTAGGACTAACAGTAGTCAATAACTGTCTGGGGATGGGGAGACACCCCTTATTAACAAGGGTGCCTGAACAATGCACATTTGTATACCTAACCCTTAACTGTACCCCACAATTTTATAATAAAAAATATGTTTAAAAAAAATTTTTTTTAAACTTGCTTGGGAAAGAACAAGAATGGTTAAAAGACAATTTGGTAAGAAGATCAATATGGATCACCCATCTCAACAGAAGCGAAATGCTATTTGTCAAAACAGTGGAGAGATTAGTCAGTCATCTCAACAGAAACCAGGACCTATTGTCCAAGACAATGGAAGAATGACTCGAAAGTTATTTTGGAGATCACTGGGGTTGCCATCCTCAACACAGTCCTGGAGTGCAAGAGCTCTCATGAGTGAGGGGTCACTGTTAGGGCAATGTCCAGCAGAGTTGTGTTGTGGGGATGAGACTTGAACTCATTACCCAGGCACAAAGCCACCACAGAGATGAGGTCACCATAAAGAATTACCATAGCAATAGAGCCACCCAAAGCCATGGAGGTAGTGTCACCTGGAGACTAAGTGGCCCAACCTTTGCCCCAGTGCGTCCAGAAGGTGGGATTCCCCCATCCTAATGGGCCTAGAGAGCAAAACGTCAAGTCACAGAAGATTGTTCTTTAACTGTAAGGTTTTGGACTTGCTGGAGACCTGTACTCTTTTCTTTTTTCCTATTTCCCATCTTGGAATGAATTTCTATCCTATGCCTGTCCCATGTTTGATTTTGCAGATTCACAGCTGGAGAGCGATTTGCCTCAGAATGAATTGTACCTTGTCTTACATATATCTGATTTAAATGATATTTAGATGAGACTTGAGACTTTAGACTTCTAAGTTGATGTTGGAACAAATTAGGAATTTGGGGGCTGTTGGAATGGAATAAATGTATTTTACAAGCAAGAAGAACATAATTTAGGGAGACCAGAAAAAGAATGCCATGGATGGTTTATGATATTCTGTTACAGTCCCCAAACAGACAAAGACAATACAATATTTGAAGCACAGTCTCTTATGCTTTCTTGTTTAATGAAGTTTTTTCTCCCCTGTATATCCTACCTGCCTACCCTTATCTTTCTACTCTAAAATGATCACTCATCAGCTGACCATGTGGGCACTTATGGCACAAATATCTACCAGACATATGGCAATTTACATATGAATTTGATGGAAATTAGCTGTTCTAGATGAACCTGGAATAAGGGAGACAGTGTGGAGGATGCTTGAGTCTACCAATTTTACCTGGTTTGAATTACAGAATGTTGTGGCAAAAAGAAACTTGGACAACTTGATTTTAAAAATTCCAACTTAACACCTGTCATGAATAAGTGTCCATAGTTCTAATCATCTTCCCTGCATCTACCTCACATTCCAGGTTTTCTCTCTTTCTTCTCCAGAGATAGCTACTCTTCCCATCACTCTATATATTCTTCCCCCTTTCTAGTACATTTCTTGGCTAAGACACAAACCACTATGTATCCATTTAATCATAAATTTTCTTCCACTAGGATCCATGAGACACTCCTTTATTTAAGGATGTTTCCAACCTCTTGACCTAAGAAGAGCACACATATGCATGAACATGTACACAAACACACTATGCCCTGTGGGCTCCCAAAGACAGGAAATTATTTTAAGTTTCATAGTAATAAAATGGAACCTGTATCAGGTGTAAAATTAATCAGAAAGGACAGGAAATAATAGCTAGAGAATTGCAAATGGGAGGGTTCCCCCAGAGTAATTAACAAATACAAGGCGTAGTTATCATAAATTCAAATAAGTGCATTATCTTCACTATAGAAATTCCTGAAGTGACGGTGTTTCCCAAATCTTGTGATACTGGGTGTTCCCAATACCCTCATCTGTCTAGTGGACAACATCTTTCCTCCTGTGATGAACATCATTTGGTTTTACAATGGACGCCTAGTTGCAGAAGGGATTGCTAAGACAACCTTCTACCCCAAGAGTGACCACTGCTTCCTCAAACTCAGTTACCTCACTTTTCTGTCCTCCACTGAGGATTTCTATGGCTGCAAGATGGAGTACTGGGGCCTGGAAGAGCCCCTCCTCAAACACTGGGGTATGTTTAAATCCTGTCATTATTTGTCCCAAGTTCGCATTGTCTTGCTTTATACCCTTTAACCCTCTTTTCCACAACTTTGTTTTCTACAATTGCAAAGTTTTGTAATGATTGACTTCATCCTTCTCCCAAAGACTAGGTGCCGTGTGCATTTCAAATACACACATCGGTCTCCCCATAGACACACAACGCCCTGTGACCCTATACATTTCTTTTTCTTAGAACCTGAGACTCCTGCTCCTATGTCAGAGCTGATAGAGGCTGCAATCTGCACCCTTGGGTTGGCTGTTGGCCTTATGGACATTGTTATGGACACCATCCTCATCTGAGGCCTGTGCTCAGGTAGTGCTTCTAGCCATCAAAGGGCCACGTGAGCTTTAGCCTAGAAAACAGGAAGGTATCACACTGAGATACCACCTAACTCCAGTCAGAATGGCAATTATCAATAACTCAAAAAATAACAGTTGCTGGAGAGAGTGCAGTGAAAAGGGAACACTCCTACACTGTTGGTGGGAGTGCAAACGAGTGCAACCTCTATGGAAAACAGTGTGGCCATAAAAGCTCTAAATATTGACCTCCCATATGACCCCGCAATCCCCCTACTGGGAATATACCCTGAAGAACTCAAATCATTCTATCAGAAATATACCTGCACACGTATGCTTAGCACAGCATTGTTCACAATAGCAAGAACCTGGAATCAACCATACTGTCCATCAAAAGAGGACTGGATTTAAAAAATGTGGTACATATACACGATGGAATACTACACAGCCATAAAAAGAACAAAATCATGAACTTCTCAGCAACCTGGATAGAACTAGAGT
This sequence comes from Cephalopachus bancanus, assembly GCA_027257055.1. Taxonomy (NCBI): domain Eukaryota; kingdom Metazoa; phylum Chordata; class Mammalia; order Primates; family Tarsiidae; genus Cephalopachus; species Cephalopachus bancanus. The sequence continues at coordinate 539,886 of JAPVLO010000549.1, read as the reverse complement.
CAATAATACTGAGTGACCTCTCACAGAAACAAAGATCTGAGTATCACATGTTCTCACTCATATAGCAGACCTTGAACATCCATTATAATACTATAAAAAAAGGACTGACAGCAGTGGGAAACTATAGGGGGAGGAGTGGAAGGGAGGTGGGATTAACGGTAGTCAACATCTGTCTGGGGACAGGGAGACACCCCTTATCAACAAGGGTGCCTGAACGAAGCATATTTGTATATCTAACCCTTAACTGTACCCCACAATATCAAAATAAAAAATATTGATATATAAAATAAATAAATAAATAAAAATAAATTTTAAAAATCGGTTATTCAAAAACCATGTACTATTTACCTTTTTACATTCATTCATTCTTCGTTGATTGAAACTGTCTTTTAAATTATGAATTTAGTTCTATTTTAGAATAGCTATTCTGTTTTATTTATTTATTTTATTTATTTTTTAATTTTAAAGATGTGGAGTACAATTCAGGGTTAGGTATACAAATGATCATTATGCAGGTACCCTTGTATCCTGTTTTATTAATATACTTCATATCAGTACTACTTTGTTTTATTATTATAGTTTTAGAATGCTTAATGTCTTTGTTTTTAGAATTATCTTACCTGCTTAATTTTTCAGATAAATTTTAGAATTATTTTGCAAAATCCTGAACAAATTGTATTGGGGTTTTGATTGGAATTGTATAAGTCTATAAATAAATTAGACAAAATTTCTCATCTTTACAAAAAAAGAAAAGAAAACAGGAAGGTAAGGACTCAAACATAGTATGCCTGGAACAATGTTACTGGAGGGAGTAAAGCTACGAATTAAGAAGTAGCATCCTATATATCCAAATGTGTTTGAAAAAAAATGTGGGCAAATTAAAGACTGGGCTGACCTTGAGACAGGAACATGGAGCCCATCAACCTCATGCTGTTTGCTGTTTCAGGTCATGGATCTTTACAAGAAAGAAGGTAAATGATTCCCAGACTCCAGTTCTTTGTCAAAGCCTTGAGGAACGACTTAGACCCATTCTCTGTTTCAGTTCATCATATTTCTCCTTCCTCGCCCTTCTCCCCTCCCTGCTCGAGAGGAATGTATGGAGAATTTTCCCTTCCGAGATCACTTAGTAAAAAAAGGATCTTACAAACTCTTTCAACTTAGTCTTCTATTGATTGTCTATCTCTCACAAAGATTCCTGGACCATTCCACTCAACTACATACCTAGTTCTTAGTCACCCTAATGCAGTATCTATGCTGAAAAAAAATATTTTTTTTCCCTTGGTGTCTTTGTTTTTTGTTGTTGTTTTGGGTTTTGGGGGGAGGTTGAGTTGAAGTCTCACTCTGTCACCCACACTGGAGTGCAGTGGCCGCTCCCGGCCACCGCAGCCTCAACCTCCTGGGACTCCGGTGATCCTTCCGCCTCAGCCTTCCAAGTAGGTGTCTTTGTTTTAGACTGTTCTTTTTTTCTATCTTTTTGCTAGGGCTAATTCAGGTTATACAAAATAATGTATTACCTTATGCTGGAATTCTAGCTGATATCATAGTACCTTAACATCTTTCTTAAGTCATATTAGTACTACACAGCCAAAGTATCAAAATGATAGTATAACATAAAATCATGTTTTTTCCTGTACTTCTTCTTTACTTGCTCTCCTTCTTTTGAACTGTGGGACTGCTTTGGAGAGGACTTATGTGGCAAAGCCTCAAAAGGAACATCACCAAAAATAGACAGGAAAATTTTGCAAAGGAAAATCAAAAATGAGGGAAAACACTCTTGAGTATTTTGTAAAACTATAATACTAAAAAGTGTGGTATTGGCACAGAAGTAAAAAAAAAAAAAACCAAAAGTGGGAATTATTCCAGAAATAGGTGAATCCCTGAATCAAATATCATAATGTAATTAATCGACAGATATTTATTAAGCATCTACTGTATACCAAGCACTGTTCTGGATACTTGGAATACATAGTTATGCAAGATAGACCAGGTCCTTCTTTTGATTTTGTATTCTAGATAAATAGACGCATAAATGAAAATGACAGGCAATGATTATAGATCAATAGATTGACAAATAATAAGCAGAAAAATAATAGATCATGCATTTACATTATGAGCAAATAAGCGAGCAAGAAAATGTCCAAATATAACAGACACTTTCATTGAATTGATTCACTGGATTAACTGACATACTCAATTTCTTCAGTAAACAAGCTGACACCTATGACACACCATAGCTCGTAGCTGTTTTTGACCTTTCTTTATATTTCTGCTCCCAACAGTTGAGTTTTTATGCTTACCAAAAGTCCCTGGCATTAACTCACAAGCCTGTGTATCTCTGCTGAATTTTTATTGCAATTACATACCTAAACTAAATATTTTATAATGAATTAAGTATTCATCTTAAAGGGAAATTTTTTATTCTAAAACAAGTGCTTTGAAAATAATTGATAAAGATAAGTTGCCTAATAAAATGTTGTCAGGTTGGATGTGGGTAAATTAACTTTTTAAAATGGAAAAAATGGGGGGGAACCTAAAAGTCTTCTGAATTCAGAATTCTTTGTAGCGTCTCACTCTAAATTCTCACTTGACTTTTTAAAAACTAAAATTTGAAATTATAGAACATTTTGTAGGATGTTGTTTAGATATTTAAGATAATCTAAAACTCTAACCAAAAAACACATTCTCTAAGTAAAAACCTTGATTCTATGTCAAAATATTACCAAACAAATGTATGTTTATACATATATTTATGTGATCAATATATGTGTATTTATGTTAAAAATAAATTGTTTACAGTGTGTATATGTTTACAATTTTTTTTATTTTCTCAACCGCAACTAATTTTTTAAAATAATTGTCCAACCACTAGGTCTTATAGTTGAATAATATGACTTCTACAGCTGCAATGACTACTATGAAGAAAATTAAAATGTGATAAAGCATGACTGAGTGGCAACTTTAAATTTAATCACCAAGAAAATCTTCTCTTAGGTGATGTTTAACCTGAAATATAAATTACAGGAAAGAGCTAGAAATGGAACAATGTACACATAACAATTAGGAGAAGAAATGTTCTAAGCAGAAAAAACAGTAACTAACAACCTAAGGTAGACCAAACTTGAAATGCTGGAAAAACAGTAATGAATCCAATGGCAGAGATGGCTAGATTTTCACCAAAATTTGTGCTCCTCCTGCTGCTGCTTACAGATATTGCTTAGAAATGACTGCCCAAGTTATGATTTTCAAACTGCATTTTTAATGTAAGTAGAGTCATGTGACTAGTTCTTTTTTAAATTTATTTATTTATTATAAGCATGTGGGGAACAATTCAGATACGCATACAAACATTGATCATGCAGGTATCCTTGTTAAAGAAGTATGCCCCTCCCTCACCTAGCAGATTCCACCAACTCCAGTCCCACCTCCCCTCTTCCCCCGACAGTTTTCCACTACTGCCAATCGTTTTCACATAGCATTATAATTGTTCAAGGTCACCTTATGAGTGAGAACATATGGAACTCAGTTCTTTGTTTCTGTGATAAATTACTGAGTATGATCGACTCCAAATCCATCCAATTTGCTGCAAAGTTCATATATTTGTCCTTCTTTATGGCTGCATAATATTCCATTGTGTATATGTACCACATTTTTTTTCCAGTCCAGCTTCGATGGACAACACGGTTGGTTCCATGTTTTTGCTGTTGTGAATAGAGCTGCTACAAACATACGTGTGCAGGTATCTTTTTTGTAGAATGACTTGAGTTCCTCCGGGTATATTCCCAATAGGGGAATTGCTGGGTCATATGGAAGGTCAATTTCTAGTTCCTTCAGAAATCGCCACACTGTCTTCCAAAGAGGTTGTACTAGTCTGCATTCCCACCAGCAGTGTAGAAGTGTTCCTTTTTCTCCGCAACCTCGCCAACATTTGTTGTTGTTGGTTTTATTAATGATGGCCATTCTTACAGGGGGTACATGGTATCTCAAAGTGGTTTTGATTTGCATTTCTCTGATGATGAGTGAGGTTGAGCACTTTTTCATGTGTCTGTTGGCTGCCCATATATATTCTTTTGAGAAGTGTCTATTCATGTCTTTTGCCCACTTTTTAAAGAGGCTGTTTGTTTTTTTCCTTTTGGCATGTTTGAGTTCCTTGTAGATCCTAGATGTTAGGCCTTTGTCAGATATACAGTTGGCAAATATTTTTTCCAAGTCTGTGGGCTGTCTCCCTGGCTCTCTTGATGGTTTCTTTGGCTTTGCAGAAGCTTGTCAGTTTAATGAGGTCCCACTTGTCCATCTTTTCTCTTATGGCCTGGGCACTTCGGGTTTTGAACAGGAATCAGTTGTCAGTTCCAACTTCCATAAGAGTGTTTCCTGCATTTTCTAAAGTTCTTACAGTTTGAGGTTTTATATTTAGGTCTTTGATCCATTTAGAGTTAATTTTTGTGTATGGTGATAGGTAGGGGTCCTGTTTCAATCTTCTGCATGTGTTCAGCCAGTTTTCCCAGCACCATTTACTGAATAGGTTCTCTTCTCCCCAGTGGTTGTTATTGGAGCCTTTATCAAAGATGAGTTGGTTGAGGAATTGAGGTTTTACTTCCGGAATCTCTATCCTGTTTCATTGGTCTGTATACCTGTTTTTGTACCAATACCAGGCTGTGTTGATTACTGTAGCCTTATAGTAAATTTTGAAGTCTGGAAGTGTGATACCTCCTGCTTTGTTTCTTTTGCTAAGGATTGTTTTGGCTATTCGTGGTCGTTTATGTTTCCATATAAATTTCTGTATTGTCATTTCCAGGTCTGAGAAGAATGATGTTGGCAACTTTAATGGGTATTGCGTTGAATCTGTAGATTTCCTTTGGTAGGATGGACATCTTAACAATGTTGATTCTTCCTATCCATGAGCATGGGATATTTTTACATTTGTTTGTGTCTTCTTGGATTTCTTTGAGCAGTATTTTGTAGTTCTCATTGCAGAGGTCTTTCACTTCTCTGGTTAGGAAGATGCTGAGGTATTTCGTTTTTTTGGTGGCTATTGTGAATGAAATTGTGCTTTTTATTTGGGTCTCTGCCTGCTTGTTGTTGGTGTAGAGAAATGCAACTCTCTTTTGCACATTTATTTCATAACCTGAGACCTTCCCAAAGTCCTTTATCAGTGCAAGTAGGGTTTTGACAGATTTTTTTGGATTTTCAAGGTATAGGATCATATTATCAGCAAAGAGGGATAATTTGACTTCCTCTTTTCCTATTTGGATAAACCTGATTTTCTTCTCTTGTCTAATTGCCTAAGTTAGGACTTCCAACACAATATTGAACAAGAGGGATGAGAGTGGACAACCTTGTCTTGTTCCAGTTTTCAGGGGAAATGATTCTAGTTTCTGACCATTTAGCAATATGCTAGCTGTGGGTTTGTCATAGATGGCGCTTACTATTTTGAAGTATGTTCCTTCTATCCCTAGATGTTTGAGGGTTTTTATCAAGAAGCAATGCTGGATTTTATCAAAAGCTTTTTCTGCATCTAATGAGATAATCATGTGGTTCTTGCTTTTACAACTGTTGATGTATTTAATGACTTTTATGGTTTTGCGAATGTTGCACCAGCCCTGCATCCTGGTGATGAAGCCTACTTGGTCATGGTGGATGATATTTGAGATGTGTTTTTGGATCCAATTTGCTAGAATCTTGTTGAGGATTTTTACGTCTATGTTCATAAGGAATATTGGCCTGTAGTTCTCTTTCTTTGTTGAATCTTTACCTGGTTTGGGTATCAGTGTAATGTTAGCTTCATAAAATGATTTTGGGAAGAATTCCATCTTTCTCAATTGCCTGGAATACTTTCAATAGGATTGGTATCAGCTCCTCCTTGTATGTTTTGTAGAATTCTGCTGGAAAGCCATCTGGTCCAGGGCTTTCTTTTTGTAGGTAGTTTTTGTATGACAGAGCCAATTTCCTGGGTTGTTATGGGCCTATTTAGTGTCTCAATGTCTTCTTGTTTTAACCTGGTGATGCAACTAGTTCTTAACATGAAACATGTTGCTGCCAGACTAAGGAGTTAAGTAATGAATTACTTTCTCTGTCCTCTCTCTTTTGTCTTCCATCCTTAGAAGCAGAGGGCAAGGAGTCCATGTACAGGAGTGGAACCACAACATGGAAGGCACCTGGGTCCCTGAATCACATATGAAAGAAAATGTCTAGAAAATCAGCAATATGGAAATGGACTGTTACGCAAATAAAGAAGAAAACATCTATTCAGTTGATCCATTGAAATTTTTCTGTGTTTTTTTGTAGCAGCTGGTATTACCCAAACTAATAAAATGGGTCAGTGGAAACATAGACAATGAACTCAGTAGTATGGGCAAAGACCAGATCACAAAGGATCTTGTTAGCCAGGTAAGGAATCTAGATTTCATTCTAAGTGCTGTATGAAAATATTTAAGGTATTTAATCATGATATAGTTTAGGTTTTAAGAACATTCTGACAGTTATGTGGGAAATGAACTGTAGGAGTCAAGAAGGAAGTAGGGAGATGAGGTGGGAGTCAATTTCAATAATTTGGAGAAAAAAATGGTGGTTTCTTAAATTTGAGTGGCTATAAAGGACATAGAGAAAATTGACTAACTTGAAAGACATTTTACTATTCAGCTAATAGAATTTACTGTTTAGTTGGATGTGAAAGGTGATAAAATATACCAAATCATGACAATTCCTCTAACCCCTGAAGCCCTTTAATTATTTCTTCTATAAACAAAACCAGTGAAATAAACTACAAAGTATAGAAGACGCTAAAGGCAAGAAAGCACACATTTGGAGTCTTAGTTAGAAATTAATATTTCACAACTATACAATTTGATTACTTAAACCTTAAAGAGTGGCAGGATTCCAGAAGCTGATCTACTATTGACTCTTTCCTAGAAAATCTTGAATAACAGAGCATTCTGGGGATCTATACCTGAAAACATTTACAACCAAATAGACTTACATGGAAATGGCAAATCTCAAGTGATATTGACACCTGCCTTAACTTTGGCAATTATGTTTTCTTCAAAGACCCTCTCCAAAGTAGACAGTAGTAGCAGACATACATTGGAGATAAGTACACGAGGCATGCCCTATTACATAACTCCAGCAGCTATTCCATCTGTGTTCCAGTGACCCCCTCTTTCTCCATCTGATATTACATCCCCATAAATACAGCAGTGGGCAACAGATTTCACCTAGCCTATCAGATACCTCATCACACCGAGCAGAGGTGATCCCTGATTATAGTTGCACTGTGGTTGTGCTATTATTTCTTCCTATGTTAAAGGTAGATAAGTCTATCATTTAATCATAGTTTGTATGGCAAATAAGAGCCATGTTCAAGGCAAATAAAGAGAAATTCATATTATAGAGATTCTTGACTTGGAGGTTGATATGATTTGGGATTTTTTCCTTTTTGAATGAGATAAATTCAATTTTATAAGAACTACATAAATTATACTTAAAGAGAGCATCTATTAATGGAAAAAAGAGACAGAAGCAGAGAGAGGGCAGAGTTCATGTATCAGAGCCTTGTATAATGGATTATAATCGTTATTATTATTTTTATTATTATTATTACCATTACTATTATTATCTATCCAGCCTTGCTCCTTTTCTATCTTTGTTTCAGGAAAGAAAAAATCTGTATTCTTGACACAGTTGTGGATTTAAATTCAAAGCCTGGCTAATCAGAATCCTACATCCCATGGCTAAAGTGATTGGTAGAGAAATTGGAGTGCCAGTCAAGCTAAGTTTTCTCCAGATTGTTAAATTAAAGCTGGCATATGTGTGCTCTTGCTATTCAGGTGATGGGCTGAAAATATGAGATGTCCATCTTCATAGCCATTTGGAAAATGTTTGATTTCTGAAGAAGAAAATAAGAACTAACAGAGAAAAGCAGAACTCAAAGAGAATACACAGAGAGAGCACAAATGAGAGAGAGAAAGAAACACATATACACAAAAAGAAACAGAGCCTGAGAAATAAATGACATAAAGAGAGAATACAGACAATGAAAATGACAATAGACAGATAGAATGACAGAAAAAAATGGCAGTGAGGCACACAGGCCAGTAGATTGAAAGGGAAAAAAAGGAGGTGGACTGAGAGGCAGTTAATAAATAAAAGGTGTGTGTGTGTGTGTGTGTGTGTGTGTGTGTGTGTGTGTGTGTGGTGTGTGTAAGAGAGAGCCATAGAGAGAGAAGAGAAAGAAATGCATGGAGCGATGGATAAAAGAAAAAATGCAAATTGAAGACAAAAAGACAGAAAAGCTATCTAGTATATTAGCAAAGACAAGAGGGTGTTCCTTTAGACAGAGACAGAGATGTGGAGAGAAAGATAGACACAAACAGAGAGAGAAACATAGCATAGAAAGAAACGTACACTGAGTGAAGGGAGTAAAGACAGAAAGAGGAGAGGAGAGAAGAGTCAGAGAAAGGGGAGGGAGCTGCGAGAGAGGAGAGGAAAAGATCTCATTTGAGTCCAGGATCTAGGTATTTTTCAGAGTCCAGATTCACATATGAACTTTCCAATGCATGAACCCCCCAAAATTAATATTCTCTTAAGGTGGTATTAGTAGAGTTTGTTATATGTGACCAAAATACTACTTTCTCATAAAACTTCCATTGGTAATTACACAATAGAGTAGGTCCAATGCAATCAGCAATCATTGTCTTCTACCCCAGAGTACACAGTGCACTTGCCAGGAGATATTTGCATTATCAGTCAGTTAAGTTACAGCATTAAGCATTAGGTTCCATGACTGGCACAAAACAACTCTATTTGCAAAATAAGTAAATCAGAATCAGAAACACAAGTGACTCACAAGTCTATTTAATTTGGGGGGAGATTATTGAAAGATAAAGGAGTTCTACATCTGATTCACAGGCAGTCTTCAGAAAGAGAACAAGATCATAATTGCTTACTGAAAGCATTTATGATCCAAACAGACATAGCAGGCAGAACTTCTATCATCCTGGTGGAGAGCAGAGCCCCAGGCACAAATTCAGGAAAGACAAGAACAAGAGAAGACCCGACAACAGCTTCTCAGTCATTGTGAGTGTCAGATCCTGATGGGTGACAGAGCTGGCAGAAACGGCTTGCTCAAAGGACTTGTAGAAGGAAGTCTGAGAACTAAAGAAAAGGGCAAAGCCAACACAAGACCAAGACAAAGAGGTAGCAGATCCCAGGAAGAAAATATCTGGAGTCAGCGCATGAGCCCTGTAGGAGAAAGAAGAAACAGTCAGTCACATCAACCCCTGAAGAAAACACAGCCCCTTCCTCCCTGGGACCTCTCTGCAGTTGTCGTCAGGACACTAAGTTTAGTCTTGTATCAACACTGCTTCTCATTACCTTGCCCAGCATCTGAGTAGAGGTGATTATAGGCATACCTCATTTTACTGTACTTTATTGTGCTTCTTAGATATTGCATTTTTTATAAATTGAAGGTTTGTGGCAACCCTGCATTTAGCAAATTTGTTGACAACATTTTTCTAACAGCATGCACTCATTTTATGTCTCTGTGTCACATATTGGTAATTCACAGTGTTTCAAACTTTTACATTACTATTTTATCTGTTTTGGTGACTTATGATTAGTGATTTTTGATGTTACTACTGAACTTGTTTTGGGGCACAATGAACTGTGCCCACATAAGACTACAAACTTAATTGATAAATATGTATGTTCTGACTGCTCCATCAATTAGCCATTCCTTTATCTCCTTCTCCTTGGGGCTCCCTATTCCTTGAAACACAACAGTCTTGAAATTAGGCCAATTAATAATGCTACAATAACCTCTAAGTGTTCAAGTGAAAGGAAGAGTTGCATGTCTTTCACTTCAAATCAAAAGCTAGAAACAAGGCTTAGCGAGGAAGAACTGTCAAATGCCAAAACAGGTCAAAAGCTAGGCCTCTTTTGCCTGTCATCCAAGTTGTGAACGCAAAGGAAAAGTTATTGAAGGAAATTAAAAGTCCTACTCCAATTAACACACAAATGATAAGAAAGCAAAACAGGCAGCCATTGGAGAGCAGCAGCCATGGCCCTGCGCTGCCCCATGGCTGTGGGCCTCAACAAGGGCCACAAGGTGACCAAGAACATGAACAAGCCGAGGCTCAGCCGCTGCTGCAGGCGCCTGACCAAACACACCAAGTTCATGTGGGACATGATCCGAGAGGTGTGCAGCTTCGCCCCCACAAGTGGCGTGCCATGGACCTGCTCAAGGTCTCCAAGGACAAGTGGGTGCTCAAGTTCATCAAGAAACGGGTGGGGACATACATCCCCGCGAAGAGGAAGCGCGAGAGCTTAGCAACATCCTGGCCACCATGAGGAAGGCAACGGCCAAGAAGAACTAAGCCTCCTAGCCCCCAATAAAGTCTTTGTAGAAGAAAAAGAAGAGAAAAAAAAGTAAAACAGCCTTATTGCTGAAGCGGAGAAAGTTTTAGTGGTCAGGATAGAAGAACAAACCAGCTACAACCTTCCCTTAAGATAAAGCCTACTCCAGAGCAAGGCCCTACCTCTCTTCAATGTTATGAAGGCTGAGAGAGGTGAGGAAACTGCAGAAGAAAAAGTTTGAAGCTAACAGAGGTTGATTCGTGTGGTTTGAGGAAAGAAGCCATCTCCCTAACATAAAGTACAAGGTGAAGCAGCAAGTGCTGATTTAGAAGCTGCAGCAAGTGATTCAGAAGATCAGGCTAAGGTAACTGATGAAGGTGGCTACACTAAACAACAGATTTTAACTGTAGACAAAACAGCCTTCTTTTAGAAGATAGACTTTCATAGTTAGAAAGGAGAAGTCAATACCTGGCTCCAAATCCTCAGGAATCAGGTTGACTCTCTAGTTAGGGATGAATATACCTGGTGACTTTAAATCGAAGCCAATTCAAAAAAAAAAATGAAGCCAATTCTCCTTTAACATTTCAAAAATTCTAGGACCTTTAAGAATTATGCTAAGTCTACTCTGCCTGTGTTCTATAAATGGAAAACAAAGCCTGAATGATAGTACATGTGCTTACAACATGACTTACTTAATATTTTAAGCCCACTGCTGAGAACTACTTCTCCAAAAAACAGATTTCTTCCAAATACTACTGCTCATTGACAATGCACCTAATCACCCAAGAGCTCTGATGGAGATTACGAGAAGAAAGGCTGCCTGATAACACAACATTCATTTTACAACCCATGGATCATGGAGTAATTTCAACTCACAAGTCTTATTATTTAAGAAATGTGCGTCATAAGGCTATAACTGCTATAGATAATGATTCCTTTGATGGATCTGAGCAAGGTAAATTCAAAACATTCTGGGAAGGATTCACCATTCTAGATGCCATTAAGGACATTCATGCCCAGGCACCATGGCTCACGTGTGCACTCACGCTCTCCCTGCCCCCACTTTAACCCACATACAATAAGGCTTCAGCTACCATAAAGCTTCACCTCAAAGTCACTGAATCAATTATTGATGGAAGATTATCAGAAACTGTATCTTTAAGGAAGGAAGCTCAGAACAGAAAGTCACATGTTAATAATTGCCTGGCAAAGGTAAGGATGGAATGAAAGCTGCTCTTCTCTGTATATCCAAGAATAATTCTCCACCACTTGCGTCTGTGGTGAAGCAAATTTGACCCAGGCCAAGGAGCTCTTGTAGTCTCCCTAATTTCTGCATTCTACTTCCATTCCCACCCCCTTTATTTTATAAGGTCAAATAGGAAAAGTTACAATAGAAAGTCTCAGTCCCAGCACCAGTCTCCCATTTTCTCCAAAGGTGTCTTACCTTTCTTATTCCAAAGGCAGATGACAAGACCTAAACCAAGAAAAATCAGCCCCAGCCCAAGACCTCCAGCTCCACTCAGCTTCTTGCTCTGGGTAGATTCAGACAGTACCCTGGGAAGTAAAAGCCTGGATGTCAGCGTCTGTCCTCACAGTGTCCTCATCTGGAAGCCTGGAGTTAAAGTCAAGGTATCAGAGACAGACGGGCTCTGTCACCAAGCAGAGCAGGTGAAAGGCATGCAAAGACTCTAAAGGGTTCAGATGAGGAAGAAGAGAAGAAAAGGGCAGTACTCCTCAGAGGTATGTCCATCTATAACCCCACAAACCATCTCTAAGACCCCAGCCTTAAGGCCAAAACCTAGAACTTCAAAAGGCCTCCAAGGCTGAACTGCAGCTTAGGGAGTCAGGTTATGTAAAGGGGCCACCATAATATGCTGGGAGAAAAGGAGGTCATTACTCAATGTGTCCCTTTTGTCTTGAGACAATGGGATCTCAGTCCTTCATGACTCTCAGCCCAGAAATTACATCAGGGTGCAGTAAAGTACCAGTAAAGATATGAAGACACTATGACACAACAGAGATAAGGAGAAACATCACCCCCACAAGACCCAGAGTCCTCCCTGCCCTTCCTTTTTTCTGTTGAATCTGTGGTGTTGATGAAGCATTTCTTATGCCATTCTACTGTGATGGGGCTCTGGAGGCTGTGGTGCTCCACATGGCAAGTGCAGACATCTCCACGCTGGGCTATTATTTCTAGAATCACAGGAATCTGGTAGGTTCAATCCCCATTCTGAATAGAAGGTGTGGACACAACTCCAGCAGTCTCCTCCTGTTTATTCTGGAGCCATCTGACTTTAATTTGGTGAAAATAGAAATTTGTCACTGAGCAGACCAGCAAGACATAGTGGTTGAGGGCCACTGTCCTGGCTGAGGAGATGGTCACTGTGGTCCACTAGGAGGAATGGTGACAGAAAAAGAAACTTAGAGGGTATGACAGCAAAGAAACTATCAGCAGAGGCTTAAGTCCCTCCTTTGACACAAAAGTGGAGAAAATAACAGATTTAATTTGTCTTCTCCTAGAATCCCAGCTCTGGGATTTAATTTGCTAACTCATTAGCCTACTTTTCAAGAAAATAATACCTTTATTCAGTGGTTACTTATTTATTAAACCGGATCATTTACGTGAAAGCTCTTTGTAATATGAACTGATCGTTTTTAAATATGTATATGTGCATATATGTGCAGGTATATGTACTATCCTTCTTATGCATGGTAAAAGTAATAATTAAAAAGATCCTATGTGTTGTCTCTTACAAAACAAGGGTTTTCGTGTTTAAATAAGTCTCTGGTTCCATCATTCACAGGTTGTAGGACTAAGAAACTTTGAAAATCAAAATGCTACTTAAATTGCAGTCAACATATAGCATCACTCAGTTTGTCATCTAGCCTTGGCTGACAAAACCATTTGCAGTTAAGTCCATTAAAAAAAAACACGATAAGGTAAATGATGAGCTAAGCTTTTAATATTGAAATTCTTGGAAGAGCCTATTGTTGGTCATTTTTAAAAGTTTTTCTTGTAAAATATATGTAACATAAAATTACCATTTTAGCCAGTTATGAGTGTACAATTCAGTGGAATTGGATGCATTCACATTGTTATGCAACCAGCACCACTATTCATCTGCAGAAATGTTTCATCATCCCAAAAAGAAACTCTGTGCCCATTAAACACTAACTCCCTATTGCCTCCCAGCCTAGCCTCTGGTAACTTCTAAGATACTTTCTTTATAGGAGAGCCCATTTTGACTCGTTTAAACATAGATCTTCATCATAAACCACCTATATACCTACACAAAATTAACATACAAGTAAAGTAAATATATTTTTAGATATAAGTAGAAAGTAAATTGGTTGAGATAATGCTCAAATGTCTTCACATTCACATTCTGACTCTTCTGAATGACATTTTGACAGAGGCATCCATACAAACATTTTTCACAAAGTATCATCCTCTGGGCCATCAAGGCAGAGTGAGGCTCCATTACCAACTCCCTGATTTTCTTCCAAGGTCCTGGCCTGATTTTGCAAGTTTTGATGCTGGAACTTTGGATGTTCAAGTATGCACAGTCAATGACAACCAGGCTATTACTGCTGCCTGACCTACAGCAATTGTAAGGTACCATCAATTAGAGATGTTAAAATGTGAAAAGATGCATTTTGAAAGAATGAATACGTTAAATAGAAATATAACGCATGGTGACATGTTGCTAGATCATGTGCTATAGGCAACATTGCTATAATGCATATGTGTAAAGTGTGATTGCACACAGCTGGGGACCAGCTCTAACTGCACTGGCTGACTCTGTGAAGCTCACAGAAGTATTGATCTTTAGGACATGTCTAAAAGGGTGAGGGATTTTAATAGAAGAAGAGAGAGAGAACAGAGAGCATTTCAAACAGACGGGATCACTCCTACAAGAGTAAGGACAAAGGAGGCAAACAAAACTTAGATGTCACAGGGAACTACAGGAGTCAGTGGGACATGACAGAGACTGAGGGGTTGAGAAGATAGGTCTGTGCCAGAGGGGCAGTGCCCTGGTGACCTTGGAAGGACTGAAGTTCACAGCACTGAGGACAGCAGCCCCAAATGCTAGCCTTTCAGTCTCCCTTTCTAAAAGCCCTCTCCCAACTCTGTCCAGTCAGACCTTCTAAACATTTTTTGCCTTGGAATTTGAGTGCCCTCCTAGTTCCATCAAGATCCTAGGAATCAAAAAACCAGCCGGGCTCGGTGGCTCAGCCTGTAATCCCGCGCCTCTGGGAGGCTGAGGTGAGTGGATTGCCTGAGCCCGTGGGTTCAAGACCCGCCTGGGCAGCGAGACCTCATCTCTACAATAAATCAAAAAATCAGCCGGGCATGGTAGCGCATGCCTGTAATTCCGGCTACTTGGAAGGCTGAGGCGGAAGGATCACCAGAGAGCCCAGCAGGTCAAGGCTGCGGTGGCCAGGAGGGGCCACTGCCCTCCAGTCTGGGTGACAGAGTAAGACTCCAACTCAAAAAAAAAAAAAACCCACAAAAAAGCCTACCTGGGGCCTATCTGGGGCCATCCATTCTAGGGGTGTGTGTGTGTGTGTGTCTTCTAATGTTAATAAAAACAGATGGAAGTTTGCATCTCTCTGCTCTCGGGAAAACACCTGTAATCACAGTTTTGGGTTATTTGTTCCTTTTTTGCAATATTTTTTAATCAACACAATACACAATAACTACATATTTATGGGTTATGTATTTCAACTTATGTATGCAAAATGTAATGACCAAATGAGAATAATTAGCAAATACATCACCTCAAACGTTTATCATTTTTTCCTGTAAGTAACATTCAAAGTCTTCTCTTCCAGCTATTTGAAAATATAGAACACCAAGACGCATTCCTTCTACCTAGCTGCCCTTTGTACCCCCTTAACCTCTCTAGGTTTTGAGGAAAAGTACTCCTCAACAGGTCCTAAACTCACCTCTCCTCTGAGCTGTGAAGCCAGCCCTCTGGTTGTAGTTGTGTCTGCACAGTGTGTTCACCTGGGCCTGGTACTCTGCCAGGAAGTTCTTCTAGCTGTTCCAGCTGTTAGTGCTTCACCACCCTGGCTCTGCCCCAGCCACAACCACCCCCACATCATTGTCAAAGAGGACAATCTCCTCTTTGTTGTAGATTTGTCTGGCCGCCAGCGGCACCCGCTCCCTCCCATTGATGAAGTACCACATGCCCTTAGACTGGTACATGAAGTCCTCTGCAGGAGAGCCAGCCGCTTAGATTCAGTTCAGCCCTGCCCCAGCCCACCAAGCTCAATGTGGGGAGGCTCAGGAAGTGGAGGAAAACATTAGAACACCCAAGTAGCTGAAAAAAACCTCTCTTAACCCTAAGAATTTTACTCCCAGGATAAATTTAGGTGATTTACCTGCCTCAAACTGAATATCTAGACAGAAAAATCATCTAACAGCGGCTGATAACAAAGAAACAAAATTGTCAGTATTTGCATATAATAAATCTGTGAATAAAGAAAATCCAGGCTGGGGCAGTGGCCTATAATCCCCAGCCCTTTGAGAGGTCGAGGCAAGAGTATTGCTTGAGCTCAGGAGTTCAAGACCAGCCTAGATAACATAGCAAGACCTCGTCTCTAAAAAAAATTAAAAATTAGCTAGGCATGGTGGCACACTCCAGTAGTCTCAGCTATGCAGGAGGCTGAGGCGGAAGGATAGCTTGAGTCAAGGAGTTTGAGGCTGCGGTGAGTCATGGTCACACCATTGCACTCCAGCCTGGGCAACAGAGTGAGACCCCAACTTTTCTTTTCAAAAAAGAAAAAAATAGGGCTCGGTGGCTCAGCCTGTAATCCCGCACCTCTGGGAGGCTGAGGTGAGTGGATTGCCTGAGCCCACGGGTTTGAGACCCGCCTGCGCAGTGAGACCTCATCTCTACAATAAACCAAAAAATCAGCCGGGCATGGTAGCGCATGCCTGTAATTCCGGCTACTTGGAAGGCTGAGGCGGAAGGATCGCCGGAGCCCAGCAGGTCGAGGCTGCGGTGGCCAGAAGCGGCCACTGCATTCCAGTCTGGGCGACAGAGTGAGACTCCAACTCAAAAAAAAAAAGAAGAAAATCCAAAATAATCTACTGTTAGATTAATTTAAAACAATAGTTCAGCAAGTGGTTGGATACAAAAACTTTTTTTTTTTTTTGAGTTGGAGTCTCACTCTGTCACCCAGGCTGGAGTGCAGTGGCACATTCACGGCCACCCCAGCATCAACCTGCTAGGCTCCAGAGATTCTTCTACCTCAGCCTTCCAAGTAGCCGGAACTACAGGCGCACCACCACACCCAGTTAATTTTCTATTTATTGTGGAGATAAAGTCTCACCAAGTTGCCCAGGTTGGTCTCAAACCCTCAGACTCAGGCAATCCACTCGCCTCACCCTCCCAAAGTGCTGGGGTTACAGGCTGAGTCACTGAGCCCGGCCACAGGATCTATTTTAAAACATTCTATAGGCCAGGAAGAAATTTGAAATCAAATTTTAATTATACTCTTTATAACAGCATTAAAAAATATGAGTATCTAGGAATAAGCCCCACAAAAGATGCACAACACTTTAAAATAAAAGTAAAATTTTATGAGATACGTTAAAATAACCCTAAATAAAAAGATACACCTTGTACATGAATTGGAAGTCACAATATTATAAAGATGACAGTTCTCTCAACTGAATTTATGGATTCTATGTCTATCAATTAAAATCCCTGCCTTTTTTGTTATTTGAACCTTTACAAGCTGATTCTAAAATTTAATAGAAGTACATGGGGCAAAGATTAGCCAGGCTACTCTTAAAGAAGTAAACAAGGTGGAAAAAATTTACTAAATGTCAAGACATCAAACAAAACTATGGTAACCAGACATTGTGTTATTGGCAAAGACACAGACAAATAGATGATATAATATATCCCCAAATAAGTGCCAAGTACAAATTTAGAACAAATTTATGAACAAAGTATCCTGTAGATCAGTGGGGAATGAATACTTTTGTTTAGAAATGACTTTCTGATAAATAGGTGTGCGTAGGAAATTGAATATATTTCTCACACCATATAAGCTAATTTAGATGAGTTAAAGTCTTGTGTGAAATGCAATACTACAAATCTACTGGAATATTAAATTAGAGAACATCTTCATGACTTTAGAGTGGTAACAGATTTCTTAAATCATTTAAAGCACTAATCTTAAAAATAAAAAATTGATAAATTCAACTTCATTAAAATTAATAACGTCTCATCAAAAGATATAATTAAAAGAGTTAAAAAGACAAAGCACACACAAGCATTTCCAAAGCATATACTAACAATAGGCTTGATTCAGAATATATTTTTACATCTTTTTGAAAATAATTAAGAAAAAGATAAATGCCATAGTAGAAAAAAGAAGAATATCTAAACAGGTACTTCAATAAAGAGTAAGTGCCAACAGACAATGAGCAAATGTAGACCTGCTCATCCTCAGAAGTGATCAAAGAAATGCAAGTTAAAAATACAGTGGCATACCCCTATACACTCATCAGAGAGAGAAACATTAAAAACTTCTAAAATACCAAAAGCTACCAAGTTTTCTTATAAGCAGCTTTTGGGAGTGCACACAGAGACACTAATTTGAATAACAGTTGGACATTCTCTTGTAAAATTGAAGATATGGCCAGGCTCGGTGGCTCAGCCTGTAATCCTGCGCCTTTGGGAGGCTGAGGTGGGTGGATTGCCTGAGCCCGCGGGTTCGAGACCCGCCTGGGCAGTGAGACCTCATCTTTACAATAAATCAAAAAATCAGCTGGGCATGGTAGCGTATGCCTGTAATTCCGGCTACTTGGAAGGCTGAGGCGGAAGGATCGCCGGAGCCCAGCAGGTCGAGGCTGCGGTGGCCGGAAGCGGCCACTGCACTCCAGTCTGGGCGACCGAATGAGACTCCAACTAAAAAAAAAAAAAAAAAAAACTGAAGATATGCCTACATTTTGACCCATCAATTCCAATCTAAGTATATAATTCAGACTAAAGAAATGCAGACTCAAATGCTCCTGACTATATAGGGGGGAAAAAGAAAGCAACCCAAATGTCCATCCACATTAGACAGAGTAAATACATTGTCATATTCTCACAAAATGGATTATACCAGGGTCTGCAAAGGTATGTAGAATGATATAACAGGCATTGGAGACTCAGAAGGAGGAGAATAGAAGAAGACAGATGAAAAATCACCTATCAGGTACAACGTGTACTAGTGGGAATGACGAGTACACTTAAAGCCCAGACTACTTTGTCGCTACAATGCATCTATGGAACCAAAAACCACTTGTATCCCTCAAGCTACTGAAATTAAAAAAAAAATGTGAATGGATTATATTACACAACAATGAAAATGAATAGATGACTGTTTCATGAAATATCCATGACAGGTCTTCTCAAACATAATATTGAACAAAAGAAGCAAGAGGGAATACAACATTTATAGAATGTTTAAGGGGGGGAATACTAATCTATATTGTTTACGGATACATTCACATGTTTTTTAAAAAAGCAATAAAATTAGAATTACAAGAGTTTGAATAGTGCTTATTTCTAGGAAGTAGAAGTGGGTGTAATTGGGAGGAGGTACAGGAGTCTTTTAGGGTGCTGATAATATTCAGATATTTTTTACCTGGTTAGTGGTTACCTAGCTATTTCTTGTAATTTTTGTTAAACTGTAGATGTGTGTTTTATTTATGTCTGTTATATTATTCTCACCATAACTAATGTAAAAGTAGGATAATAATAATACTTAGCCCAGAACCATCCGTGTGTGTGTGTGTGTGTGTGTGTGTGTGTGTGTGTGTTTTAGAAAGACTGAGAGAGCTCATGTAATGATACTACTACAAGACTTGGGATCTGGTGGTGCAAAATAAACATGAATTCTCTTGGGTTTTTTCATCACAGTCCTATTCACCATCAATACTGCCTTGAGTTTATGCATATATTCAGAATTAGTGATGGCCACTGCCTGTCCTCATCCCATTTCTCCTTACAGACCCTTCAAGGTTATCTCTATGAACCCACTGCTTATACTCAAGGAATGGGTAATTATGCCCTTTAGATATTGAAGCTACAGAGGCCATGGTTATCTTGAGCTTTTCCAATCCCAAGTCCAATAGTACCTGAACACTACTTGGCACAGAAAGTCCTTAGGGTGATAAATTCTTTTAACTTGGGCCGGCCTCGGTGGCTCAGCCTGTAATCCCGCGCTTTGGGAGGCTGAAGTGAGTGGATTACCTGAGCCCGCGGGTTCGAGACCCGCCTGGGTAACTTGGTGAGACCTCATCTCTACAATAAATCAAAAAATTAGCCAGGCATGGTAGTGCATGCCTGTAGTTCCAGCTACTTGGAAGGCTGAGGTGGAAGGATCGCCAGAGCCCAGCAGGTCGAGGCTGCGGTAGCCGGGAGTGGCCACTGCACTCCAGTCTGGGCAACAGAGTGAGACTCCAACTCAAAAACAAAAAAAATCCTTTTAACTTACTCTCTGAACATTTCTCAAGTGGTCTCATATGCATTTTGTCCTGCATCTGAAATAGAAATGGATTTTGCCTTTTTTCTTCCGACTCTGAGATCCCAAAGTATTTTCCTTGAGAGAAATTATCCTCTCTCCAACTGGAGAGGTTAAGAAAAGAAATCTAGCAAAATTCATCTGAACTCTGATAGGAGCCCTTTCAAATTCTACCTGGGATTTCGTCAGAGTATAGCATACCAGACCTTAAGCCCCAAAGCCTCCAAGAAATTGTATCCAAATCTGGGCTCTCTGAAGAGTAGCCATCCTACACTTACCTGGAGTATCTCTCTGGTGAGCCATGGGAGTCCTTGGCATCATGAGAACAACCATCACAATTCCAGCTACTGTCCAGGGGTCCCTTGTCACAGTCATTTTCCCAGACTTGAAACAGAAACAATTTAGCAAAAGCATTGGCAGTCAGCATCACTGACACCAATTAACCTGATGTTTCACTTTGCGGTAAAGAAAAGTAAAAACCTCCTATGAATTTTAGGATTGGACAGTTCCTAGGAAATAAACCAATCAACCCTACAATTTAAATTCTCCTTTGTCTCTGGGTAAATATTCTTAATGGAAGTTCTCAATGTCAAAATTATTCATTGACCATCTACTTGGTGCCCACTACTAGGTCATCGCCAAATACCACCGAACTCTGTGATATGCTTAAGATATGTTTGGAAGTTTCAGGAACCAGAAGAAGAACATGATTCAGGGTAATTCTCCCTGAGACATTTATTTAACTTCTCTGGTTCTTAAATTTGGAGTTTGACTGTGGCCAGGGGTAGGGAGTACAGAAAGAAAATGGAAATATACTTCCTGGAACAGAAGACAATTGTCTAGAAGCTGTTTGTTTTTTTCCTTGACTTAGCATTATAAGACACTAGGATATAATATAAAGGTAACAGACTTTTAAAAAAATTATTTGTTTCACAATTGGAGAATCTACTTACTTTGTGACAAATTACATAATCTCTATGAGCCTTAGTCATTTTACCTTTAAAATGAAATTGAATGCATATGACTTGCTAATTGGAGGTTCTGGCTGAGAGCTAGAACTCCAGAACTAAGCTCTGTTATGTGCTCTCAGAGGGGACAAAATAGAGGCTATGAGGAGTAGATTACTGAGTAGAGTACACTGAGTTATTTAATCAGCTTCCTCCATTTTCAACACATACATCTTAAATAACTATTCAGAGGAAGCTTGCCAGGAAAAAAATTAGTTTCACAGAGATGTCTTGGTACATCTGAGGCTACTGATAACCCAGTTACTACAGTAGCAACCAGGAAGTAAAATAGATTAATAGGAGGTAAGTAGGTTAAAGAAGGTTAATAGGAGTTCTTGGAAATCTGAATCTATCTGGAGAAGAATAGACACATCATTACTATTATAATTATCAGAATTATTGTATCCATTGATATAACCATAATAGCTATCATTTTAGACTTTAATATGTGCCAGATATACTGTACATAAAAATATATTATCTCATGTATTCTTACCAAGTCGTGAGGTGATTATTATTATATGAATTTTCAGATAAGGAAACCATACTTCAGTTTGAGTAACTTACTCAAGATAACAAATTGCAATTTGTTTTAATGATGTACCTTTGATAATCAGTCTTGAAATTTACATAATACTTCATCCATTTGTACTAACAAGAAAAGTATTTGGGCAAAATATTGAAAAAACAAAATTACATAATTTCAAATAATGCAGCTTTTGTTAACCCATTAAATACATTACAAAAAAACAGCCTGAGGACCATTGACTGAGTCACAGGGGTGATAGTGATTATGATGTTTTATTTGCAATCATCTTGCAAATTAATACAAAACATTAATTTATATAACATTAATATTAAATATGAATTTAGTTAATAATGTACATTCATTGATTTTATTTAAGTGCTTTCGAAATAAGTATGTTTAAAAATTAGACCAACATTCATATTTTAGCCCTTCAGTTGCTCTTCTCCCAATGAATTACTGAGTAATCTTTTTAATTTTTATTGAGCAAATAGAATCTCATTGAAATAAGTCTTTGAATTAACTAATGCTGGTGATTAGCAAGTAAATACTCTTTATGCTTCAAATGTCATGTACAATTAAGGACCTGAATCAATTGAAAAAAACAGAGGAACCACACTGATCAGATATGCCCCTGATACTGCTGTTATAAATATCCAGATAACTTTGGGGTTTATTATAGACATGGGAAAAGTATTTGGATTAGGTGAATCTTTCCATAATCTGCAACAATAAGATTGAGGAAAACAATTGAACAGAGATCAGGTTTCTGTTTGGGGATGTAGAAAGCTGGAGACAAAGATACTCCCACCCTTAACAGGAAAAAGTCAGACAAACTGCAAGGTCACAATTTTTCTTGAACCCATCACGGAGCTAGGGTTGTAGGATGACCAATTAGCCTGCAATCTGAGGGAAGTGGGGCATGAGTGCTTGCTCACCTGGGGCAGATACAGCTGGAAATCAGTAAGAAGAATTTAGCCGGAATAGTTTTTTTTAAATGAGGTCTGGCAAAAGACTGCAGAGGCCCAGGGTCTCACACTTTCTCTCAACCTTTTTATTCATGAACCCCCATGAGTGCTCAAGTAAAAAACTTAAGCGTCCTGAGAAAGCATTCCTCTTGCTTTTCAAAGAAAAGAATAGTTGAATAGAAGTTGAAGGTTTTATTCAGTTGCTGTGCATTAAAATGAGTTAATTATCACCTGTGTAGAATATACAGAAATCAGGCCCATGTGCAGTGGTTCAAGCCTGTAATCCCAGCACTTTGGGAGGCTGAGGTGAGAGGATTGCCTGACCCAAGGGGTTTGAAGCCCGGGCAACTTGGTGAGACCTTGTCTCTGCAATAAATCAAAAAATTAGCCGGGCGTGGTAGCGCGCCTGTAGTTGGAAGGCTGAGGCAGAAGGATCGCAGGAGCCCAGTAGTGATGCTGGGGTGGTCATGAGCGTGCCACTGCAGCCCAGCCTGGGCAACAGAGTGAGACTCCACCTCAAAAAAAAAAAAAGAATATACAGAAATCAAAGAAGAAAGTTTTACTAAATCATGTTGATAATAGGCTACAAAGTCAAACACCATTTAGATCTATTATTATTATTCTCATATTTCCAAGCTTATTGAATTTGTTAATGTAAAATATGTTGACAAGTCTAATTAGATACATATATGCTTACATCATACTAAACAATGTATATATAGTTATAAAGTCTTAACTTATTAAATAGATATTTAACACAGAATGCCAGGCATTGTTCTACGCACTCAAGAAATAGCAATCCTCCCAAAAACCATATAAGACCAAATACTACTATCATTCCCATTTTACAGGAGTGAAGATTAAGGCATAAAGATGTACATTCACACAACCATTGCATGGCAGGGCTGGAACTTAAACTCAGACTTTCTGGATCCAGAGTCTATGCTCTAAACCACTATCGTACATTGTATCTGATACAAAGATGATAGACAAGGAAGAGTGGGAAGAATGAGGAGAGAGAGAGAGGGAGAAAGGGGGGGAGGGAGGAGGGGGGAGGGGGAGGGGAGAAGGAGAGGAGAAGAGTGTCTGGAAAGCTTCTCACCTCTTCTTCTTTCCCTGAATTTCCATATCCTCTTGTTTCCCCTTTCAGAGCCTCACAGGTTGAGGTGATGTGAGAAACGAAGAAGACGCGAAGGTGACCTGGGGAAGGCCCCTTGTAAAATGTCCGGTGTTCACGGGAATTCTCTCCACGGAGGAAGTTGAGAACCAACTTAAATTTCGGTCTCGGTCGCCATCAGGCGATGAAAGTGCCGCATTACACCCTCAAAGCGACAAAGTAACGTTGCACAGTGGAGCCGGCCTCAAATTCCAGATTGTTTCTGAACTTTTCCATCTGGAATTTTATTTTAGTTGACAGTTAACCTACATCGTGACAGTGTCCCTCGTGTTGGCATGAAAACCTAGTGTTCTTTAAGCTCTATTTTCTCACTTATTAAGGATGCTATACGGAGATCTTTCTGTCCCCATAATTCCACCCACAGATGACCTGCTTCTTTCCCACCTTGCCTTCCCCCCCCCCGCCCGCGCCCAGCACATCCTGGGGCCGAACCCTAAGAGGCTCCCAGGCCTCCCTGGGACAACGAGGAAAATAAAGAGGACTTCTGATGAAGCAAAATGGCAGAAGCGCGATTTCAGGCCAAATCCTGAGTGAATAGTTTGCTGCCAGGAAGAGTGCATAGAATCTTACTCTCAGAAATCAAATACGCAGGACCAGTCCACGCTGAAAAGCAGATAACATGGTCTTCTGGTGGACACAACAGGGAGCCCAGGAAACCCTCTCACTGGCAATCCATCAAAAGTTGTGCCTCCAAATTGAGTACAAAGCATTTAAAGACCAATGGAGACAAGTAAGAACGACTTGATCCACACTGAAGCTCACCACCCAAATCAGAACATATAAGATGCCATGACCTTAAGAACCACCAAAGAAAAATCTGTCAGTAGATTAGGTAGGGGTGAAAATCAGGGAAAGGCCTGACATGGTGAAGCCTTGCTCCAAGTGGAGGAAGTGTATAAATTTAGCAACCTTGGTTATTGCACTGAGGATAGGATGTGGCAAAGGGCACAAGGACTGCATAGGTGATTTTTTTTTATGGAAGCTGGTAAGAAACAAGGAAAAGCAATGAAGAAGCCATAGGATAAAGGGCTGTTCTACAGGGGACACGGGTGCATTATATTAGTAGAGTAATTCATCATTAAACCCTTATGTGATGGACACTTGACTGATATCTGGGCACATAAAAAATTAATAAGACATGGGGTCCTGCTAACTGCCTAGAAGACACATTAACAAACAAGGGGACTTGCCAGAAATATGTAGAAAATACATTCCAGTCACAAAGGATTAGATAAACTCCCTAGCAGAAGAATATTAAAGCTGACCCAGAAGGACATAGAGAATGGCTTTCAAATCTAAGGAGGCATAAGAGGCTTGGAGATATGAAAAGACTTTGAGGGAGCCGGGCTCGGTGGCTCAGCCTGTAATCCCACGCCTTTGGGAGGCTAAGGTGAGTGGATTGCCGGAACCCACGGGTTCGAGACCCGCCTGGGCAGCGAGACCTCATCTCTACAATAAATCAAAAAATCAGCCAGGTGTGGTAGCGCGCGCCTGTAATCCCGGCAACTTGGAAGGCTGAGGCGGAAGGATCGATGGCCGGGAGCGGCCACTGCACACCAGTCTGGGCGACAGAGTGAGACTCCAACTCAAAAAAAAAAGAAAGAAAAGGCTTCGAGGGAAGTGAAAGTTGCTTGGGATTAGTCAAGTGGGAAAGGGACAGGTGAAGCCAAAGACTTGGGATGGATGCCTCTGGTTCTGCAGTCAGTAGGACCATTATACAGGCTGACTGTATGGCAGTTTTATACTTTAGAAAGAATACTCTGGTGGGAAGAGTAGATTGAAAGGACACAAAATTGGAATCAGAGAAAGCAGATAGGTGTCTACCACACACTGGTTAGACATGACAGGACCAGAACTAAAGTAGGATCAGGGGAAAAAGAGGGCCAGAGGGATGTGAGGGAGCAGATCCAGCCAGACATGTCCTCAGCAACTGTATGTGGGAGAGAGGAGAAGGGAAGAGTAGAAGATGCTTGAGAGACCAAGTGAGTAGTGATTCCAGTCACAAAGGAGGAACAGTTTGAGAAAGAGAACATTGTCCATATTCAATATTTTGCATTTACAGAGCCTATGGGCCACCCAGATGAAACTTTGCTCTGTGTGGTAGATGAAATAATGTCCCCCATTGCCACCACTGCAATGTCCATGTGTGAATTCCTCGAATTTGAGAATATGTTACCTTACATGGCAAAGGGGACTTTGCATTGGTGATTAAATTAAAATTTTGAGATGGGGAGATTATTCTGGGTTATCCAAGTGGTTCCAATGGAATCACAAGGTCCTTAAAAGCGAAAGGAGGCAGAGGAATTAAAGAAGGAGATGTGAGGATAAAAGCAAAGGTCGGAGTGACAATTGCTAGAGTGGGGCACAACCCAAGGAATGTAGATAGCCTCTGGAAGCTGGAAAAGAAGAAACAGATTCTCCTCTAGAGTCTTCAGAAGGGGAGCACAGACCTGCTAATACCTTGATTAGCCCCATACAACCATTAAAAGTAAAACTTCAGACAAATTAAATTTAGCAGAGTTTATTTAAGCAAAGAACAACTCAAGAATAGGCAGCATCAGGAAAGGTTCAGAGAGTTTCACTCAGCAACTGGGCAGGCAGTATTTATGACAGAAAAGGATTACTGTATAGAAACAGCTTGATTGGCTATAATTCAGCATTGTCTTATATGGACAGATCTGATTAGTTTGCTAATCAGCCTGTGATTGGCTGAGACTCAGCTATTTGTTACAAGAATATACACTTAAGTTAGGTTGCAGTTTGTTTACCCATTATTTTAGGTTGCAATTCACTATGTAGAAATTCAAAGTACAGAGGCAGTTTTAGGCTAAATGTAATTTAACACTCCCCATTTCAGGTGTATAACTTCCAGGACTGTCAGATAATAAATTTGTGTTGCTTTCAGCCACTAAATCGTGGTAATCTGTGATAGCAGCAACAGACCATGGCTATGTATAACTACTAATACATCCTGTAATTGAGAAGCAATGTAGCTCAAAGCTCAGGCTCAACTGGATTTGAGTTCTTATCATAGCTCCATCAATTCCTACCCAGTTGATCTTGGTGTATTAATTAATCTCTCTAAGCTTCCATTTTCTCATCTACAAAATGGGACTATCTAATAGAATTTGTATCTGGAAAGAAAATGGGGAGGCAGTGGGGTCTGCTGTTTTTCATAACAAGTCTTATAGAAATACAGATACTCCTCAACTTATCATGAAGTTATGTCCCAATAAGTTAATTGTAAGTTTAAAATGCCATAAAGTAAATATGCATTTAACACCTCTAACCAACCAAACATTATAGCTTAGCCCAGCCCACCTTAAACATGTTCGGAACACTTACATAAGTGTGACTGACTGGGAGCGGCCCACCGTGGCCACTCAGCACCCAGATACCTCGTGTCACTAGCCCAGGAAAAGATTCAAATTCAGAATTCAAAGTATGGTTTCTACAGCATGCGTTTCATTTTTGCATCATTGTACAGTTGAAAATCATACGTCAGACCATCACAAATCAAGAACTATCAGTACTTGATGCTACATGGCTATGTATAACTTTGTGTAAAAAGTAAAATAATTTTAAGATATTTGGGGAAATAAAAATAGAAAAATACTTTCATTTTTATTTTCTAAGATGAAAACTTTGATATATTTAACTTTTAATCCTCTTCAAAAAAAAAGTAACTGCCATATTATATCATACTGTGAGATTTACAGAGAGTTTCATACAGTTAATATTAAATACAGTCTTACATCAGATTATGTTTAATACAAATTTAATTATATTAGGTTAAAATGTTAGCAATATTCTGCTAAATTATCACTGCAATTGTGTAACTTCAAAAGACTCAAGAGATTGTGAACAGAGGAAATAGATACCCTTTGTGCACAACAAAGAGGATTGACTATACAAGATTCTGGGTGCTCATTACACTATCAACTCAAAACAATTCTAAACAACTCCAGTGTCACTTGATAGACAGAATGCACTAAGAAGCTGACAAAAACAAATCACTCTACCTGGCAGTAAGCTACCCAAAGTAAGAAAGCTACAAGCGTCGGCAGAAAGAGAAGATTTTCAAGCAAAAAATAAACTATGATAGATCATTTCAGATCCAGAATATTTGGAAAATGAATGAAGGTTACCTTTCTGGAAGATTCCTAACATATCACATAAATATGACTTTTAAATACTTTATTAATGGGGGCAACACCAGCCTGAATAACCTTCAAAGTAAGGTTGACCCTCAAATAACATGCAGGGTTTGTTTCAGAGAAAATGCATAATATAGCAAGACTGTCCAAAAGCAGATACAGGAAGGCATGAGGAAGTGAACCCCTGGTGTCAGAGAATATATAAACATTGTGAGTCCAAATATACAGACTCGTTTAAGAAAAAAAAGACACTGGGAGTATGAGAAGGAATCAAGTGCAAGTGCATTCTCATTATAAGACTTAACTATATGAAGCATAGATCAAAATAAGTGCTTAATTAGCTGAAATAGTATCACTTTATGTTGGAAGCTTAAAAGGGAATAAATATATAACATAGATCCATATTTAAAGTTTATGTCAGCATTAAATTGAAAGAATACAGCTCATTTGACAATTGGTAGAAAAGGCAACTGTAAAAGAAAGTGTAATCCAAGTTAATGATGTACATATATGGGTACTAGAATACATCATTCAATAGTTATTCATGATGAAATACTCAGAAAAATGGAAATAGAGGGGAACTTCTTTAGCTTGATAAAAAATCTTACAGCTAACATACTTAGCGGTGAGAAACTGAATGTCTTCCCGCAAAGACCGGGAACAAGGTGAGGATGTCTGCTCTCACCTCACTTATTCCACATAGTTTTGGAAGTTCTAGCCAGTGCAATGGGCAAGAAAAGTAAATAAAAGGCATGCAGATCTGAAAGGAAGAAATAAAAATGGATCACAGACTGACATGTAAAACATAAATCCAAAAACTATTAGGAGAAAATCTCAAGGATCTAGGATTAAGCAAAAAGTTCTTAGACTTGACACCAAAGCCATGATCCACAAAAGGAAAAATTAATAAACTGGATTTCATCAAAATTAAAAAAACTTTTGCTCTGCAAAAGACCCTCTTAAAAGAATTAAAAGGCAAGCTACAAAGACTGGGAGAAAATATTTGCAAATCACATATCTGACAAAAGACTAGTATCTAGATATAGGTTTTTTAAAAACTCACAAATTCAACAGTAAAAAAAAAATCCTATTTTTAAAAAGTGAGCAAAAAGACATTTCACCAAAAAGGATACATAGATACCAAATAAGGACATGAAAAGATGTACAGCATCATTAGCCATTAGAAAACTGCAAATTAAAACCACCATGAGACATCACTACACATAATGGCTAAAATAAAAAACAGGAACCAAATGCTGGTGAAGATGAAAAGAAACCAGATCACTCACATATGGCTGGTGGGAATGTCAAAAGAAAATGGTGCAGACTTTCTGAAAAGCAGTTTGGTAGTTTTTTTTAAAAAACTAAGCATGCAACTACCATACAACCTAGCAATTACACTCCTGAGCATTTATCCTAGAGAAAGGAAGACTTGTGTTCACAGAACAATCTGTACATACATGTTTATAGCAGTTTTATTCATAACAGACAAAAACTGGAAACAAACTGTGATACATCCATACCACAGAATACTGCTTAGCAATAAAAAGGAACAAACTTGAGATATGCACCACAACCCAGATGAATCTCTAAGGGACTTATGCTGAGTGAGAAAAATATCCCAAAAGATCATATACTATATTATTCCATTTATATAACATTTTTGAAATGGCAAAATGTTTAATGGTTGCTAGGGGAAAGGAGTGGAAATGGGAGGGAAGTAGATGTGGCAACAAAAGGACAAGTTGAGGGTGCTGTGGTGATGGAAATGTTCTTTCTCTTGGCTTTATCAATGTCAATATCCAGATTGTGGACATTTACTATAGTTTACAAGATGTTATCATTAAGGGAAACAATTTAAAATAAAATATATCTCTCTGTACTATTGCTTATAAGTGTGTGTGATTCTACTATTATATCAAAATAAAAAGTTTAATTTAATAAGACATAGTTTTAACAACTTTTTTTTTTGAGTAGGAGTCTCACTCTGATACCTAGGCTGGAGTGCAGTGGCACAGTCACGGCTACCGCAGCCTCAACTTGCTGGGCTCAGGTGATTCTTCCTCCTCAGCCTTCAGGTAACTGGAACCACAAGTGCACTCCACCATGTCCGGCTGATTTTTTTATTTATTTATTGTAGAGACAAGATCTCGCAAAGTTGCCTGGGCTAGTCTCTAACCCATGAGCTCAGGCAATCCTCTTGTCTCAGCCTCCCAAAATGCTGGGATTGCAGGCATGAGGCACCGCACCCGGCTAACATTTTTAATAAAACTAAGTGACATGGTATCCCCATGAACCTCAAATCCAAGTTTATGGGGACAAACGACTAGTAGTTACAAGAACAGCCTGGTGTAAGTGTCTCTGCTGGAGAATGTGGAGGAAAGCAACTAGGCATGTGACAGATCTGTAGGGCCAGCAAATACTCAGTGAAAAACACAGCAGACCAGCAAGAGCACGGCAGATAAAACCAAGAGGAGTCTTTCCAGTCCATCAGCAATTAAACACAAGGAGTCTTGATAAGATTAGATGGAAAAAAGGCAGTCTCATTTCTAAGAACTCTCTACACTGACCATCTAGGCATCTTTCCAAGGCCTTTCGCTGAGAAAAAAACTGGAGGGAAGTAGAATAAAAATGGAGTCAGGCAGGGACAAAGAGACAAAGGAAAAGAAGTTCAAAGTGGGGGGTGGAAACAGAGTCAAGGACTCTCAAAAAGCAAGCTGACATATTTTTTAGCACAATGCTAAAACAATAGAAGAGGGAGCTTTGTGAAGTTAAATGAAACAATCCTGGATTATGCCTTCACCTAAAAGTTCTTAAAACTTGTTGAGAGCTCCAAGAAGCTTTAGTTTACAGGAGTTATGCCAAGTGACATTAATAGTTATTTGCTTGTTTTTAAATAACAGTGATAAACCCATAAGTTAACATAAGCAACATTTGTGGGAAATAGCTGTATTTTCTAGCACAGAAAAATAGTGAAAAAGATAGCTTGGCTATGTATTCTTCAACATTCAATCTGTAGCAATACATTGTTTTGACTGAAGTACATGAAGAAAATCTGATCTTACTCAGATATATAGTTGGGAAAAAGAGGAAATTTTAAGTAGGAGCAAAATTGTCATCTATTGTAGATACTTTTCTTTAATAAGACACCAAAATTCAACAAATTTTAGATTCTTATAGGTTAGTTGTAACGTAAAAACTTTTTTTGCACTACAATTGGCCTATAACTTTTATAAACAATTAAATTTTTATATTCTGTCATGTTAAAATTCACTGGTCTATCTTTAAATGGATCTTTTATTAGCCAGACACGGTGGCTCACACCCATAATCCCAGCACTTTGGGAGGTGAAGGCAAGAGGAGTACCTGAGCCCATGGGTTCAAGACCAACCTGGGCAACTTGGAGAGACTTAGTTTCTGCAATAAATAAAAAAAAAGCAGCTGAGCATGGTGGCACATGCCTGTAGTTCCAGCTGCTTGAGAGGCTGAGGCAGAAGGATCACCAGAGCGCAACAGGTTGAGGCTGTGGTGGCCATGAGCAGGACATTGCACTCTAGCCTGGGCAACAGAGTGAGGCTCCAACTAAAAAAAAAAAAGAGAAAAGAAAAGAAAGAAACAGTACAACTATAAAAGGGGAGATGGTGGGGAAAACAAAGGCAAAAGAAATCTCAACTGTTTTCAGTAACCCTTTTGGTGGTTGTAGTTTGAGTGTTGTAATCCTTAGACTGCTATACATGTTAATTTGGGAAAAGCAAGTACACAAATCTGGACATCTAAATTGTATGTCTCTGTATCTTTGAAAACCAGAATTCTTGGTGTAAAAGAAAGGAGATGAAGACATATAAAGAGACTGATGTTTTAATATATGCATATATGATCATTATATTTTTATTGAAAAGGCCTGACGCAATTACCAGTTCCTACATAGGGTCCCCAACCATCTCACCCCCAACTTTCTTTCTGTATCCTGACAGGAAAATTCCTTGGCCATTCTGTGACTCAACCAGCTGCGGGTTTTTCTGGGCAGGCTTGAACAAAACCGGGCCTTGAACATTCCCTGGCACTGATAAAGTTGCTCTGAATTGTTGCCCAAAACACTGAAAGACACTTGGTCCCAGCCTTAAGCCAATTCCTTAAACTCGCATATAAACTCTATACCCTGGCCCCATCAATGCAGACATACCTAGGAAGACCCATTTCCATGTCCATTTCGCCAAGTCCATGGTGAGCACTGCTGCAGCACTCTATAAGTAAGTTCCCCTAATAAGTATTTTGGACTGATCACCCAGGCATTTAGTGCTTCTTTCTTTGGAATTTCACTGGCCCCATCTCAGAATGGTTTGGGGCACTCCTTTAAGGGAATTCCCCTGCTGTCACTTTTAGGGTAATTCCAGGTCTGGGAAGGAGATGTACAAGATGAACCAGAAACATCTTGCCATACCAGATAACACAGGAACTGTCAGAAGGCTTGTGTCAAAAGAACTCAGTTTCAATTTTGGTGAGTGGAAACTTTCTCAAGTGGCCACCAGAAATAAAACATGAGCTCCCACAAAGAAAAATTGCAGTAGATTAAAACCTATCAAATATACGTAAATATTTCAGTTTATAATGATTTTTAAAATGAAGTAAAACCTAATTAGTCACCTGGTTTATTAACTTGAAAACTAGTAAATAAAAGAAGAGTCAAACACTGGTCTTGCCTTTCCACTGCACCACTGAATAACTCACTAATAAATGAAGGGAAGTATCTCTTTATAGAAGTAATAAAGAATACAAATGAAGAAAATGAAAAAAATTTTAGAATTAGAATATCATCATTTTTTAATCCTCAATAAATGTACAGACCTAGGCAGGTAGTTTCAACAGTTGCTAACATCACAAAAAGAGAAACAAGCAGATATTAATGCACCTCATGGTGAAACATCATCGCACCATCTACAGATTTTCCAAAAGGATCGAACCAGAATCTGAATTAGCCTCTGAATTCAGAAGTCAATTTGCATGAGGTACAAAGGACAGGAGACATGTTCAACTGCACCATGTGTAGGTAATCAGCAAAATCCAGAGCGTGGGAAACTCTGCAGGTCAAATAACTAACTTGCCATACCATATGGTTCTATAACTTGCGTTTTTCAACAAATTAATCATAAAGGATGGGGAGAAACTTGTGAAGCATAAAAGACAACTAAGCTAGGGTATCCAGGAATGCACACCTGGGTGAACAGACTACAAAGAAGTGCAAAAAGGGGGTTTCCATAAAAGTCAGAATATTGAGAGGAAGTAAAGGGTTTTGATTGAGGCATCAGGATATATCTGCTAGAGTTAGCAAAGTTCTCTTTCTTAACTGGAGTGGTGATTGCTGGAGTTTTGCCTTAAATAATTCATTAAATTATACATTTTATGTGGTTCTCTGTAGCTTGTTTTATTTTACAATAAAAAAGATTTTTAAAACAGTGAAAAGGAAGCAATGACTATCTGAACATCATCTTCTGAAGGCTGTAAAGACTACAAGTGCAAGAGAGAAAGCTTTGAGAATCGTGACTTATTGAACCAGGGCTGGAGCATAAAAAAGTAAATGATTTGGGACTAGAAGGAATTATGTCTTAGGGGAGTTTCTGGACAGTGTCCTCGGTAATACTGATTAATGATGTGTACAAGTAGAAGAAAGAAGGGAAGATGGGTGGAATGTGCGTAATCTCAAAACACAAATCTCTAGAATCAGTTCAGACTACTTCAAGGACCACGGAAAGAACATTGACCTCATGGATGTCCTTTACCTCGCCTAAGACCCAGGCCACTGAGAACTAAATCAGGCTCCAGGAGGAGAAGCTTCAGTGAGGATGTTAGCATGGCTGCCAGGGCATAACAGCTCTAGAGACCTGCAAAAACAATGATGAAGGTATCAAGAGGCAACCCCACTCTACCATTCCAGGGATTCAGGGGACAGTACCACCCATCAGAGTCAACCCTACTAACCCAAGGTGTCTCCCTCTGGCCAAACAACTATCAGATTGATCTACCACCCACAGACAAGGAAGAATATATATTACCTCATCACCAGACTGCTGAGTATCCATATATCCTGGAAATAAATGAAGAGAAGAATGGATTGACCCAATTAGGACCAAATGTGATCATCCTAAGAGATGGGGGATAGCTGGTAATGTCAGAACTCCATCTTTGCTTACCCCCCAGAATATTTCTCGCTTCAGAAAAGATTACTTAGTGATCCCTGAGAAGTACAATCAACTTTCCTTGCCTTAGATCTTTGATGTTAGGGAAGGGGCGAAGCCATGGGACAGGCAGCAGGGAACTCCTCAGAGGCTTATTACCTTTCCGAGCCCTGAGGTGGATGACAATCCCCACCAGAAAGAAGATTAGCCCAAGTAGGAAGGCTGCAACTCCACTCAGCAGCTTTCTCCAAGAATATTTGGACTGAGCTCCTATGGGAAACAGGTATTAAAGTTAGTAAAAAGCTCCCAATATTTATGCATCTTCTTGAAATTTCAGAGTCTGTACTGGACACCAAATCCAAGGCTACCTATAGAAAAAATAAATCTAGAAATGGCCAAGCTCTGCACAGAGTTGTCACCTAACCCTTACCGATTCTTACAGCCCATAAGAAAGTTCCTGAAATACTAAGGCCAGAGTATTAGAGGATACTAGTTCACAGAGTTGGAAGCATCTAATGAGGTGATTAAACCTCCTTATTTCTTGGAAAATATGAGGATAGATATCTGCCATGCTTTCTCCCACCCTAACCCAAGGACTCTGATTTCTGTGACTCTCCCAGACCAAGAGAAAGAATACATGTTGTGACCAAGATGAATGCAGAAATGACATAGGCTCTGTATTGAGTCAGTATGATCCTGAGGCGGGCCCAGAGAGTACAAGAAACAAATTCTCACTCCACTCCACAGACACAGGGCTCAGCAGGCTGGGGTGATCAACAAGGCAAGTGTAGACATCTCCAAGTTCAGGAATCATTTCTAGCATCACCATAGTCTGAAAGGTCCAGTCTCCATTCCTGATAAGGTCAGTGGACATGATCCCAGTTCTCTCCTCCTGCCCATTCCGGAACCACCTGATCTTGATATCCCCTGGATAGAAGCCAGTCACAGAGCAGAGCAGCAGGTTGTGCTGCTGCAGAAATGGGGTCCTCTCTGGGTACACTGTCACCTCTGGTTGCACTAGAAAAGGAGAGAAAAGTGAGCACTGTGAAGGAAAGCCACCACGCCAAGACAGGAGGTCCTTTAGGGAGGACCACTACCCCTAATCTCTTTCCCAGATCACCCAAGTATAAACTGGACATGTAGGGAAATCTCAGCCTCTGAGATCAGAAACAAAGAATGTCAATGTCTGCAAGAATGATTTACACTTTATGAGGTACTCCCACAATTACCACTTCTATTTGAGAGTACACTAGTCCTCAAAGCCCCTGAGAACCTTGGGGGTCTGGGACCAAGACCATAGTAACCTATGAGGATAATAAATGAGTCACAGTTGGGTGTAGACTCTCCTAATCATGAATTATTTAGGCTGAAGCAGAAGATTGTTTATCTTAAGGAAAAAAAGCCATTGGCAGATTCATGCAGGTAATATTCCTGAGCCCCACCAGAACCACCTCCCAGCTCACCTTTTCTCTCCACAGTGAAGGGGGCCCCCAGCCTGTAGTTATATCTGCAGAGTGCATCCACAGACGCTCTGCTCCTCGCCAGTATATCCGGACGACGGTTCCACTGCTCAGCATCGGCCTGCCCTAGCCTAGTCAATGCCACAAACATCCCCACATCGCTGTCGAAATGTGCATATTCCTCCAAGTTAAAGATGAATCTGACCACAAACCGCACCTTTTCTGTCCCATTGGTGAAGTAACAGTCAGCCTTTGCCTGAATCACAAAATCTTCTAGAAAAACAAAAAAGGACCATGAATCAGCCTGCACCCCTGGGAAAACCCTTACCTGGTAAATTATGTCAGACCACATGGATTTGAAAGGAGGCCTATAGGCTTCAGTATGTTCAAAAGCATAATGTTAAGCAAGAAAGGAAACAGAATGTGATTCAACACACTTGACATTTATAAATTTTTAAAATACACACAGAAAAACAATACTACACCTTCTGAAAGGCCACCCTCATACTTAAAGATATATCAGACACATTTAGAATAGATTATCTAGGGAAGAGAGAGAGTGAGAATGGAGACAAGGGAAGACAGAAGACAGTCCTTGAACTGACTGATGATTACAATGTGCTGTGAACTCATTGGATGGGACTAACTCAATTTTATGCACTTGAGAACAACAACTACAATAAAAGGAAATTCAAATAGGGTCAATAATGCAGGTAGGTCAGGAAAGACTTCGTTGAAAACATGGCATTTAAGACTTGAGGGATAATTGCTGTTGACCTTGAGTTGTAATTTTATTTTCATTCCTATGTTCAGAGGCCTCCTCCAGGAACTGCAGAGCTGAGCCAGAGGGACAATCGTTCTGGGTCAACCAAGCTCATCTCTCATTCTGTAGCTAATTTCAGGTGAGACTCCAACCATCAATTCCTCAGCATTTA
The DNA here is from genome assembly GCA_027257055.1 of Cephalopachus bancanus. Taxonomy (NCBI): domain Eukaryota; kingdom Metazoa; phylum Chordata; class Mammalia; order Primates; family Tarsiidae; genus Cephalopachus; species Cephalopachus bancanus. Next base: position 503,602 of record JAPVLO010000549.1, on the reverse strand, counting down.
TAGTCTTTTCTCTTTCCTCTTACAGTCTAAATCAGAGAGAAATTTTTTCACCATCATTTAAAATCTATGCTGATTTTTTTTTTCAATTGTGTTGATTAATGGACAGTATAAAGTCAGTGGCTTTCTTTCTTTTTTTTTTTTTTTTTTTTTTTTTTTGAGTTGGAGTCTCACTCTGTCGCCCAGACTGGAGTGCTGTGGCATGCTCCTGGCCACCGCAGCCTCGACCTGCTGGGCTCCGGCGATCCTTCCACCTCAGCCTTCCAAGTAGCTGGAACTACAGGCGTGCACTACCATGCCCAGCTGATTTTTGATTTATTGTAGAGACGAGGTCTCGCCAAGTTGCCCAGGCGGGTCTCGAACCCGCGGGCTCAGGCAATCCACTCACCTCAGCCTCCCAAAGGCACGGGATTATAGGCTGAGCCACCAAGTGGCTTTCATTAAGAATGATGATCCACCACCATCACCACCACCACCACCACCACCCCAACACACACAGACACACACACACACACACACACACACACACACACACACACACACACGGAGATTTGTTCCTCTTTTGTATTAGTGAAACTTTGACATGCAAAGGGAGCTCTGTTCTTAGCACATAACTTCCTGTTTTCTGCTCATGAAGATGTGCTTTCAAGGTCTCACATTGCTTTGTGTTTGAATAGCCTGCCACCTCAGCTAGAAAAATAACACTGAGAAATCACTTGTACTCCACAACATGAAGACAAGGATGATGTATTCAACTTCTCTTACTTCTCAAAACTGCTTAGTACAATTCTGGCCATATAATAGGGGCTCAACAAATGACAGAAAAAGTAATCTTTGTTTTCAATTTCATTTTTTCCATGTATACCCCCACTGGATAAATACAGAAACAGTCATCGTCATCGGAGTAAACTAGCCAAAGAATGGCAGCTTTTCTCAGACTGCCTCCAGCTTTTACAGTTGTCCTGACTGGCGTTGATATAGTAAGAACTTTAAAAAGACAAAATATTTCTTTTTTTCCTGCCTCCCTATTCTTGGTTCTAGCACAAGAAGTTTCTTTTCTCAGAAGTCCATTGCACGGGTAAAGAAGGAAGGAGTATCTCTCTGCCGAAAGGAAAAGCACTGCTCTCTGAAGCCAGAAGTCACTTCCAGTCTAGTCAGTGGCCTAGACCTATCAGAAAAGACTTCCCTCTCCCAGTCAAATTCTTGCATATACACCCCAAAAACTGCTGTATTCTTACCTGGAATGTCTGTGCCTTGAGTCATGGAGGAATTCAGCATGATGAAATTCACTAACAGAGCCACCACCCAGGGGACCCATCCAGAACCCATTCTGGAAAGAAAAAAGATAAGACAGTGAAATTGCCAGCCTCTTCAGAATGGGCTTTGCCCTTACACAACTCAGTCATAAAATATTCATTAGGAGTATAAATAGATATTTTTCTGACTTCCCCCAGATTGGAAACTCCTTAACCAATCAAGATAGAAGAGTTTTACATCACTAGGTACTGGGTAGAATACTTTTATAAAGTTATTATTCCACTCAAGAATTATTTGCCTGCAGGATCACTGACAGTAATTTAGGTACGTGGAAAATGGACTGAGAGAATAAGAAAAATATTATTCTACATAGTATGGAGCCCTAGAAGAACTAGGCAGGCTGTACATCATGTAACCTGCTATCCTCACTTAGCATTGCCCCTGTCCTGTTCTGACCAAAACCTTCCTATTGGCAATGTGGACATTGCCAATGAGTATGTAAATTAAGAAGGAAGTGGACAGCATTCTGAAGCATCTGCCTTAAGAGGAGGTAGTGAAGGGATTATCAAAGAGGAAATAGAGAATATTTGGAGAGTACAATTTCCTATAGGCCAAGAGGACCACAAAAGAAAAAAAAAACATAGAGAACACATTCTCAAAAGAATAAAATGCTGCAAAAATGTTGACCAGGATATAACATAAGAAAGAATTACTGTGTTTTATAATGAGTGAGGCACCAATAACCTTCAATAGGATAGCAGAGTGTTAATGGTAGAAACCATATTTCAAAAAAGTAGAGTGAATTGAAAATGAGGAAATGAAGGCAGCAGAGAAACAGTCTTTTGAGAATTTTGAAAGTGAAAAAATGAAAAAAAAATGGGACTCTCACTTGATAGAAAGTAACACTAAAGAAAAGATACTTTCTTGTCTTATGTTTTTACTTGACACAATAATTGCACATATTTATGGGATACAGTGTGATGTTTTGATACGTATATACAATATGTAATGAACAAATCAGGGTAATAGCATATCCATTACCTCAAACACTTGTCATTTGTTTGTGATGAAAACATTCAAAATTCTTCCTTCTAGTTATTTTTAAGTATACATTATTGATAACAAAAGAGGCTAGGCATGGTGACTCACGCCTATAATTTCAGCACTTTGGGATAAGCCTAAGCAGGAAGATTGCTTGAACCTAGGAGTTTGAGACCAGCCTGAGCAACATAGCAAGACCTCATCTCTACTAAAAAATCCAAAAATTAGCCAGGCATGTTGACACTTGCCTGTAGTCCCAGCTACTCAGGAGACTGAGGAAGAAGGATCATCTGAGCCCAGGAGGTTGAGGTTACAGTGAGCCATGATCGTGCCACTGCACTCCAGCCTGGGCAACAGAGTGAGACTTCGACTCAAAAAAATAAGAAATAAAAAGAAAATGTGACGTATACACACCACAGAATACTAGTCAGTCATAAAAAAGAATGAAATCCTATCATTTGCAACAACATGGCTGAACCTGGACATGATGTTACGTGACATAAGCCAAGTAAGAAAGACAAATACTGCATAATCTCACTCATATGTGGAATCGAAAAGAGTTATAGAAATTATCTCATAGAAGTTGCAAGTAGAATGGTGGTTACCAGGGGATAGGGAGAGTGGAAAAGAGAAGAGATAGGGAGAGGTTGGTCAATGAGTACAAAGTTACAGTTAAATAGAGAACCAGTTCTGGTGTTCTATTGTACAGTAGGAAAGATAGGAAAGACCTTAACAAAAGTTTCTGAGTCAAGTAAAAGAAATCTGAATTAGACAGAGACACTGAAGATTAAAAAGAAGAAGAGGAGACAATCACAGCAGCTCATCTCGTACCAGCCAGATTGCCCTGAGAAGGGTAGTCCCAAGGGATGCCATCCCAAGTCAGTAACAGGGCCCCTGAGCCTGGGCCTATGAGGAATGTCAGATATTTCGCTTCCTGTGGTATGATGATACATACCTCAATTTTGCCCATGAAGGTATATGAAGAATCTTCTTCAAAATCATTGTGCCATTAATAAACAAAAGAATACTCAGGAGAATTTAGGATATGCAACACAGGACATGTATGGTGCAGAATTCTGAATGAAGGATTACAAGTTTTTCCTTCCCTGCTGCAAAAATTCAGATGTAATATCAAAGACATCCAGATACTATAAAAACATGATTAGAATGGGTTTCCCAATTTTAGTTAGAACATCTCGCTACTTTGTGTTCTTTTAAAAATCTGACCTCCCCATTTCTTTCGGGAATGCTGATTCTTCATTCTAGTCTTTTATTTATTTTGATATTTCGAACATGCTAATTTTCAGCTAGCAAATCTCATTTTACTCTCTTTCTACAAATCTCATTTTACTCTGCTTTTTTTTACTAAGCATAAGAATAGAATTGTTTAAAAAATGATATAATAATAAAATAATAAAAGTAAAATAATCATTAATTTAAAAAAGAAAAGAAATTGAGTTTCCACCTGTGTTAGAGTAACAGTAGCAACCTTAATGAAATTGAGTTTAGTAATGACATCCTGAACTGATGGGAGACTTTCCAAGCATTTAGAGACTGTTCGACTTTTTTAGACCAGTTCTTTTTGGCGACCCAAGAATTTGTACCTTGAAGTTTTAATTTATCTTAAATTTCACTTGCTTTTATGCTCTCAGCTTGCCACAGTGTTTTTTGATAAAGCTGTAAAGCAGATGGCAGCTGTCTTTGAAAGAATAGCATGAAGTCAAGCACAGTGGCTCAAGCATGAAATCCCAGCACTTTGGGATGCCATGGCGAGAGGCTTGCCTAAGCTCAGGGATTCGAGACCAGCCTGAGCAACTTGGTGAGACCTCGTATCTACAATAAATCAAAAAGTAAGCCAGACATGGTAGCATGCGCCTACAGTTCCAGCTACTTGGAAGGCTGAGGTAGAAGGATTACCTGAACCCAGCAGGTCGATGCTACGGTGGCCATGAGCATGCCACTGCACTCCAGACTGAGCAGTAGAGTGAGAAAAAAAAGAAAGAATAGCATGCTTGCATGGTCTAGAAACAAACATACCTAAAAAAAATAACGGGAGTTATCAAAGTTAATGCTTCACGAAGTTCACCACACTAAGGGAAAAAAGAACTGGTGTCATCTACCTGTAATTAGTTTGTTCACTTTTTGAAAGTGTTTTCATGATTAGTTTCAGAAGTCAGAAAGCATTTGTTAGACCCAGTTTTTATTATAAACCTGCACCATTGAAAAATGTGCACATAAAATATGAATTAACTTGTACATAGAGTAATTTCTTCAATCAAGTGTAATTCAGGTAATAGGTACATTATCACATTCTGCATTTACAATAATAGGATATCATCACCATTGCTAGAATGCTGGCATCGTTCTTCTGAGCAGAAATTGGAAATTATCACCTTACCTGAAAGAAGTTAATTAAGATGCTCATGCCATGCAAATTATATTAACCATTATCACATTTATGTTATTAAATTCAAACAATTTATAACTGGCCTAGGATATTTACATAATCAACATATAGTTAAAGTAAAAACTTTTACTTAAAAATACTATTAAGGAAGGTTCCCTGGCACTTTGGATGTCTTAATATTGTTCTTTGGAGTTGTAGTGGATAATTTAGTCCCACAGTGATGTTAACTCCCAGATAAACAGTGAATATACACATACACATACGTGTGTGTGTGTGTGTGTGTGTGTGTGTGTGTGTGGTCTAGAGCTTTAAGCAACTTTTCCAGTAGTTTGCAATCCCCTCCTGGGTACTTTGCCTGCTGGTTCAATAATGCTAATTGCATGTCAAACTTTGTCTACAGCAGGAGGCAACAGATGAAGATAGTTGGTTGCTATGTCTCCAGCACTGTGCATCCCAATTTTCTATTTATTGTGTGTATTCACTTTCAATGACATATTTCAAACTAATATTTTTTTAAACAAGTTAATTTAAGGACTGTAGTAGTAACTTAATAAAGATGATTCTTTTGAAAAGGGGGAAGGGGAGAAAGGGGGAAGTTTCCCCAAGATGCTAAACGGAATCCAAAGAATGAGAGTGCTGTGGTTGAATGTCTCCCAAAATTAATATGTTGAAACTTAATCGCCTATGTGATTGTATTAATTGGTGAGACCTCTGGAAGGTGACTAAGTCATAAGGGCAGAGGACCTTATAAAAGGGCTAGAAGGAGCTAGCTAGACGCTTTGGCCCTTTTGCCTTCTGTCTTGTGAGGACGCAGCAACAAGACAGAAGAAACAGAGACAGCCCTCACCAAAGACACTAAACCTTTCTGTGCTTTGATCTTGAACTTCCAGCCTCCAGAACTGTGATAAACAAACTTTTGTTCTTTATAAATTATCCAGTCTCAGGTATTGTGTCATAGTAATCCAAACGAGCCAATACAGCAAAAGTGTGTCAAGGTAGGCAATAAAAGGAATACTTCTTTGTATACAAGAATGAAAACAGAGATTGAGAGTGAGAAAGGGGAACTAAGGAATTCCAGTTGGATGGCTTTGATGGACTCAGTTGAGAACAAGGCAAGATGTGCCAAAAAATAGTTGGAGGAAAATATAGTTGATAACTAAGGAGAGCATGGCTTCATTTCACCAAAGAGGTCTTTAAATGAGTTTTAAATTAAAGTTTTGATTAAACAGGATTCAGAAAAGAGAGATGAAATGCAATTGTATAACTTTTTAATGTACTGTGACCTCCGCACCCCTCCCCCCACACCTGAAGTCAACATGGCCTTGGGTCAGTGACATGGAATCTGACCAATCAGAAAAATAATTGTTTCTCCCTGGGATACCATGACAGATAAAAAGACAGGCCCATGGAACACTATATCTCCCAGTCTCTTGAGGCCATGTGACTAGTTCTGGCCAATGGGCAGTAAGCAAAGCTTCCTAATTAAAGAATTTAACTACCAGTGCATGACGCTTCTCCTATTCCCCTACCAAGTCTTGTGTTGAGATGATGGAATCTCAATATAAAAGCAGTCTAGTTGAAGAGGCTGAAGTAGAAGAATCACTCAAGGCCAGGAGTTTGAGACCAACCTGGGCAACATAGAGAGTTTCCAGTCTCTACAAAAAAAGAAAAATAAAAAATTAGCCAGGCATGGTGGCACTCACATGTAGTCCCATCTACTTAGGAAGCTGAGGCAGGAGGCTCTCTTGAGGCTGCAGTGAGCTGTGACTGTACCACTGCACTCAGTCTCAAAAAAAAATTAATTAAACTAGATTAAATTAAAGCAATCTAATTAGCTAAACCATCATGGAGGGCAGCTTCCCTACAAAATCCCCCAAACCTACAACAGACTCTGCATGAATGAGAAACAATTTTTGTTTAATCAAGGCACTGGGGATTGTTTCTTATCACAGTCTGGCCTTAACCTGATGCAAGACAGGAACTAGGATGTTGGGCCATCCCCCTCCACATTCCTCAGGGAAACGTGAAGATTCATGAAGTAGAAACCTAGCCACAGACCAGAAAATTGTAGACTGTATACAAAGCATCTGCCCCCTGATTGTGAGTACTCCTGGAGGGTGATGGTGTGGTGCCCCCACTTGGAAAGGCATGTGTGGAGCTGAGTAAAGGAAGGCACCCCAGGTAGTTCAAGCCACAGGGCTTAACTTCCTCCCTTCTTCCTGCCCACACCTACCTTAGTCTTTCCCATACATTTTATCACATTTGGAAGTGGCGACACTCTACTTAGGTTCAGGAAATGAAGACGTGGTCAGAAGCAGTGAAGGGGAGCAGGTAGAAGAAGCATAAGTCTGAGCCTGTTTCCCCTCCTTTGTAACCACACCACGGCTGGGCTTCTGCAACTTCTCTCAGAGATGAAGGACAAATCCCACGGAGAGGAGAAGGAACAGGGCTCAGAGAATATAAATTAAATGGTGGCTTGTATTTTGATTTAGAGGGAAGAGAAGAAGTTGATGGATGGCAAGAGGCAGTGAGCAAAGATTGGAGGACAGGATGCTGACTAGAAAGTTGGGAGAGCTGTTCTTTCTTATTTCCGGTATAAATGTGTCTAAAGCCTATAAACTCTGAAATCTGACTTGCCTACGTAATAATAATAGCTAACACTTGCCAATTGCTTATTATGAGTTAGTTTTCTACACACTATATAGATGTGTGCTTGTGCGTGTGTGTGAGAGAGAATCATCACAACCCTTCTCAGTAAGTACCATTATGATCTCCCTTTGACAGATGAAGTAAGATGTGTATATACCTCTGTACTCTTAAATGTGTTCTAAATACAATTACTTGATTCCAGTTTTGAGGAATACCTTTTGACTCCCAGATATTATAAACAGGGACATCAGCAAGCTTATTTTATACCTTTATTTGTTTTCCATTTATTCTATAATTATTGGGAAATGTGTTTCAGTTTGTGAATTAATTTATTCCTGTAATTCTGCTATATTTCTTACATATTTTGTAGATTTATTGCTAGGTGCAGACTGATTCAGTTTTAGTACAATGTTCTAGTGACCTCTTGTTGAATGCCTTTGGTCTTAGACTATATTTTTAAATGTTTCTGTAACTACATGAGCTATCTTCTGTTAATATTTGCTTTGTGTGTATGTCTTATATTAGGTTTTGATTTTAGCCTTTTCAAATCTTTAGGCTTTATTTGTGATCTTGTGAAGAGCATATAACTGAATTTTGTTATAGTCTTAATCCAATCTGAGAAGCTCTTTTAATTTCCAAATTTAAGCTATTTACACTTGTGACTGTTAAGCTGTATTTGAGTTGTTTCTGTTGTGTCTTCTATTTGCTATGTTCTTACTTTGCTTCTTTTTTTCTCCTTGCATCACATATTAAATTGATTAAATTTTTTAAGTATTCTTTAATTTCTCCCTACTGGTTTGGGAGTTTTAAATTATATTAGTTAAAAGTTAGTTCTACATGTTTTAATATGACTGCCTACCTTGGTAGCATCTGAAATTAATCAACATTTCTATTCTTATTTCAAACAGGATAAAGACTTTAGAATGCTTTTACTTTTTCTGCCTCATTCTCATGTCATTTGTGGTTGTTGTGCCTTATTTTTAAATTTAATAATCATTTTATTTGTGATTTTTATAAATATAGCTATGTTTCATTCCTCATTCTGATTTACCAGACAGATTTTTTTTTTGTGACTTTTGTTTCTGTGCATGCATGTGTTAATTTTTCTCATCTTTGCTTCTTTATCCAAGTTTTTCTTACTGGGTCCAGTATCTTTATTACTTCAGTGATCATTTTATTTTTTAAATTTTTTTCTCTTATTTTATTTTATTTTTTTTTTAATTTTTTTTAATTTTTTTATTTTTTTTGAGTTGGAGTCTCGGTCGCCCAGACTGGAGTGCAGTGTCCGCTCCCGGCCACCGCAGCCTCGCCTGCTGGGCTCCAGCGATCCTTCCACCTCAGCCTTCTGAGAAGCTGGAATTACAGGCATGCGCTACCACGCCCAGCTGATTTTTTGATTTATTGTAGAGATGAGGTCTCGCTGCCCAGGCGGGTCTCGAACCCGCGAGCTCAGGCAATCCACTCACCTCAGCCTCCCAAAGGCGAGGGATTACAGGCTGAGTCACAGAGCCCGGCTTATTATTATTTTTTTAAGTGAGAAAGCAGGATTTATTGAGAGGACAGAGAAACTCCCACAGTGGGAGGAGACCCAAAAGGGTTGCCCCTAAGTGATATTTTTTAAAAGCAAATGACAACTACTGTCACTCATTAGATTGGTAAAATCTAAGAAATTAGCAACACTCTATGTTGGTTTAAAAAATGTGGGGAAATAGATAAATTCACATATTGCTCCTGGGACTGTAAATTAGTACAGCCTCTATGAAGACAATTTTGTAATATTTATCAATATTAATAATCTATATATTGGACTCAGCATTTTTTTCCTCTTGCTTCACAATTAATATAGTATAAAACCCCTTTAGGATTTTATTATACTCATATTTGTGCACATGTGCATTACAATGTCTACACAAAAGATGACTAGCAATGGCAAAAGATATAGAAGGAGACAAAGAAGGAAATATGAAACTTCCATAAAATACAATACTATATAACCACATATTTTTTATTTAAGAAAAATAAAGTTCTGAATAGTTGATTTAAGAAACTACTATTTGTAAAAACAAAAAGCAACAATGCATGTATACATATTTTCATAAATATACATTAAATTTGGAATAAAGTTGGGAGCATGGATTTCCCATGCAAGGGATTAGCAAACCATGGGGAAGAATGAGAGTGAGACTTTCCTCTGTATATGTTTTGTGTCTTTTGAATTTTAAACTCCATTAATATAGTGTATTTAAATAAGTAAATAAATTGTATCTTTAAAAAAGAGACTAGTAGGAAGATACGTGGAATCCAGGAGTCTTTTGGGGTTTTTGTTTTTGGTTTTTCTTTTTGCAAAGCTCGGCAAAGTCCACCTTTTCCTAGCTATGTGACCCAGGCAAATTAGTAAATGTTTCTAAAACTCCAAGTTCTCATTCTTAGAATTGGGATAGTAATACCTGATACAATGGATTATCTTGACAATAAAGTAAGAAGATACATGTCAGCACTTAACATAGCAATAGCACAGAGTAAGCACCCAGTGGGTGCTTATTACTATTAGAATTATAATAATTCATAAGATTCCATGAAACTCTAGGTTTAGATCCTGGTGTTTCCTAGAACCACTAAATGGCATCAGACTCAAATAGGTTCACCTTTAGCTCACTCAGCACCATAACAAGGAAGATCTTTGTTTTCCTTATTTCTTAGTCCTTTCCCTTCCACCTGTCCAAAATTCTGACAACTCCACATTTCTCCTCCTGCTTCACAGAAGTTTGCCATTTAGACTCCAAGTGGCTATCCCACAGGGCAGGAGCATAAAGTACTTGAAATTCAACATGGTTTCTACATAGGGTAAGGCAGATGGAGTAAGGGGTTATCTGGGGGTCCAGAGACGTCTGTGAGTTTCCTAAGCTTTCCCCTCCTCACTCATATCTTCCTTTAGAGAAAGCAAAACATAGCTGGGTGAGAAAGATACTGAATGTAAGTGATAAGAAGAGGAAATTATAGGGCAAGGTAGTCAAGTGGTGTTGGGGTAGGAAAAGTGAATGAAAAGAACTCTGGGGCAAGCCTGAATAACTGTTTGTGGTTACCAAACAGACCATACTTGCCTGGGTTGAATACTTGTCAGGAAATTTTTTCTGCGTCTCTGACATAAGGCTTATCTGGGAGTTTCCCCTGAGATAAGAAATTTTCGACTCCAGTCTGGGGGACAGAGTGAGACTCCAACTCAAAAAAAGGAAAAGAAATGTTCTGGAATCTTAAGATCTTATGGTCTACTGCATCTTCCTGTGCTGCCCATCGAGATAAAAAGGTTTTCTCACAGCTATATTATGATTATCTGTGTGATTTCATGCCAGTTTCTCTACCTGTAAAGTAAGATTTGACTGCTACATTATTTTTGAGATGCCTTCCTGGTCTAAAGTACCTATGGGTGTAATTGTACTGAGGATTTCAAAGACTTTTATCTGATAATTTTCTTGCGTGAGGGTTACAGCTTCCATAAGGCTAGAAGATGGAGGGATTATTATCCCTATTTTGGAAACAGAGAAAGGGTATTTGGTGGGGAGAGGAAGGAATCAGGCCGGCCTTCTCCAAATGCCTGTTTTACCCTCTGTGAAATTTGGGAGGTGGATGGGTGTGGGGCAGTAGGGCAGCCCAGAAGAAGCAAGGGCAGATCTGCATAAGAAACTCCCCACTCTTCCCCCTCCACCCCACCTCCACCACCACCACCACCCCTATCCCAACAGCTGCCAAGCAAAATGAAATCCAGAACAGCAGTTCTGGCTAATCCACTGTTAGCCAGGGAAAGTACCTGCTGTTTCCAGGAATATGAAAGTTTCTCTTTCCTAGAATAGCAGCCTTCCCAAAAAAGTCCCTCCCAGCAACCAGTGATGTGTACAACGTTGGATTTCCAGTGGTAGGTATGTGTAAGGGAGGACTGAATGAGTATGGTGGGGGAGAGATTTATATTAAACAGACTTTTTATTTATTAACTACTAAGGATCAGGCCCTGCGCCAGGTAGGAGATATAGAGCTTAATAAGATGCATGACCTTCTCTCCCCCACCCCCGCCGTGTTCATGGTCTAGTGGAAGGACAAATAGAGTGGGATAGAGTTTAATAAAGGCTCTGAAAGAGATAAGCCCCAGGAGTGATAAAAGCCTGTGGAAAGGGCACTTTCTCCAGACTGAGGACATAAGGAAGGCTTCCTGGAAGACCTGGGCCCAGAGTAAAACCTTGAAGAACCCTGAAATCAGGGGACAGTGGAGCAGGGAATGGGGAAGAAAACACCATATGCAAAGGCACAAAGGTATAGGGGAGGGTAGGAAGTTTGTTGTGGCTGGAGCTGAATGCAACAGAAAAGGGCAAAAGGGTGAGAGAGATGGGCTGGAAAGCCTGTGTGATCTGAAAGGATCTGAGCAGAAGTGGATAGAGACCACTTGAAGGATTTTACTGAAGTGACATCATCCTGTGTCTTCTAAAAACAAAAATGACTTCATGGGATGTCTGGAAGAGGGGAACGAGTGGTAGAGGTACTTCTCTAGAGATGAGATCATCTAAGACTGAGTGAAGGCTATAACAGTGGGACCAGGGAAGAAGTAACCAATTCAGAGCTACTCAGAGCTAGAAGCCACAGAGCTTTGCCAGATCCAATTATGTATTCAAGATTATGGACACAATATACAAAAGAGTGTGAACTCTTAGGGTCAGGTTTGGATTAAAACACCAACTCCACCACTGTGTACCCTTGGGAACATCATTTAATCTCTTTGAGCCGCAGTTTCTTCATCTGTAAAATAGGGATAATAACCAACTTCTTAGGGTTGGGGATAAGGGTTAAAGTGATAATACATGAAAAACATTCAGTATAGTTTCTACTCATATTAAGACTCTATAAATGGTAGCTATTGGCAATGTTATTACTAACACTGTTAACCTGTCCCTCCATATCCTAGCTTCCCCAAAATATCAGACACTGGTGGGAATGAGGAAGGATACAGAAAGGTACTTCATGAATATTTATGTCATATTGGTTAAATCTACATCTTGAAAAAACAGATAAACAAATTCTGGACAGCCAGCAACATAGTAACCATGGTTATCTCTGGGAAGTGAAAAAATGGGTAATTTTAACTTTTCTTCTCTGAACTTTTCTGTATTGTCTAAATTTTCAATATGGATGTGTGCTGTTTATACAATAATAAAAATATTTTAAAATATATTTATTATGCCACACGATACTACTCAGCATCAGGCAAAGCCCTATTTACCAAGGAAATAAGGTCCCACAACACAGACAGTCCCCAGCCCATCAAAGCACACATGGTCCAAATCTCTACCACACCTCCAGCTCAGGAACAACTGCCCGGGAATACAGCCCAGGGAAACCCAAAGCAGGAGCTGCTCTGGGTCCTGGAGATGGCCCTGAGAAGGGTCCAGTGTCCCTGGAGCCTCAGTCCATCAGCCGCTGCTGCACCAGGCGGGCGTAGAGGTCCTCCCCCTCCTGGAGCTGGGCAAGCTCCCGCAGCTAGCCATGCTGGAGCACCAGGACCTGGTGGGCACTCTGTACCGTCTGCAGCCTGTGCGCGATCACCAGCACCGTGCGGTCCCCATGGGAACTCCAGTCCTGCAGCTGAAGGGGAAGGATCACAGTGCCTCAGAAAGGTAAGAACAGGATGGACACCACGTCCCAATGGGGCACCATCTTTTTTGACTTAGAGTAAAAAAGGTGTGAAACAAGAGAAGCTGGAAAGGGTAGTAGATACAAGCCTACACTACCCTTCTCTCTTAGCTGTACTCTCACTGATGGAGGACAAGCACAGGAGCCTAATGGGAGTGGAAACTGGGGCTACCCCCACACCACCAAAACCTCCACCCCACTGCCCAACCCCAAGAAGGTACAGACTCTCTTTCCATTAGTGAGCCATTCATGTTCCCCTGCCCAATTCTACACAGGCTGACCCTCCCAATGTGCCCCCTCCCCAGGCCCTGTTGTCACCTTCCCCTCCCATGGTACTCACAGCCTGCTCACACTGGACATCCAGGGCACTGGTGGCCTCATCCAGGATGAGGACCCGTGGGTCCCGCACAAGGGCCCGGGCAATGGCCAGACGTTGTTTCTCTCCTGCAGCCAGCTGGCTCCCTTTCTCCCCTACATCTGAAGAAATCAGAGAAATTCCCTTCTTCAGACACAGTGATCACAATAAGTGCACAATGGGTATTTCCACTGGACCAGCTGGAGATAAGAGGGCCTGCTGGGAGGCAGACCATAGGTGGAGACCCGATGGGGGACTGTGGAGGGAGCACTTTTGCTGCACTGCTCTCTGGGAACAAAGACTCCCAAGCAGACAGAGATTGAAGAAGTCATGGTGTTTGGGATGGAGGGGAGGTGGAATTCAGGGTAGGGCAGGGAGACGGCAAACATTCAGGTACAGGGACACAGTCCTCACTGCCAAGAGTAAGTTCCATCTTCTCTTTACTGAAAGGACAGGCTTACAGTCTGGAAAAGATACCTGTATGCATTCCATGCTCCATTTCCTCTATGAAGTCAACTGCATGGGCGGCCCTGGCAGCCGCCATCACCTTATCGTCCTCGCAGCTCTGCAGCCCATAAGCAATGTTGTCCCTCACCGAACCCGAGAACAGCACAGGCTCCTGCCCAACCAAAGCCACCTGTGCAGAGGCGACAGAAGCAGAGGATGGTGTGTAAAGCCCCATGGCAGGGCCCTCCTTTCTTCCTCTCCTTTCTCCCTCAGAATGGAGCGTGGTGCCTGGTCCCATGGATCTCCCAACCTCTCTGCACATGTTCCTCTCTCCTGTCCCTGTCCCTCTTCTCCTTCCATACCCACCTGGTTGTGCAGGTAGTGGTGCTCATAGTTTGAGATGGGCTCTCCATCCAGCAGCACCTGTCCCCCAGTGGGCTGGTACAGATTCTGCAGCAGGGCAGCCACCGTGCTCTTCCCAGACCCATTGGGTCCCACCAGCGCCGTCACTTCACCAGGACGGAGGGTAAATGTCAGCCCCTAGAAAACCAGGAAAGAGTGAGGGGCTGCCTCTCTCCTTCAAGATCCTCAGAGGCAAATGGTCTACAGGCTGTGAAGCAGCAGAAAGCAAGAGGTTCAAGATCCCTCCCTGTGGCTTCCTTCAAGCACCGTGAGCACAGGCTGGTCAGGGCGATTGGGATATGCGAAGGAGACATCTTGAAATTCCACAAGCCCTTGTAGAACGGCAGGGGCCAATTCTCCTGGAGGAGGCAGATTTGGTTGTCGGTCCAGGTAGGAAAACACCTTCTCAGCAGCTCCCACATTGCTCAGCATGTCCCCCCACATGTATACCAGGCTCTGGAAAACAGGAATGGAAGAGTCAGCTAATTCAACATGCCTCCACCAGAACCCAGCCTCCCAACTCCTCACACACTACACCCACAACCACACCACTTCTTATCCAAAAAAGACTCTCCACCTTTAGATGTGCAATTTGAATGGAACTCAAAAGTGACACCAATTCCCGAGTGCCCGCCTGGGCAACTTGGCAAGACCTCATCTCTACAATAAATCAAAAAAAATTAGCCGGGCATGGTAGCGCGTACCTGTAGTTCCAGCTACTTGGAAGGCTAAGGTGGAAGGATCACCGGAGCCCAGCAGGTGGAGGCTGCGGTGACCAGGAGTGGCCACTGCACTCCAGTCTGGGTGACAGAGTGAGATTCCAACTCAAAAAAAAAAAAGAGAGAGAGAAAATCTGAATCCCACAAGCTTCTAGGTTTATCTATCAATTGACAGGAAATATAGAGGCCGAAGAATATATTATACCAATTAGCAAAATCCAGACTGTAAGAAACCCCACAAGGTAAACAACCTATTTCTTCAGCAAATAAACTGTAAGATAAAAATAGACAGATAGAAGACCAGACATGGTGACTCACACCTATAATCCTAGCACTTTGGGAGACCGAGGTGAGAGGACTGCCTGAGCCCACAGGTTCAAGACGAGCCTGGGCAACTTGGAGAGACCTCATCTCTACAGTAAATCAAAAAAATTAGCTGGGCATGTTGGCGCATGCCCATAGTTCCAGCTACTTGGAAGGCTGAAACAGAAGGATCACCCGAGCCCAGCAGGTCAAGGCTGTGGTGGCCGTCAGCGTGCCACTGCACTCCGGTCTGGGTGATAGAGTAAGATTCCAACTCAAAAAAAAATAGAAAGATAGACAGAGAGACTTAAAAGACATATCAACTGATCACAACGTGTGAAACTTATTTGGATCCTAATTCCAGCACACATACTACTGACTGTATTGGATGAATTTTAAGAATTATTGTTAATTTAATTTTTGGGTGTGATAATGGCTTTTAAAGGTGTTTGTATTTTGTAAGAAACATACTTAAAAATTTAAAGATGAGACTATGTAATATCTTGGATTTGCTTCAGAATAATATAGATGGAGGAAGTTGGTGGGAACACAGATCAAACAAGACTGGCCATGAGTTGATCGATGTTAAAGCAGGTGATGGGTACATGAGGGGTTGTAATATTATTATTTTTTGGCATATGTTTGAAATTCTCCATAACAAAACTAGTTGGATTTTGTTTTGTTTTGTATTACTGGGGGGAGAAATCAGTAAAGCCCAAGGCCCAGAAGGCCAGAGAGAAAAACAGAGGGGAAGAAACAGAGACCCTGCAGGCTCCTCACTCACATGCACATAGCTCCTCACGTCCTCCTGGTAGAGCAGAAAGGAAAGCAAAGCCCCCCTGGTGAGCTTCCCAGCGAGGATCTGCTGCAGCCCACAGCTTAGCATCAGCACCTGCACTCCCAAGTGCAGTACCTGTGGGGGAGAAAGAGAGGAGGCTAGCAAAGAGTCTTCCCATTCTTCCCCTCACCCATTCCACCCCTATGAGATTGAGTTGCATGGGACCCCAGAACCAGCCACAGGTGCCCCATCTCTTTCCCTCCCCTCTTCTCAGTCCTTCCCCAAACCACCCAGCCATCTCACCCTCCGTAAGAGCAGGTACAGAGCTCGTTCCAGGTCTCGTCGCCACCTCAGCTGCCGGCATCGTTCAAGGGCCTCTTGATAGCAACAGACTTCATCCTCCTCAGCCCCAAAACTGCGCACGGTCTGCAGTCCTCCTACAGCCTCCCGCACCACCTGCCCTGCTGTCGCCACTGCACTCTGGATCTCTCGGAGCACTGCCTGGAAGAGGGGACAGAAAATACACAGGGTTGATGCAGCAGAAAATAGGTCCCTACATCTCCTTCCAATCCTTGGGATGCTCCCCAATCTACCTAAAAATACCACACTGTCCTCTTTCCATCTTCTTTACTTTTCTTTGCAAAAAGTGTAAGAGTGAAGGAGGGAGCGAACAAAATATTACTGAGCCCTCAGTGTTAAACAATGTAGCAGATACATGCTATTTTTTTAACCTTCGCTTGAGGAAATTCCTCCACCCTCAGTGTCTGAATGAGGAAGGAGGAGTAATTTTCTCAAGGGGCCACAGAGAGTTAAGAAAGGTAAAGAGGTAATTCAAAATAGATCAAAGACATAAACATAAAAGCTAACACTGTAAAAGGAAAATGTAGGAAAAAGTTTCGTGACACTAGATTTGGCAATTATTCCTTGGATATGACACTAAAAGTACAGGCAACAAAAAAATAGATAAATCAGACTTCATCACCAAAAACTTTTGTACATCAAAGAACTCTATCAACAGAGTGAAAAGGCAGCCACAGGATGCAAGAAAATACTTGCAAAAGCCTGTATCTGAGAAGGGGCCAGTATCCAGAATATATAAATAATTCCTATAACTCAATGACAACCAAGGGAAAAAAGCAATTAAAAATGGACAAAGAACTTGAATATACATTCCTTCAAAAAAGACCAAAAAATGGCCCCAAAAAACCTCATGAAAAGATGCTCAACATTGCAAACCATTAGGGAAATGCAGATCAAAACAATGAGATACCACATCATGACCATTAGGATAGCAATTTTTTAAAAATGACAGCAGCAAAAAACAATAGCAAGTGTTGACAAGGATGTAGCAAAACTGGAAACCTTATGCACTACTGTTGTCAATGCAAAACGGTGCAGCTGTTATGGAAAATAGAATGGTGGTTCCTTAAAAAAATAAAAATAGAATGACCATATGATCCAGCAATTCTACTTCTTGGCAAACCCAAAAGAATTGAAAGCAGAATCTTGAGTAGATGTTTGTATACCCACATTCATAGCAGCATTATTCACAACACTCAAAAGGTAGGCACAACTCAAATGTCCACCAATGAATGAATGAATGGATAAACAAAATATAGTATATGCACACAAAGGGATATTATGCAACCTTAAAAGCAAGGAATTCTGACACACGCTACAGCTTGGATGAACCCTGAAGACATGCTGAGTGAAGTAAGCCAGTCACAAAAAAGACAAATACCATATGATTCCATTATGTGTGGTACCTACAGTATTCACATTAATAGAGACAGAAGGGAGAATTGTGGTTCCAGGGGCTGGGGGGGGAGGCAGCGGGAAGTCACTGTCTAATGGGTACAGAGTTTCATTTCAGGAAGACGGAAAAAGTTCTGGAGATGGATGGTAATGACTATACAACAATGTGAGTCTACTTAGTGCCACAAGTGAACTGCACACTTAAAATGGTCAAAATGGTAATTCTTATGTTCTGCCACAATAAAAGAGAAGGTAGAGCTGACATTCAGACTCAGGACTGCTTGACCTGCATGTCCTTTTTTCCCTATACTCCCCCCAAATTCCTTCTGCTGATTTATCTTATTTTACATTTCATTTCAATCAGGGTCTCACTCTGTCACCCAGGCTGGAGGGCAGTGGCAAGAACACAATTCAAGGCAGCCTCAAACTCCTAAGCTCAAGCAATCCTCCTGCCTCAGACTCCTGAGTAGCCAGGACTCCAAGCACATGCCACCACGACCAGCTAATTCTTTGATTTTTTTTATAGAGGTGAGGGCTTGCTATGTTGGCCAGGCCAGCATGATCCTCCCACCTCAGCCTCCCAAAGTGCTGAGATTATAGGCATGAGCCACCATGCCCAACCTACTTCTACTGATTTTAAAGAGAAAAACTATCTACCTAAAACCCTCTAAGATATATATTTTTTTTAGTTGGAGTCTCACTCTGGTGCCCAGGCTGCACAGTGGCATGCCCACGGCCACCCCAGAGTTGACCTGCTAGGCTCAAGCGATCCTTCCACCTCAGTCTTCCAAGTAGCTGGAACTACAGGCATATGCTACCACGTTCAGCTAATTTATTGATTTATTGTAGAGATGAGGTCTCGCCAAGTTGCTCAGGCTGGTCTTGAACCCCTGGGCTCAGGCAATCCTCTCACCTCAGCCTCCCAAAGTGCTGGGATTACAGGCTTGAGCCACCATGCCCCATCCTAAATATTATTTTTAACATTTTGGGGAAAGAATGTGTACAGACTCCTTTGAGAAGATGATGAAAAGTTATCGTCTCCCCAGAAAAATGCTCCCCTACTTCCCCCCAACTCTCTGACACACACAAACATTTTTGCTTGCAGTTCTAGGGGGTCACAGACCTTCTGAACTCTAATGTTCATTGATGAATGACTAGATAAGCAAAGTGTCCATACATACAATACACCTTCTGTTCTAAACGCTGAGAAGAGAACATCTCTCCCCAGGAGATCGTTCGACTGCAAATGTGGTATCCTCCTCACTTCTAAGTTTCATCTACCCTCGGAATTTCCTGACATCCACACATACCTGATGGCGGGCATGGTACACCTTCTCAGCTGCTATGGCGAGGGGCACGTCGAGCAGAGAGAGGAGGGTGAGTCGAGGCGATATGCTGAGCATGAAGCCGTACAACCCCACCACTTTCACCAGGCTTCGCAAGAGTATGTTGGCATTAAGGGGAAGCCAGCTGCTCATCAGGGTGGTATCTGAGCTCAGCCGTGAGTTCAGCTCCCCTAAGGAGGGCAGACAGGTGAGGAAACCATGTATACTGCAGAGCCCCCCAAAACTCCCTCCTGGCTGTCGCTTATGACACAGTCCCCTCCTCTGAACATCCTCCCTCACTTGCAGAGAGATGGCGGAGGCTGCATCTCCACTCTGTCCCAAGACAGAGAAAAGCAACCCCAGGCCCTGGCACATGGATAAAGGTAGAAAGAGAGGCTGCGGGTGAAGGGTCACTGAAGGGCAAAAATGTACCAGGGAATCCAAACCTGGACTCTGGGCCCCACCTGTCTTAGTCTCCTGGAAGAAACCGAGGTCCTGGTGCAACAGGGAGGAGAAAAGTTGCTCCCGGATCCGCAAGTTGATTCTGGACATGGTGTACATGAAGGAGCCTCCTCTGCATCCTGCAGACAGAGAGCTGTGGGGTAGGAGGAGACAGTCAGAGGATGAGGAAGAGGAAGATACAGGGAAGGAACGTGTGGGTGACAGAAGTCAAGGAGCAAGCCCAGAGTGAAGAGAGAAGCAAAGTTCAGGAAAACACACCATGACAGGCAAAAAACAAAGAAATCAGAGAGACACAAGACATAGAGTCAGAAAGATGGGGGGAGAGAGAGAAGAGGCACAGGAATAAGCAGGAGAAGATGAAAGGGGCCATTGCTTTGTTAAACTCTGGTGTGTCCACGTGGCTCTTTGAACTATGGCTGCCATGTTTCCTAGGTTTGGCCCCCTCCCCTACCCTGGGGAGGTGAATCTTCTGTCTCTCTCTCTCTCTCTCTCTCTCTCTCTCTAATTTACTTTTTAAAATAAACTATTTTCCAATCTAAAAGAAGAAGGAGGAGGAGGAGGAAGAGGAGGAGGAGAAAGGAAGACATGTTGAGCTAATTATGGGAACAAAATCATAGCTTGTACAAATTCATGAGCATTTATGGGATACACTCTGTGCTAGACACAGGGAAGATGTGAAAAGATACTGTGAACACAGATACCGCAGTGCTTGCTTCTGTCCTGGCCTCCCTCAGTGTTGTCCCTCCGGGCACCTGGTCTGTCATGGCCTCCTTCCTCCCCCTCCCCTATTATAATTTTATAGGGTCCATCTTACATGGGGTCCATCACTGACCAAAACTTTTGTTATGCAGTGCATGACTGTAGCTAGTTTCAGGACAAAGTAGCAAGCACAGAAGGAAGGCATAAAGAAGAAATGGTGTTTATAAGGGTATGAAGAAATGAAATATGACCATTTTTTTAAAAAAGGAGCAGTAGCAGGTTGGCTGGGATTGGGGTAAAGTGAGTGAGCACCTCTTTAAATTTTGCACCCTTGCTGGGCATGGTGGCTCACACCTGTAATCCCAACACTTTGCGAGGCTGAGGTGGGGGGACTACTTGAGCTCAGGAGTTCAAGACTAGCCCGGGCAGCATAGCGACACCTCTTCCCTATAAAAATAAAAATAAAAATCATTAGCTGGATGTAGTGGTGCATGGAGGCTGAGGTGGAAGGATTGCCTGAGCCCAGGGGATCGAGGTTACAGTGAGCTGTGATCATGCCACTGCACTCCAGACTGGGCAACAGACTGAGACCCCCAATTAAAAATGTGTGTGTGTGTGTGTGTGTGTGTGTGTGTGTGTGTGTGTATCTCCTAGGTGCCTCACTCACCTCATCCCAGTCCTGGCCCTACCAAACAGTCCGTTTGTTTGTTTGTTTTGTTTTGAGATGGCATATCTGAGTATATCTAAAAAGAGGGAAAGCAAGTGAATTAGAAAGGACAGATCCTGGAAAGAAAGGTGACAGGCCTCGGAGTAAGGTATTCAGGGACTGGCAAAGTGAATTAGACAAGAGGATGACTTTGGAGACAGCCTTAGGGGTGGGAAGTAGGAGGTAGAAAGGAGAAATGGAATCGCACGGAGCTCTAACATTGACAAGCAACTGAGAGGCATTCCACTGGACACATAAACTCTTTTTGCACTATACTGACTCACACTTGTACCTATAATAGTGAAAGGTAAACTTGGAAGCTGTTGGATAACTATGAATGAAGGAAGAAGTGAATGGATAGATGAAACAGTGGTGAATAAACTCATCATATCTTAGTTTAAGTATTTTGTGCTCTGTGCACAAAAGGGTTTGAAAAATGGAGTTAGGGAAGGGAAGGCCTGGGGAACGATTTGGCAAACGGACCCAAGTGCCCATCACCTACCTCCCAATGGAGAAGAGGCACATGCAAAAGATGGCGCTGGCAAAGGCATCGGCGTCAAAATCCCCTCCCAGGATGTCAATCACTCGGCCAGAATAGTGAGGGATGAGTGTCTCACCTGAAAGAGGCACGAAACATAACACAGAAATGTACTCGTGCCCAGGCCCTCTTACCACTTCCCACTCACCATGCTCTCTCCTGACTCACCCAAAACAGCAAGAACAAGGAAGAAGAAGGCGGTACTGAGGTAAGGCAGGTCTGGCCTGGAGAGCTTCAGCAACCTCCACATCAAGTCTCTGTTGTTGTTCTGGCCCTGTTCCGTCTCCTGGGCGCCGGGAAGGTTCAGCACAGCCCACAGTGCCCAGCTGAACCCTGCAGCCCCATACCCCACCAGCAGCCAGCTCCAAAGGGCTGAAGCCACTCTGACTGGAGGTGCACTCAAGGACCCTGAGACCAGAGCTCTCAGGGAAAGAAACAAGGGGGTCGCCAGGCAGAGAGTGGGCAGCAGTGTCCCCACAAATCCCAGCAGCCCTCCCAGCTTTAGCAACCCCCACAGTCCCCCAAGTCGCAGGATCCCCTCCAGCCATAGTCCTGGAAGCCCTTGGGGAAGCAGAGCCCCCAGAGTGCCCTGAAGAAGCCAAAGTAAGGCTGCGTCCGCTAGCAGCAGAGAGGCCCAGGGTCGCAGGTCAGGGCGCGGCATGGCGCTGTCTGTGGGTAGAAGGTGAGAAATTACGGAGGCGGAGTCCAATCCTTGTCCCCGTCCCCCTGTCACCCCCGCA
This sequence comes from Cephalopachus bancanus, assembly GCA_027257055.1. NCBI lineage: Eukaryota > Metazoa > Chordata > Mammalia > Primates > Tarsiidae > Cephalopachus > Cephalopachus bancanus. The sequence continues at coordinate 481,349 of JAPVLO010000549.1, read as the reverse complement.
TCCGCCCACCCCACCCATTAGCTTCTCATTTTATCCAATCCGACTCTAAAAGATGCCCTGGGCACATCCCTCCATCGATAGACGGCTTTCTGCCTGTCTTGGGGAGCTAAGAGCGTGACCATCAAAAGCCTCGTGCTTAAAAAAAAAAAAATCTTTTTTTAATCCCTTTTCCCCCATCCCCGCCCGCGCCGCGGAGCTCCAAAGCGCCGCAGTCCCGGCTCTGCGCCCTCGCATGCCCGGGTCCAGCGGGACGAGAAACGCGGCGGGCGGCGGGTTGGGCTGCGACCCCCTGGCGCTGCTCGTCCCCCTCCGCACGAACTCACCCGCCGCCGCGGCGGGACTGCAGTTCCCGGAGACTTTCCGTTGATCGCCGAGGTCTGAGCTCTGAAGCCCGCTCCTTCCGTCTCAACTTCGCAGCCCCTCTGGTCCGCCGGCGACGCTCTCGGGCTGAGGGCGTCCGGGCTCGCGCCGCTTTCGCTTTCGCTTCCCGAGCCTGGTTCGGGGCGGGGCGGCCGGCAGGGGGCGCGCGAGGCCCACAGAACGCGGAACCTGAACCCGAGCCCGAACCCCGACTCGCACTGCCCGGCCCGACATGAGTCTCATCCTGAGCGGCGGTTACTCTGTAACATAAAACTGCTAACATGTTTGATTGTAAGCAAAGTAAAGCTGTCTCAAGATATTTTGTAATTGGAGAACCAGTGGATGTTCTCAAAGTTAATGCCTCAAGCTCTGAGCCTATTTTAAGAAGTGCCCCCCCCCGCATGCAAGTTCCAGTTTTAGTGTCTTTTGAATGTAGGAGACCCTGGCCCTTTATCTTCATCTGTCCTTCTCAACAGAGCATCTTGATCAGGGCACATGTTCAGATGCACCTAAGTTTCTACTCCAAGTTGCAATGGGAGAACCTTCCGCATATGAGGGCAGTGACAGGTACCGAGCTTTGGTTCTTGGTTGTTTTTTTTTTTTTTTTTTCACACTGATTAGAACAGTATTCGGGTTCCTAAGGGCCTACCTGACCGAGTCCACTTATGGGAACGAAGATTTGTTTATTCCAGAAATGACTCTTCAGGCTGAAACTACCTCCCAAACAAACCCAAACAAACAAAAATCCCCTGAGGGAGGATTACTTGGATTCCAAACCACCTTTTTAAAATGGTGTTGGTGTGACTACCGGTGAGTCACTTAAAACTTAAAAGAAGGAAGTATGGAAGTAGGGGGTCACTATAATTTTCCCAACTGTACTTATTCCAAGACTTTGAGGATCTCTCCCTAATGAAAAAAAAAGCTTGATGTTCAGCTTCTTCCTACTTTAAAGCATCTGTTATCTTTAACTCTTCTCTGGGTGGTGACATGGTTCATGGTTCCAGCATGATTCAGAAAATCTCCTGTTGTCTGTCTCTCTCTTCTAACCTGGGTCTTTCATTTTTTCCTCCTATCCCCCACTTGACAGTGTCCTTCCTATCTCCTCTTCCTCTTTGACCATAGTCCTGTCATCTTGCAATCCAGTTTGACACATGGTGAAGCTGGATGCCTAATGTCCATCTTTACATGCAATACCCAATATCCAATATCTCCAAAGTGTTATTTGGGGTAAGTGTTTGGGTGAGGTGGAGGCTTTTTCATCCTACTCTATACAGTCAAAAAGTTATTTTGGGTGCCCAACTCCCAGTCACCTAAACCATTAGCGATGCACCACACAGGATCTCTAGGTGTCTCTCTATAGAAAAGACCCTAACTTAGGTGAAATTGTAAATAGGTGTCCACAGATGACAATGCTCAGCCTTCCTGAGATCCTGGAGGGATGCGTATGGAAGGAAAACCCAGGAAGAAATGCTTGATGAGGACCCATTTCTGAAATAGGAGTTTGAGTCCCTCCTCCAGGAAAAGCCTCTCAGTATTTCCTGCGCCACCCAACAGCCGCAGCCCAACCCCACTCAGCCACAGCACAAGGCATGCATAACCGTTTTCTTTTATTGAACTTGGTGGGGCCCCAGAAGGTTCCCCAGGGGAAATGCTCGTTGAAGTAGAGAACACACACAAGGATGAACTCTGCCAGTTCCCACTGGCCACTGAACCATCTCTATCTCTGGCTCAAGTCAGACACTCCTCCTGGGGCTAAGTCTGGCTCCAGGCCTTGAGTCAGCCAGTCTCTCACAAGGAGGCCGGCCGGTAATGGCCAGCCGCCATTACTGATTGGCCTCCCGGTACTGGTGCAGCAGGTCGCTGACGTCTGTACATTCCACCTTCACCCAGCCATCTTCCTTCATGTGGTACACTGTGGCCAAACAAGAAAAGAGCACGGACTCACCTTTCACCTCAGCAAGTCCCTGTCAATGGTATCATGTTGAAGCCAGCACTAACACACATGCACAAGCTCAAAACCCATATTTCTAGGACTTCAATGTCCTTCTTCTAACTCTAAAAACCTCCTCCCTGCTACTCTGCCTCCCCTGAGTCTCTCAGTCATAAATCGCCTCCCTGACCCCTCCCAGACGTGGTGATGGGAACACTGGTCTCTTACTATTGACAACGCCTCCTGAATAGCTGTCTCTGTGGGTAGCATGCACAATCGCCCTGCGACCAAGGTCATAGGCCTCTTCAGGGGTAAGATCGGGCCGATAGCCGCTGTCCATGACCCCGTAGGCATACGTGTTCCCACTGCCAGTGGAGAACATATTTCCTGAGAGTCGAGTCCCATTTCATCTACATAGTAGAGTCCGGGACCCTATAAGATGAAAGAAGATTCCAGGTTGAAATCGGAGACACAGCTGTTGTGACATGAATGGAGGTTCAAGTGTGAGTCATGAAAGGTGGGCAAAATAATGAATATTAACACAGGAACATTTGAATTAGGACAGCATGTTGGTAAAGTCTGAGAACTTTATAAATAAAAAAGCAAAAACAAACTTGAAATCAGCTATTTTAACAAAAGGGTGCGGAACACACACAACAGTCCACATCAGGACCAAGAAATAGCTCCTAGGCACACTGGAACAGCTCTGCATCCAAGTGCTCTGTGCGTCACACATCTGGAAGGGCCAAAGGCAGGAGTGCATCTCTTGCTCACGGTGGGGGATTGTGGGAAGTAGAGAGTACCCACCTTCTTGTCCCAGCCACAGATCATGCTGCCCATGGAGAGGCCCATGCCCCGGTACTGGCACATCATGTTGGAAAGCAGCTTGGAGGCTGCTGACACGGAGATGCGCTCCCCATTCCGCAGGTAGTACAACCTGGGTGAGGACAGGGAAACGATGGGGGGTTAGAGGTGGCAGGAGAAGGTTAGCTGTCTCCCACTTGATGGGGCCAGAAATGATCAAAAAGCACTGGAGAGGGATTCTTTGTAAGGCCTAAGGATCAGAAAGACCTGGAATCTAAAATATCTAAAATACATAAAGAAAGTCTAGTGAATGATACTGTCCTACCAGGGCTCACAGTGTCCGTGCCAAATAACTGACAAACCGGCTTATGGGCAGGAGCACAGGCTGAGATTTGGGAGAAGGCTTTTCTCACCAGAAGACTGTTTTGTGAGGCATTCTATTAGCACTAAGATGGACCACATGGGTCAAGGGGGAAGGGCAGTGATCCGTGAGATCCGAGGATCCACCACCAGACTAAGCAGGGGAGAGGAGAGGCCTCATTTACCTGCACTCTTTGGCCAGCAGACGCTCCCAGTACTGACAGTCTGCTGCACAGCCAGACATGGTGCCAAGCAGGTAAGGGTTAATCTCAATCACCTTGTTCACCCGTAAGGTGGCTGGAAGAAGATGGAGTTTTGAGAGAGAAGGAATGACCTCACAGTCCTCCCCATGTGTCCTAAATCAATATCCACTTCCGCTTTGGCAGAGCTGGGCTCCTAAAGAGAGAGGGGTCGGGCTTTCCAGATTCCAACTGCTGGAGCCCACATACTCACCAATGTAATTGCCAGCCGAGGCGCGAGAATCCACTGCCACAATCACTCCATGCTGGAACTTGAAGGCAAGCGTGGTGGTGCCATGGGCCATCTCAATCTGAACGTTCCTTTCTTCGTCCCCACCCAGGGCGTGGAAGAAGTCCGTGGGCTAGTAAGGAAGAGAGGGGCAGTGAATACCTTTGGCAGGAGAAATGATCAAAAAGCACTGGAGAGGCTCCAGGAAAAGGGTTTGGGGGTTTGAGGGTGAGGAGATATGCAGAAATTTTCTAAACCTCAACAAATGGAACAGTTAATAACCAATCTCAAGAAGGAAATCACTTGGGAGAAGGAAAAGAAGAGGCATGCGACACCATGGCACCAACCTTTTCCATTTTTTCAGCGCCATCAAAATGAATGAAAACAAATGTTACCAGGACTAAAAACGTTGTGTCACTTGACCCGCACAAAACACCTTTTATTAACAATATGCTCATTTTAAGAGGGGCTTGAAACCTAGACTCAGTGACTTGTCCTAAGCCACACAGCAGTGCCTTGCTGAAGCCAGGCTAGGTGCCAAAGTGCGTACACTTTTTCAAGACACTACATCACAAGATAACTGCATGGAAAAGGCTTCGTGATTTGTGTGTGGTGGAGAAAGAGCAGGAAAGCTCTCTCCGATGAGAGCCTCCAACTCACCCCTCACCTCTAGCTCTTTGCCCTAATCTGCACTTCCTGAGGCTGGCCCCATCCCCACGTGGCTCTGCGCTGCGCCCTCCTGGACTGAAGACTGGCCCCCTCCGCGTGCCCCTGCCCCGGCATCCCAGGCAGACCCTCCACTTCTCTGCTACCGCCCCCCACCCCTACATCCCTGGGGTTCCCTTTACAGCCCTGACCTGCATTCCCCGCGGGAGGGCGAGCTCTGGAGCTCGCATGGAGAAACTGTAGTGTCCCGGGTCCGAGCCATGCTCGCTTCCCGCAGCCGAGAGAGCCCAGGCCGGCCGCTGCCCTCGGGAGCCTCCGCACACGTCCAGCAGCGCCATGGCCGCCCAGCACCCGGAGATCAATCTGTTGGCTCTTGGAGGAGGAAGTGAAAGCGAAAGCCACAGATCGCAGGGGAGGGAACCAGAATTTTTTTCCACATCCCCCTGCGCTTTCCGAGAAAAGGACAATGGGTGTCCGAACCGGGACTATCGCACTGGGGACAGGCTGCTCTGCTCTGCCTTTATGGGGGCCGGGGAAAGGACAGGTAATGGCCTGTCTGAAGAAAGGGCGGGGGGCGCCTTCGAAAGTCCCTGGCGATGGGTTCCGGTGGGAGACACCTGCAGGCGGGCATCCTCTGGAAATGGCTAAGGAGTGGGTAGGATCGCTTCATCCAAAGGCCAGCGTCAAACAGGAAACTGGAGGCAGCACAGGGCTGGGAGCGTTTTCACGTAGGGGTGGGGGTAGGGGGGTCATAGGACCATCATTTTATAAAAACAGAGCAGGAGGAGAGTACGAGGGGCCGCTGAGTTCAAACAACAGGTCCTGGAGCAGCCGCAGCAGACTGGACCCGCTGCGCGTTGGGAAAGGGGGCGCCAAGGTGAGGGCGCAGCCTCTGAATCTTTCGATGCGGTCCCTCCTGGAGCCCCTTTAACGGTCTCCTTATCAGGCAGCCACCCACAAGAGCGTGCCCTTTCTGTCCGCCCCTCCTAGCATTGCTCCTGGCTAGGCAGAGCTCTGCGGAGTTGGACCCCGCCTCTTGTGTTGGCCAACTTGTGTTGGCCTCATCTGCCCAGCAACTGTTGACGTCACGCACCCGGCCCTCCCTGAATGGGAGAACAGTGCGGGACAATCCCGCCCACTAAGCTCGTCCCGCAGGTGCCGCTTCGGAGAGTGAGGCGCGAAGGACCGAGCCGGCGAGTTGGGGAGAGGTGAGAGCGCCAACCCATCCGCTCGCGCGTGCACTTGCTCTGGCGGCGCCCTCCCCCCATCTTCCAGCTCGGGAAGGCCTGTGGCTCCGAGCTGCAACTGTAAGGGCCCTTGCTCATCCTTGGGAGCGGGTGTGGGGCATGGGGAAGTGGAGGCGGAATCAGAGGAAACAGAAAACTTAAGGGAGAAGACAGTGAGCTTAGGGCTGTACAACATTGAGGATGCTAAAAGGGGAGACACCAAGCTACGGGAAAGTGCGCTGCAAAAGACAGCCGTTTGGTGCCCTGGAAACAAAAGAAACCACAGTACAAAACACCAATTTTATTATAAATACCAAGAATCTACAGGATGTTTATGGACCAGCATATGCCTTCGAACACATTTAAAATAGCTTTCCACTCTGTACATTCTGAATCTTTCTCATTTTCATAGTGCTGTTCACACCAAAGCACCAACTCTGCTCTAAACGCGATTACACTAAGGATTTTAATCCTGTGTTTGTCTTCTAGGAAGTCTGCATTATCAAGAGGAGCTTGGAGAGGAGGCAACACTCATGGCACATTTCAGGTAACTTCCTGGAAGCAGCTGCCTACTCTGCAACTCTTGGCAAGCTCTTTGATCCTAAATTCTCCACACGAAAAGAAGAAATGCGAGGAAGATGCTCAGTGCTCAAGTGTGAGGTCTTTCATTCCGGAGCTCCTGCATTGGCCTGCACCATGTCCCAGTAGTACCCCCTATTCTCCATGAGCTGCTGGTGGGTTCCAGCCTCACGGATAATGCCTCCTTCCAGAAAGAGGATGTGGTCAGCCTGCTCCACCAAGCCAAGGTGCTGAGTGATGAGAAGCACAGAGCAAGAGTGCCACTTGGGGCTTTCGTACAGGAGCTGCTCCACCTGGGAAAAGACATAGATCTGGTCAGGCCTGGGCCACTCCCAGCCCAGGCAGACTCTTGAGCTTCCAGGGCTGAGACTGGCCCCCCAGGATCACTGCCTGCTCTGCCAGCACCCCAAGGACACCAAAGATGCCTGTGCTGAGTGCTTCTCTGCCAAATCTTTGTTTTGTTAGGGACCATTTACATGAGGGGACAAAAGTGGGGTAAAAGTCAGAGTTATATGGGGGAGACCAGTGAGAGAAGAGTAAAGACCATCTCCTTTCTACCCATGGATTGGGAACTTTTATATTAGATTTTAAGTAAATATAACTTAGTAGTAAGGGGCATGAGCATCTGAGTCAGGAAGGCCTGAATTTGGGTCCAGGCTCTACTATCCAACAGCTATGTGAGCACATGGTTATTCAACCTCTCTTGGCCTCCATTTTGTCACCTGTAGAATGAGGATAGCAATGCTCAGCTCACAAGGATCCATGGTGAATACATGAGTGAGGTAGTGCATGTGAAGGGCCCAGTAGCACGTCTGGGACATAGTACAGGCTTAATTAATATTATTAAGATGATGTTTTCCCTATGTTTGGCTTTAGGGATTCAGAATCTGTAGACAGTCTCTTTTAGCTGGTTCTAGGTGTCTTGGGAATAAGCTAATGGGAACTGAGAGCTGCAAGGACTGGTTTGTATAATTATGATGTTAATAAAACTAACACAGATAAATAAAGGAAGCAAAACTGGATGGAAATAGGCATTAAGAAGATGGTTCTTGCTCGGTCTCGCCTGTAATCGCGCCTTAGGCTGAGTTGTTTGCCTGACCGGGGGTTCAGACCCGTGGGCAGCGAGTCATCTCTACATAATAAAAAAAATCAGCCGGCATGGTAGCGCATACCTGTAATCGGCTACTCGAAACTGAGCGGAAGGATCGCGAGCCCAGCAGTGAGCTGCAGTGGCCGGAGGGGCCACTGCACTCCAGTCTGGCGACAGAGTGAGACTCCAACTCAAAAAAAATGAAGATGGTTCTCACCCGTAACTGGTTATTTGCATCCAGGGCACTGGTGGCGTCATCCAGGATGAGTACACGTGGTTTCCGGATCAATGCCCGGGCCAAGGCCACTGCCTGTCGCTGACCCCCTGACAACTGGCTCCCACCTCGCTCCCTCTGCAAGACACAACCAAGAGAACACAGCCACATGTACGTACACTCATACACACACACACACACACACACACACCCAAGGCCTGACAGTTGCAGCTGGAGAGAAGAAATTCTGGGAAGATGAACAGAGTTCTGAGGATGTTAGGATGAAGAAGCCATAAGAGCAAGACCTTACACCTTCAAGTTGATGTCCATGGGGCAGGAGGAATGGAAGAGGAAGGGCAAGACTATTGGGCTTCAGTAAAGATAAAGATGTCTGGGTGGTGAGACAAGTGGAGAGATTACCTGTGTCATAGCCCTGAGGGAGTGCAGAGATGAAACTATGGGCTCCAGACTTTATTGCAGCAGCAGTGATTTCCTCCATAGTTGGCTTCTCGATCAGGCCATAAGCAATATTTTCTCGAAGACTTCTTCCAAATAGCTGTGGTTCTTGTCCCACTGCAGCCACCTAGACAAAATAGGATGAAAAGTCAAAGAACAAGGAACACAGGGGTATGGTTATCTAGAGACTGAAGGCTCAAAATCTTTAATGAGAGCATACTACAAAAATCCTTCTCTCCTGACCACAATGCAGCTCTACCCAAGGTCTCTCCTTACTCCCCAGTCCTCCTTTCTTTTTCTTTTTTTTTTTCTTTTTTCCTTTTTTAAAGAGGTGGGATACAATTCAGGATCCAGCCTTCCTTTCAGAGGGCTCAGTGAGAATGCTCTTCTTTTTAAAATTTTTTTTTTAATTTTAAAGATGTGGAGTACAATTCAGGGTTAGGTATACAAATGTTCACTATGCAGGTACCCTTGTTGATGGTGTGCCCCCACCTCCTGGCAGTTTCCCACTACCACCAGTCCCTTTCGAGAATGCTCTTCTTATGTGATGCTCCTGCCCTCCCCCACGCCACCTTCTTGCATACCTGGCTGTGCAGGTAGCGGTGCTCATATTGGGGAAGGGACTTCCCATCCAGCAGCAGCTGTCCCCCTGTGGGCTGGTACAGATTTTGCAGCAGGGCAGCCACTGTGCTCTTCCCAGACCCATTGGGTCCCACCAGCGCCGTCACCTCACCAGGACGTAGGGTGAATGTCAGCCCCTGGAGGCCAAAGAATCACATAAGAAGCAGACCAAAGTCCCTAACCTTGAGACTGTTGCATCGTTACATAGCAAGATGTCTTACCCAAAAAGAAAAATGGGAGAAATACAGCAACTCCTACCTTCCCACATCTGGGATGCTTCCCCAGGGAGTAGAGAAGGAAGATAAGGCAAAGACAAGGGTGGAGAACAAGCACTACTATGCCACACACTTGATGTCAGATACCACCAAGAAACAGAAAAAGCACATTCCAAATCACAAATGGAAAGAAAAAGGAAAGATGAAAGACCAGAAAAAACAGATTTTGCTGAGCAATTCTTTGGAGGGCTTTCTCTTTGAAGCCTCTTCTCCCATTCTCCTTGAAAGCCCAAACTGGTTCTTGAGTTTGGGAAAGATTTAAGGAACAGATGATGTTTATCATTGTCATTAAAGGGTTAGGAAAGATCTGTGATTGGTATTAAGCAGGCTAACAGCAGGAAGAATATTTAGGATGGCAGAATTGTGGGTGGGGCCAGTGGAATACAGGGATTGGTAGGTTGTACCTGTAGCACAGAAATATCTGGGCGGTTTGGGTAAGCAAAAGAGACATCTTGGAACTGGACAAGGCCCTTCAAGTTTAAGGGAGTCAACAGACCACTGGATGGGCAGTGTGGGATGCGGTCCAGGTATTCAAATATCTTCTCCGAGGAGCCCACAGCCTTCTGTACACTGGGATAGGCATACAGCAGTCCCTAGAAGGAGGTATGAATAGTGAGAAGGAGGTGCGGAGACCTAACCTGCTTGCCAGCAGAGGGTAAAAAAATGAAAGGAAAGCACACAAGAGGTACTGGACCAGGGGAAGGAATAGCACGAGGGTGAAACTGGAGGAACCTCACCTCAACAGCTGTGGTGAACTGGATCTGGTAGAGAACAAATGTGACAAGTTTCCCACTGCTTACAGCCCCACTGGTCACCAGCTTCCCACCAATGTATAGTATTCCCACCTTCAGCAGCATCCCTGAAATCTGTTGAAAACCCACAGGAAAGGGGGATTATTGTAGAGCAATCTGAAGAGGACACGAAGAACCATAGTTCTTAGCATAAAGGAGATGTAAAGTCCCTTGCCCCCTGCCCCAAGTAACATCAGCTGGCTCAATAGGTAGGAAAACGAATGAGCCATGGGGACCCCAATTTGTCTACACATCAGAGAAGTCATTTTGTCTACACATCATAGAAGTCATCAATATCTTTACCAGCATCACCGTTATCACCTTGTTTAGGGAGCATTTTACTCTTCACAAAAGGCTTTCATGAAAGTGATGTTAGCTAATACTCATATCAAGAGCCCTATAGAGGTTACATCATCCCTATTTTTTTTAAATGGGAAAACAGTTTCAGAGAAGGTAAGTTGCTTTCCCATAGTCACAGAACTAATAAATGACAGCATCAAGCCAGGATGCTAGTTCCAGTTCTCTTTCCATTGCATCACAGATGCCCCTCATCCCTGGCTTCCTCTGTTTCCATGGCTCTCACTAGCACATCTGGCCAGTAACAGCATGAAGCAGGCCCAGGTACAGAAATGTATAACCCCTTGAGCTTCCCCTGAGAGATAAAGGAAAGCCCTAGGACTGGAAGACATAACACCTCTCCAATTCACATAGTTGAATGGATTTTGTGTACCATAGTGAAAGGAAGCCACGTAGCATCTCTAAAAAGAAAGAGGCATTAAGAACACAGAGAATAGAGTTACTGAGCCTCGAGTTACTAGGAAGAAAACACTGAACCAACCATTTCCCAGTGGAGGAGGAATGGAAGCAGGGTCATAGGAAAGGGAATGGAAACAAGGCATCTTGGGGACAAGGGAATGGGCATTCATCTCCAGGTGCTCACACTGGTGGTCCAGAGGTTGACTGCATAGACCAGGGCCCCTTTCTGGTTGAGTGTCTTTATTTCTTGCAGCTTTTGCCTAAATTTCTGGGCCTCGCCCTCCTCATTGGCAAAGCTCCGGACTGTAGGCATGGCTGACAGAGCTTCAATGGCCACCTGGCTGGACTTTGCCAGAGCTTCCCGCACCTGCACTTCCAGCGACTACGGAGAGATGGACAAGAGACATCACACAGGGATGGCAAATCATAAGGGGCACTGATACCTGAGTTACCAGTTGGAAATTAAAGATGAGAAGAGATAGAGGAAAAGGAGAGAAGAGAAAGTAACACAGCTATGCCCCCTGGATACTAAATAAATACAAGAAAGAAGAAAATGATTCACAGTGGGGGTTGGAGGACATATTTTTTTTGGTTTTGTTTTGTTTGTTTGTTTTGTGTTGAGGTCTCACTCTGTCACCCAGGCTGGGGTGCAATGGCACAATCATGACTCACTGCAGCCTCAACCTCCTGAGCTCAGACTATCCTCCCACCTCAGCCTCCCAAATAGCTGGAACTACATGTAACCACACCAGGCTATTTTTTTTTTTTTTTTTTTTTTTTAGAGACAAGGTCTCACTATGTTGCCTAGCCTGGTCTTGAACTCCAGGGCTCAAGCAGTCCTCCTGCCTCAGCCTTCCAAGTGCTAGAGTTACAGGCACCAGCCACTACACCTGGCTGGGGGTCATATTCTAAAAGACAGATTGTAGGCAGAAGTTAGAAGGGAAAACACAGAGAATATGAAGATCAATGATGAGCATCCTGGAAACATGGACTACAGGGAGAGGGAGTTCTGGGTACCCAGAAAGTAGGACTGAAAGCAATCTGAGAGGAACTGAGTCCACCAAGTCGGGGAGACTAGGGTCTATGTAGGTTGAACCAACTCCCTGGACTTACCTGGTACCATTTTCCCAGCTTCTTAGGCAGAAGTAAGAGCAGAGGCAGGGCAATCAGGGTGACCATGGTAAGGGGCAGTGACCCCCAGAGCATAAACCCTAAGAGACACAGCCCTCGCACCAGGTACCACAGCAAGAGACTCAGCTTCTCACTCAGAGACTCACTCAGGGTGGACGTGTCCTCTGTCACCCGAGATGTGATGGCACCTGCCAAGATTGGGGAGAAGAAAGTGAAGTTGATGAGACAGAGTGATGAGACGAACTAACAATGAGCCAGGGTGCCAGGGGCGGTGTGTTAACATGGGGTTCTAAGGAGGCTGGGGCAAACAAGGTTAGGGACTTGGGGAGGTCTGCAAATCTCAGTGCAGGGAGAATGAGTGTTAGAGAGCAAAGGCCTGGCCAAAGACCTTCATTGTAACTATAAAGAAATTAATGTGGCATGTGAATTTCCATTTCTCTGAAAGTTTTCTGTTTCCTGAAGAACCTGTATATGCCATGACATCCAGAGACAGGAAGAGCTTAACTGGCCGTATGACAGAGATGGAGAAGGAGGGTGCTGCTGGAAAGTGTGCAGGAGTCGATAATGAGCACACATTGGGAAGCAAGAGACTGGGGCTCTAACCACAAGTCTGTCTCTTAGCCATATGTGACCATGCACGTTTCAGCATTTAGGGCCTAGGCCTCAGTTTCCCTCTCTGTAAAATGAGGCAGTTAGACTCCCTAAACTCAAACGGGTTTAAAATTCTGTAACTTTTATCTAAGGATATATAGAAGTAGATTTACAGGAAAATCCTAGATGAAAACTCTAGGTTTTTCCTAAGGTAGAGAGGAAAATATTTTGCTTCTGAGGCATATCAAGAATAAGAAATAACAATATATGGGTGTGTGGGTGTGCATGAAAGGAGTGAAGAGATATCAAGGTTATATGCAAAAGCAGGCATGTGGGGATACAAACAGTACACGTGTGTATAATGAAAGTTCTATGAGAAACCTGTTTGGTTCTGTTGGAAAAATTCTGTCTCCTGGCGCAGAACAGCCCGAAACACCTCTCCCTGCAAGTGGCTATGCATGCGGCCCATGGTGCTGTTATAGATCCCATCACCCATGAACTCCAGCACTGCGCTAGAGAAAGACCAGAAAAAGGAGGATTGGGGGTGAGTTCAGGGGACTGAGAGAAGGTCCCAGGCATCCCCACAGAAGTGCACTTTGGACAATAGCCCCAACCTCCAACTCCTCTCTTCCAGGGTTTCCTGTCCTCAGCCCCCAGACCTGGCTATGGTGAGAAAGGACATGAGAGCTATGTTTCGAGTGAAGGCAGCGGTGGTCCCAGCTTGTAGAATCCAGTCAGTGAGGCGGCCGGTGAAGAATGGAACAGCCATCTCCCCTGGGGAGAAAGAGAAGAGATCAGTCAGTCACAAATATTAAGTCTAAGCAGGTCAGTTCCAATCAGACTGTCCCCACCCCGCCCCTCTCTCCCCTCACCATTTTGCTGGAGGGCAGCAGCAGAAAGAAGACACCAGGATCCCAATCCCCAACCCGAATAGACTGCCCTGGGACTCACTACCCTGTGGTTGTCCCACCAGACCCTGCAGGGGTTTAATTAAGAAGACCAGAAATCATGAAGTGGAAAAACCTCCTGTTAGAGATGCGGATGGCCGACCCCAGAGGAAAGGACTTGCCCATCGTGGCCCAAGAAAGCAAGACCTCGGGCAGGACTGGAGCCCAGGGCTCTGGACGCCCTAGTCCAGTGCTGTTGCTCTACTCCAAAGTGGTCGCAGCAAGACTCAAGCTAGATGCCTTCCCTTGATCTGCAACTTCCAGAACCCACTGCTCTACCTCACTGGCCATTACCTTTGATTCTTGCCCAGCTTCCTTGCGTTCTCTCCTCTCGCCCTGCGCCCCCTTACCAAGACAGGAGAGGACCAGCAGGACCAGGATCAGCGGGAGGCGGCGTATCTCCGAGCCCAGGAAGCCTAGAAGCCGACGCACGGCGTCTCCGGGGCCCCCCTGACCACCGGGCGCCCAAAGGCGCCCAAGCTCGTGCCACAGGGCGACTGCGGGCAGGGCTGCTGCATAACTGAGGACGAAGGCCTCGGAGTGGCTTCCCCAGCGCAGCAGCCTGGTGCTGTCGGCGTCCCTGGCGACTCCCCACGAGCCCAGCTCCCGGAACAAGGCAAGTCCCGGCAGGGCCAAGCCCAGCGCGGCGGCCAAGGGCTCCAAGGCAGCCAGCCAGCCCTGGACTCCTGCGCCGTCGCTGCTGGAGCCTCCCGTGGCCTTGAGGACCCCGCGGGATCCCAGCCACAGCACGGCCCAGCGGCTCAGACCCACTGCCCAGACCCGGAGCAGCGGCAGCGTGGTGGGCACCAGTAGGGAGAAAATGCCGGGCAGCGCGATGCGGAGCAGCACGCAGTCGGCGAGAAACAGCAGCGCTGTCCCCAGCCACGGGAGGGAGGCTCTGGAGAGGCAGCAGCACCCGCGCAGAGCCGGGGACCTTGCGCCGGCCATGGTCGCGCGGGCGCTGTTCCGGGTCCCCTCCCGGCCTGGGGCTCTTCTCTGCGCCCGCGGGGCCGCGGTCTGTGGGTGCCGAGTCCTCGCGGGCCGGCGAATGGGGAGGGCGCAGGGGCGGGCTGGGGCGGCGCTCTCGGAAAGTCCCGAGAACCGGCTGGTCCTGGCAGCGCTGACGGGAAGCACAGCCGTTTAGGGGAAAGAGAAATCGAAAGCAGCCGCCGGCGGCTCGCTGGCTCCGCCCACTTCCAAAAGTGGCCCGCCCAGACTACTTTGGGAGCAGGCGTTGACATCAGATCTGAGATTCCGGGGAGCAGCCCTGATGCCCCATTTTCTCCATCCCGCACCCCCTTCTCTCTTCTCCCGGCCTCCTCCCTTCCCACTCGCACTAATTTTCCCTTCCCAGCCTCGGGGCGGGGCCCTCTCATCACCTGTCGCCGGGTAGATCTACCCGCGCAGGTTAGCGCCCGGCGCGAAGCCGACGGGGACACACGCGCCTCCTGGCGGGCGCAGGGAAGGGGCGGGGCGGCAGGCTGCGCTCAGCGCGCGGTCCCAGGTCCGAGTCCAGTGCCCCAGGCAGCGAGGAGCGCGCGCACCTGGCAGGGATGCTGCGGGCGGGAGCACCAGCCGGGGATTTATCCCGGGCAGGAGAAGTCCACACCGGGGTAATGGGCCTGGGCTTGAGGGTTGAGAGGGGTGGAGGGAACGCAGCGGCCGGGGACCCTGGATGCGCCGAGAGGTGAATACGGAGACTAACGGGAACGTAGGCAGGTAGCTTGCAGCAGCCAGTGCTTGTACCCCGCGGTGAACACAGGGCATTTCTGTTCGGAAGGGGACCGTCTAGAGGTCCGTGAAGGGCTGGGGCACGCGAGGCTGGTGGAGAAGGGGTGCTTTGGCTCTTAGCTGGAAGCGTCAAGGGAAGCTATTCTAAAGAGCTTTCGCTTTCACTCTGGTCTGGACAGTGAGGGCTGGCTAAATCAAGACAGGGGGTTGGGAAGGGTGCAAAGAGATGAGGATACGGAGCCCTGGGTGAAGTTGGGCAACGCTTGGGAGAAGGAAACATGGGCACTTATTGAGAAGGACCAACTCATCACACAGACCTTTGATAAACTTGCCCTTGGGTAAGTCTTAGCGCAAGCACTGATAATAGGGGTTCTGCTAGCCAGTTTTTCCCCATCTTGAACCAGGAAGGCCTTTGCTTGGTCTAGGTGCTGCCACCACGTATTCTATTCCCTGTGTCTCCCCTGCCCATTCCCATGCACCCACTGAAGGACTTTGGGCAGGATGGACACCTGGGGCAGATGGCAGCCCCAAGGCTGGATGGCTCCTGCTCTCGGACTACTGTCACCACTCTTGGCCTGGGGGCGACTTTGGTATAAAGGATTAGGTTCTAGGAAGGAGTTACTTCTGTTCTCGTGGCCCCCTATTCATAGTAAATCAGTATGTGAAAAGCAAACTCAGAACAGTGCCCCTAGGAGCCAGAGTAACCTATGGCTGGTGGGAAACGGAGCAGTGAATTATAAGAAGGAACATCTCCCCTCGCTGCCAAATGAGCAGTAGCAAGCAGGAAGCAGAAGCCAAAACAAGGGATGAGAGTTAGACATGGGTTTTAGTCCCTGGTCTGCTACTAATTCTGTGTGGCCTTGGATAAATCATTTGCCTTTTCTATGACTCAGTTTCCTCACTTGAATCGAGGATTTTTAAACCTCCTTCCAACTCAACTGTTGCTTTATCCTCTCTTACTCTTTTTTAACTTTTCTTGACCTGGAAAAGTCAGGTTAATCTCCCCATTCAAATGCTCTCTTGCTACAGTTCTCTTCTCCTGGCTACCTAGACATCTATTTATCTCTTGGTCAAAAATCCCTTAAGTGAAACTTATTTTAAACCACCTGTGTGTTCCTTGCTGTTTCCCTCCTGCTTTGGCTCCTGGCCATGCTAACCAGTCACCTCCTCGATGTTTTTCATTGTTCGGTAAACTGAAGGAGTTCATTTGTGATTAAGTGGGGAGAGGGAGTGGAGGATTCTGGGCCCAAAAGGGTCTGACCTTGTTTCCCAAGGTCACAGTAACTTGCTCTGTGTTGGGTCTGAACCACATCTGCACACACAGTGTGAACATGCAGTGGAGATAATTCACTTGTGGAACTGTTTCACTGGCGCTCCCCTCAAAGGGAGCACTTAGGCCTCTAGAAACCTCATTCCAGTCTCTCTCTCTAGAGTGGAAAGGTTCCACTAGGAAAGTTGGGGCTTAAGAATACAGTTCGTTCTGTGTTGTATCACAGCCAGGCTGTGACATTCCTCTGCAGCCAGAAGAAGAAATCGAGATGGAGGAAAAAAACCCATAACTGGGAGTCAGCGCTGGCCTGAATTACTGTGTGACCTTGAGCCAGTCACCTCCTCTCTCTGGGAATGTTTCCTCTTTGGTAACATGGAGGGATCAAGGCGCTTCCTGCTCTGACATTCCCTACCCTGTGTCTGCAGACAACTATCATGGCAGTGGAGTTTGACGGGGGTGTCGTGATAGGCTCTGATTCCCGGGTGTCTGCGGGGTGAGTACCAGTGATATATATATTTGGAAGGAAGCTAGTGGCCCCAAATACACATTTTCTTACCCGTTCATGAGAAGATTCACAGACTGGAGCTTTGAAATTAAGTTGACCCTTCCAAAAAGCCTCTATACTAAGCTATTTGATGGCCGCTTGGGCCTCTGAATTCATGGAGAAGGATCTGGGTTCCAAATGCTTACGTGGCTTGTCCCTTAGTGTACAGTGATGCATGTAAAGAAATAAGGTCTGAGAGGGAGACAGGAGATAGATTTTTGAGGGGCCTCCTTTCATCTGTATTTAGGGATTTTTTTAAAAAATGGTTCCGGCAAGCAGTTATCTGGTTTCTCATTTATCACCTGTTATCACCAGAGAACATTTTGTCTCTTCACTCCTCCTAGCCAGTTTGCTCACATGCAAAATGAATATTTGGGATTAGAATCAATATTACTTACATTATGTTCTATAGAACATAATTCCCTCAAGATTGTTACTAGCAAAGAAAAATTGATGAGGCATATTTTTCTTGTTTTGCTATAAAATCTAAGCCTGATAATAAGACTAATTTTGATTCATACCTGCAGTGATCCATTTATTTGAGATGACAGTTTTCCTCCTGCTTTAGTCCAAATGTTACATTTCATACTATTCTCTTGTCAAGTAAATTTGAAAAACACAGAATGATCAACCTCAAAAATTCCTGAGCTCTAACACTGGTGCCTGTTGACTCCTTCCCAACAGAGAGGCAGTGGTGAACCGAGTGTTTGACAAGCTGTCCCCCCTGCACCAGCACATCTACTGTGCCCTCTCTGGTTCTGCTGCTGATGCCCAAGCCATGGCCGACATGGCTGCCTACCAGCTGGAGCTCCATGGGTATGAAATGCTGGAGTCTTGACTCCATGTCTGCCAAAGTTCCCCTAACCCATGAACTTCTGTAAAGTGTCCTGTTCCTGGAGCACTGCGTTAGGAAGTGGAAATTTCTTGTATTGGTTCCCACTGGCGCTTGAATCTCTCTAGGGTTGTTTCTGCATCTGCAAAGTGAAGATAACAGTACTTCAAATGATGTATGTAGAAGCAGTTTGAAAACTATAAATCACTCTCCTAATATAAATAATCAGGAAGAAGAAGATGATGTGGGCCACTATAATATCAGGAAGTTACCATATATGAAATCAAGATCGTTAAGACGGAAGTAACCTTATCTGCTTTACCCATAAGAGCAGGGCCCTTGCAGCCAAAAGAGAATCATGTGGGTAGGGCTGAGTAAAAGAGGGTAAACAATGGAAAGCTTCTGACCAGTTGATGCTATGGGTCTCTAGTTCCCCTATCCATGTGGGAGGGAAGCTGGAGTTTGAACTATTGCAGCTACAGGTTTCGGGTGTCACTTGGCAGGGATGATGGTAATGGCATAGAAGAATGGGACTTAAGAAATTTATATCAACCCTTATTCCTAACATTTCCTGCAGGATAGAACTGGAAGAACTTCCACTTGTTCTGGCTGCTGCAAACGTGGTGAGAAATATCACCTACAAATATCGGGAGGACTTGTCCGCACACCTCCTAGTAGCTGGCTGGGACAAACGTGAAGGGGGCCAGGTGAGTTCCTCCAAAGCACTCCCTCCATTGGGGTTCCCCACTCCCCTGTAGAGGGAGGCAGAGGTCATGTATCATTCTAGCAATGAGTTTCAAAGACCCTACCTCTGAAAGCATAAAAGTAGTCTCAGCCATCGGGGATATGAGATACTGGGGCTTCATTGCAGGGTGCAGAGACCACCTGCTTGTCTCAGTGGGAAAGTGAGGCTTGATGATTCCTTAGCATCACCTGAGGATGCCTCCCTCAGGTATATGGAACCATGGGAGGAATGCTGACTCGACAGCCCTTTGCCATCGGCGGCTCCGGCAGCACTTATATCTACGGTTATGTGGACGCAGCATATAAACCAGGCATGTCCCCTGAGGAGTGCAGGCGCTTCACCACAGATGGTAACTAACCAAGTGGAAGGGTACCTGGGAAGGGTTTTTTAACATGGGAAGAAGTAGACTATGAGGAGTGGGAAGAGGAATACATGGATGACCATTTAATTTAATGTCCAAACTGGCACGCTTCTGAGAGTGAAAGCAGACCGGATAAATGTCAAACTAGACAGGGCTTTGGGCAATAAGGATAAATCAGGGCTGTGCTGAGTAAACCAAATGCGGACATGCCATCCTCATAAGAACTTCGTAAGAACAGTGGTGTGTTGGGGCTGACTTGAGCCTTCTCACGAGAGCTGATTGCTAAATATCAAGGATTTGTGAGCTGCTTGCTAAGCTGTTTGTAACCTGAAATCAGTCATAGTGGGAGTATTACACCATGGACATCAGCAGATCCTACATATAAAATCTTGTTTTTTAAGCCAGTTTACTGGCACACCACTAAATATGTCTCTCTGAAAGATGGGTCTTCATTGTGAAGGTGGCAGTAAACGTAGGGATGGAAGGAAGGAAAAGAGTTAAGAAGCTAAGCCGTTCTCTCCCTCTCTCCCTCTAACTTGAAATCTTCTGTAGCTATTGCTCTGGCCATGAATCGGGATGGCTCTAGCGGGGGCGTCATCTACCTGGTCACCATTACAGCTGCTGGTGTGGACCATCGTGTCATCTTGGGCAATGAGCTGCCGAAATTCTATGATGAGTGAATCTTCCTCAGATTCCCTTTCTCCTTTTGTAATAAACTCTCTGGAACCAGAACCTGGGAGCGTCACTGAGTTAAATGGGTGCTCAGGGAAATGAAGCTTTAGAGGAGTGGGCTTCTTCCCTCCCAGATATCAGCGTACCCTTTTTATTCCTCTGTCCCAGGAACACCTTTCCCAGAAAAAGGAAGGGGAAGGATACTAGAATTATAAAGAGTGCTAAAAATGACAGATCGTCATGTATGAAATGATTGTGACGTATTATGAACAATAAACAGTATCATTCTGATGCCCAAGGAATGAGGGGGCAAGGGAGGAGTCGGGACTCATTCCCTTAAGACTAAGAATGGCAGGTAGACAAGACAGCTACACATGTAAGGATTAGGTAAGCACATCAGCAGACTCGCATGTAAAAGGATTCCTTTCATAAGGCATTCATTCACCTTAAACATCAACACATGAAAAATGTTGAAATATTTTGGGGCCACTTGTGAATTTCAAAGAGGAATAATAACCAAAAAAAAGGTACATTTGTGGAGCCAGCTGTTGACTAAATGTTTTATAAATTTTATCTCTTAGAATTCAGCTGGATGCAGTGGCTCACACCTGTAATCCCAGCACTTTGGGAGACAAGAGGATTGCCTGAGCCCAGAGGTTCGAGACCAGCCTGGGCAATTTGGCAAGACCCCGTCTCTACAATAAATCCAAAAAATTAGCTAGGCATGGTGGTGCATGCCTGCAGTTCCAGCAACTTGGAAGGCTGAGGTGGAAGGATCACCGGAGCCCAGCAGGTAGAGGCTGCAATGGCCATGAGTGTGCCAATACACTCCAGCCTGAGCAAAAGAGTGAGACTCCAACTCAAAAAAGAAGAAAAAGAATTCAAACCCCCTTCCCATTCCTCACATGGGTATCATTATTACTTCTGTAGGATAAATGGAAGCTTAGAAAGATAAAGTCACCTGACCAAGATCACACAGCAAGTTCAGAGGCTGGGATCTGGGTTTAATTTTACTATATGCCTTTCCTCTACCACTACATAACATTTTCCATTCCCTTGAGCTCCAGACTGTATATTATCTCCTGAACCCTGCGATAATTAGTCTAGCATACTCATTGGCACTTAAGAAGTTGTTGCCAGATGCCTGAGTAACTGCTAAACAAGGCCGAGTTCTGGTTCTATCTTTGCCGTGCACTTCCTGAGTAACAGGGGGAAAAAATATTCCCCTTCTGTGAGCCCTCATGTCATTTTCTGTCAAAGGAAGGTGTTAAATGATTTCTAAGGGAGTTTACAGTTCCATCATTCAGTACCATTTTGCAAATTAGTGAACAGTTCACAGGCATATTCAGCAGAAATCCTACTAGGATCTCAAGCCAAGCATACAAATTCAAAGAACTCTAAAACCATCAGATGCCCCTGCAAGTGTGAAAAAAAATCTACAATTACAAGAGCCTGGAGTTTCTAACCATAACATTTGATTTATTTTGAATTTTAAAATGATAGTTAAAAGCCCATTTCTCCCACCAATCACAACTATAAACTCTGGGCAGTATATAAAACGAAAGCACTCAGACACTCCAAAAAGTAGGACAAACAGGTGAATTGTAAAGAGGGTCAGAAGTTGAAGAGTGGAATGGGGGTGGGCTTTCCATTTTTTTCCCCCATTTTTCTCCCAGCTTTGCCCTGAAGTAGACCTCAAGGCCAGAGCTGTTCTGTGTAGCAGCAGCACAAGGGCTAAATCTCCAAGAGAAACACTAGTTTTCTGGCCAGAGGAAGCAAGAAAAAGGGACCCTGCAGGCAGGAAAGTGTAGGGGAATCTCCAGACTGAGAGCACGGGAGGAAATTCCCCTAATCTAAGTCTGAACCCTCATGAGTACCAGGTTGCCTTGAGCAGCACATGTCTGTGACACACCCAGAGCAGCTCAGCAAAGACTTTAAGAACTGAATGAAGATTTAAATCTTTTTAAAATTAGAAGGCTTGGAGGAGTGCAGTGGCACATACCTGTAATCTCAGCATTTTGGGAGGCCAAAGAGGGAGGATTACTTCAGCCCAGGAGTTTTAAATCAGCCTAGACAACATAGCAAGAGCTCATCTCTCCAAAAAAAAAAAAAAATCAAAAAATGAAAAAATTAACCAGGCGTGGTGGCATGTACCTGTAGTCCCAGTTACTCGGGAGACTGAAGCAGGAGGGTTGCTTGAGCCCATGAATTTAAGGTTGTTGCGAGCCATGATCTTGCCACTGCATTCCAGCCTGGGTGACTCTGACTTAAAAAATAAAATTGGAAGGCTTAATTTTACTTTACTGAAGAAGGACAAACATATGGACTTCGCAGCAACTTGGATGGCTTTAGAGTCTCATACTCAGTGATCTATCACAGAAACAAAAGTATCATATGTTCTCACATATAAGTGAACCTTGAACAATTATCAAATTCCACAAGAAAGGGATTGGCAGTAGCGGGAAACTGCCAGGATGGAGGGTGGAACTGGCAGTTGAGGGAAACTGCCAGGGGAGGGAGGGGCACCTGCAACAAGGGTACCTGCATAATGAACATTTGTATACCTAACCCTGTATTGTATCCCACATCTTTAAAATAAAATAAAGCCGGGCTCGGTGGCTCAGCCTGTAATCCCGCGCCTTTGGGAGGCTGAGGTGAGTGGATTGCCTGAGCCCGCGGGTTCGAGACCCACCTGGGCAGCGAGACCTCATCTCTACAATAAATCAAAAAATCAGCCGGGCGTGGTAGTGCATGCCTGTAATTCCGGCTACTTGGAAGGCTGAGGCGGAAGGATCGCCGGAGCCCAGCAGGTCGAGGCTGCGGTGGCCGGGAGCGGCCACTGCACTCCAGTCTGGGCAACAGAGTGAGACTCCAACTCAAAAAAAAATAAATAAATAAATAAATAAATAAAATAAAAATTTTATTTATTGGCCAAATAGACGTGTTCTTATGCCTCTCATTCCAATAAAATGTTTGTACCAGCTTACAGAGACAACTTGAAACAATTATAAAAGAAAAAGAAATTGGGCCAAAGAGAAAATGAGGTTAAAAAAAGTGATCCCAAGAAGTAAAGCTCATATAAAACATGAATTTCTTCCAAAATAAAATAAAAGTGGTTATCTGGAGTTTACGCTGGCTAGCAAGAGCAGATTTTAAAGTATTCAGGTATTTTGCAAGGCAGTTGATAACTACTGGTAACTTGATATTGACCATGGTGAAGTATTTATACTATCATTTATACTACAGAAATGAACAATGCTACAAGTCAGATTTTCTTCTTTTTTCCCCAGAGAGCCATTTTAAGGACACGTATTCATCCTTAGTTGGATTAAAAAAAAAATTGGCTCTGAGCTATAGGGTAGTGAAAGTAAAGAAGGAAATAAAATGAGGTACAAGATTCATTTTTTAAAAGTCATCCAAAAACCTCAAAAAATATAATGGTAGTTCAAGACACACAGAACACTTAATGAAATGTAATATGCATAATTCCATAGAGGCAACTTCAGTAAATCCCAGAGTATCAGTATCTTAGAAACTATTTATGTTCTGCAACCATACTGTAATAAAATTGGAACTTGATAACAAAAGGACACTTAAAATTGTAAATGAACAAAATACTGCTCAGTAACATGGATTTAAAAGGCAGTCATAAATAAAATCAATTCATTTAGAACAGAATGGTAAAAATATTACATATAAAATATTTTGGGACTCAGTTAAAGCAGTACTTAGAAAGAATTTGATGGCCTAAAATACATTTATTAGAACAAGAAAAGTTAAAATAAATGACCTAAAAATTCTCCTCAAAAATTTGAAAAAAGAACTATTCAGCACACCTAAAGATAAAAAGAAAGGAAATTATAAAGATAAGAATAGAAAGCAATGAAACAGAAATAGAGAACAAAAACTAGGTAGTGAAGATTAACATTTCATTCCAAAAGCTGCTTATTTTAAAATATTTGTAAGATATTCAGACTTAGAACAAGATTGATCATGAGTAAAGCAGGACAAAATGAACAAACAAATACAGAATGAAAAGGGGGAATATCTACAGATACAGCAGAGATATAGAACATAAAAAGTACTATGAACAAGGTTATGATAATAAATTTGAAAACCTAGGTGAGATAGGTAAATGCCTAGAAAAATGTAATCTATCAAAATTAGCACAAGAAGAAACACAAAACTTGACTATACTGATAAGTATTAAAGAAATTTTAAAAGTAGTCAATGGCCTCTGAGAAAAATGTTTAAAAAAAAAAACCTAGATGTTTTCACAGACGAGTTCCATCAAACATTCAAGGAACATGCAACCCCTATCTTACATATTTTTTCCAGAAAAATAGAAGAAGATTAAGGCTATCTAGCTAATTTTATTAAGCCAGTGTAATCATGACTCCAAATTGAGGTATGGAAAACTCAAGGAAAAAGCCCTATTTCACCTTGAACATAGATGGAAGATATAAATAATTATTTATGAACTGAATTCAACAATATTAAAAATAATACATCAAGATCAAATGGGAAATCCTTGGAATGCTAAGAGATTCAATATAATAAAGTATGTTTTTGCTGTAATTTACCACATTAATAGACTAAAAAAGAAAACTCACTTGCTTTTCTCAATTGATTAGTAAAAAGCATTTGATAAAGTTTATTCATTTATTTTTGAAAAACAATTAAGGAACCAGGAATCAAATAAAACTTTCTCATTTTGGTCAAGGCTGTATTCCAAAAAATTTATAACTAGCAGTATACATTTTGGGAAGATATCGAGTACCCAAGACAAGAATGCTCACTGTAATTAACTAATTTAGCATAACACTGAAGCTTGGGCCACATAGTGAGACCCGTCTCTACACAAACACACAAACACACACACACACACACACACACACACACACACACACACACACAACACAAATTGGGCACATACCTGTAGTCCTAGTTCCTCAGGAGGCCAAGGTGGGAGGATTGCTTGAGTCCAGGAATTCAAGGGTACAGTGAGCTATGATCACACAATGAACTCAGCCTGAGTGATAGAGCAATACTTTTTTATTGTCTAAAAAATATTAGCCGGGCATGGTAGTGTGCGCCTGTAGTTCCAGCTACTTGGAAGGTTGAGGTGGAAGGATCGCCTGAGTCCAGCAGGTCAAGGCTGCGGTGGCCGTGAGTGTGGCCATGAGTGTGCCACTGCACTCCAACCTGGTGATGGAGTGAGACTCCAGCTCAAAAAATAAAATAAAATAAAAACTACAGTACAAATCAAAACATAACACTGGACCAATGATAACTATATACCATAGGCTGAGGCATATAATTAATTTCATCATTTGCATCTGAGGCTAAAAAAAGTCAGTGACTCCAATAATATCATATTCCTGAGAGTAACTTCTCCTACATGTTCATGACAAATATTAGATAATTATCTATTTTTTCCATCTAGCAAAATAAACAGGGAATATAATTAAAGTGTCAACTGAAGATACAGATTTAGAACGGGAGGATAGGAATTCAGAATGATACTTAGTTTCCTCCCTACGTTTGCAGTCTCTCTCCTCCATGCATATGTATTGTTTTTATTGTAACTTTTAAAATCTAAAAACATATACTTTACATATCTGGATGACCTTTGGTCCTCCTTACCAAATTCCTAACTCTGCTAGCTATGGGCATGCAATATAAGAAGAAAAATGTTGTAATTCCATTTATTTATTCAGAAGCACCAGAAATTGGTTCAGCATTATTCAACTTTTACCTAACAATGTTTATGACAGAGTTTCATGTATAGTATAAGTATGTGTGATACAGAATGAATGCTCTCAAAAACTAAGAGAAGCTTAATAAGCTTTTAAATTTTGGCATCATTTGTTACGTAGCGATAGATAACTAAGACGGTGGGTCTGCTGCTTCCTGCAAGGATCATCAGGGGGATTTGGTGACTCATACTTCTCAGACCCGCCTGGGCAGGCGAGACCTCATCTCTACAATAAAATTTTTAAAAAATTAGCCAGGCGTGGTAGCGCGCGCCTGTAATTCCGGCTACTCGGAAGGCTGAGGCGGAAGGATCGCCGGAGCCCAGCAGGTCGAGGCTGCGGTGGCCAGGAGCAGCCACTGCACTCCAGTCTGGGTGACAGAGGGAGACTCCAAATCAAAAACAAAACAAAACAAAACAGATACTTACTATTGGGTATCCATTTACTCTTGGAACAATAGGGAGATTTTAATATGGACTGTGCACTGGATAATATTGTATCAGTGTTAAGTGTCTTGGGAGTGATGATGGTATTGTGGTTATGTAGAAGAAATGTCCTTGTTCTTAAAGTGTACATGACAAAATATTTAGGGGTGAAGTGGCATGATGTCCACAGATTACTCTCAAATGGTTTAACAAAGTAGTTCCTCAACAAGAAATGGATAAATAAAATGTAGTATATTCACACAACAGAATATTATATAGGCAGGGAAAATTAATGAAATAGTAATAACGTAGCAACATGAATAAATGTCATAGAAACAATATTGAACGAAGAAGCCAGTCACACACAAAAAGATACATACTGTTAGTTTCAGTTAGCTATTGCTGTGCAAAGTTAATGGCTTAAAACAGAAAGAATCGCCGGGCTCGGTGGCTCAGCCTGTAATCCCACGCCTTTGGGAGGCTGATGAGGTGAGTGGATTGCCTGAGCCTGCAGGTTCGAGACCCGCCTGGGTGGCGAGACCTCATCTCTACAATAAATCAAAAAATCAGCCGGGCGTGGTAGCGTGCGCCTGTAATTCTGGCTACTCGGAAGGCTGAGGCGGGAGGATCGCCGGAGCCCAGCAGGTCGAGGCTGCGGTGGCCGGGAGTGGCCACTGCGCTCCAGTCTGGGGGACAGAGTGAGACTCCAACTCAAAAAAAAAACACAGAAAGAATCACTTTATTAACTCTTGTGAGCCTGTGAGTTAACTGGGCAATAGGAATCTCACTGATGTAGCCCCTTAGCCAAGGTACATTTTCACAGCGGTCAACATAACACCTCACAGGGCCGAGAATGGACACTGCTTATGCTTCCTGGTTGCCCGTCAGATCTGAGCACCTTTACAGTACTGTGGAGTCTCTTCTTCCTTATGAGTCCTGCCTTCCGTAGCAACCAGAAAACTCACTTCCTCAAGCCCTCTCTGCAGCTAGGGCACAGCTACAAGACCCACAAACCAGATTCATCTACCTAACACCAATTCAAAAGTGAACAACAGGAGGAAATGGGGAGTCACCTGGTACTGCATTAATTTCTTTGGCAAAGTTGACTGAAAAGGCAACTGATTTTTGCAGAAGTAGTGGTAAAAGGCGAAGTTCCTGGAACAGAAGTGGTTTAAGAGGTGTCTTCAGTGGTGGTTGTAGTAAAATCTAGGTAGATCCTAACAACAGAACAAACAGCAACATCTAAAAGCCATGGGGCAGCAGCAGTGATGCGATGATGTATCCACACCTGTCTGTGTGATTTGGGTCTTTCGACTACATGAGCCTCTCATCTGTTGTTCCTGCATTTCCACTTTAAAAACCTAATACTGGCCAGGCACGATGGCTCATGCCTGTAATCCCAGCACTTTGGGAGGCCAAGGAAGGAGGATTGTTTCAGCCCAGGAGTTCGAGACTAGCCTGGGCAACACAGCGAGACCACATCTCTGCAAAAAATACAAATAAAAAATTAGTGAGGCATGGTAGTGCACACCTGTAGTCTCAGCTACTGAGGAGGCTGAGGCAGAAGGATCACCTGAACCCAGGAGGTTGAGGCTGCAGTGAGCTGTGATCATGCCATTGTACTCCAGCCTGGGTGACAGAGTGAGACCCGACTCAATTAATTAATTAATATAAAAATAAAAGCCTAATACCAGAAGAAATGTATTTGGCACACATCAGAGTTTTATCCGGCTCATTAATGAGGGAACCAGGAAGAATACAAGAGACTTGATTCAAAGAGTATTTGAAAAACAGAGAAATATGTCTCTGTCAGCAAAAATTGCTAGATTAGAGGCTCAAAATGGTTAATGTACTACAAGGCAATAAAATTATAACCTTGGTGTTGTCTTCTTTACCAAGGAAAAAGCAAAACCCTCATACCTTATCAGCTTTCTACAGATTAACCTCTAATTGCACATGGCCGGCTGGGCTTTTTTTAGGCAAGTTACAATCCCTAGATTTTGATAAGGTGGGATTATGAGAAAATGTTCAAGTATGATAGTAAATAAACAAAGACAATTTTGCCTTATTTCTAATTTTAGAACACATTCCCTACACGATTCCTGACCTTAGTTACAAAACTGGTCAGAAATAACTTTTCAGAAATATTCTAATTCAAATACCATTCATTTGATAGTCTCTGTTTTTGGGTTAAGATGTGAAGAACTCATTGCTGCATAGTTAACAAAACAAAGGTCTTATAATTATTAAGGCTAAGGAGTTCACATCCATCAGAGGGCTTTAGTCCATAAAGCCAAAATTATGGTCACATCTGTCATAATTAGAACTATTTTTATGGCCACTCATCAACACATTTATTCCAAGAGCTCTCCCTCAAGTCACCTTCTCAGGATTTTGCTTGCAGTGTGCCTGTACCTGTGAATGAAATCCCATTTTCTCTGAGATGCCTAGAGTTTAGCAGTGATTCCAGATTGTAAGAAGTAACATCCTTTTCTATCTTTCGGGCAGGGACTCCATAAGCTACTAACCAGTGTTCTAGGAGGGCTCTGCAGGCCTTGTTTCCACAAAGAAAGATCTCTGATCTTTAATAATTTAATATTAAATTAAGTGAGATTTTTCCATGAAATATGACATTTCTTGTATAATCGTGATTCCTAATTTGTAGATGGAAGGACTATTACACATCACTACACTTCTATAAAACCATAAAGCAGCCCATAGAAGGCACCTTCCATAATTTGCAGAAAAGAACTATTTATCAAATTTTCTGTAGGATTTTCTGTAGAACTGTTTATCACATTTTCATATATGCTACCAGTGATGTTGTCTACTAAAATATTTGCCTACAGATGTAAAAGAGGGAGTTATAAAAAGCAAAATTTCACTAAATGTCCTTTAACAAAATACAGCTGAGATTTTGCTAAGCTTCAAATATTGTAAAAGCATTTGTCAGAATTGTGGTAATAGGGTCATCATCATCCTTCATTTCTCCTGAGTATTTATGGCTTGTAATATTAAATATCAATATTTAGATTTGCTATAGGATGTTTTTCCTGAATTCTGAGATTTCATTGGAACAAGATACCATTCAAAGAACGTTTAGTTTCAGTTTCTACAAGCATAGGTCAAAATAGAGAGTTTAGATAGATAGATCAAGAAAAAATAAAATGGTTTTCTCATATATTTATCAGAAAACAGAACACCTAAAATAATATCTACAATAGTCTAAAACAAATCATCACAATTAAATATTGGTTAACAATTTTTATCCAGTCTCAGTTTTGCTCCATTGATCTTGGGCTAACATACTGTGTTGATGAATTTATCTCCTTCTGTATTAAAACAGTCCTTTAGTTCATTTCATTTGTAAGACCCCTAGAAGTCTGACCAGGGATGGCAATATCAGGTTAAACTGGTATATTTGTTCTTACAGTCCTATTCTCTGCAGTATCAAGAGTCAAGAATACCTGGCAGAGTCATTTCCACTGAGCCTCTGAGGTTGTCCTTTCTGCTGTTTCTCTCAAAAGACCCAGTTTTTGATGAGTAGTTTATCACAGAGGCCTTCAGACAAGCATGAAGGAAAAGCAGAAAGCAACTGTTGGTGGCAAGGCCAGATGGCTTTGCTTAATTTATTGCAGTAACCAACAATATCAGAATGGAAGAGTAGAATCTTCCACCTGTGAGTATTTCATGAAGACTCACCAATCGTTAGTCCAAAGGTAACACATTTTATACAGTGAAGGCGTTGCCAACTGTCCATAGTCTTCTTTCTAGGCCATCCTGTAAAGGTGTATGTTAGGATTCCTACCCCTTGACACGGGTATTTCAGATCCAGAAGCAAAACATTATTTTAAATGAATGTACTAACAGTCACCATGCCAGACTTGGAATATCAACAAGAGTTCGCTTTTACCCTTCCTGAAATATGCGCAGTCACTAAAACACATATTAATAAGATTTTTAGCCTGGACAAAATTTCTAAGTTTCACCTCCTATTTTTTATTTGACAGCTTTTACTACATTGTGGGTTTGATACACAGGGCGGCTTTTTTGATAGTACATAATTAATTTAAAATATATGAAGTATGCCGAATACACCTAATGACATCTAACTGCCTTCATTTTTGATAAGCGAAAGAGTAAGCCTTTGGCGCCACCTAGTGACAAGCCTGGTAGTGGCTGCCTAACGAGAAAAACCTAAGATTTGGAGGTGTAAAAAATAGATTGAGGAAGGCAAAAACAAAAAAATAATTTTCAGAGGAACCAGACCACTTGATTGAGACAAGTGCACAGGTACTTGAGACTGAGCAATTGCTATAGCTTTGGTATCTCAATAACCAGAGTGACAATAAAATAAAAACAAGCAGGCTGGGCACAGTGACTCCACGCCTTTGTAGTCTCAGCACATTGGGAGGCTGAGGTGGAAGGATCACTTGAGTCCAGAAGTTAGAGACCAGCTTAGGTAATATAGCAAGACCTCGTTTCTATAAAAAATCAAAAAATTATCCAGGGATGGTGGCGTACACTTGTAATCCCAGCTACTCTGGAGGGTGAGAAGGAAGGACTGCCTGAACCCAGGAGTTCAAGGCTGTGGTGAGCCCGTGATCACGCCATTCCCCTCCAGTGTGGGCAACAGGGTGGGGCCCTGACTCATAAATAAATAAATATATACATACATAAAGAAGGTAACAGTCATTGTTAGAAGTGTAGGTCTCTCAAAAGCAAAAGATTTTTATTTGTTTTAATGATTTAAGAGCATGACAATATTAGCACAAAGCACTAAAAGTGATCAAGACATTGAGTGAGAGTATCCTGATAAGGTGAGAAACCTATGCTAGCTGAGTAGATTTTCCCGAAGTAGAACACGACCTTTTTCTACCTCTTCAAATGCAGAGTATTCCAAGACCAATTTTGAACAACAAATCCTCTCCGTTTTTGTTTATTAATTTCAATTTATCATTATGTGTATATTTTAAACATACAGAATTATGCATATCGTTGGATGACAATATTAAAGCTTTCAACTTTAGCTTTAGGGTATAATTAACCTTATCAATACAATACACTAATATACATACCACACTGAATTCAACACCTCAATTTGAGTTTTGCAAAAATTAAATATGGACAAGAGTATATACGTAGAATACCACTCGGTTACCCAGTATTTTTTCTATGATTTGCTTATTTTAAGAATTTTATAGGTAATTAAAAATGACTTATTAATTGACTCAACATAAATCAGTGTAAAGTCATAAAATCATTTAGGTTGAAACTACAGAACATCATCATTATTGATAGAAGGTTTTCAGGTCAGCAAGGCAGCCCAGGCCTATAATCCCAGCACTTTCAGAGATCAGGGTAGGAGGATCACTTGAGGCCAGGAGTTCAAGACTATCTTGGGCAACATAGCAAGACCTCATCTTTACAAAAGTAAAATTTAAAAATTAGCCAGGCATGGTGGTGGCATGTCTACAGTCCCAACTATTCAGGAGGCTGTGGTGGGAGGATCACTTGAGCTCAGGAGTTGGAGGCTGCAATGATCTATGATCATGCCACAGCACTACAGCATGGGAAACATAGTGAGACCCTATCTTTAAAAATAAATAAATAGGCTGGGCTTGGTGGCTCAGCCTGTAATCCCGCGCTTTGGGAGGCTGAAGTGAGTGGATTGCCTGAGCCTGCGGGTTCGAGACCCACCTGGGCAACTTGGCGAGACCTCATCTCTACAATAAATCAAAAAATTAGCCAGGTGTGGTAGCGTGCACCTGTAGTTCCAGCTACTTGCAAGGCTGAGGCAGAAGGATCGCCGGAACCCAGCGGGTCGAGGCTGTGGTGACCGGGAGCAGCCACTGCACTCCAGTCTGGGTGACAGAGTGAGATTCCAACTCAAAAAACAAATAAATAAATAAAAGTAAATAAATAAACATTTTTCAATAAGGTAAATTAATTAAATTTTTACATAGAGTGCAAGTAGAGTGACTAAGTCAAATGATTTGAAGTATTTGGTGAAGTTCACAAGAACCAATAATTCATTTAAAAGCATCTCTTGCGACAATTCAATTAGATTAAACACATATGCTTACACTTAGGTTCGCTTCCCATAAATTGACACAGCAAATGAGTCTGGTGGCGGGGAGTGCATCCTTTTCATAAGTCATGTGGTTTTTGGTCCTCTACCTCCAACAAAATAGAAAAAGGGCTTATTCAAGTTGTCAGCTATCACATCATTTAGGATATTTTTGATGATTTAAATAATCAAAATTGCTGTAACAAAACGCTATTTTCATCTACTTATGTTCACAAAGTTTCCAAGTAACTATACATATGAAAGTCCAAAATAAAACTGATGGTACTTACAACTAAATTAGTATATTTTAGCTGCTCTCGCCACAAAAAAAAAAAATGGTAGCTGTGTGAGATGATGGATGTGTTAATGAATGCTTCACTATACTAACCATTTTACTATCTATGTGCATCCCACAACATTATGTTGTATACCTTAAACATACACAATAAGATTTATTAAAATAAAATAAAAGTGATATCTTATTCTAGAAATAAGTATTATTCATCCACAAATACATAAATTAATTAGAAAAAGTCTCATGTATCTCAATTGTCAATTTAATTTTAGTTTTTATGATAAGAAATATTTATCAAAATGTGTAGTAAATCTATACTAAACTTTTGATCTGTTGTGAACTATCCCTACATGCAGTAATAAGTTAAACAAAATAAAATATCTTAACTCTTAGAACTTTATGGCCACGAAAACTTTATAGTGACTTTGTTGATGCAGGAAAGTATGATACGGTAATCAACCTGAAATTTGCAAGTATAAACTTAGAATAAAATACCAATTGGCAGCTGGGCTCAGTGTCTCAGCCTGTAATCCCACGCCTTTGGGAGGCCGAGGTGAGTGGATTGCCTGAGCCCACGGGTTTGAGACCCGCCTGGGCAACTGAGACCTCATCTCTACAATAAATCAAAAAACTTAGCCGGGCATGGTAGCGCGTGACTGTAATTCCTGCTATTTAGAAGGCTGAGGCGGAAGGATCATTGGAACCCAACAGGTCGAGGCTGTGGTGGCTGGGAGCGGCCACTGCACTCCAGTCTGGGTGACTGAGTGAGACTCCAACTCAAAAAAAAAAAAAAATACCGATTGGCAAGTTGAGTATGAAATTGAGAAAGCAGGAATAATACAAAACGTCTGAATATTTATATTTATGAAGCAAAGGATGGCAAGTACAAAATTTTGCATACACTTTTTAAATGGTGCAATAGTTTTGGCTTTTAAATGCCAATAATGACCACAAATCTGCATATATTCAATTTATGATAAAAGTTTTGTCATGAACTTCAAAATTTATGGGGAAATCTGCCAGAGACCAGCTCCAGCCGGGTTCAGGGTACCCCAAAGGTGGAGACGGCATCGACGATTGGGGGGAAGAAGAGAGAGAGAAAGAGAGAAAGAAAGAGACTGGACTCCGGTCTAGGGCAGAAACAATGTATATTATTGGGAATTAAAACGGGTCTTTTATGCACAAAGTCAGATGTGGGAGGGGCGTCCCCCACCCACCAGAAACCTTAATCCATGAAAACTTAATCAATGATTGCCTTTAAACCCTTTTCATATGATAATCTTAAAATCCCATAACAAAGGATAACCTAATCTGTGACTGACATATTCCATAAACCTTTTTCATCCTAAACTGATTGATATATGCCAAGTTAAACAATTCTATAGAAGCTTAAGTATTTACTTTACAAACGAAAGTGGCCCATTCCAGAATGTTTGGAATGTGGCCCAGTCCAAAGTTCACAGTGGGCTACCTGCAAGTAACCCAGCCGCATTCTTTCAACAAAATGGCTGTCTTCTAAAACTATATTCTACAATTTACACCTTCAATACATCCTAAGATCATGACCCAGGAGCCTGTGACCAATACTAAGGCTCTTAGATGTGACACAAGTTTGAATTATAAGTTGTGTGAAAGCCAAAACTGCAGTTTGAGGAAGAATGGGAGCAATGAGCTTCTAAAGTTAGCTTGTGTTCGTCCCGGTCTCAGAGTTTTTATGTTTTGAGTTCACAGGAGCTTAATCTGGTTAGTGCTGAGTAGAACAGGGGAGAAAATGGGGTCAATAGCTCCTGAACGCATCCTAGTGGTCTCGGGGTCAACGGCCCTTCCTGATCCCTAACGTTCAGTGGGCCTCCGTGGCCGGCTCCCAACAGAAATCTGGGTGCCGTGGAGCATGCCTGTAGTCTCAACTACTCAGGAGTTCAAACCAGGCTGAGCAACATAGAGAGCCCCAGTCTCTTAAAAAAAAAATTATAGGGAGAAGATTTCTGCTTCTGAGATATAGAGTAGATGTCCTTTTTCCTATTCCTCTTGCTAAATACAACTAAAGACCCTAGACATTGTATATAGAACAAACATAAGAAGGCTCTGAAAGGTGTGGAGAAGAAGACAGATTGCCTAGAGATTTCAGGACCCAAAAAACTACATGAAAGTGAATTTCTGGGGTTTTTTTTCTTTGCCTTGTATATCTCAGACTTAGAGCTGAAGAAGCCAGCAACTCAGAAATATCAAAAACCACAGGAATGAGGGGGAGGGAAGGAGGGCAGCCTAGCAAGATAGAACATTTTTAGACAAAAACAGGTCTTCTCCAGTCAAACACCACAGAAGGAACTGAGATCTACCCCCACTAGTAAAGGCCAAATGAAGATCCTAGACTTTCAACCCTCCAACACACACACACACACACACACACACACACACACACACACACACACCCCAGAGTGGTATCAGAGAAAGTGAGTGGGGAGCCAGGAAGTTCTTGTCCTCTTGGTGGAAATGAGATCCCTCCCCCAAAGTGTCAGTAGAGAATTAGACTTTCACCCCCACACCAGCAATAACGAAGCACCTTTTCCCCTCTCCTCTAGGGTGATGTCAGACAATGCCTAGTGGACAGTCAAAATTTTCATCACCAACCAGAGCCAATCAAGCTGACTCCTACTTCTCACTGCTCCACACCATCCCTCTACTCTACTCTCCTGTCTTGTTCAATAGAGGTCTTAAGAGAAACAGTAGGTGACACATCCCAACCAACTGAGAAGGTATCAGTGGACACCTAGTAGGAGTCCAGAATTCCCAGTCCCATTCAGCCAAAATGAAGATCCATCTAGCACGTCAGTGAGAAGGGAAGCTGAACTTCTCTACATGGCATAATGAAGTTCACCCACTTACCCTGGTTGGAGTGGTGTCAGAAGAAGCCAGCTTATTTAAATAGAAAGTTTAAATAAGACCCAGAACATTATAATGCCTGAAGTGAACAGGTTTCAACTGAAAAATTACTTGTTGTATCAAGAACCAGGAGTATCTGGAATGGAATTTTAAAAGATAATGATGCCAAAACCCAAATGAAAGAAATGCTATAATTATCTTATGAAGACTTTAAAGCCACAATCATAAAAATGTTTCAATCAGCAATTGTAAATATCTGAAAAATAAAAAAATAAGATGTCTCTGCATAAAAATAGGATATATAAAGAAAAAAACATTAAAATGTTATAACTGAAAAATACAGTAGCCAGAACAAAAAGTACAACAGATTAGCTCAACAGCAGAACAGATGGAACAGAAAAAAGAATCAGTGACCTTGAAAATAGAACAATAGCTCCCAACACCTCTGAAATCCCATGTAGGTAGGCATTGCCTTTATTTACTCATCAGGCTGGACTCGATTGCCTTGACTTAAGTTCTGAATCCCAGAGAAGATGAGAAAGTAAAAACTAACATTAAAGCTGATTTTTAACTTAAAAAAAAAAGAACAATAGCAATCACCCAATCTGAAAAAAAAAAAAGACAATAAACTGGGGGGGAAAGCACAGAGCCCCAGAGATCAGGGACATAAATCTAATGTTCATGTCATTTGGAGTCCCAAAATAAGAGAAAAAAGAGGCTGAAGCTGAAAAAGTTATTGAAAAAAATAGGTGGAAATTTCTCAAATTAGGCAAAAGACTTAAACCTATAGTTTCAAGAAACTGAATGAGTCCCAAGCAGCAAAAACCCAAAGAAATTCACAACAAAACCAGCCCAATTAACTAAAGACAAGAAATCTTGGAGACAGCATGAGATAAATGACATTTACTAAAAGGACAAAAGAAGATAGCATATTTTTTAAATAAAAAATTAGAGGCCAAAAGGAAGTAATACATCATTTTTCAAGTGCTGAAAGACAAGAATTCTCAACCTAATATCCTAAACCCAGCAAAAATATCTAGGGAAATTAAGACATTCTCACACAAAGGAAAATAAAGAGAATTTATCACTAGCAGATCTACCTTAAAAAAAAGAAAGAAAAGTTAAATTAAAGAATTTTAGAACACTAGGAAGAAGAAAAAAACATGGCAAGAAAATTTGGGATTAAAAAATGGACTTTCCTTCTCCTCTTAAGTTATCTAAGTTATGATTGAATAAAAAAATTATAATACTGTATGACACAGCTATCAATGAATATAGGGAACATATTTAAGACAATTATATTATAAATGGGGGAGTGTAAAGGCACATAAAGTATAAAGGGACATGTATAATTTCTACATGTCACTCAAACTGGTAAATGATTAAACCAATAGATGAGTTATGTAAATATGATAAATATGATATAATAACTAGAACAACCATTTGAAGAGCTATACAAATAGCTACACACACATGCACACACACACACACACACACACACACACAAACTACACATAAATTAAAATAGAATCTTTGAAATTGTTCAAGAAATGGGGGAAAAGAAAACAAGAAAATAAAAAACAAACAGAAAACAGAAAAATGGCAGATTAAAGTTCTAACATAACAATAATCACATTAAATGTAAATGGTCTAAATACATCAATTATAAGAGACAGAGATTGGCAAAGTGGATTAAAAAAATTAGACCCAACCATTTTTTGTTTAGAAAAACTCACCTCAAAGACTCCAAACTTGAAGAATCTTAAAAATGCAGGTGACACCCTTACAGAAATTAGAATGGGCAACCAATTTCTGATCAAAACCCCAGATGTCCATGCCATAAGAGAAAAGATAGACAAGTAGTACTTCACTAAACTGAAAAGCTTCTGCAAAGAAAAAGAAACCATCAAGAGAGTGAGGAGACAGCCCACAGACTGGGAAAAAATATTTGCCAACTGTATATCTGACAAAGGCCTAACATCCAGGATCTACAAGGAACTCAAATATGCCAAAAGAAAAAAAGCAAACAGCCCCATTAAAAAGTGGGCAAAAGACATGAATAGACACTTCTCAAAAGAAGACATACAAGTAGCCAACAGACACATGGAAAATTGCTCAGTCTCACTAATCATCAGAGAAATGCAAATCAAAACCACATTGAGATACCATCTAACTCCATCATTAATAAAACAAAAAACAACAGATGCTGGTGAGGATGCAGAGAAAAGGGAACCCTTGTCCACTATTGGTGGGAATGCAAACTAGTTCAACCTTTAGGGAAAACAGTGTGGCAATTCCTAAAAGAACTAGAAATTGACCTTCCATATGATCCAACAATCCCCTTCTGGGAATATACCTGGAGGAACTTAAATCACTCTACAAAAAAAGATACCTGCACATGCATGTTTATTGCAGCACTATTCACAATAGCAAAAACATGGAACCAACTGTGCTACCAACTGGACTGGATTAAAAAAATGTGGTACGTATACATAATGGAATATTACACAGCCATACAGAAGAACAAAATTATGGGCTTTGTGGCAACTTGGATGGATTTAGATTCTATAATACTCAGTAATTTATCTCAGAAACAAAGAACTGAGTACCACATGTTCTCACTCATAAGTGGACCCTGAACATTTACCATAATACTATAAGAAAGGGATTGGCAGTCGGGCTCGGTGGCTCAGCCCGTAATCCCGTGCTTTGGGAGGCTGAGGTGAGTGAACTGCCTGAGCGCGCGGGTTCAAGATCTGCCTGGGCAACTTGGCGAGACCTCATCTCTACAATAAAATCAAAAAATTAGCCAGGTGTGGTAGCGCATGCCTGTAGTTCCAGCTACTTGGAAGGCTGAGGTGGAAGGATCGCTGGAGTCCAGCAGGTCGAGATTGTGGTGGCTGGGAGCGGCCACTGCACTCCAATCTGGGTGACAGAGTGAGACTCCAACTCAAAAAAAAAGAAAGAAAGAAAGAAAGAGATTGTCAGTAGCCAGAAACTGCCAGGGATGGAGGGAGGGGTACCTGATCTCAACAAAGTGGGGACCAAAGGGAGGCCCAAACTTTACCTCTACAACGACTGCTTGTATACCTAATCTTGAATTGCACCCCACATCTTTAAAATAAAAATAATAATAATAAAGTGAGATACAATAAAATTGGTGCACTAAAAAAAAGAAAGAAAGAAAAACTCACCTCAAATATAACAATACAGGTAGTTCGAAAGAATAGAAAAATATATATCATGCAAACATTAGTCAAATGAAAGAAGAATGGCTATATTAATATCAAACAGAGTAAACTTAGAACAAAGAAAATTACCAGAGACAAGAACACTGAAGACTTCAATACTTTTCTTTTAGCAACTGATTAGACAAATAGACAGAAAATCAGAAAGAATATAGAAGAGTTCAACAACACCATCAACCAACAAAAATCTAATTAATATTCATAGAACAGTCCACCCACCAACAGTAGAATATACATTCTTTTCAAATACTTACAGAATGTATGCCAAATAGCCCATACCTGAGATAATTAAAAAAGTCAACAAATTTAAAAGATTTAAAAATCACACAGAGTGTTTCACTACAATAAATTCAAATTAGAAACCAACAACAGAAAAATAACAGGAAAATTTCCTAACTCTTGGAAACTAAGCAACATACTTAAAAATAAACCATAGGAGCCGGGCTCAGCGGTTCAGCCTGTAGTCCCAGTGCTTTGGGAGGCTGAGATGAGTGGATTGCCTGAGTTCGCGGGTTCGTTAGCCGGGCATGGTAGCATGCGCCTGTAGTTCCAGCTACTTGGAAGGCTGAGGCAGAAGGATCACCGGAGCCCAGCAGGTCGAGGCTGTGGTGACCGGGAACGGCCACTGCACTCCAGTCTGGGTGACAGAGTGAGACTCCAACTCAAAAATAATAATAATAATAATAATCCATAGGTCAAAAAAGGAAGTCTCAGGGAAATTTAAAAACACACATAATACACAAAACTGAACAAAAATGAAAATACAACATATAAAAAATTGTGGAACACAGCTAAAGTATTTCTGAGAGGGAAATTTAAAGCACTAACTGCATACATTGGAAAAGAGAAAGATCCGAGTTCCTACTCCAATAACTTAGGAAACGAAGGGCAAAATAAACCAAAAGCAAGCAGAAAAATAAGGTTGAAAACAGAAAAACAGAGGAACTGATAACAATCCTATTATTCCAGGCAATTGAGAAAGATAGAACTCTCCCCAAATCATTTTATGAAGCTAACATCACATTGATACCCAAACCTGGTAAAGATCCAACAAAGAAAGAGAACGACAGGCCAATATCCTTGATGAACATAGATGCTCAAATTCTCAGCAAGATCCTAGCAAATCAAATTCAACAACACATGTCAAAAATCATCCACCACGATCAAGTAGACTTCATTCCCAGGGTGCAGGGCTGGTTCAACATTCGTAAGACCATAAACATAATTAAATTCATCAACAAATGCAAAAATAAAAACCACATAATTATATCATTAGACATGGAAAAAACTTTTGATAAAATCCAGCATCCCTTTTTGATAAAAACCCTCAAACATCTTAGGCATAGATGGAATAAACCTCAAAATAGTAAGAGCCATCTATGAGAAACCCACAGCCAGCATACTGCTAAACAGACAGAAATTGGAACCATTTCCCCTGAAAATCAGAACAAGATAAGGATGCCCACTCTCACCCCTCCTTTTCAACATCGTTTTGGAAGTCCTAGTTAGAGTAATCAGACAAGAGGAGATTTGGGGTATCCAAATAGGAAAAGAGGAAGTCAAGTTATCCCTCTTTGCAGACAACATGATGCTATACCTCAAAAACCCAAGAGAATCTGTCAAAAACTTCCTTGCACTGAAAAGGTCTTTGGCAAAGTCTCAGGGTATAAAGTAAATGTGCAAAAGATAGTCACATTTCTAGACACTAACAATAAATAAACAGAAACCCAAATAAAAGGCACAATCCCATTCACAATAGCCAGAAAAAAATCAAATACCTTGGCATCCTCCTAACCGGAGACGTGAAAGATCTTTACAATGAAAACTACAAAACACTGCTAAAAGAAATCAAAGATAACACAAACAAATGGAAAAATATTCCATGCTCATGGATTGGAAGAATGAGCATTGTTAAAATGTCCATCCTATACAGGGCAATCTACAGATTTAATGCAATACCCATTAAATTACTAGCAGCATTCTTCTCAGACCTCAAAACAGCAATACAGGAATGGAAACATAAACAACCATGAATAGCCAAATAAAATAAAATTGGTGCACTAGCAGGAGGTATCACACTCCCAGGCTTTACACTATTATAAAGCTACAGTAATCAAAATAGCCTGGTATTGATACAAGAACAGGGATACAGACCAACATAACAGAATAGAGATTCCAGAAGTAAAACCTCAATTTCTCAACTAACTCATCTTCGACAAAGCCTCCACCAACAACGACTGGGGAGAGGAGACCCTATTCAGTAAATGGTGTTGGGAAAACTGGTTGACCACATGCAGAAGATTAAAACAAGACATCTACCTACTCCCGTACACAAAAAATCAACTCTAAATGAATCAAAGACCTAACTGTAAAACCTCAAACTATAAAAACCTTAGAAAGTGCAGGAGATACCCTTATGGAAATTGGAACTGGCAATCAATTCCTGACCAGAACCCCAAGTGTCCATGCCATATGAGACAAGATAGACAAGCGGGACCTCATCAAACTGATAAGCTTCTGCAAAGCCAAAGAAACCATCAAGAGAGCAGGGAGACAGCCCACAGACTGGGAAAAAATATTTGCCGGCAGTATGTTTGACAAAGGCCTAACATCTAGGACCCACAAGGAACTCAAATGTGCTGAAAAGAAAAAAAACAGACAGACCCATTACAAAGTGGGCAAAAGATATGAATAGACAATTCTCAAAAGAAGACATATGAACAGCCAACAGATACATGAAAAAATGCTCAGCCTCACTAGTCATCAAAGAAATGCAAATTAAAACCACACTGAAATACCACCTAACTCCAGTCAGGATGGCCATCATCAATAACTCAAAAAAACAACAGATGCTGCAGAGGATGTGGCAAAAAGGGAACACTTCTACACTGTTGGTGGGAGTGTAAACTAGTACAGCCTCTGTGGAAAACAGTGTGGTGATTCCTAAAAGATCTAAAAATTGACTTTCCATACGACCCTGCAATCCCCCTATACTGGGAATATACCCAGAAGAACTCAAATCACTCTACAAAAAATATACCTGCACATGTATGTTTATTGCAGCATTGTTCACAATAGCAAGTACATGGAACCAATTATGTTGCCCATCAAAAGAGGGCTGGATTTTTAAAATGTGGTACATATACATGACGGATGATTATGCAGTCATAAAGAACGAAGTTATGAACAGCAACCTGGATGGACTTAGAGTCTATAATACTGAGTGATCTTTCACAAAAACAAAGACCTGAGTATCACATGTTCTCACTCATAAGCAGACCTTGAACAACTATTGTAATACTATAAGAAAAGGATTGACAGTAGTGGGAAACTGCCTGGGGAAAGAGGGGCACACCTCATCAACAAAGGTACCTGAATAATGAACATTTGTATACCTAACCCTGAATTTTACTCCACATCTTTAAAATAAAAAATTAAAAGTTAAAAAAATAAGAAATACAGTCAACAGACACACGAAAAAAATGCTCAGCCTCACTAATCATCAGAGAAATGCAAATCAAAGCCACATTGAGATACCACCTAACTCCAGTAAGAATGGCCATCATTAATTAAAAAAGAAAGAAAGAAAGAAAAGAAAATAGAAGAACCAAAGGAAAAAAGCAGAGAGCTGCTCTTTGAAAGATTAATAAAATTGGCAAACCACTAGCAAGACTTACATGGAAAAAAGGAGAAAATATAGAAATTATCATCATCAAAAATGAAATGAATTATCACCAAAGACCCTGCAGACATCAAAAGAATAATAAGATACTATAAACAATTCTACACACATAAATTTGACATTTAAACAAAATGGACTTTCCTCAAAAAATATAAGGTATCACAACTCACCCAATATTAAATAGTTAATTTGAATAGCTCTATACCTATTAAGGAAATTTAATTCATAATTTTAAAACTCACAGAAAAAGAAATACCAGGCATAGATAGTTTCAACGATGAATTCTACCAAAGATTTAAAGAATTAACCCCAACTCTAAGCAATCTCTTCCAAAAGCAGAAAAAGAAGAAACATTTCCCAATTCATTTTGTGAAGCTAGTGTTACCCTGATATCAAAACTAGACAATACTAAAAAAAAAAAAAAAACAACTACGGACTAACATCCCTCATGATACAACAATCCTTAACAATATATTAGCAAATAGGAATTATCAACATATAAAAGCAATTATACACCAAGAGCATGTGAGAGTCATTTCAGGGATGCAAAACTGTTTCAATTTTTTTTTTAATTGGAGTCTCACTCCATCGCCCAAGCTGGAGAGCAGTGGTGCACTCAGGGCCACCCCAGCGTCAACCCACTGGGCTCAGGTGATCCTTCCACCTCAGCCTTCCTAGTAGCCAGAACTACAGGCGTGTGCTATCATGCCTGGCCAGTTTTTAATTTTTGTAGAGATGAAGTCTTGCCAAGTTGCCCGGGCTGGTCTTGAACCTGTGGGCTCAGGCAATCCCCTCACCTCAGCCTCCCAAAGTGCTGGGATTACATACTTGAGCCACCGCATCCAGCCTGGTTCAATACTTTGACATAATTAACGTAACCCACCGTATAACAGGTTAAATTGGAAAATTCACATTTTCATATCAATTGATAAAGAAAAACATTTGACCTAATTTAATGCCCATTCATGATTACAAAAACAAATCTTAGAAAAATAGAGATAGAAGAGATTTTCTTCTACTTGATAAAGAGCATCTTAAAAAATCCTATGGCTGAGCCGGGCTCGGTGGCTCAGCCTGTAATCCCACGCCTTTGGGAGACTGAGGTGAGTGAATTGCCTGAGCCCGCGGGTTCGAGACCCGCCTGGGCAGCAAGACCTCATCTCTACAATAAATCAAAAAATCAGCCGGGCGTGGTAGTGCATGCCTGTAATTCTGGCTACTCGGAAGGCTGAGGCGGAAGGATCGCCGGAGCCCAGCATGTCGAGGCTGCGGTGGCCGGGAGTGGCCACTGCACTCCAGTCTGGGCGACAGAGTGAGACTCCAACTCAAAAAAAAAAAAAAAAAAAAAATCCTATGGCTAATATCATCTTAATCATGAAAGACTAATTAGTTCCCACCTAAAATCCAGAACAGGTCAGGATGTCCACATTCACCACTCTTATTCATAGTGTAAGGAGCTCTAGCCAGGGTAGTGAGGCATGAAAAAGGAAATAAAAGGCATATAGATTGCAAGGGAAAAAATAAACGGCTCCCATTTACAAATTACATGATTGTCTATGTAAAAAATCACAAGGAATCTACAGAAAAACTTCTAGACTAAG
This sequence comes from Cephalopachus bancanus, assembly GCA_027257055.1. Lineage (NCBI taxonomy): Eukaryota > Metazoa > Chordata > Mammalia > Primates > Tarsiidae > Cephalopachus > Cephalopachus bancanus. The sequence goes on along the minus strand of JAPVLO010000549.1, from coordinate 437,969 downwards.
TGGACTCAGCAATTTAGCAGGATACAAGTTAACAAATATCACTTATATTTCTACATACTCACAATAAGGATGTGATATCAAAAACAAAAATATATCATTTACAATCGCAAAAACCACTTAGATATAAATCTAACAAAATGTGTATAAGACAGAAACAAAGAACTGAGTACCACATGCTCTCACTCATAAGTGGACCCTGAACATTTATACTACAAGCAAGAGATTGTCCGTAGGGGGACACTGCCAGAGGAGGGAGGGGGGCATATATCAATAAAGGTAACTGATTCTAAACCAGGCAAAGTGAGGACCAATGGGAGACCCAAGATTCACCTGTACATAGACCACTTATGTACCTAATCCTGAATTGTACCCTACATCTTTAAAATCTTTTAAATAAAAAAATTTTTTAATGTGTATAAGACATATGTAAAAATATACAATGCTGATAAACAATATCAAAGGTCTATTTGGTCTCTAAATGGAAAGAAATATTGTTCATGGACTAAAACTCAACACAGTAAATATGTCAGTTTTCTCCAAATCGATATACGAGATCTTATTTTTAAGTTCACAAACTTGCCACCGTGCACTTACCTTGGCAGCACTGTGCAAATCAATAAGGTTTCATAACCTTGGTATATCAGTGTCTCACAGCTGTGTCTGTGTCAACATGTGGTGGTGTTTTGCTGGTTGGCATTCATTATTGTCGTTGCATGTTTTGGTGTGCCGTTGCAAGAATGTTGGGGCTTAAATTAGAACAATGAACAAATAGGTGATGGAAGTAATATGTAGCACTTTTTCTAGGATGAGTTCACGAATGTAATTATCAGACTTCATAAAGTGACACTTCAACAAGGAGGATATAAAGATAGCAAATTACCACACAAAATGTCACTAGCCATTAGGGCAATGCAAATTAAAACCACAATGAGGTCTCACTACATACCTCTTAGGATGACAAAAATAAAAAAGAGTGACAATGCCAACAGCTAGCAAGGAGGCAGAAATACTGGATCATTGGCAAATTCTAGTTGGAATATAAAATTGCACAGCCACTCTGGAAGATAATTTGTCAATTTCTTAAAAATAAATAAATAAGCTAATCATGCCATTACCATCCTACCCAGCAATTGCACTCCTAGGTATTTATCCCAGAGAAATGAAAACCTACACACACACACACACACACACACACACACACACACACACACACACACACACAACTTGTATATAATGTTTTTTAACAGCTTATCCATAATGGCCAAAAACAACTCAGACATTTTTCAACAAGTAAACCATTAAACCAACTGTAGTACATCCACACCATAAAACACTACTCAGCAAAAATAATAATAATAATAATGATTCTCTAGAGAGAAGATTAATGTTTGCCAGTGATGAAGTGATGAGGGTGGGAGGGAGGTGGAATGACCATAAAAGGGTAAGACAAGGGATACTCGGAGTGATGAAAATATTCTATGTCTTTACTGTGTCAATGTCATTATCCTGGTTGCTATAAGGTACTACAATTTTGCAAGATGTTACCATTGGGGAAACTGGATAATGGGTAAAGGGTTCTGTCTATATTATTGCTTGCAATTGAATGTAAATCTACAATTATCTTAAAATAATTTAAAACTATGTATGAGGATATGCTTAGTTTTCCTAAAATATTTTTAGAAAGTTCGTGAGCAGAAGGTCTGAGAGAATCAAAATTATGTCCAGAATTCTCGTTGCAGATAAGCCTGGGAAATTTAACCTGACTCAAGTATGACCCATTTTTGCACCAATGATCTCAGCTCTGCCATTGCTCACTGTGCACGTTGAAGCCAAATATCTGGGTTGCAGGACCACCAAAATCCCATGAGCCAGTGTTGCTGTCACTCACCTTTGGGAAATTAAAGGAAAGGAGATGGAGAAAGGGGGAAGATTTTCCCTTCGTTCTGTTGACCTCTGTTATGAGCTGAATTGTGCCCCCCCGCAAGATATATGTGTTGAAGTCTAACCTCCAATACCTCAGAGTTGACTGTATTTGGAGTTAAGGTCTTTAAAGAGGTAATCAGGTTAAAATGAGGTCATAAGGTGGGTCCTAATCCAATGTAACTGGTGTTCTTATAAGAGGAGATTAAGCCAGTGAGAAAAGCCTCAGGAGAAATCAACCTTGCTAACACCTTAATCTCAGACTTCTAGCCTCAAGAACTGTGAGACAATACATTTCTATTGCTTAATCCTCCCAGTCTGTGGTACTTCTTATGACAGCCTAGCAAAGTACTATATCGTCCTATATTTGGACCTAGGTCTGCCCATATTAATTAAGGGACAGTGAAGTTAAGACTGTAACATTTGCCAGGTACAGTGGCTCATACCTATAATCCCAGCACTTAGGGAGGCTGAGGTAAGAGGATTGCTTAAGGCCAGGAGTTTGAGACCAGCCTGGGCAACTTGGTAAGACCTCGTCTCTACAATAAATCAAAAAATTAGCCAGGCACGGTGGCATGCACCTGGTAGTCCCAGCTACTTGGAAGACTGAAGTGGAAGGATCACCTGAGCCCAGCAGGTCAAGGCTGTGGTAGCCATGATCGTACCACTGCACTTCAACCTAGACGACAAAGTGAGACTCTGACACAAAAAATTAAAAAGACTAACAATTAACAAGAATTTATAAGGCTTGAGCTGGAAAAAAAAAAAAACAATAGAAACCCCTTCAGTGTGATAATAGATATTATTGATCTTCGGGACCACAGGCCCAAGTCTATCTAAGGGTTTTCCAACTAGAGACAGACCCAATGTGGCCAATGCTACCACTGCCTGCCCGTACTCCTTGGGCCTTCTCACTGCAGTACACACTGGCTAGACCAGCATTCACATCTCTCTCCTGAAGCCTTTCTCAAAAGCTGTGGAGGGCCACTTTTTCCCATCCACAGCAGGCTAGAAGGGCCAGGGAGTTCACACACCAAGGAGCAGCCTTCCACCAATGACTTATGGGATTTAGTGTACAATGACCCGGCTCCCTTATTCGTTGCCTGGGATAGCTCTGAAGCATGTGCTTTCCCAGAATTTCCCTAGGGGATTAAGTTCCAATCATTCACCCTTTACTGTCTGTTTTCCCTTCCCAACCTAACTTCCTGCAATCAACTACTGATGTTTCGTGCACCTCCAAGATAAACTGCTTTCAACTCATGTGCTTGTCTGGGACTGCTTCCAGAAGAAACCAAACTATGGTACCTGACTGACTTCTAATTTGCTTCACAGCAGTACAGATCAACTTCTCTCTGCCCATTACCCAAGAGAAAACTTAACCACGACTTCATCATGGCGCTTGGGTCTCCAGCACCCTATCTCTCATGAACCCCCTAACTCCTTCCTTTCCTCTCCAAGATCTTTCCATGGATGGCTCAATATTATTGAGTACTGAGCAAAGACAGTTTAGAAACAGTAAGAAATATTTTTATTTTATTCAAATTCGTAATATTCTGTAGAAGAGAGACAGCACAATCCATCTGGTCCTGCCCTTGCATGCCCAAAATATCTGGTCTGGTCAAAACACTCTGTCTGGTCCTGGGAGGGAAGACACAGACACTCTGTCACATAGTTTAAATAGATTATAAGGTACAAGGTCCCCAAACCAGTCCCTCACACTCTTTCTCTCTTCAGCCCATGCATTCTTATCAATTCCAAGACAGGAAAACTGGTTCTAACATCAGGAGTCCATCCCAGGCCTTGCATGGTGGCTCACACCTGTAATCCCAGCACTTTGGGAGTCTGAGACGAGAGGATTGCTTGAACCCAGGAGTTCAAGTCCAGTCTAAACACGGTGATACCTCTTCTCTAAAATAAAAATAAAAATAAGCCATGCCTGTGTCCCAGCTGGGCTGAACCCAGAAGGTTGATGCTGCAGTGAGCCAGCCTGGGCAACAGAGTGAGACCCCAGATATTTAGTAACCTAGGCTTTTTAATCTCCAAAGATCTTTCATCTTGCCTCTACCATGGTTTTCCAAAGTAAAACTTTAAATTCAAAATTTTGGGTCATAGTTATTTTGCTGAAATCTTCCAAGATATAAAAGCAGAATGCTTTATCTGCCTCTATTGTAGGAAGACATGTGAAGAAAACAATCCTTAGTTGATGTCTTGGAATTTTTCCTGCTGTATACCTGAATATGTCAAAGCACAGGAAATGTCCTAGCAGGATACAAACCACATTGCACAGTTACCAATGGAGACTAACGTGGAACAGGGAAGGGGAAGTAACAAAGGCAGGCCTTTTACTCTACTCTTTTCCTAATGGCTTAAACCTTTAATAACAAGAATGAATTCAGGTAGTTCGTGTGTAATTTCTGTTTAATGATTAAAAGAAATGGGACTTAAAAAGAAATGAATCACTGTCCACTAGGGGGTGGTAGAGAATCACAATCAATACCATAGTCTAAACCTGAAGGGCAAAAGGAAATATTAAGTTCAGGATCATATATTGTAGCCCATATGTAGCTACAAAATTTTAACTAATAAGTCTAAGGTTTAATTTATTCATAAAAGCCAAATAACATATAGTATGCTCTTCTAAGCAATGCTTTTCTGATTATTTCTGCTATAGTCAGCTTTTTTATAAAGTGTCCTGAGATGTACTACTACTAAAATTGAATAGCAGGGGATCCTTTATGGTTAGAATACACATACGGAGAGCAATACATGAAATATATACATATAAAAATAAAATCCTAAGCTCTCAGCCGGCTGAACAGGCCCTCTCTTGGCCAAAGGGACCCTAGATAAACCTTGAAAGCTAAGTTCCTGGCCATGACCAGATGAGAGGTCAAGCACACCTCAGTACACTCCCTCCCTTTTGCAGTTTAGACACAACAACTGAACAGCATTCATGCTAAAATGGAGACCGTAAGACTGATGGAACAGACTCTTAATGGCAATAAAATACCAAACTACAAACAGGACCTGAGGCCATGTGAGGTAAGGGTTAAGTCACACACTCCCACACTGAAAAAAATAAACTATGTACTAACTGGCAGGCTTTCTCTTTTTCTCTAGCAGCTACACAAGCACTGGCCTTGAGACAGATAAGCAGTGTTGAAGCAACTGCAGCCTGCCAACTATCAGACACTGACTGACTCCCTTCTTCCACAAGCCGTAACTACAGCTCTGACTGGACAAGAGACTGATTTCAGTAACTTTTTCCTGATAAGAAACCAGCAAACATGGACTGGTTCTAGCCAGTTTACAGAAGCTGCATGCTTGAGTGCCTCTGTATCCTGAGAAGAATTTTGATGTATAGGTAGGCCTAATTGTAATACGTTTAAATGTTAAGTCCCCACTCCAAAGTGAGCATGGGTCATATATTTCACGATGTTTGTTCAGTATAGATGCATCAGGATCACCTTCATGAATATTCACAAATCCTCCTTCAAATTGTTGAATATGTATGTTTAGCCAACCCAATCAGCATTAAGCTTCTACCTCAACCCCTCCTCTTCCAAAGTGCCTGCTTCTGGGCTTCCCATGGAGGTGACACTTCCCAGCCTGTTGGATGGCCACCTTGCAGGCTGTAACCCTTTATAATAAGTAAACTCTCCTCTCCAAACTTATGAAGTCTTTGTGATTCTTCAGTTAACAAGTTCTTTTTTTCCTTATATGAAGAAAAATTGTAGTAATTACACAGGACCTGCCTACGTTCCTCTCTCTGAGTCCACCTGGGTAAACTGAGGCATGAACAGTCTGAAGGAAGGGCAATCACAAGTGGACTGCAGCATCCTTGCTTAACCTCCGACATGCTTGACCAGGCTGCATAAATGGCCCCATGCCTTTGCCCTGTTTCTTTATCCATTCCTCTTATTCTATCCCGTCCCTAACTGGGACCCATCTCTGACCTGGCCAATTCTATGCCATCCCCAGCAGGAACCCATCTCTGACCTGGCTCTCTGAGACCCAGATATTCTCCCTCGTGATATGCTATTTATTTTGCCCAGAGGCCAGATTTGGTTTCTAGTAACCACCTGTATCACTTTTCAGGGACTTCTTGAAATGAGTGGCCAGATTCACCTCACTGTGGCTGGGTGCCACCATGGCCTCTCTGATTTAGTCCTCTTGAAAACCAAAACTTGCCAGAACTGGAGGGCAGTTTAATCCTTGAATGAGGCCCTGGTTCATGACCCTGCTTCTCACCTCCTCCTAGCTGTGCCTTATTTAATTGTCTTCTGTCCTTACTAATGTCAATTCTAGCAAAGGCATAAGTCAGCCTCCTTCATCGTTGGGCAGCGTTCTGAGTTAACCACTATAGGAATTCTTCGTATTTTAACAACAGCTCTCTGCCCCACTTGTGTCCAGTGGGCAAACTAGGTCTATTTATGGATTCAAAAGTCTCTCTCTCTGAGTCACTTAATTTTAATTGCTGTTATTTCTTTTCAATCCTGGTCCCCACTTCAATTTTTCTTACTGTTCATTTTCAAAGTTGGTGTCCCATCCCTTCCTGTGTACCTTCCTCCATCCCTGGACTGAGCACCCTCCTGCTGGCTCGTTTTTCCCACTTGACTGCCCTGGGTCCCTAACCAGATGTGGCCCTTGTCACTCAGCCCCTCCTTCTTGGACCTCTTCAGCTCCTAACCATTTACATCTAAGGTCTTCCTTTTTGCTCCATGGTCTTCATAGCTAAAGTTGCTTCATCACTTCTGAAGAGGAATCTTGCTGTTTTTTTGGTTAGGGGAGGGGTTTTTTCCATTTTTTATGGCATATTTATGTGGAACCTGTGGGTTTTGTTTGTTTGTTTTCCTGCTTATTCTGGATGAACTGAGTACTTCTGAACCAAATGTTAGGAGGAGATTTCTGTTGGATTGGGGATGGGGTGGTGGTGGGAGAAGACATGGGCTACAGTAACCCTCGTTTCTACAACCCAAAGACCCTTTATACTACCACAGTGGATTTTACCTTAAAGTATGCTGCACCCACCTCTTAGGAAGACAGTGTGGCGATTTCTGAAAGAACTAGCAATTGAACTTCCATATGAGCCAGCAATCCCCCTATTGGTAATATACCCAGAGGAACTCAAATCATTCTACAAAAAAAATACCTGCACGCGCATGTTTGTTGCAGTTCTATTCACAATAGCAAAAACATGGAACCAACCATGCTGCCCAACGATGCTGGACTGGATTTTTTTAAAATGTGGTACGTACACACAATGGAATATTATGCAGCCATAAAGAAGGACAAACATATGGACTTCGCAGCTATTTGGATGGATTTAGAGTCTATCATACTCAGTGATCTACCACAGAAACAAATAACAGAGTACCACATATTCTCACTCATAAGCGGACCTTGGACAATTATCATAATACTATAAGAAAGGGATTGGCAGTAGTGGGAAACTGCCAGGGGAGTGGGGAGGAGGGATTGGCAGTTGAGTGAAACTGCCAGGGGAGGGAGGGGCACACTTCATCAACAAGGGTACCTGCATAATGAACATTTGTATACCTAACCCTGAATTGTAACCCACATCCTTTTTTTTTTTTTTTTTTGAGTGGGAGTCTCACTTTGTCACCCAGGCTGGAGTGCAGTGACTGCTCCCGGCCACCGCAGCCTCGACCTGCTGGGCTCCGACGATCCTTCCGCCTCAGCCTTCCAAGTAGCTGGAACTACAGGAGCGCACTACCATGCCTGGCTAATTTTTTTTTTATTTATTGTGGAGATGAGGTCTCGCCAAGTTGCCCAGGCGAGTCTTGAACCCACGGGCTCAGGCAATCCACTCACCTTAGCCTCCCAAAGTGCTGGGATTACAGGCTGAGCCACCAAGCCCGGCTTCCCACATCTTTAAAATTAAAAAAAAAAGATGCTGCACCCATGTCTCCTCAACTTTGGAAATCTAACCTATCTTAGCAGGGTTCCTACCGAGGAGTTATAGCTCCCTGCATTCCTGAGAGGCTCTCTCTTGTAGGAGGTATTTCCTGATCTGCCCCCTGGTAACCTCCAAGGCAATAGCCACACCTTCTTCTGCCTCCCCCAGCACCTGTGCCTCATTGCGGCTCAGGCCAGTCTACAGCAGCTCTATCTAGTCCAACCCTGGCTACTTCTCTTCTAGAGAGTATTTGTCTGCCATTTCTGAGGTCCCTCCCCACTATTCCCACCACATTTTTTTCTTTTTTTGCCACAGACATTTTGGCTTCTGGAGCTCAGTGCTGCTGACCTCTGCTGCTTTAAGTACAAACAACAAATAATTTAGGATGTGGCCCCCATAATTTTTGTTTCTTAGTTTCACTGAAAATGAAGTTCTTGAGTGGTTTTCTTTTTCCTTCTCTTTGTTACTATATATGGTTTTACAGAAAATTATGAACTAAGCTCCCGCCATGTTCCTAGTAAACATAAATCCCTTAAATTGCAATTTTTATTCTTTTCAACCCAAAAATGATTTAGTAGGATGTTTTAAAACTTCCAAGTGGGTGCTTTCTCGTTAGTTGTTTTTCCCAGTTTTCTCTGGCAGTTCCAAAGGCAGGATCAGAGTAAAGGGTGGGGCATGAATCCTACTCTTCACATCTGAGAAGGGGTTCTGAGAAGGGATCCGATATGTATCCCTAGTCTGGCTGTCAGAGTCTTAGATGAGCTTTGGAAGTGGACTTGGGAGTCTTAGGAGCGACCTTTGTTGTATGTTCCCATATCCACGGGACCTCCGGATTCAAGATACTCTGCTCAAGGACAGATGACGTTCCTCTTTTCTACCCGCCAGTGGGGGAGATTCTGGGGTTAGTCAAGATTCTTATTTATCAAGTCAGCTGGAGTGGACTTAGACCTCGGTCCAGGCTGTGGGACCTGGAGGACCGGATAACGCAACCAGAAATCCGGTCTTCTGCTCCTTTCACGGGTCCCACCGCCGAAGTGTGCAGGTAAGAATCCAATGGGATGAGAAGAGAAACGACCCTCCAAAGGAAGAGCTCGTGCTGCAACATCCCTTCTTCTTCTGCGCCTCCCCCTCTCCTCCCGCTCCTCCGCGCCCCGTCTTCCAGCTCTGTCCTCTCTGCTCCTTTCCCGGTTCTGCCCCGTCCCCTGCTTTTCTGGTCCAACTCTCCTCCCCACAACCCTGGCACCTCCTTTTCTTCCTGCAGATGAATAATTGTCATTCGGGGTCTGTGAAGGGCGGGAAGCTTTGCAGAATCCAGGCCTAGAGTCCTGAGGAGGTGGGAGTCAGGTCGCGGACTCTTGTCCCGGGACTCTAGTCCGGTGATTTTGGGGCGCTGCGCGCGGGGAGGACGCAGCCTGGGAGCTGGGGGGAAGGGCGGAGAGCACAGACTTGGGACCAGGATCCTGGCAGACTCTCCGAGAGAACCTCGGGCTAGCCCCTGCTTCAAACTACTTCATCTCAGGCCACCGCGGGGACGCCCTAAGGGCCTGGTAGGGGGTGGAGGGGGGCGGGGACAAGCTTCCCCGGAGAAGCGCAGAGCAGAACCCAGCAGGGGTTTGAGCCGCTGGGGACCTCAGCTTTCCTCCCGCCCACGCCGCGCCGAGTCCTGATTGACGTTCAGCCGGGCCAATCCTGGCCGCAGCCTCCAGGATGGGTGGGGCTGGAGCGCTCCTGCGCGCCCGCGGAGGCGGATTCTAGGGACTTGATCTCCGAGAAGCACCAAAGCAGGCCAGGGGGCGCCTGACCGGTCCTTCTTGTCCTTGTCTCCCGCGGCCCGCATCGGAATGTCTGCACCCGGACCTGGACATTGCGGCTCGAAACCCTAGGCTCCAAAGGAGGTGCTTCTTGTGCAATGCCCAGGAATGTCTGCCTGGAGGCAGAGCGCATCCGATGGCTCAGCACGTACCTGGAGAACGAGATGCCATTGCAGGGTGAGATTTAGGACCGCGATGGTGTCCCCCGGAGTGCGCCCACCTAGGGTAGTGATAAGGATTCCTCTGTCTTTCCTTTCGTGGGGCCCCGGGGTAGGGTCGGGGAGAGTAGGTCTCGTCCCGACCCTTCTCTTCACCCGTGGAGGAGGGGATAAGGGAGGCGGGACTTTGAGAGATGTGTGTACTCTGAGTATCTTTGTTCTGGCGGGATCATTAAAAGAATCCAGGTCCTTGGGGAAGGTCCAAGGAGACTACTTGAGCTGGTTCATTTATCCCTTCTGTTTTCACTGTATTTGTTTCGATATGACTTGTTCCCTTTAACCTGAGGTGGCCTTGGTGTCCGGTTTGATCAGCAGTCATTTTTTCTGCCAGGCATCACCCTCTGGACCCCACATCTGCAACCCCCAAGTCCACTTACTCTTAGCTGCTACTTAAGCCTGTTCTGTTTCTACCAGCGCTGGACCAGAAGCTTGCATTACTGCCTCTGCCCCGTCCCCCAAGATTAGTGCTCTTGATTTCCAATCTAGTGCTCTCTCCTCTGAACCTAGAACCTGATTTGAATCTGAGTATATTTCCTCTACACCTAGTTGTAAATTGATGTCCGGGTATCATGCCTACGAACTCTGTTGGGAATCTTGTCCTTTCTCAGCTTTATTAAATGGGTGTGGACCATAGCGCCAGAATTTCTCCTGGTCCTCCCTATACTGATCCATCTCTCTCTTTCTATCCTTCTTCCTTACCTCCTTTCCCCTACCAGAAATGACTTCACCCCTGTGCTACTTCTTCTGGCATGGAGCAAGCTCTAAGGGGCCTTACCACATCCAGTGCCAGAGGAGGAAGAAAAAAAGGTTTGAAATGCAGGGAACCAGAAGCTAATCTGTGGGAGATTCTTTCATTCCTCAGATATGTAAAGAAATAGTTGGAGAGTCTCATAAATATGCTCTAATAATGCAGCCTATACAGTTTTGACCATCTGTTTATTTTGAAGGGAAATCAAAAATGCAGAATTATCAAAAATCCCTGTGTGCGGAGACCATGACTCTATAGAAGTATCACACACAGTGAGCACAACTGTGAGTGAAATCACATGATCCATTCCGTGCATCCCAGTATCTCAAAGGAAACCTCCAAATGTGTACAAAATTCATGTTCCATGTAACCTGGACCTGCCTGTCCTCTAACTGTGTGGCCTATTACCTCCGCCCTAACAAGGTCACTCTGGAACTCTGGGCTCTTGATTTATGCCTGACATTAGCCACCTGGCTACAGGAGAGGAAACCTAAATCCAGAACATGAACTTATTAAAACCAGGACTGTGGGCACTAGACCTCTGGAGTAGGTGGTTTTTAGTGGTCCTTTCTGGAGAGAAACAGAGATACTATGCTGTGCACAACATAAAGGGCTACCTGAGCCCCTCAGCCTGAGATGGATTAAGGAGGAAGTGGTGGAGAGGGAATCTCTTCTCAGACCAGGGAAATCAGGAGTCATCCAGACGCCTTTAGCAGGACCAGGGCTTCAGCCTAGAGAGGATCATAAGCCATCTCCTCTCCCCTTTTCAGAGTCATCTTTCTACCTCCTTATAATCATCATGGACATAATTGCTAGTCTACTCTTCCTTGGTGCTCTGGTTTATAGCATGGAGTTGGAATAATATAGATGAAAAATTTCGGCAGAAAGAGAGTGAGAATACCGGGCCTTTTCAGCTTATCTTGTGGGTTTCCCATTCCAAGTAGGTGAGGTACACAATATTCTGGCACTCTAACACTAGGGCTAGAGTTGGTGACTCACAGATGTGCCATAGAGGATGGAAGGAGAATGTCCCTCAGGCAAGCAGGTGTCAGCCTGATAGACCAAAGGAGTGGCAGAGACGTCACTGCCTAGAGGACCAGTGCATGCAAGTGAGTTCCTGCTGCTGCCTGTGTCAAATGAGGTGAGACAGGAGGCTGATAAAAATCCAGAGCCTAATGGTCAATCTAAGAAGCTGTCAAGATGGAGAACTGCAAAATTAGCAGCACAGGTTCTCCAAGTGTCTCAGTGCCCAATGTCAGGTCTGTCAGGAATGGCTAGCTCCAGGAGGCTGGTCTGGATCTGAGGCCAGGAAAGCTGAGCTAGGAGCCTGGGTAGTGGCCAAAAGATCACCTGGACACTTGAGAAATGGTTCCCTTATCTCCAAGAGATGCACTCCAAGAACTCTGCTTGCATTTACTAAGTTTTGTGGCAGTGATTCAACAAAAAAGAAACCAGGACCCAGACTTGGTTTTGTTGTTGTTTTTTAGTTCTCTAGGTGAGCATGTATGCTTGTGTAAATGGTAATATACAATGGTACAATTAGATTGTCAAAGGGATATCTAACCAACATGCATATGAGCAGCAAATTAGGAATCAAAGAAAGTTGGTGCAGCTCCCAGACATAGGGTCATTGGAGGAAAGCCACTGCAGCAGCACAGACTTCTAGGAGTGCTATTATCTAATGTGAGACACTAATACTTCATTTCCTCCATGTTTTCAGATTCTGCTTTAGTTCTGATATTTAAATGTTTAACCTGCCTCAAATATAAACTTAAACATTTACACACACATCTCATTTTCTCCTCTCAGGTCATTTTCTCTTCACTGGTAGTGAAAAAGCATAATATCATCATCTTCGAGTAAATGGGGGGTGGGGGGTCCCGCAGGGTTCAAATTATAAGAGAAAGGAAACTGATTCTTTTGCTGTGGGGAAGAATTGCTGAAAATTAAAGGACAATGTCATGAGCTGAAGAGACTTTGGGGGTAATTTAGGGTGTGAGGTGAGCCTTCCACAGGCTTCAAGACTAGAGTGTCTTCCTTCCTCAGTGTGAAAGGGCATCCTGGTAAAGAACTGAAAGATGTGTCCACGAGCCGGGCTCGGTGGCTCAGTCTGTAATCCTGCGCCTTTGGGAGGCTGAAATGAGTGGATTGCCTGAGCCTGCGGGTTCAAGACCCGCCTGGGCAGGGAGACCTCATCTCTAAAATAAATCAAAAAATCAGCCGGGCGTGGCAGCGCATGCCTGTAATTCCGGCTACTCAGAAGGCTGAGGCGGAAGGATCACCGGAGCCCAGCAGGCGAGGCTGCGGTGGCTGGGAGCGTCCACTGCACTCCAGTCTGGGAGATAGAGAGACTCCAACTCAAAAAAAAAAAAAAAAAAAAAGAAAAGAAATATCCACGCTTCCATGTCTCTGCTGGCATCTAGCTTCTCCAGTGGTAAGTCCATGTTCCTATTGAAGCAACACAAAAAGAAAGAAGAATCGCTCAGTGTATCTCCTACAAGGATTGCAAAATACCATATGCCTCCTCCCACAAGCTCTGGTGGATTTAAAATTCTCAGCATGGGCACAAAGAGTTGCTAAAAACGTAATTTCCAACATATTCTCCATATTAATATTTTAAAATAAAATGGTTAATCACTCATTCACATGTCTAATATACCATAATATCTTGACATCCACCATTATTAATTTTAAAAATATGGCCAGGCTCAGTGGCTCAGCCTATAATCCCAGCACTTTGGGAGCCTGAGGCGAGTGGATTGCCTGAGCCCACGGGTTCGAGACCAGCCCAGGCAACCTGGTGAGACCTCGTCTCTACAATGAAATAAAAAATAGCAAGGCATGGTAGCATGCGTCTGTAGTTCCGGCTACTCGGAAGGCTGAGGCAGAAGGATGGCCAGAGCCCAGCAGGTCGACACTGGGATGGCCATGAGCATGCATACCACTGCACTCCAGCCCAGGCGAAGGAGTGAGACTCCGACTTAAAAAAAAAAAGTATTAAATTCATACAAGCAATCTCTCTTTCTTTTTTATTATAAAGATGTGGGGTACAATTCAGGGTTAGGTATACAAACGTTAATTATGCAGATACCCTTGTAGATGAGGTGTGCCCCTCCTTCCCCTAGCAGTTTCCCTCAACTGCCACTTCCACCCCCCCCCCCTGGACAACCTCTTTCTTAACAGTTGGAAGTTTTGCATTGTACCTTTATTTTCTTGGAATTCATATTTTTTTATTCTATTCCCTCAATAGAATTTTTTTTAAGTTCTCAACTCTGGCTGCATCCTAATATAATATGGTTTTATTCTTGAAAATATTTTATTGATCCACCTTTTATGATGCTTCTTTGCAATAAAATATGTTCTAACAATGAATTTTTTATTTCCTGTTCTAAAGTATGTAAAAAGTTCCATGGGTTAAGATAGCTTTACAATTATTAGAGATACAGTCGATCAAAACAATATCAATACAGGTTGAGTATCCCTTATCCAAAATGCCAGGGAAGGAATCAAAAGTGTTTCTGATTTCAGAGTTTCAAATACTATTTATATATACATAAGGATATAGCTTGGGGATGGGACCCAAGTCTAAATATGAAATGCATTTCTGTATATACACATAGCCTGAAGGTAATTTTATACAATACTTTAAATAATTTTGTACATGAAACAAAGTTTGTGTGAAGTGCAGTATTTACATGTAGAAGTTTCCACTTATGGTATCATGTTTGGTGCTCGAAAAATTTTGGATTTTGGAGCATTTTAGATTTTGAATTTTCAGATTAGAGATACTCAACCTATAATACAGATTTTGGTCAATAAAAATATAAAGTTAAAAAAGTATCATCTCTACAATACATCAAAAAATTAACTGGGTGTGGTAGCGCACACCTGTAGTTCCAGCTGCTTGGAAGGCTGAGGCGAAAGGACAGCCTGAATCCAGCAGGTCAATGCTGGGTGGCTGTGAGTGTGTCACTGCAGTCCAGTCTGGGCAACAGAGTGAGACTCTGACTCAAAAAAAAAAAAAAGATAAATTTAACCGGAAATGCATCTCTTAATGAGGTGGATAGGGACTTTATTTTCCCAATTTCATGTTGATAAATATTACTTACAGTTATAATGAAGCTGAGTTCTATATTATTTCATTTAAAATTTTTTTGACATTAAATAACTAAGGAATCTTGTTCATATAAATGTGTAGATGAGAATGGAGAGTAGTTTGTTGAGGCAACTTCACCCAGTTTTTAAAATTTCTTCATAGTTGGATGCCAAAAATCACATAGTGAGCTATTATTAAATATTATTCTGATAAACTGTCAACTGACAACTCAGGTGTAAAGTTGTTCTACAATTTTTTAAAAAGCAAACAATTAAAAACCACTTAAGTTGCAAAACTATGTTTACGCATGCATTTTGTATATATTCTTTCACCTTGTTAGTACCTAAAGGCATACCAAAAATACTTTACAAAGATAAAGTAACTAATAACTATATCTGTTATCTTTCTCTTAGAGATACCTTGTTTGTGAAACTCAAATATAAGTGGAATCCTGCACAGTGGCTCATGCCTATAATCACAGCACTTTGGGAGGCCTAGGTGGGTGAATTGCTTGAGGCTAGGAGTTCAAGACCAGCCTACGCAACATAGTGAGACTTCATCTCTACACAAAACTTTAAAAAGTAGCTGGCCTGATGGTGCACACCTGTAGTCCCAGCTACTCAGGGGGCTGAGATGGAAGGATTGCCTTAGCCCAAGAGGTCGAGGCTTTGGTAAGCTGTGATGATGCCACCACACTCCAGTTTGGGACATAGCGAGAACCTGAATCCAAAAAAAAAAAAAAAATGTAACTTGGATTTTTGGAAAACTCACAAAATTGAAGATCAAAATCAACAGGTTCTGAATAAAGATCCTTTCCAGTCAGGCTCGGTGGCTCAGCCTGTAATCCCAGCACTTTGGGAGGCTAAGGTGAGTGGATTGCCTGAGACCACGGGTTCGAGACCCACCTGGGCAACTTGGCGAGACCTCATCTCTACAATAAATCAAAAAATTAGCCGGACGTGGTAGCACACGCCTGTAGTTCCAGCTACTTGGAAGGCTGAGGTGGAAGGATCGCTGGAGCCCAGCAGGTCGAGGCTGCGGTGGCCAGGAGTGTGCCACTGCACTCCAGTCTGGGTGACAGAGTGAGACTCCAACTCAAAAAAAATTTTTAAAAAGATCCTTTCCTATTTTTTATGTCATCTGGAAGTATCTTAAAAGTATGAACAAGAGGGCAATCCCTGTGGGTCCCCCGCCCCCACTGTGGGAGATTTTCTGTCCTCTTAATAAATCCTGCTTTCCAAAAAAAAAGTATGAACAAGAGATGGGTACTTTAAACTACTTTTTGTATAAACTTATATTTGTATGTATAGAAAACAATTTAAACCATTATATTTATATGCAAATATATGTATGTCACTTCATTATTGTAAAAATGACTAATTTTATAATCATGCATTTGACAGATGAAGAACAGTGTATTAGTATCCAAGAGGGAAAAAATAATCTAAAATAAATGAAGCTGGATTTCTAAAGTTTAGGGCATTACATCCAAGATTTCATTTGGGAACATTTTGTTTTGTATCTATCCACAAATAAATTTCTGCTTTTAAGAACACAATTTAATCTACTTAGTGGAAATCAACAGCAAAATGAAGAGAAGTTAATAGATTATTAGCAAGTGTAAATTTGCAGAAATTCTATTACTGATTGCTGTTATGTGCATTATTTATAACAGAATCCAAAAATATTTTCATTAAATTAATCTGACTCTAGTACGTATATAATAAAAATAAGTAAACAAACAGAGAAGTAATGGCATACCATAGACATGTACCCGTGTGGAAAAATGTATTTATATGATCAAGCAATCTTTGATAAAAGTTAATGAAAATATTTCTTCTATGAGTCTGAATAAGTTCAAGAAAACATACCTTAAAATACTTCCATTATGCATTTGTTTTACTCCAGGATGTGATGTTGATCTGTCGGAAACAAATGTGGAGCCTTTTGCCTCCACTGCCTTGAAATAATGCAAAATAAGCAACTGAAGCACAGATGAGACACAGGCGAGTGGGAGAATTCACCAAGCTCTTTGTTAGTACTTAGAGTGCTTTGGAGCAAATCAGTATTTCTTCACATGCTTTTTACAAATTTAGAATATTCAAATATGAACACAGACTGAAACTTCAGCATGAGTTTGTTATCTGAGTGAAATTTTAAAAATCACCACCTTCATTAGTTCTAGGCAAAGCAAAGTAGCCATTCATTCTTTTTTTTTTTTTTGAGTCGGAGTCTCACTCTGTCGCCCAGACTGGAGTGCAGTGGCCACTCCCGGCCACCGCAGCCTTGACCTGCTGGGCTCCAGCGATCCTTCCGCCTCAGCCTTCCAAGTAGCTGGAACTACAGGCGAGCGCTACCACACCTGCCTAATTTTTTGATTTATTGTAGAGATGAGGTCTCGCCTGCCATTCATTCTTTACAACAGTCAGAAGAGAAAGCATCAAGGTCATCAAATGAAAAATTTTCAGCATTCTAGCTTATCTGCCCAAGGAAATATCCAAATCTAGAGTATCATAGCATAGGCCAAAACTTCCTAATTTCTTTCTTTCTTTTTTTTAAAACTAGGAAAGATAGATTTATTAAAGGAAAGATATGTTATGAAGGACACAATGGACAGGACAACAGCGGGAATGTTTGCTGTCTGCTGCCTCCAATTTCTTATGTCACATGTCACCCTTAACACAAAGTGTTGCAAACTTGAGCATTATTAATATTTGGAGTTTAATAATCCTCTATTGTAGGGGATTGTCCTTTTATTTTAGGGAATTGTAGGATCTTTAACAGCACACCAGCCTCTACCCACTAGACGCCAGTTGTACTGACCCTTGACCCTCTCCCTAAGTTGTGACAACTAAAAGTGTCTCCAGATACTGCTCAGTGTCTCCAATGGGTAAAATCACCCCTGGGTGAGAATAATTGCCCTACCAGATACATAAATATATGACAAAGCTGTGATTGAAGGAGGTTCCATGAACACCGGTTTTGAATTCTGTTTGTCACTCAGAAATATTTTACTCTGAGGCAAGGCACCATAATTGCATTTGAGATAGCTAAAGGGTGTGCCTTTCTCTTGCAAAGTGGGAGAAGGATGGTTATGAAAGGGGAGATGGGAAAAGAGTGCACATCACTTTCTCTTTTTTAAGTGGCTTAAAACAGCAAGCATTTTATTAAGCACATCACTTTTTTAAGTGTGTGCACATGGAAACTGGGAGTCTGTTCCCATAAAACCTTCTGTGCACTCCCTGGAAAGTTTTCTGATACCCCCAGAAATATAAGAAGCCCAATTTGAAGACTGCTACTGTAGGGTGCTGGTGCAAACAGTGCCATTGTGTCAAGCGGAGCAAATAAGTTCTAAATGCAAGGCAAGAAACTCTGGTGTTTTTTTTCTCTCTACAGTAAAACAAGGAAGTATCAATTCTCTAAAGTTACACTAGTTCTCATATATATACATATATATAGAGAGAGGGTCAGGGTCTCACTCTGTCACTGGACTGTGGTAAAGTGGCATGATCATGACAACCATGGTTTATGGCAGCCTTGACCTCCTGGGACTCAGATCCTGAGTAGCTGGGACTACAGACATGCACTACCACACCCAGTTAGTTTTTTAATTTTAATTTTTTGTAGAAACGAGGTTTCACTATGTTGCCCAGGCTGGTTTTAAGCCCCTGTGCTCAAGCAATTCATCTACATCAGTCTCCCAAAGTGCTGGGTAGTTCAATAATTTGAATATTTAGAGGTTTTCACCTCCAGCCACCCAGCTGTTCCACATATATTGTCCAACTCTCATCACACTGATTCCTCCCTTAATATTAAGTGAAACATGAAAGCAGCCTCAGCATTTAGAAACACTGTCTTTAGTGCATTGAATTCCCATAGACAAATCTTGATTGTGTTATTAACCAGACTTAAGTATTTTACAGTATCCTCAGTAGAAAGTGACATAAGGATTTAGAAATGTAAGTTCCTCCCTTTATTGTTTTGTAGTTGTCCACCAGTCATAAGAGTCATTAAAAATGCTAACAGATATCTGAGAAGTGAAACACAGGTTCAAGAGAAGCAACAATCCAGGCAGAAGAGGCCAATCCAAGGTCCTAAAATCAATGAGAGATTTTAGGTTATATTACATATATTGACATTAAGAATTTGTCAGAGAAATACGATACCTTAACCTTTGCCAGATACTCTAAGTAGAGTGACTTGAAGATTCCACATCATTTGCAATATTGAATATTTAAGTTATATCTCAATTTATTTGCCCACTCATAACTACATGTATACACTCCTATACATTAATTTAAGAAATAATGAATAGTTTTCTCTATAAGACATTATAGGGTTTTCTCTATTATCAAGACATGAAGAAACCTTAAATGCACATTGCTAAGGAAAAGCCAATCTGAAAGGGCCACATACCATATGATTCCTACTATATGGTGCTCTGGAAAAGGCAAAACTATGGAGACAGTAAAAAGATCAGTGGTCACCAGGAGTTTGTGGGGAGGGAGAGAGGGATGAATAGATGGAAGACAGAGTATTTTTAGGGCAGTGAATATATTCTAAATGATATTATAATTGTAGATATATGCTATAATACATTTGTCAAAATCCATAAAATCTACAGCACAAAGAGTGAACCCTAAATGTAAACTATGTATTTATTTAATGTATCAATATTGGCTCACCAGTTGTAACAAATATACTACCCTAATGCAAGATGTTACTAATAAAGGAAACCGGAGAGAAGGGGAGATGAGGTGGCACATGGGGAACTCTGTACTTCCTGCTCAATTTTTCTGCAAACCTTAAACTTAAGAGAAAAAAAAGTCTACTTTTAAAAAGTTGGGGGACCAGGCACAGAGGCTCAAGTCTGTAATCCCAGCACTTTGGGATGCCGAGGCGAGAAGATTGCCTGAGCCCAGGGATTCGAGACCAGCCTGGGCAACTTGGTGAGACCTCACCTCTACAATACATCAAAAAATTAGCCGGGTGTGGTAGTGCGCACCTGTAGTTCCGGCTACTTGGAAGGCTGAGGCAGAAGGATTGCCTGAGCCCAGCAGGTCGATGCTGGGGTGGCTGTGAGGGTGCTACTGCACTCCAGCCTGGGCGATAGAGTGACACTCTGACTCAAAAAAAAAATAAATAAAAGATGGGGACATGGTTTTATATAGACTAAACTGCTATAATTGCATTTTTATCTCACACATAGTAAAATCAGAGACAATACATATTTTACACTCAAAATTCACAAAATAATTTATGAAAATATTTATTCAAGTCACAAATGTTAAAGAAACTTAGATTAATATTAACTTACCATGAAGTTATTTTACTGAATAATCCTCTAAGTACTGGTTTAAATTCTTAATACAGAAGGATTTTTAAATCCTTCTTCTGACCATTAATGGTTGGTCTACAGTCAAATTGCATATCTCCATTAAATCAGAGCTATGTTTTCCATTTTCTCATCCAAAACATTTTAAGAACAGAAAATATTTATATTTGAAAACAAGAACACTGCTTAAGCATTTATTAATAAACAATTATTTTCATATGTATTTGTACTTATCTTACACTTGTCAGAACACAGTATTCACCTTTGAGTCAAAGGTTTATAATAAGCAGGTCCTTTTTTTTTTTACTTGGAAGGCAAATTTATCAAGTAGGAAATCATTAAAAGAGTCTGTCCTCTGAAGGCTAATTTCTTTAAATCATTTAAGCTAGTTGTTTAAATTACAGATTGGGGTCTTTCTCTGCACTCTCTTGAAAACAGATAGAGTGGCCTTTGGGAGGCTGAAGTGAGTGGATTGCCTGAGCCCGCGGGTTCGAGACCCACCTGGGCAGTGAGACCTCATCTCTACAATAAATAAAAAAATCAGCTGGGTGTGGTAGCGCATGCCTGTAATTCCGGCTATTTGGAAGGCTGAGGCGGAAGGATCACCGGAGCCCAGCAGGTCGAGGCTGCGGTGGCCGGGAGCGGCCACTGCACTCCAGTCTGGGCGACAGAGTGAGACTCCAACTCAAAAAAAAAAAAAAAGAAAGAAAGAAAGAAAACAGATAGAGTGGAACTCTGTCAGTTTAACAGATCCTGTGTTTTGGTTTTAGCCCAGCCTGGAATTTTTCTTACATATTATGAACATTCAAAGCATTAGGATTCTTGGTTTAGTTTTTAAACTTTTTTCTTCTGGTTATATTTGAGATTCTTATCTTGGGCTCAAATAAGTTAACAGTAGTCTTGTGAAACCAATAAAAGCAAGAGCTCCACTGAATGTGAGAGACATTGGTGCGTATTTACTAACACCCTCCAGATTTACTAACACTCATCCTAATTTAGAGGAGTCTTTCAAAGGAGGCTCCTTTCCTTGATTATCCAATCCAATCCTCAAGAAACATGTAGCAGACTCCAGGTCTTTAAATTTCATACTCTAAAAAGACACAAGCTTGCCTATGATTCCAGCACTTTGGGAGGCCGAGGAGAGAGGATTGACTGAACCCAGGGGTTCGAGACCAGCCTGGGCAACTTGGTGAGTCCTCATCTCTACAATAAATCAAAAAAATCAGCCAGGTGCAGTGGTGCACACCTGTGGTTCCAGATACTTGGAAAGCTGAAGTGTAATGATTACCTAAGCCCAGCAGATCAAGGCTGCGGTGGCCGTGAGCATGCCACTGCACTCCAAACTGGGCAAAAGAATGAGACTCCAACCTTAAAAAAGAGAGAAAGAGAGAGATACAAGATGATTTACATTTCTTCTAGTGGAAACTATATAGCTGGTCATCTCTCCAGGACCCCTTTATCAAGAAATATACAGCTTCTGCACTTGTACTGCTTCTGCACTAAAACAACTGGAGTACTCCTCTTCTCACTTAACCTGTGTGCTATGGTTTGGATGTTTGTCCCCTCCAAAACTCAAGTTGAAATGTAATTGCCATTGTAACAGTACCAAGGGACAGGAATTTTAAAAGGTGATTAGGTCATGAGCTCTCCACTCTCATGGGTGGGATTGGTGATATTATAAAAGAGTTGAGTTCTGCCTTTTCTTGCTCTCTCTCACCCTCTCACCTTCCTTCGTGTAATGATGCAGCAAGAAGATCCTCATCAGGTGCCAATACTTTGATATTGGACTTCTCAGTCTGCAGAACTATGAGCCAATAAGTTTTTTGTTCATTATAAATTACCCAGTCTTTGATCGTCTGTTACAGCAGCACAAAACAGACTAAGACACCATATGTTTACACAGGAAGAAAAAAAGTCTTTTACAATGATCTCCCTTTATCTGTAGGAAATGTGTGTTCAACAGTTCCCAGTGGATGCCTGAAACTGCAGACAATACCAAACCCTCTATAAACTATGTTTTTTCCATAAATGCATACGTATGATAAAATTTAATTTATAAATTACTCGCAGTAAAAAAATAATAACTAATAATAATAAACTAGAACAATTATAACAATGTGCTGTAATAACATTTATGTGACCGTAGCACTTCCTTCTCTCCCTCCCTCCTTCTCTCTCTCTCTTTCTCCCAAAATACCTTAATATTTTTGGACCTCAGGTAACTGAAACCATGGAAAGCAAAACTGCAGATAAGTAGGGACCACTGTGTTAAAACAATAGAAGAAATTAGGCTCCCCTTTCCAAGAGAAAAAAAATGTATATATTAAAAGAAAAATCCCAATCATGGAGTTCCCTAAGCTTCTCAAACATCAAATATCATCCACCTATCCATCCTCAGAGAGCAACAATTTTACTGTTATTCAAAAAAAGCAATACCTCAGGCTGCAGGTTCTGCACCTCAGCGCTTCCCAGATCTCTTTCGATATGGAAAAATGATTATCCGTGACTTCACTTTTCATGAAGAAAGATACCTCACTAGAATATAAACTGAGGCTAATAGTAAATCACCAACTCTTAGATGTTTGCTAAAGGTAGGTTACGGTTTTGGTTCGTACTTTTCCAGTAACCAATTCAAAAGAGTGTCAATAGTGACCATTGTACAAAACTAATATAATGATAAGACTAGAAATATATTTCTCCTTTAAGTCTCTACGAAAAGCAAACCATGTAACTAAATAACCTCTCAACAGCATTGTTTGAGGAAACCTAATAGAGAGTTACATAGGCCTGTTTCTTTCTCAACATAGGTAAATATCAAGCCAAAAGGTAATTCTGTAACAGGAATTCTACCTAGACCCAATACATTACAGAATGATGAGTACAACAATAGAAACAAATACACAGTAATAAAAAGTAAAATGACTAACTCTACTGCTATGAGTCAGATCAAGAAAACATTCCTGGAGAAAAAGACATCTGAATGGAATTTTGAAATACTGGGAACTTTCCAAATAGGTAAAAGAAGAGTTACATTCCAGGCAAAGGAAAACATATGAATGCTAAGGTTGGGAGTCATGAATCAGCATGTTTTTTTAAAAAAGAACTACAATCAGATCAGAGAATGAAATGAGGAGAACCTGAAGAGGCGGGCAGTGACCTGATATGCTAAGAGATTTTATATGTATTATAAAACAAGTAAAGTTACCAGAGTTCAGAACGAAGGCATTATAAATAGCCATAAACAAGAGAGAATATACTTAAAAGCTGTCTGGGAAGTGGAATTTACACTAAGCAATGAGTAATAAAATGAAGGGGTTGAGGCAGAGTTAAGAATCTAGGGTGAACCTAAATGTTCTGGTTCAGGGGACAAATGACAGGAAATCACTGAAGTCTTTGGGTCTAGCATGCACTTTGAAATGATTTTTTTTTTTTTTTTGAGTCGGAGTCCCACTCTGTCGCCCAGACTAGAGGGCAGTGACAGACTCCCGGCCACCGCAGCCTCGACCTGCTGGGCTCCAGTGATCTTCCACCTCAGCCTTCCAAGTAGCTGGAACTACAGGCGCGCACTACCATGCCCGGCTTATTTTTTGATTTATTGTAGAGATGAGGGCTCACCAAGTTGCCCAGGCGGGCCTTGAACCCGCAGTCTCAGGCAATCCACTCACCTCAGCCTCCCAAAGTGCGGGATTACAGACTGAGCCACCGAGCCCAGCTTGAAATGATTTTTACCCATGCATAATTCTGCAACATCACACATGGGTCATATTAAAATATCAGGTTACTGAATTATACAGACATTTGAAATGTTCACACATTTCATATGATATCAAAAAATCGCATTCATTAATATTGCTACTGATTTCGTCAAAAAAAATTTCAAGTCTCCTACAGTAACCAATACAAGCTTTTCAAGTCGAATTGTTGCTTAAAAGTTTAAATTTTATCACTGGCAACAAACACAGTCAGCTGTTTTCCCTAAAGTGACAGTACCACTTTGTTCATTTTCAAGAAAATGTCTGTCAAATACTCAAATCTGAATAACCAGTATTCTGTCAGTCATTTTTTTTCCAAGTGAAAAATGGTGCTTCATGGGGGAAAAAAGTGGTTAGTTCAACTTAAAGCTCAAACAACAATTTTTCCTAGAGATAACCACATTTCAGTATGCAGCAGAAATGTTTTGTGGGTACTTTGCATTGTGTCACACAGAATATTTTTAAAATATGCTTAAGGGCTGAGATTTAATAAAAATGATTTTTACTGCTTTATCAAAGATATTCAAAAACCGGTTTTTCTTTTTTCTTTCTTTCTTTCTTTCTTTTTTTTTTTTTTTTACTGTGAAGTGTGGTGGGAGAGAATACAATGGCTACTAATATAATGTGGTGCCCTTGCCCTGATTCATGCTAAGACACCATTTTATCCACCATTGGATAAAATCCACCATTTTTGTACCACCAATACAAATATCAACACAGTTAAAGATAGACACCAGATTCCAAAAATAGTTACATAACACTTTTAATGTTTCAGCACCCACATTTGTTGCCGAGCATTCATATAAAAGAAAGTTGTCAATCTGTTAGTGCTAAGACCGGTTAATGCTGGCAAAACAGGTTGCAGCCGTCTGTTGACCAGTTCATTTGTAAGGCTAAGTGCAATTCATCAGATGACATATTAACTCAGTCTTTTTTTTTTTTTTTTTTTTGGAGTAGGAATTTCACTCTGTCGCCCAGACAGTGGCATGCTCAGAGCCACTGCAGTCTCGACCTGCTGGATTCAGGTGATCCTTCTGCCTCAGCCTTCCAAGTAGCTGGAACCACTGGCGTGCGCCACTACACCCAGCTAATTTTTTGATTTATTGTGAAGACGAGGTCTCACAATGTTGCCCAGGTTGGTCTCGAACCCCTAGGCTCAGGCAATCCTCGCCTCAGTCTCCCAAAATGCTGGGGTTACAGGTGTGAGCCACTACACCGACACTATTAATTCTTATACTAACTTGTCATCCAGAAGGATTTCAGCAATGTCAGCTTACAAGTTGACAAGTCTTTATTAGTCTTTCTGCAATTGTGTGTACTCCTCCAGTCAATAAAACATGAGGATTTATCCTGTAAGAAGCTTTTGACGAATTTATTCTATCTACCTTTAAACTATTTAATTCTTTTTTTATGAACTCTGAATGATGGGTCCCAAAATGATACTGCAACTTAATTGGAATCATATTAGTATTTGAAAATGTCCTATTGAATAAACCACAATATGATAAATTATTGACATCTGCAAAGCTGAAGGAAAGATAGATTTCACCATATTTTTGTTTCTTATTTACAATGATGCCCAGTTCCTTTGAAATAGATTCCTGTTTTTTATGAGTCAGAAAACTTGTTGGTGTGTCAGTTTCATCTTTTCCAGCATCTTTAGACATAGTCAACCTACATACCAGAAAATGTGCCTTCTAGTCTTCCTTTTTAAAGCCAACCATCCACCATTAAATACACAAAAGCAAAGAAGTTTTTAAATTTTAAAATAAAATATTAGAGGAGCACATAACATTAATAAGGGTACCTGACCGCAAACCAGGCAAAGTGGGGACCAAAGGGAGGCCCAAACTTGACCTGTACAATGACCACTTGTATAACTAATCCTGAATTGTACCCCCACAGCTTTAAGATAAAATAAATGTAAAGCAAAATAAAATAAAATATTAGAGTCTAAAATACTACAATTCAAACAAAATTTTTAAAATTAAAAAGTTTTTGAAAAATATTTTTTATTGCTGCAAAACAATAAAGTAAACTCAATTATCATTATGTTTCTGTGTTGAAGTAAGAAAAACTTTGAGATGTAAAAATGATGACTGGCCGGGCTCGGTGACTCAGTCTGTAATCCCAGCACTTTCGGAGGGAAGGTAAGTGAATTGCCTGAGCCCGCGGGTTCAAGACTCACTCAGGCAACTTGGCGAGACCTTGTCTCTACAATAAATCAAAAATTAGCCGAGTGTGGTAGCACGCGCCTGTAGTTCCCGCTGCTTGGAAGGCTGAGGCGGAAGGATCGCCGGAGCCCAGCGGATCGAGGCTGCAGAAACCGAAGGCGTGCCACTGCCCTCCAGTCTGTGCGACAGAGTGGGACTCCGACTCTAAAATAAAATAATACAATACAATAAAATAATAATGATGACTTATTGGAAGGTAATGAGATTACAGAGATTATAGCAGGTAAAACTGAAGATAGATGACAAGCACACTAGAGGACAAACTGAAATAATTTCTGAAAATGAACATATTTATACCCTAAACTCACTACCTTAGAAAAGTCTAGAAAATACAACAATATACAGGTACACAGTCTATTAACTGTCTTTGAAGAACTCAACTGTACATTCATGAGAGTAAGAGTAATAAAGGCAAATAGCATCTTAGTATATGAATATTTTTGACTCTGTTGGCCCTTTAAAAGGATCTCTCCCTCTCAACAACCCCAGAGATCCTCTGATCACACTTTGAGAACTGTTATTAGTGCTGTGAACAAAGGCTATATTTATGGGGGAAAATAAAGCCAGATCTCTACCTCACACCATCGCAAACATAAATTTCAAATGAAATAAAGGACTAAATGTAAAAAAGTAAAGCTTTAGGGCTTTTGAAAGAAAATGTAGAATAACTTTATTATTTCAAGGTAGATAGCCTGACAATACCAAGTGCTGTAGAGAAATACGCAGAAAAGGGAATCTGCAGAAACTTTGGGTGGAAAGGTTAATTTCCTCACTTATTTCAACTACTTCTTTCACATACATAATGTTGAGTAAATTTTGAGAGACATGTATCCCTCAATCCAACAATTCTACATTTATTTATGTGCTCTAGAGACCTACAGAATTTCTCAAATACATATACAAGGAAGTATGCATAAGGATGTTTATTGTTTATAATTTGTGGAAACTCAGGGGATGCCCAACAGTGGATAAACAAGCAAGTAAAATTGTGTTACACTTCAACAATATAATATTGTACAACCATTAAACTAAATTTGCGTATTTCACAAGGACAATTCTCAAAACATAGTGATAAATGATACACACTAGCTTGAAACTAGTAATTGCATCTGGGAATGGAAAAGAAAGGTGGAACTGAAGTCAGGTGCAAATAGTACAACTATATTTGAGTAGTAGTTGCATTATTGGTTCATGTATTTTCTATATGTTAAAAATATTTAATATAATTATAATAATATAGAATGTATTCTAGCTCCTTCATGTTGCCAATTATAGAATATCTGCTTTTTAAACTAATCTCTTATTTTCATAACTTATATATAGATATTATCTACTTCTGTTAGTGGTTCTTTGGGCAAATACTGACTTTGTTCCCCTGCTTAGTATTTTTAAAAATCCATTAGTTTGCCAACCTCTTAATGATTTTTGGCCTTTATATTTTTATTATCAAATATTTTAAGCACACAGAAAAACTAATGAACACTCATTACACAAAGACTGTGCTTTATTAAATCTTAACATTTTGTCCTATGTGTTCCAAATCATTTGTTTAAAAATCACCGATGCCAGGCGCAGTAGCTCATGCCTGTA
Source organism: Cephalopachus bancanus (assembly GCA_027257055.1). Lineage (NCBI taxonomy): Eukaryota > Metazoa > Chordata > Mammalia > Primates > Tarsiidae > Cephalopachus > Cephalopachus bancanus. Next base: position 410,345 of record JAPVLO010000549.1, on the reverse strand, counting down.
ATCCCAGCACTTTGGGAAGCTGAGACTGGAAGATTACTTGAGCCCAGGAATTCGAGACCATCCTAGGAAACACAGCGAAAACTCATTTCTACAAAAAATTTTTTTAATAGCCAGGTGTGATTGCACTGTAGTTCCAGCTACTTGAGAGGGTGAGGCTAAAGGATTGCCTGAACCCAGGAGGTCAAGGCTACAGTGAGCTGTGATTGTGCCACAGCCTGAGCGAGAGAGTGAGACCCACTACTCAAAAAAAACAAAAAACAGTAACTATAAGACAATTGATGCCCCTGAACTCTTTCATTTCCTTTTTACTCTCCCTGCACAGCATAAAGTTAGTTTTATCATTGCTATACATTTAAAAAATATATTTACTAAATGTTTGTGAATTCTTAAGCAATATAAAGTATTACATTATAGAATTTTTAAGTTTTATAAAGGGTCATCTAATTACATGTATTCTTCTACCTTTGTTTTGTTCAACATTATATTTTTAGTTTCACATATGTAGCTCTAGATCATTCATTCAAAGGGCTACATCATGTACTGTTATATGACTATGCCATGATTTTTTTTTTTTTTATTTGGAGTCTCACTCTTGTCACCCAGGCTGGAGTGTAGTGGCAGTCTCGACTTGCTGGGTTTAGGTGATCCTTCCATCTCAGCCTTCCAAGTAGCTGTAACTACACACGCACACCACCATACCCAGTTACTATGCCATGATTTATTAATCCATTTCAATACTCGTGGAACTTAGGCTGGTTTCTGGGTTGTATTTTGGTTTTTTTGTTTGTTTGTCTTGCTTTTTAAATTTCATTTGTTTTTGTAACAACAAACATTTATGAACATGTTAATTATGACATATTTGTGAGAGTTTTACTAGGCTAATTTTTGTTATAAATTTTCCTCAAACCTCAGGAATAATTTAAAAACTAGTATTACCAAAATAGTGAAGAAACATTATCTGAACTTCAGTAATTCTTTTAGTGTAATTTTATTTTTTCCTATTAACTTCAAGTAAAAATTAAGCTTTCATTCCATTTACTTCTACCTGTATATCTATCCTTCATAATAGTTAAGCATAGGAAGATGCTGGAAATGATAGTCACCTTTTTATCATAATAATAATAATTTCATAATAATAAATATGATAATGCATAGATATACTTAGGTGTGGATATACAGATAGAATAATGATTTAGTAATCATTTCTGAGTAGAGAAATTCAAGGTGATAATTTACTCTTACCTTAATACTGGACCTATATTGCTTGAGTTTCTGGTAATAAGTATCACTTTTTATCAAAACAGTAAATCATTTAAAAAACTAGACCCATGAGTTTTAATTAGTAAATGACATGGTGACTAGGCAGAACTCCTATGGAAATTCAAAAAGCTAGAGAAAAGATGGGAATTTTCTGGGCTCTGAAACCAACAGCTATTCCAAAATGTTATTGCCACACTTCTCCAAAAATTCTAGGAAAAGAAATAGAAAAAAAATATTAGGTACTCAGGAACAGCTTCAGAAGGAAGGCAAGAAATTAAATAGTTTTTGGATAGCAGAGAGAGGCTTGTTACTTTAATAAAATCTGTAATAACCCCTTCTGAAAAAGAATAATCACACATAGTTTGTTACATTTTAATAGAATTGCCCCTAAATAGTGGTATGACCTTGGGCAAGCTTTCTCTAGTTTCTCTAAGCTTCAGTTTTTCCTTATCTTTGATAAGAAAGTATGAGACTACGTCTGAGCTACCTTCCAGATATGCATCTGTATTAAACTATTCCACTCAGATGTTCCCATTGGAATGCTTAAAGGATGGTTTCGTCCATTTATGTACAGTGCTTTGTTTCATCAAAATTATAATTTTCTGAATGTCAGTTCATTTTAATTTTTTAAATGACTTGTCCCAGAGTTCCTTGAAATGCTGAGATTTTCAAGTGTAGTTCAACACTGAGAGAGCATTCTTGAATACCCACTGTGAGCCTGATGCTGTATGAGGTGCCAGAGATACAAAAGGGAACATGACAGGTGCAATCTCTCTCCTACAAAGCTTACGGTTGCATTTTTTAAAATATAATTCAAGCGCTTCAGGAACATAAAGAGAAACATTTCCAGTATCAAGAGGCACTGACGAATGAATGATTCGATTTTAAAACTATTTAATCTTCTTTTGGTAGATGTAAAAATTAAGCATTCACGTGTGATTCTTAAATAAAATCACTGGTGAACTGTAGCCTGCAGATGTCCACAAATACCTCAGCAGGGACTGGAAAACATTTTACCAAAAGGAAGAAGTGTTTAAATTTCTATCTTGTGTTTCTTTCCCTCTGCATATGAATTTTTAATCCTGGGTTCTTTTTGTCTCCTTCTTAATAGGCTATAATATGAATCCAAAGCAACTGTTTTCTATTTGATCTATTTATTGAACATATTTTTTGTGTGTGAATTTCATTGTTTGTTTACCAGTTCTGGTAATCTGAGTTTGCGCTTATTTCTCTCTAAAGTGTTTCTTGTAACATAAAACTTAGTGCTTAATTATATACAGGCACACATTGTTTTCTAAAAGCACTGGCTTACAAAATGAAGAGACTACATCAATGGTCCTTGGGGGATATGGCAAGGAAATATTACAATTTCTATTTCTATTTATTTGACAGCCTTTTAGCTTTCTTTTTATTATAGTATGTTATAGTACATTTAATCAAATCATATCCTAGTACATGTGGAAAATTTATAAATAAGTGTGTAAATGTAAATAAGTAAGCAACAGTTGATTTGCTACTGAGGGACTTTAGGCTTTTGCAAAAATGTCAACACTACAGTTCAAATGTGTGTGTTAGTCTTGTCTACATAATTAATGTGTATGCTGTACCAAGGAATGATGGCGTCTTACTTCTCTTGCTCTGTCCAAATGACTTTGTACATATAATTGCTAATAAATATTTATTGAACTCCACTGATAAATAATTCCGCTCTTTAGACCATCAAGCTAGTGACTACCCATTGAACATGCTTTGGAAACATTTTAATTAAAGCTATGAATGTCTCAGAGATTTTTATTAAAAATTGAAACTAGAAAGGAAAACAAAGACGTTTTCTTTGTGCCAGCAGAAAGAAGATTTAATGGAAAAATAAGTGGCATTAGTATTTGTAAAAGTAGTACTACAAGATAGTAGAACAACTGGGAAGTATAAGATAAAGTTGTCACCAGCATCCACAAAACAATGAAATGTCCAATTGTCCCAGTTAATTCATATTTAGTGTGATTTTTCATTGATGATAATAACTCATAATTAGCACAGCCAGCTCATCCAAGCTTCTTAAACTTTAGTGTACATAAGAATTACTAGAAAGTATGCTTAAATACAATTTTCAGGCTCTAGCCCTAGGAATTCTGAGTTAGCAAGTCTAGATGGGGTCTACAAATCTGCATTTTTATGAAGTACCCCAGAAGATTCTAATGCAGATCATCTGTACACAACTTTAAGGTAAATGTTTTATACAAGCACATTGCACCTTGCTACTTAGCCATGAGAATTTGATTAAAGAAACAGATCTAGTCCAGTCCAGTCCATTACTCTAGCCATTCCTTATTGCCAGCTGTGATAAGAAGTGTAAGGGGGAAAAAATAGCCCATGTTTTTCCTTTAGAGATGATCACATTCCCAACTGTGAAATGATCCAAATCCCTCGGGGTTGTGCATGGACTATGATCCTGACATCCCTGGTTCATCACTTCTCTTTCATATGCCGGCTAAGCATTTTATCATATTTGTTTGATAAACCCTTCCTTGGTCCTGAGATTCCTTGCTTCCTGACCTATTCCATGTAACCTGGCCGTCCCTTCTCTATCCATGAAGTGGACCGTCTTATGCCTCTCTTGTCATCCCCAACAGATGTGAACAGGAGGATTCCTGGAACAGGGAAAGATGAAAATAGTGGAGACTAACCTCTCCTAAGACCTTTTCTTTTTAATTTTTTTTTTTTTTTTTTTTTTTTGAGTTGGAGTCTCGCTCAGTCGCCCAGACTGGAGTGCAGTGGCTGCTCCCGGCCACCGCAGCCTTGACCTGCTGGGCTCCGGCGATCCTTCCGCCTCAGCCCTCCGAGTAGCCGGAATGACAGGCATGCGCTACCACGTCTGGCTGATATTTTGATTTATTGCAGAGATGAGGTCTCACTGCCCAGGCGGGTCTTGAACCCGCGGGCTCAGGAAATCCACTCACCTCAGCCTCCCAAAGGCGAGGGATTACAGGCTGAGCCACCGAGCCCGGCTCTCCTAAGACCTTTAATAAAACATGTTCTAACCCAGTTACTGGAAGAAAGAAAAAAATTTTTAGTTGAGGCATATAGACTGGGTGCAGTGGCTCATGCCTATAATCCCAGCACTTTGGGGAGGCAGAGGTGAGAGGATTGCCCGAGCCCAGGAGTTTGAGGCCAGCCTGGGCAACTTGGCGAGACCTTGTCTCTACAATAAATCAAAAAATTAATCAGGTGTGGTGGTGCACATCTGTAGTCCTAGCTACTAGGGAGGCTGAAGCAGGAGGATTTCCTGAGCCCAGCAGGTTGAAGCTGTGATAGCCATGAGCATACCACTGCATTCCAGCCTGGATGATAGAGTGAGACTCCAACTCAAAAAAAAAAAGGCCTTAAACACCTCTCAAACATGCCCTCTCCTTATATTTTCTCTTTCAGTGAATTAAACCACTGTCCACTCAACAGAGTTTAGAAAATTGGATCCAATACATTTAAAGTCCTAGTAAGTTTACTTCAAAGTGTCATTTCATTAATTTTATCTCCTTTACTTCTAATAGTGGCATACAAGGGTATTGAGTACAGTAGTGAGTTCAAAAGTGGAGAAATGGATGTTGACGGTATCTTTCTTCAAGTACAAAATAAGTCAAAATGAGTCAGAGAAGATAAAGGAAAAATAAAATCACATCTTTAGAAAATTCAAAGCATTACATAAATGTAATGTTTTATTATTAACTATGCATTCATTTTGTTTCCAATTCTGCCCAGAAAAATTTAGATGCTAGAGTTTTTAGCATTTTAAGACTTTGATCAAAGAACATGATATGGTCTTTTAGTTACTTGTTTATATACAATAAAATTTCAGCAGTGAAGAGAATGTTATTTTGCAGGGGAAAAAAACGTGCAATGTCCATTCTGCACAAATCAGCTGTGTCTTGAGTTCAGATTAACATACATACCAAAAGAATTAATGGGCTGTAAAGGTACCTTGTTTACTTGGCTTTGTAGAGGGATATAGAACACGAAACATAGCTTGTCAGTCTAACAGCATCAGACACTTTTTCATCAGGAGTCTTTACATAGTATAAGGGCTGCTTCTCAATTCTCTCATCTCATATGCTTGGTGGTAACAGATAAGATTGTGGCAGGGATAGGAGCCAGTCTAGGATAGAAAAATCTCACACATGACAAGAACCATATCCTATAACAGTTTGTGAGTGCAGATTCCAAGCCAGGGGGCACATCCCAGGTTCAATAAACACCATATGTGGAATTCAGGACCTACATTTCCCAACAAGTTTTCATACAGTCTGGCCACACTGGCCCAGAAAGTCTCAATATCTGCCCAGGGTCTGGTCAGTATAGATGTAGTTCACCAACCAGGGGTCATTTACACACACAAGTTACTTTTTTTTTTGGAGTTGGAGTCTCACTCCGTCACCCAGACTGGAGTGTAGTGGCCGCTCCCGACCACCGCAGCCTCCACCTGCTGGGCTCTGGTGATCCTTCCGCCTCTGCCTTCCAAGTAATACAGTTGACATTCCACAGTTATTTAACACAGTATATTCCAAAGAAACAGTAAGGATTAGGTAAACTCTAGCTCATTTTCCCATGGGGAAAAAAAGTAGCTTGAAACTGTGGTTAATCCTTTGACCCACTAACAATCATGGTTTGTTCACACTCAACAGCTCATTCCAGTAAGAACACAGCCTGGTGACAACACTTCCTGGTAGCAGATACTGAACACTGCAGGGAGAAGAAACTGGGATGGGTGCCTGTAAAGGGAAAACCCCTCTATCTTTTTAGCTTTCAAATCTAAAAAATACAATCAATCCAACAAGCATTTGCAGCTTGTTGAGGAATGAGAGTAGAGGCCAAACACTGCCACCGAGGAAGATACAACTGCCATCTCCATTATGATAGACTGAGGAGAGGAATGAGAGTAGAGGCCAAAGATAGGAAGAAACAGGACCAGTTGGGATAGCTGCAGTGAAGTGCCCTGAGGGTATGGAACACCCTCAGTATTCAGCTAGGGTGGCTAAAAGAGCTAATCTTAAAGAATTCGTAAGTCACATGCATGCTTCTAAATTAGAAAAAAGGCAGATACATCTTAAAGACTACAAGGTTAGTACCATTTAGCAGTGTGATGTAGCTCCGCCACACAGCCTCCTGAAAACCAGCTGATATCTTTCTGGAAAAGACCCATTGAAGGCAAAGTGTACCCAGTAAGGGCTCAGTGGAATACACAGTAAGTGCTCAACACATCTATCTCTCTTCTTTCTCACTGCAGCCTCTAACCTCATGAACCTCCAAGTTTCTTTCTCTCCTGTCCCTAAAGCAGGATCAGGATTCCCCACTCACCAACTCATTGAGCACTACAAAAAGAGACTTTTGGGTGGATATTACAGCACATCAGTTCTGGCCACAAGAAGACTAATAATCAGGAAGCCTCAGACTACAAGCTGAATGTCAGGGTGTCAGCTGTCACTGTGTCCTTTAAGAAATAGAAATAAAGCTTCCAGTTCTGTGAAATGGCAAACAGGTAGGTTCAGACTCCCAGCTTCTCGCTGAAAATTAATTTTGGTAAAGCTAGACAATCAAAAGGAAGCAAGGATCTAGGGAAGTAAACAATAGAAATGACAAATGCAAAATGTTTAGAACTTGCCAGGAGAGAGAGAACTGTGAACTGGTGTGTATAGGGAGTGAGGAGGGCTGTGTCCTGGGATGCTGCAGCAGTAGGAGAATAGGCTGCAGGAAGACTCTTTAAATTCTACTCTTATGTTCTTCCCAATTGCCTTGGGGCAGTCATTGCCTCCTCTTCATCCATAAACTGGCTGCAACAGGTCAGGCTGCTTGTATCCCCAGGACAAAGCAGTGGGGAACTGATAAAATTCGGTGTGAATATCTGGATATTCTCTTCTCCACTACTCACCAGCACTACCTCAACTCCCAAGCTGGTCATTGCAACGTAGAGAGCCGCCTACTCCCAGTTGTGTTTTTTCTGAGAGTTGCCTGATAATGTAATTGCAAATAGGGATATACACAGTGTTTCTGGGCTTTCTACCAGGGCTGGACCTTGAGGAACACAGACTAGGGCTTGACCTTCATCTTTTCCCTGTTATATATTCTCCCACAGGCTTCCTGATGCTGATGCCCTCGTAGAAAAATGACTTTGCAGTTCATCAAAATTAGGTCGCTAAGGAATAAAACCACTGCAAAACCTAGCCAACAAATGGAACACCATAGGCTATCTAATCTAATGCAGAATTGTGAAAAAAGATGAACCAAGACGTTAAAATAAGATGGTAAATATACTTAACAAGATAGTAGAAGATACCAGTAACATGAAGCAAAACCAATAAGTCATCAAAACAAAGAGATAATATTATATGCTAAAGTGATAACAATAGAAATTAAAAATACTCTAGATTGAACAAGTAGCATGATGAATATAGCTGAAGAATAAATAATGAGGTAAAAGAGAATATGAGATGCTGCCAGAAGACAAGATAAAAGAGTAAAAACATAAAAAATATAAAGTTCAACAAAATGTAGGATAGAAAAAGAAGGATTAACATCTGAATAACGAGAGAACTCACAGTGAGAGAAAAAATTAAAAATAAAAATTTCAGAAAATAATAAAGTTACCAATATAAAAAAAGGATGAAAGACCTCAGAATAAAGAGTTCAAAGATTACTGAACAGAAGCAGTATGAAAAAAGCCACACCTAGACTCATTATAATAAGACAAAGAAATGTTTTAAAAGCTTACAGAGAATGAACAGTTTACCCACTGTTATGAAAAAATAAGCATTAGATTGACATCAGATTTTTCAACAACATCAATAATGTAAGAAGAAAATAAAATAGTATTTTATACTAGTGAAGGAAAATAAGCTTGAGTTTAGAACTTTATATACATTGAAATTGCTGTTTAAATGAGAAGGCATAATAAATATGTTCTCAGCCAGGCTCGGTGGCTCAGCCTGTAATCCTGCGCCTTTGGGAGGCTGAGGTGAGTGAATTGCCTGAGCCAGCGGGTTCGAGACCTGCCTGGGCAGGCGAGACCTCATCTCTACAATAAATCAAAAAATTAGCCGGGCGTGGTAGCGCATGCCTGTAATTCCGGCTACTCGGAGGGCTGAGGCGGAAGGATCGCCGGAGCCCAGCAGGTCGAGGCTGCGGTGGCCGGGAGCGGCCACTGCACTCCAGTCTGGGCGACAGGGTGAGACTCCAACTCAAAAATAAATAAATAAATAAATATGTTCTCAAGAATACAAAGTCTCAGAACCCAAAGACATACTTAAAACACTCTTGGAGAAAGTTCTCGAGAAGAAAATCCAATCAAGAAAGTTACAACAAGAAATACAAGAATAAGGGTGATTTGTCCACAAATTCAGGACCATACTTTTTAAAGGGAATTAAAGGGAATAAATTATTGCCCCCTTCTTCTCTCTCTCTCTCTCCTCTCTCTCTCTCTCTCTCTCTCTCTCTGTGTGTGTGTGTGTGTGTGTGTGTGTGTGTGTGTGTGTATAAAACTCCAGAATTTAAAAATCTACATACAAGTAGTAGGTATTTCGGTGAGGGAAAGAGAAAATCTAAAGAACATAAGAGTATGCTTAAAAACCTAGGGACAAGATAGGAACATTAAGGTGTTTAAGAAATTTTAAAAGATAAATAAACACAGTTGTTTGTCTTAAGGCAACCATCATAAGAACAGAATCAGTATGTGTAACTTTTAATCCAGCAGGAAAAAAAATCAGTCAATCAAATGGAAAGCAAGAAAAGGGAAGACACTTTATATAATACTACAAAATGTGAAATGAGTTGCAAAAATAAGTCTTAATACTTCATCAATTACCAATCAAAAGACAAGGCTCTCATAATGGAAGATATAAAAGAACCAAACCATGTGTGATTTACAGCAAATATTCTTAAAGCAGAAAGATACATAAAGATTGAAGCTAAAAAGAGGGAAAACAGATTTACCTGGTGGCAAATATGATGCAGAAGAAAGCTGAACAACAATCTCAATATGTAGCAAAATAGAGTTGAAGGCTGAAGTACAAAAAAGACAAAAGAAAAGATGTTGATATAATTAAAAAGGAAACAATACAGCAAGAAGATATAGAAATCATATATAAAAAATCAACACAGCCTCACAAATTTATAAAGCAGAAATAATCACAGGTAAAAGTTGATTTTTTTATAACATTTGGAAATGTTTACACACCTCTCTCAAAAACTAGTAGATAAACTAGACAAAAAGAATCAGAGATCCCTAGCAATAAAATTATTTAAGTTCAAGCTTATTAATTAAGCCTCCATAAATAAGAAACTATTACACTCTCCCAGATTTAAAATGACCAAAGAGACATGAAAACTTACAGAAAAACATGATTCTGGATTGCAGGGCAGGAGGTTAGGGAGTGGGTCAGCTACAAGGATCTTTATTGGGAAAATTGGTAAAATATGAATATGCACTGTGGATTAGATAATAGTATTATATCCAAGTTAAATTTCCTGAAAATGATTATTCTCCTGTGTTTATGTAAGAGAATGTCCTTATTCTTGGAAAATACGTTGAAATATTTTGCAGGAAAGGAGCATGATGTCTCCAGCTTACTCTAAAATGGTTAGGAAAAAAACATTGAAGAGACAAACAGAGAAAAAACAAATATGGAAATATTTTTTTAAAGCAGGATTTATTGAGAGGACAGAAAAGCTCCCACAATGGGAGGGGACCAGAGGGGGTTACCCCACAATTTTAAAAATGGTTTAATTTGGATAAAGTATACATTAGAATTATTTGTACTATTTTTGTAACTTTTCTATAAATTTGAAATTATTTCAAAATAAAAAGTCTCAGGCTGAGTGCAGTGGTTCATGCCTGTAACCCCAGCACTTTGGGAGGCCAAGGTAGGAGGATCCCTTGAGTTCAGAAGTTCAAGACCAGCCTAGGCAACATAGCAAGACCTCATCTCTCCAAGAAAAAAAAAAGGCCAGGCTCAATTGCTCAGCCTGAAATTCCAGCACTTTGGGAGTTCAAGGCGAGTAGATTGCTTTAGGCTGCGGGTTCAAGACCAATCCAGGCGACTTGGCGAGACCTTGTCTCTACAATAAATAAAAAAATAAGCCGGGCATAGTAGCATGTGCCTGTAGTTCCAACTACTTGGGAAGCTAAGGCAGAAGGATCGCCAGCGCTCAGCAGGTCGACGCTGGCGTGGCCTTGAGTATGCCACTGCACTCCAGCCTGGGTGACAAAGTGAGACTCCAACTCAAAAAAAAAAAAAAAATAGCTGAGTGTGGTAGCACGCACCTGTAGTCCCAGCTACTCGGGAGACTGAGGCAGCAGGATTCCCTGAACCCAGAAGGTAAAGGCTGTGTTGAGCCATGATTGTGCCACTGCACTCCAACCTGGGCAACAGAGTGAGTCCCTAACTAAAAAAAAAAGTTTCAAAATGCTGTAAATAAACTTTAGAAACATATATAAAGAATACTTAAACTTAAAAAAAACTTAAAACATTACACATCAAAATGTGTTTGATCTGATTAAAGCAGAACTTGGAAGTTTTTTGCCTTTAAATACACTTATCAAGACACAAGGGAAAAAAAGTTAAAATCAAATGAACTAAACCTTCAACTCAAAAGTTAGGTAAAGAGGAACAGAATAAACCCAAAGAAGGAAAGAAATAATAAAGATATGAATAGAGATCACTGAAATAGAGAACTAAAAGCAATAAAAGAGACTAATGAAAGCAAAAGGTGACTTTTGAAATAGATTTGTATATGTTATTCCAGAAAACAGAATGAAGAACAAAATCTTCCCAACTTACTGTACAGAAAAACCTTATATTATAAAAACAAACAAGGAAATACAAGAAAAGCAAGCTTTATGCCATGCTTGTAAAAGGTAAATACAACACCCTAAGTAAAATATTAACTAAGTAAAATCAACAGTAAATGTGTAGCTGTAAGATGAACAAATAAGTTTTCTCCCAGGAGTGCAAAGATGTTTCATATATAAAAAAAAAACTCTCAATGTAATTTACCATATTAGGAAATTAAGGAGGAAAATACGTACAATGAAATAAATTCTGAAAAACTATTTTTAAAATTTTAAAATCTATTTACATTTATTTAAAAAAAAAAAAAAACTAGCCAGGCATAGTGGCTCATATCTGTAATCCCAGAGCTTTGGGAAGTGGAGGCAAGAGGATTGCCTGAGCCCACAGGTAAGAGTTTTTTGATTTATTGTAGAGACAAGGTCTTATCCTGTCATGCCTGGACAACAGGATAAGACCTTGTCTCTACAATAAATCAAAAAACTAGCTGGACGTGGTGGTGCATGCCTGTGGTTCCAGCTACTTGGGAGGCTGAAGTGGAAGGATCACCTGAGCCCAGCAGGTCAAGGATGTGGTGGCCATGAGCGTGCCACTGTACTCCAGCCTAGGCAAAACAGTGAGACTCCCACTCAATAAATAAATAAAAGTAAAAACCTCTTAGAAAGCTAGTAATAAAAGGAATTCTACTTAATTTAGTAGCAGTTGTCCTACAGTAAGACTTTCTGCTTCTGGGAAAATAAGAGTAGACTTTTTTCTCTTCTTCCCACTAAATATAACTAAAAACCCTGGACATCATATATAAAACAAGCATAAGAAGACTGAGGGGTGGAAATGAAGAGGCAGGATCTGAGGAATGACACAATGGTGAGCTTCCTGGGCTTTCTTTTTCCTTATATAGCCAGACTTGGGACTGAAGAAACTGGCAACTTGGAAAGACCAATAGGCATAAATAAAAATCACCTTAACCAAAAAAAAAAAAAGTGCCATGGTATCACTAACCAAAAATAACTGCTCTATTCCAGGCAAACACCATAGAAATGACTGTGACTCCACTCCTATTCACACCAAAAAGACCAAATGGAAGTCTAGATTTCCACTCTCTTTAAGTTATAATGAAATACTCCAACATCACCCTGCATTAGTGTCCAAGAAGACCAATTCAGAAGCCAAGAATTTAATTTCTTTCATTGTTGCAGACCAGTAATAAGGCTCTCTCCCCAAGATGTCAATGGTGATGGAGAGTAGAGGAAGAATACCTCCCCAGTGATAATGAAATGGCCAAAACAAGTTATCTAAACAGAATGGAAATGATAAAATAGGAACCTTGAAGCATCAAGAAAGAATAGACCATTGCTCTGCTAAACAATGGTCTGTCTGTGTTCTTTGAGCTGTGGCCAGCATGTTTTCTTAGCTTTGGCCTCCTCCCCTACCTTGGGAAGGTGAATTTTCTCTCTCTCTCTCTCTCTCTCTCGTCTCTCTCTCTCTCTCTCTCTCTCTCTCTCTCTCTCATTCTCTCTCTCTCTCTCTCTCTTCTCTCTCATTCTCTCTCTTCTCTCTCATTCTCTCTCATTCTCTCTCTCTCTCTCTCTCTCTCTCTCTCTCTCTCTCATTTACTTTAAAAATAAACTATATTTTCTAATCTAAAAAAAAGAAAGATAGAAGAATACGGTAAGCAAATATGTGGGTAAACACAATAAATTTTCTTCCCTCTTGAGTTGTCTAAAGTATGTTAAATGGTTGAAGCAAATTGTAACACTATCTAATGTAGTTTCAAATGTTTGTAGAGAAAATATTCAAGACAAGTATATTTTCAGTGGGGGAAGGTAAAGAGATGGACCATAAAGGGAAGTATGATTTCTACAATTTATTTGAAATGGCAAATGATGACTCCAGTAGACTGAGACAAGTTACATATATATGTAATATTTAAGGCAACCACTTAAAATTATGCAGTGATACACTCAAGAACACTGTAGATAAATAAAAGTGGAATTATTAAAAATGTTCTAGTAAGTAACAGAAAGACAGAAAAAAGTAAGCAAAGAAATTAAAAATGGAGAAAACAAACAGAAAATAAATAAAATGACAGAATTAAGTCCTACCTTGTTACTACAGACTGAATTGTGTCCCACAAATTTCTTTGTTGAAACCCTAATCCCCAGTAAGACTGTATTTAGAGATAGGGCCTTTTCAGAAGTACTTCAGGTAAAATGAGGTCATAAAGGCAGGTCCCTGATCTGATAGGATTAATGTCCTTATAGGAAGAGGAAGAGAGACCAGGGTGTGCTCTCTCCCACTCTCTCTCCCTAACTTCCTCTCTCTCTTTCTCTCTCACCCCACCCCTCTTGTAAAGACCCAGTGAGAAGACAGCAACTATCTCTGCAAGCCAGGAAGAGGCCTTACCAGAAATCGACCATGCTGGCACTCTCATCTTGAATTCCTAGCCTCCAAAACTGTGAGAAAATGTGTTTCTGTTGTTTAAACCACCTAGTCTATGGCATTTTGCTATGGCAGCCCAAGCTGAATAATACATATATCAATAATGACATTATTCCTAATACAAAAACAAATGGTAAATGTTTAAGGTGGTAGAGTAGATACCCCAATTACCCTGATTTGATCATTATCCACTGTATGCTTATATCAAACATCACATGTACCTCATTATATATACAATATATACAGTTATTATGTACTCATAATAAAGAAAAAATAATTACCATTAAATGCAAATGATCTCAATACAACAATTAAATGGTGGAGAGTGGCAGAATAGGTTTTTAAAAGGTTAATGAAAGATCTGATATCTACAAGGATCCCAGTTCAAATATAACAAAATAGGCAAGTTAAAAATAAAAGGATGGAAAAAGACATATCATGTAACCATTAATCAAAGGAAAACAGAAGTATCAGATAGAGTAAACTTCAGAACAATAAAAAAAAGTATCAGAGACCAGGTAAGGATGCGTTGTAATAATAAGTCTACCAGGAAGACATTGCAATCATTTGTTATGCTCCAAAAGCCAAAAACATGATCCATAAAAGGAAAAATGCATAAGTTGGACCTCATGAAGATTAAAAACTGTTGCTTTGTGAATGACCTGTAAAGAGAATGAAAAGATAAGCTACAGAATGGAAGAAAATATTTGCAAACCATGTCTCCAACAAAGGAATAGTATCTAGAACATATAGCAAATTATGAAAATTCAACAGTAAAAAAAAAATTACAAAATGGGAAAAAGACATGAAGAGACATCTCATCAAAGAGGATAAACAGAAGGCAGATACGCAAATGAAAAGATGTTCAATATCATTAGCCATTCAGGAAATACAAACTAAAACCAGAATGAGATCTCACCACACACCTATTAGAATAGCTAAAATTAAAAAATAGTGACAAAAGCAAATGCCAGTGAAGACAGAGAAAAACCAAGGCACTCATACATTGCTGGTGTAGCCACTCTGGAAAACAGGCTGGCAATTTCTTTAAAAAACTAAAAATGCAACCACCATACAATTCAGCAATTTTACTTCTGGACATTTGTCCCAGAAAATGAAGACTTACATCTACACAAAAACTTGTACATAAATGTTTACAGCTGCTTTATTCATATCAACCAAACACTAGAAAACAACCTAGATTTCTTCAGTGGGTAAATAGCCCTACATCCATACCATGGAATATGACTCAGCAATAAGGAATTATTGACATGTGCAGCAACCTTGTATAAGCTCGAGAAACATGCTGAGAAAAAAAGTCATCTCAAAAGGCTTTCATACTGTGTGTTTCCACTTATTAAATTTTTTTTTGTCCTCTTGAAATGACAAAATTTTATTTCAAAATAACAAAATGTTGTCTTGAAATTTCAAAATTATAGAAATAAAGAACAGATTAGCCATTGCTAGACATTGAGGAGAGTGTGGGATGGCAGGGAAATGGGTGTGGCGAGAAAAGAGCAATGTGAGGAATCCTTGTGACGATAGAAATGTTCCCTATCTTGATTGTATCGATGCATCTTAGTTGTAAAATTATTCCACAGTTTTGCAAGATGCTACCGTCAGAGGAAACTGGGTAAAGGGTACATAGCTCTGCTTTCATTATTTCTTACAACTGCATGTGAATCTACAATACACAGCAAAATGTGTACTTAATGGAGATTTAGTTGTATTTACTTTGAAAGTGATCCTCACTGGCGAGACACAGTGACTCATGCCTATAATCTCAGCATTTTGGGAGGCCAAGGAGGGAAGACTGCTTGAATCCAGGAGTTTGAGATCAGCCTAGGCAACATAGCGAGGTCTCATCTCTACAAAAAATCAAAAAAATAAGCCAGATGTAGGGGTGGGCGCTTGTAGTCCCAGTTATTTGGGAGGCTGAGGCAAAAGAATTACTTGAGCCCAGGAGGTAGGGGTTGTGGTGAGCTGTGATTGTGCCGCAGCACTCCAGCCTGGGAGACAGAATAAGATCCCCCGACACACTAAAAAAAAAAGACGCTTGTGATCACATTACTGTTTGACACAGAACTTGAGAACCTAGCCAATTACATGAAAAAGAAAACTCAGAATTTTAAGTATTAAAACAGAAAATTCTCAGGGTTTGCAGGTGATACTGTTAGCTACCTGGAAACGGAGAGCAACAGAAGAGAATATCAATAACAATAAGTAAATAAATAAAAAAACCAATAAGAGAATCCAGCAAGGCTATTCCATATAAGATCAACCTACCAACATTCATTAATTACTAATAATTGTGAATCACATATCTGATAAAGGACTAATATCCAGAATACATAAAGAACTCCTATAACTCAACAATTATAAAATGGGTAAAGAAGGCAAACATTTTTCCAAAGATGATACACAAATGGCCAACAGGCATATGAAAAGAAGCTCAATATCATTAGAGAAACGCAAATCAAAACCATGATGAGTTATCACCTCACACCCATTAACATGGCTACTATAAAAACCAAATAAAGAAGGAATGAAGAGAAGGAAGGGTGAGAGAAAAGGAGGGAGGATAGAAGGGAGAGAGGGAGGGAAGAAGTAAAGGGAGGAAATAACAAGTGTTGGGAAGGATGCAGAGAAATTGGAACACTGTCACTAGGGTTGTAAAATGGTGCAACTGCTTTGGAAGACAATATGGCAGCTCCTCAAAATATTAAAAATAGGGGTACCATATGACCCAGCAATTCCACTTCTAGGAGTGGAAAGCAGGAACCTAGGCATATATTTACATACCCATGTTCATAGCAGCACTATTCACAACAGCCAAGAGGTGGAAGTAACAAATGGAAATTGGTGGATGAATAGATAAACAAAATGTGGCATATACATACAATGGAATATTGTTCAGTCTTAAAAAGGAAGGAAATTCTGGCACAAGCTACAACATGAAGGAACCTAGAGGACATCATGCTAAGGGAAATAAGCCAGGTTTAGAAAGACAAAACCTGTATTACGTTAACGAGGCACCTAGAATAGTCAAATTCATAGAAACAGAAAGTAGAACGATGGTTTTCTGAGGGCAGAGAGAGGAAAAGGGAAAGTTATTGTTCAATGAGTCTAGAGTTCTGGTTTTGCAAGCTGAAAACATTCTGAAGACCAGTGGCACAATGATGTGAATATACTTAACACTGTTGAGCTGTACACTTAAAAGTGGTTAAGATGGTAAATTTGATGTTATATGTGGTTTTTTTTTACCACAATGTTTAAGTTTCCACACCAGAAATGACAGATACATAAATAAAATTGTTGTAAGAAACCAGTCACAATGGCAGAAAAAGCTATAAAATGTTCAAGAATCAACTGAGCAAACCCAGGACCACTATGAAAAAGTAAAATTCAAAAACCATAATAGGCTGTGGGTGGTAGCTCATGCCTGTAATCCCAACACTTTGGGAGGCCAAGGTGGGAGGACTGCTTGAGCTCAGGAGTTCAAGACCAGCATAGGCAACATAGCCAACATCATCTCTACAAAAAAAATTAACCAGGCATAGTAGTATACGCCTGTAGTCCCAAGCTACCCGAAAGGCTGAACCCGGGGGGAAGGGGAAGATGGGATTAACAGTAGCAAATATCTGTCTGGGGATGGGGAAACACCTCTTATCAACAGGGTGCCTGAATGAAACGTAATTGTACACCTAACCCTTAACTGTACCCCACAAAACCATAATAAAAAATATTGATTAAAAAAAAAAAGAAAGAAAGAAAGGCTGAACCCAGAGGGTTGAAGCTTCAATGAGCCATGATCCTACCACTGTACTGCAGCCTAGGTGACAGAGTAAGACTCCAACCCAAAAAATAAAATAAAAGCCATAAATAAAAAGCAAAAAAGACAATAAAAACCATAAATAAAAAGCAAAAAAGAAATACTCTCTGCTTTTTTTGTGGGATGGCTTAATAATAAAAATAATTCAATTAAGCCCAAACTGCTCTATAAATTCAGTATAACCTCAATCAAAATTCAAGCAAGGAGAGCAAAACTAGAAGGGAATATTCTCCCAGGGTCCCCAGTAGGAAATTACAAATTTAGTTTTCTCTTTTTTTATTCCTGTCCAAAGCCAAAGGAAGCCCACATTTTGCACTCTCTCTCCCACCTTGAAACATTACTTTCCTTCCTTCCCCTTGTGAATATGCCTGCCGCCTATCCTTCTGTCCTCCTAGACCCACTCTCCACACTTCTCCACTCTGGCGTCCACCCAGGTTGCTGACCTGCACGACATTGCCGACTCCCGGGCTCCCTGGTTTCCTCTTGCTTTTGACTCCAGTCTGAGAGCAGAGGGAGGAGGCGGGTGAGGTCAGGTTTTCTAATCCCTTGGTTCCCTTCCTGCAAGGTAACCTTGGGCTGCTGTGTCCCTTGTCTGAAGGGCACTGCTCCTGGCAAGGTAGCAATTCTACAGAACTGGCTCTCTTGAGTCCTGCTAACCCCTCCCATCCTTGGCCGCTTTGGACCTCAGGGTAGTAGCAGCTCAGCTGCTGCTAGCTCCAGGTTACTGTGCTGTCCTCCACCTACTTCTCTGTATATACGTCCTTATAAATAAACCCTCCTTGAACTATCCTATTTTGAGTGTGCCATCTGTTTTCTGATGAGACTCTGACACAATAAAAGCCATTTCTTCTTTCCTTCCCTGTCCCAGACTAGCCTGGCCAGGGGCTCTTGGAAGCCTTATATGCGATGGAAGAGGAAGGGTCTGAGAGTCCATCAGCCCCCATCTGGGAACAATCTCTGTGGGTATGGGGCCCCTCCACTTTCTGCAGCTCCTGGGGACTGGTCTGGCCAAGGAGTGACAGGAAGCACCAAAGAGGAATCCCTCATCACTTGCTTCAAGGCATTCTGAGGGCTCTTGGGAATGGCAGGCACTCAAGCCAAAAGCAAAATGAGGGTGAGATTGAACTTTACCCTCGTTTGTAATCTGATTTGCCCAGTTTTACCTTGGAAACAGAATTAGCTAAGAAAATGGTCTAAAAATAATTTTCATAAGTAGACGTTGAGATGAAAAGCCAATCCTTGTCTGTTTCTTCCACAAGAAAGGGTGTGTGGGTGGGGAGGCAAAGAAAGCCTGGACTCGGCTGGGCACGGTGGCTCACTCCTATAATCCTAGCACTTTGGGAGCCGAGGTAAGAGGATTGCCTGAGCCTACGAGTTCGAGACCAGCCTGGGCAACTTGGCGAGACCTCATCTCTACAATAAACCTAAAAATCAGCCAGGCATGGTGGCACATGCCTGTAGTTCCAGCTACTTGGAAGGCTGAAACAGAAGGATCGTCTGAGCCCAGCAGGTCGAGGCTGCAGTGGCCTTGAGCATGCCATTACCCTCCAACCTGGGTGACAGTGAGACTCCAACTCAAAAAAAAAAAAAAAAAAGAAAGAAAGCCTGGACCCCAGGAACATGTTCTCCCTCAGGAAGAAAATTGCTGAGGCTACCCCCTTTCCACTGTGTATTTGAGTTTTAATCCCATTGTCTTTAAATGATCAAAAGAGGAACCTTAAATCTGGGGTCAACACATTTCTCTAAAGTATTGTTATCTGTCCCCAACGGTTGAAGGAATGCCTGCACTGTGCATGACCTCATGAACACAGACCCAGTTATTTTATGGGTGGAGAGTTGAACTAGATGAACTTTAAAGCCAAGTCCAGCTCCAAATTTAGCTTTTAAAACAAACAAGACATTGAAGGGAGAAAACAATTCACTGTACCACATGAATATATAATCTGAAAGCCACATCCTCATTCTCTCTCTCTCCCAGTCTCTCTCTCTCTCTCATACAAAAGAGCATGTGAGCACACGCGCGCGCGCACACACACACACACACACACACACACACACACACATCCCTCTTTTTGGCAATCCACAATGTTTAACATTTTACTCTCTTCACACAATCCTGGAGTTGGTCCACCACCACCCTTCTTATACCTTCCTTCCAGGCACCCTTGTGTATTGACAAATATATTCCCTTCTACCTACAGTAATCTGACTTCCTGGATCACAGGAGACCTACATAGTACTTTTTCCTATTCCTCACCTGGAAAAGGACAGCCTTCCTTATAAAACAAAAATCTACAAAGTTAGGAAAGAGAAAAGCCTGCACCAGGAATTCTTGGAAGGGGAACTGGAAGCTGTCCAGTTGGTCGACTCTCTCCTTCCTTCCCCTGGGGTTCTGTCATTTTGATTCCCACTGCTGTGACCAGACCAGACCCTTCAGATATGCTGCTTCTCCTTTACAATTGCCCAGGTAAAACTCAAAGTTCCACCCTCAGACTAAACTAGAATTTCAAAAGGAATTTACCTTGCCAAACAAACAAAAACAAGAACAGTGAATAGAAAACAAAAGTGAAACAAACTGGTAAAATGTGTCGAGATTAATTTCTGAGCCTACTAGCTTCCCCAACACACAGCACTCTGTTTCTTCCTGTCTTGTATGGCCCTGCTCAGAGATAACCATTTTGAATGCATGAACACTTTCTCCTCCCATTTTCTTCCCCTAAACTACTTCCAGAAGTGATGTTCTAATGCCAAAGATTCTTCTGGGAAAATCATGGATGTGGAGCAGATCAATTCATCAATTGAACAAGCATTGAGCACCTATTTGGACATCCAAAATATGTAACCAGTGCTGCCCTCACTCTTCTCCAGGGCCACATCAGCACAGAAATAGTCTAAGGACAAGATTCTAGCCCCCATGACCACTCCTCCCACCTACCCACATCCACCACAGGTAGAAGCCCTTGGGAAAGCTCCACACACAATCTGTCTTCTGATCCCTTCCCCAGCTCATCAGAGCCTGATCTTATGCGTTCCTGCATGGATAACCACACACAGTCATGTATCCATAACCCTGTGCTCCCTCCACAATCTTTTGTTAGGCTGAGCTCTTTCAGGACTTGTCTTGTTTCTGGTTTCTTTTCCTTACTCTCTAAGTACCCAACGCTAATTCCAAAAACAATTCCACAACCCATCTTTCTGTGTCCAATAGGTGTCGCCCTTCACTGGAAAACAAACAGACCAGATGGTATCTATTCCACATGTGGACCCACCCAAACAGCAAATTCCCTTGGGCTTAGGGTAGAAGGGAACGGAAGGGTGACCCTGAAGAGATGTGTGCTCACTAGCATGAGGGTCTTCAGAATAATCGACTTCAGGTAGACAAGCATCCTGTAGAAAACCGGTTCTTTGACCTTGGACAAGTCATTTGTCTCTGAACCTCACATTCTTTTGACATGGAGGGAGACAATCTGTTCCTTATAGTAATTGTGAGAAGACAAGGAACAAACACAAAGCACTTAGCCCAGTGCCTGGCACGATAATCACTCAAGCTACGTTTTCTTCCCCCATTCAAGGTATGGAAGAAATGACTTTCTAGAACTCACATCTGAAGTTAAGTTCTGCCCCCTGAATCCTGACTATCTGAGGGGTCTGCCTTAGGGCTGTGATGAGAATCATATTAAATGATACATGTAAGGTGCCTTGTGGAAAGCCAGGCCTAGAGAGTTGAATAACTGATCATAGCTAGCATCACTGTTGCAGGCTGGCTACATGCCAGACAGTATTCATAGCCATTTACAAGTATGAACTCATTAAATCCTCAGAAGATTCCATATGAGGGGACTAAATTGTTAATCCCCTTCCTCTTCCTTATTCTGTGACTCCCACCACAGTTGAACTTCTTCTTATGAACTGTAAATCAGAATGCTGCCCCAAATTCTGTTGTGTCTACATGGGAAAATGGGAGGAGGCTGTCTGGCTTCTCCACTCAAGTAGGAGAGAATCAATCTCAGACCCTGCTCCACCCATATTCCTTCCCCAGGAACCCAGGAAAAAAGACATGAAAGAGTAATATTTCCACCAGACTTTATTTCTCAGAGATGATTACCAGCAGCATATGATCCTCAGAGAGCATCACCGTTCTCTGTGGCACAGGGAGGGTCTTTAAACTCCCTTTCTCAGATTATATTCACCCCCAAAATATAGCCTAGGATGATTATTTGGTTACACAATATTCCCAGGAATTAGTTCTCCCAAGTTGCTACAGTTTATGTAAGGGAAACTGTGAATTTCAAAGAATTAGACAAAGAAACCACAGGATCCAAGAGAATATGGGGGTTTGAAGATGGTGGTAGGGCTCCATATATTTATTACTCCATATATTAGGAGTTTGACTCTCCTTCTCACTTGGAGTTAAAGTTGTAGGATTCTGCCTCTAGGAAATGTGCCGTCCTGCAAAAGAAATAAGAAGGAGATAATGAGGCTTCAATCCAGCTGGGCTCTATCATTTGTCTCTGTCCCAGCCCAGGGCCCTTCACACAGTGATATTGAAAATCCTATGTCATCAACAACAGATACAAAGGAACCACCTTCAGTCTCCTCCCCATAGACACTCCAGTGGATAAAAGAGCATGTAGGCTCTCCTCTTTTCTGCTCCTAATCCTAACAGTGGGAGCTTAGATCATATCCTTGGCTAGATCTTCATGGAAGACCGCCCTACTATAAGCACCATTAGCTGAGCCCAACACTGACTCCCTCTATCCTTCAAAGGACCAGCAGCAAAACAACACCAGAGATGTTACCTTCTGGATAATTGGACCCAGGAAGAGGAATGTAGCCTAAAAGAGGAAAACACTTAATTAGACCAGTCTTTGTGGATAAAAGTATGTAGCATTATTCACAACAAATGGAGCAGGAATGAGATGAGTCAGTCTCAAAGAGAAAGTAAGCAGAGATTGAGAGCAAGAGTGGGGAAGGTCAGGGGTGTCACTCACTAGAGGAGGCAGCCCTTCGCCAGCTGATCAACCCAAGAGAGAAGATGACGAGGCCCAGGCCCAGGGTCACTGCAGACACAGAAACCTTCACGGTTGTTGGGGGGGACAGACCAGGTGCTGCAAAAAATAGAAACTTGCTAGAGCCAGTTTCTCTTGCTCACTCCCAGAACAACTTAATTTATTGCAACCTCCTCCTAGCAGGTTCAAAGTTTCAAGGGTTTTTGCTCACACCACCCCGCACCCAAGGAACTGGCCTTTCTCAATCCTCTCTTCCTGTAGACCTAGAATAAACCTGGGGAACCATTCCCCCCAGAGTTAACACCCTAGCTTCTAGGTCTTCTCTACTACTGTGGAGCCTCTTAAGGCATCCTCTTTCTTCTTCACCCCAAGAGCACCCTCACCAGGATAAAGCATTCCCAATTCCCTCTTTATTACTCCATATAATGACAGTGTTTGCCCTCACTTGTTCCAACTGAACAGTTCCTACAAAATATCTTTTCACGTTTCTTATCCTCCAATGGTCCTATCCGGTGGGTTATCCTAGTACTTGTGTGTTTTCTATGTCTAGATTTGCCACATGTCCTTTCAGAGATTGTCTCCATCCCACTCCACAGCCCCTCCCACCCCACCTCCACTTTCTGGATGGGTCCTGTGCTGAATCATGTTCCACACAGAATTTTTTTTTCCTATGATAAAATGAACACTCCATCACCAAGGGAACGTTCTTGTGCACCCTGCAAGGAGCCCTTCCTAGGATAACTCAAGTGAGCATGTTAGTTCTACTCTTTCCTCTCTTCCCCATTCTCCTCACAGCTGCCCAGCTCTCAGAAGCTGGTCTGGGAATCTTGTTCCTTGGCTTTTTGTAGACACCTTTCCTCTTTCTCATTCCTTCCTCTTTTCTTTCCCCCAAATCCCCAAATCTGTGCAACTTTTCTCGTTACCTTTAACTATTCCCAATCCTGGTTTTGTTCAAACAGTGGTAATGAATTCTTCATGCATTAGCCCCCAAGCACACACACCAAAGTGTCTGCCAGCCCTGGCTTTGCTACTCCCTTATGCTTGATAGAGCAGCCCGAATACAGTACTGCCCCCACACCAAGGGAAGTCTCCCTTCTTCTTCAGTCTTTGTCATTGCTTTGAGTCCCATTCATGACCTGACACCAAATAGCTGAAATCTAAGGAGCCTAGAATAGGGTATTATTACAATTTGGGGTTCTGAGAATATGGTTACCTAATCTACACCCTCTTTTTGGTGGAATCATGCTCTCTTCCCACCCTCAAACACAAACACAGCATCAACCACACCTCAATAGCAATAATAACAATGACTAATTATTTCAATTCCTTTTTCCCGCTGCTTTGTTTCTGGTCCTAAACCCTTCACAAGTTCTCCAGACTCACTCCCACTCACAGCAGTCCCCTCCCTGTCATGCACCATGTATTCATCCACATCTCACTTCCTCTGCTTTAACCCTAATTCTTTCCAACCACCATACACTTACTCCAGAACTGAAGGATGGGCTCAGGAGCCCCAATGTGCTCCACCACGCAAGTGTAGATGTCCCCATAAGAGGGGGTTAATGCTAAATGGGAGAGGGTCTGGTATGTCCAGTCTCCATTGGGTTGGGCAGTCTTCTGGGCACTGCTGTGAGGGATGACAGGCTGCCCATTCTTCCTCCATGTGATGATCACATCAGCTGGATAGAAGCCCCATACATAGCAGGCCAGCATCACAGGCTCTCTCGTGTTAAAAGGAGTGGTTCGGGCTATTTGCACAGATGGTGGCCCTGCACAAGAGAAAAAAACATGTTCAGGAAAGAGGGTGATATTCTGACTTCTTCTCCATCCTGGTTCCTTTTCTATTTCCATTATAGATTTTGCCGAATTATTTTCTGCTACCACCCATCTGCCCTGCTGCCCCACTGCCCCTTGAAAGTGAAAGTAAAGAGTTAGAATTTACTCCTGCTTTATTCTTTCTTCTTTCCCATTCCTTCATTTCCCCTTTATTGCTTTCCTCCTCCAAAATTATGTCTGAGCACAATTAGTAGAATCCAGGTCTGAACTGCAAACTGCTTCAGAAGTCACTGTATTTATTTCAAGGCCATAGCTTGAAAGTACACAAGCCAAGAGTAATCCAGAGTTGTAAGGTGGAGTTTGTAAAGGAAAATTTTTCTCTAAATCGTGTTTAACAAGTTAACTTGCTAATTAAAGTCTTTCTCTTTACATGGTAAACTTGTTTCCTTAAAAGAAAACAAGACTAACTCAGGACTAATTCTCTTGAACTTGGAATTGATGTCATCCAAATTAATGAAGTTGTTCATTCTGCTATCTTTTACCAGTTTTTTCTCCTATTAGACCCTCCTGCTTGCTTCTACCTTGGTGTTTTTCAAACAAAATCTTAAGTAGAAATCCAAGAAATTATGTTAAAATGCAGAGTTTCAGTAGGGCGTGGTGACTCATGACTATAATCCCAACATTTTGGAAGGCTGAGACAGGAGGATTGCTTGAGGCCACGAGTTTAAGACCAGCCTGGGCAATTAAGCGAGGACTCATCTCTACAAACAAAATAGAAAAATTAGCCAGGCATGGAGGCACACATCTATAGCATCAGCTACTCAGGAGGCTGAGGCAGGATGATCACTTGAACCCAAATGTTTGAGACTGCAGTGAGCTGTGATCATGCCATTGTACTCCAGCAAGGGCTAGAGTGAACTCTTATGTCAAAAAAAAGTGCAGATTCCCTAGTTGCATCCTGATAGCTTTATTCAGTTGTATCAAGGAGCTTGCATTTTGGACAAACACCTCCCCCAGGTAATTCTGAGAAAGGTGGTCCAGAAACCACACCTTGAAACACACTACTTTGTCTTATGGGGATCTTAAGTTTTCTTTTTTTTTTTTTAGTTGAAGTCTCACTCCATCACCCAGGCTGGAGTGCAGTGGCACGCTCATGGCCACCCCAGCATCGACCTGCTGGGCTCAGGTGTCCTTCCACCTCAGCCTTCCAAGTAGCCAGAACTACAGGCATGCCCGCCACACCCAGCTGATTTTTTATTCATTGTAGAGACAAGGTCTCACCAAGTTGCCTAGGCTGGTCTCGAACCCCTGGACTCAGGCAATTCTCTTGCTTCAGCCTCCCAAAGTGCTGGGATTACAGGCTTGAGCCACTGCGCCCAGTCTTCAAGTTTTCTTTACAAACCTTAAACCATTCTCAGTGCAAGGGATTAAGGCGAGAGAGCATTCATCAGAATACCCTGGGATTCTAAACATCCCTATGCCTGGGTCCACCCCAGATCTAAAACATCAGAATCTGGTATAAAGAGGCATAAACACTCTGGGAAAGCCATTCTGACACAGCCATGGTTGAACTTGGATCTGCACCCTGAGATACCCTGGTCTTTGGGTGCATTCTCCCCATGGCTCCTCAAGGCTCAAGCATCACCTCCCCTCCTTTACTCCTGTCTCACTCCCATCAGCCATCTTGTTCCCCTTGGGGTCCAATTCTCCTTTCTACATTTCAAGTTCAGATGTTTTCTCTTCTTTTTTGCCTAAATCTCAAACCTCTGACCCGCTCAGCAATCCTCCCTGGCCTCCCCTCTCTTCTGCACCCCTCTTTCCTCACGTGTCCTGTGGGTCAGTGGTTCCCAGAAGGGCTGGGTGTGTGTGGCACAGTCCTGTAGCCCATTGCGCAAGCGCTGGAGTAGGTTTTCCTGTTTATTGAGGAAATCTGAGAGGTAAATGGCCAAGCCATGTAGCACCCCGAATTCACAAGGGGCCATCATGTCCTGCTCTGGATCCCAACAGGTCAGCAGATCCTTGTTGAAGGAGATGCAATATGTGAAATCCTTTGGAGATCCATCATCATCCAAGAGACAGGTGCTTTCCACATGGGCCACAAAGCCACCTAGAGGAGTCAAGGAAGAGAGAGCAAGTCAGTGTCCTTGCTGATGTGACTATAAATAAGTAAAATAATATCAATATATAAATAGCAAATACATATATTGTATATGTATTTATATTTAGGAGCTTGGCAGAGCTCCTAAAAACCCTTATAATTTCCTGAGTAACAGCAATGCTAGATGCATCTTTTGTGGGTTTTTGTTTATTTTTCAGAAACAGGGTCTTACTCTGACTCTCAAACTGGATTGCAGTGATATGGTCATAGCTCAATGCAACCTCAAACTCCTGGGTTTAAGGGAACCTCCGGCCTCAGCCTCCCAAGTTGTAGGGATTACAGGTGCAAATCATTCCACGCAGCTAATTTTTTTTTCTAATGTTGTAGCAATGGGGTCTCACTATGTAGCCCAGGCTGGTCTCAAACTCCTGGGCTCAAGCGATCCTCCTGCCTTGGCCTCCTAAGGTGCTGCTGGGGTTACAAGTGTGAGTCACTACGCCTGGCCTGCATCTTTTGCTTTTGTTCTAATATTTGGTCGTTGACTCCAGTTCCTGAAACAGAGTTCCTAACCCCTTGGAATGTCTTGGATAATAAGAGTGTCTTTTGTTCTGATGAGGTGACTTGGTGGGCTTCTAAATGAGGACTGGTCACTAGAAAGACCAAGCCATAATTAGAAGCCTGAAACTTGTAGTCTTATCCCCCATCCTCCTGCAGGGAGAGAGGGGCTAGAACTGGGTTAATAATCAGTTATGCAAGCCGGGCTCGGTGGCTCAGCCTGTAAGCTTTGGGAGACCGAGGTGAGTGGATTGCCTGAGCTCATGGGTTTGAGACCCGACTGGGCAACTTGGCAAGACCTCATCTCTACAATAAATTTTTAAAAAATTAACCGGGTGTGGTAGCGCGCGCCTGTAGTTCCAGCTACTTGGAAGGCTGAGGCAGATGGACCACCGGAACCCAGCAGGTAGAGGCCGCGGTGGCCAGGAGCGGCCACTGCACTCCAGTCTAGGTGACAAAGTGAGACTCCAACTCAAAAAAAGAAAAAAAAAAAATCAGTCATGCATATGTGATGAAGCTTCCACAAAAATCTCTAAATTATGGAATTCAGAGACCTTCCCAGTTTGTGAACACATTCACGTGCCAGGAGGGTGGCACACCCCAACTCTATAAAGACAGAAGTTCCTGCAATCAGGACCCTTCCAGACCTGGCCCTACGAACCTCTTCATTTGGCTGTTCATTTGTAGTCTTTAAAATATCCTTTGTTAGCCGGGCTCGGTGGCTCAGCCTATAATCCCGCGCCTTGGGAGGCTGAGGTGAGTGGATTGCTTGAGCCCATGGGTTCGAGACCCACCTGGGCAATTGGTGAGACCTCATCTCTACAATAAATCAAAAAATTAGCCGGATATGGTAACACGCGCCTGTAGTTCCAGCTACTTGGAAGGCTGAGGCGGAAGGATCGCCGGAGCCCAGCAGGTCGAGGCTGCAGTGGACGGGAACGGCCACTGCACTCCAGTCTGGGCGACAGAGTGAGACTCCAACTGAAAAAATAAATAAATAAGCCGGGCTCGGTGGCTCAGCCTGTAATCCTGCGCCTTTGGGAGGCTGAGGTGAGTGGATGGCCTGAGCCCACGGGTTCGAGACCCGCCTGGGCAGCGAGACCTCATCTCTACAATAAATAAAAAAATCAGCTGGGCGTGGTAGCACATGCCTGTAATTCCAGCTACTGGAAAGGCTGAAGCGGAAGGATCGCCGGAGCCCAGCAGGTCGAGGCTGCGGTGGCCGGAAGCGGCCACTGCACTCCAGTCTGGGCGACAGAGTGAGACTCCAACTCAAATAAATAAATAAATTAAATTAAATTAAATATCCTTTGTTGAAGGATACAAAATTACACCTAGATAGGAGGAATAAGATCTAGTGCTCTGCAGCACTGTAGGATGACTATAGTTAATAATAATATATTAGCCAGGCTCGGTGGCTCAGCCTGTAATCCCGTGCCTTGGGAGGCTGAGGTGAGTGGATTGCCTGAGCCCATGGGTTCGAGACCTGCCTGGGCAACTTGGTGAGACTTCATCTCTACAATAAATCAAAAAAAATTAGCCAGGTGTGGTAGCGCGTGCCTGTAATTCCAGCTACTTGGAAGACTGAGGCGGAAGGATTGCCGGAGCCCAGCAGGTTGAGGCTGCGGTGGCTGGGAGCGGCCACTGCACTCCAATCTGGGCGACAGAGTGAGATTCCAACTCAGAAAATAAATAAATAAATAAATAATAGTAATAATAATAATATATTATATAGCTTCAAAGAGCTAGAAGAAGGATATTGATGTTCCTGACACAAAGAAATAAAAAATGTTTGAGTTGATGGATATGCTAAGTACCATGATCTGATCACTATACATTATATGTATCAAAACATCACTGTCTACCCCTTAAATATGTACAATTATTATTTTTCTGTTAAAACAAAATAAACTATCCTTTGTAATAAATCAACAACAGTAAGTAAACTGTTTTCCTGGGTTCTTGTGAGCCACTCCAGCAAATTACCAAACTCAAGAAGGGAGTTATGGAAACCTTGGATTTGTAGATAAGTTAGATAGAAGTTGTGGGTAACCTGGGGACCTGCTACTTGTAATTGGCATCTGAAGTCTTGCCGAACTGAGCCCTTTACCTGTGGGGTCTATGTTAACTTTAATTAGTGTCATAATTGAATTGCAGACTAACCCACTGGTATATGAGAATTGGTTGGTATGAGAAAAAACCCACACCTGGTCAAAGAAGTATTGAATGTGAGCATATGGGGCGAAAAAAGTTGTTTTCCTATATCCAACTGGGAACACAAGCCTTGACAACACCTAAGTCTGGCACAAATTTCCTGCCTCAGAGAGTATCTACTGACCAAGCTCCCACACTGGAGTCTCTGAGAGCTCGATTTAAGGGAATAGATAATAGTAGCAGAGAAGTTTTCAGATCTAATTTCCTCTTTATATAAGATTAAATACAGGGCCAGGAGTGGCCCAAGATTATTTGCATGTTTAAACATGACAATTTACCCAGAACACAGACCTTCAATCAGGCAAATTATTGAGAGACAAAAGGAATCAAGAGAAAGAGTCTGCCTTGTTCTGTGCTGGAAATATTATTAAATATTCACTCTATACATATTTACAAAACACTTGCTTTGTGCAGGCACTGTACTAAAACTGGGGATGTAACAATAAACAAGAGGGACATTGCTTTTGCCTACATTTCAGCAGGAGACATGTATTACACAAATAATTATACAGATTAATACTATTAAAAGTGCTACAGAGTCAGGCATGTGGCTCATGCCTGTAATCCCAGGCTTTTGGGAGGCACAGGCAAGAAGATTGCCTGAACCCAGGGGTTTGAGACCAGCCTGAGTAACTTGGCAAGACCTCCGTCTCTAAATTTAAAAATTAGTTGGACATGGTGGTATGTGCTTGTGGTTCCAGCTACTTGGAAGGCTGAGGCTGAAGCATCACCTGAGCCCAGCAGGATGAGGCTGCAGTGGCCATGAGCATGCCACTGCATTTCAGCCTAGGTAACAGAGGGAGACTTTAACTCAAAAAAAAAAAAGTGCCACAAAAGTATAGTGCAAAGTGCTATAGGAATACATAGCAGAGACATACTATCTAGAAGGTCCAAATTCAATAACAAAACTGAACATCCTGACCCCAGAAACAGGAGCAGGGAAAGGAGGGTCCCAGGAAGGAATGTCCTTACCTGCTCCTGTACAGCCCAGGCTGAGGCCCAGCAGCAGCGGCAGGAGTGTGACCATGCTCTGTTCAGCGGAGACTCGGGGAATTCAGTCCCCTGGATGAGCCCTTCCAGGGGCCTTGGGTCCTCGCCTGTTCTAGAAGCCCCAGCCCGGGTAGATGATCTCCAGACAATGAGCGGAATAGGGTATTGCCTGGGTCCCTAGATCCCTGCTAGATGAGTAACCTGGGACTATCCAGCCCCTAGATACTAGACCTGTTCCTACCAGCTTATCGAAGTCAGTAGCTGTGTCCCAACTGAGGGTTGTCAGATTGACTAGCAAGGCGGGGACAGACATCGAAACAAATCACTGATTGCCTCAGCCTAGCATCATCAGTTACTAGGCAATCCTTATCTGGCCCTAGGCTTAGACAACAGGACTCTTTGTCTCTTTAACTCTTTTTCTGCAGAACAACCAGTATGTAGGCGGATTTCCCTAGGTCAGTGGAGAGAATATAGGCAATGCTCCCAGAATGTATGTGCCTGGATTGTCCACTGGTTTATCTTTTTCCTCTCAATGTCCTCCCAAAAGACTAGGGCCAAATAACCTCTCTTATCCCTTAAAAGGAGGTTACCTAAGAAAATATTACATAGCCCCTTGGTCTGTTCTGCCATCTAGGAGTCGGGAGGACACAGAGCCCTTTGTGGCAAGTGGCAGAAAGAGGGCCTCTAAGAGGGAAGAAGGCACAGAGAGTACAAGTTGTCTGGTCTCAAAGCAAAACTGTAGAATAAGGGAAGCAGTTCTACCTTAAGGTCAGGGACAGAGGCCTAGAAAATCCCTCCATGGGCCTCCATTGCTTCTTCTGTTCTTGCTAGTCAAGCTTGATTTCCTCCTTAGCTATAATAGCTATTTTGGAGCCAGGAAACCATATCTTTCTACACTCTGAGCAATCTCAGGTGGTAAATCTCTGGGGATAGATCTCAGGGTAACTTCACTTAAACCCATTGATAAATATCTGGTTATGGGTCAGTGCCCAAAGTTCACCTGCCTTACCCCAAATTCTAAATTCCCCTGTGTGTTTCCCCTACAATTCGCTCTGTCCTGAGGCAGGTCCCTGCATTATGAAGCCTCTAGAAAAGTAAGATAAAGTCTCCCTACTTTTCTTTCCTTGGAAAATACAGTTTTTAAGTGGCATTCTTTCTTATATCCCATTATGAACTATAAAATTGATGGAATTTTCCATCACTAACTTAAAATCCTAAATTGGCTTCCCTCTGCTCCCCAATAGGTTTCAGAACTGCCTCTTCATCTTCTGGAAGCTCTTGGATTTGATTTAATAGTGAGCTAAACAAAAGAGGATGAGGAGGGAATCCCTTGACACCACACTTACCTGCTTTCCCCACAAAGTCTCTGACAACAGGAGAGTCTGATATTTATGAAGAAAAGGGGAAGAAAAAAATACATATAAGGGTCGTTATCAGAAACAAAAGACTTTTTTGTGTAATTAACAGAGATTAACTGAAGCTCTGCCCGTATCTCCCAGCCACCAATCCTTCCCAGCTATACACCTTGGTAGTGTACCCTAACTCCTCTAATGAACCATCAAATGTGTTGGAGTGGGCAGAACATGGGGTAGGGAATCCAAAATCTACAGAGCTTCTGCTTTGTAGCAGATACTATTCTAGGTGGGTCTTTTATACACTATCTCATTTAATCTTAAAAGACTTAATTGTCCTTATTTTACTGTTTAAAAACAAGCCCAAAGATTCAAAGTCTAGAGGCTTTAACTCTTCTTCTTAAACAACTTCTTACATATGCGTGTGCACACACACATACAAACACACACACACAGACTTAAGCATGCATACACGCTCACTACATCCTGGGACTGAATAAAAGGAGTTAGTGAGAAAAGAAGATAAAAGAAGTAAGTGAGAAAAGGAGAAAGAACCACAATCAACAACCCAATCCATTCAAGACTTATCTTTCCTGTTCTCAGATTTCCTTTTGCTCTTAGAACCACTGTTTCTTCCACTTTCTGTTTTGACAGTTTCACACACATACACATTCATACACACATACACACTTCCCCCTCACATTCCTCCCTGTCCTGCCCAGATAAGTGGCGAGCCTAACTTTGTAGGAACCAGGTCCTGGGGTCTTTCTCAATGTCTACAAAGCCTAGCCTTTGCAAGGGAGTGCTCACTGTGTGGTCCCGTGCCAGCACTGGACACGGCCCTAGCCAGTGACAGTGAGGGTGAACGGAGTTTCCTCTCATGTCTAGTTCTGTGCTCTGGTAGTCAAAGGAGATGTGAAACCTTCTGTGAGGTTGCAACAGGAAATGGTAGGAGATGATTTCACTTCCCTATTCATAGGAAGACTGAGGGAGTTTTTTTAGAATAAAGAAGGACAGAAAACCCAGAGACTTGTGCTCAGCAAAACAGTTTATTCCTTCCCCTCCTCCTCCCAATCCTACTATTCTTACAGATACAGCTCTATCTTCCCATCTCCAGCCAACTCAAAGGAATATTTCAATTGCCCTGTCCATTGTTGCTTATTTGACAATTATTGATGTAGTATTAGGACTGGAGAAGTTATGGAGCCCTAGCCAGGTTCCCATGTGTTACCTTTCTTTTACTGTCACTACACAGTGGCCTAAAGAGTGAACCCTCTCCTTTCCCACTGCCTCTTCCCTAGCCTGGTCATCACATGCCTGCAGTGAACTAATCCCAGTGTTTATGTGCAAAGCATTACAGGGAATACCAGAGCCAGGAGATATGGACTTTGCCACCACATCACTTCACTTGTACGTCAGTTGGGGAATGAGAAAAAACACTTATAAAAAGAATAGTTTATGTTAAAACAAGTAAGCAATAAGGCCCATGGATTTAGAAGAGAGAAATCATCGTGGGCATGGTGAACAAGGAGTCCTCTCAACTGAGGGGACCTGGAGTGAGTCTTGAATACTGGGCCGGATTCACTTTGAAGAAGAGGAAGGAGGTTGGTATCACAGTTCTGGCATATAGCTCTACAAGCTTGGCAATGCAGTGAGGTGCTATCAGGGAGGACGGGGTCCTACAGAGAGCCTGGGCTGGTCACAATATGCTACAATAACACCACTGGCATCACACATTGAAGGAAGGCACAAATATGGGCTCTTGCTTTTTTTCAAGAGTATGGATGTCATAATAAATCTCTTCTAGGCACTTCCTAAACTTGCTCCGTGTAAGTTCCCAGGTTCCTCTTCTGGGAAGATGGTTTTAACTCAAGTCTCCATTTTATAAATACACAAAGTGCTAAACTAATCAATTGTTAGTAATCTAAAACCAACAGCATGAGACCACATTTGTGACTTCTTTTAATGTCTTTTCAAAACTACACTTACCTGCATCCTGCCAGTATGATATTACTTGTCCAGTCTGTCTAATTCCCTCCCACCCACCTACCCTCTACCTCATCTCCATGTACACACACACTTCCCCTGTCAGGATTCACTTGCTCTTGACTCTGAGACTTGAGTTACAGTTGCCATAGTTAGTTCACCATCCTTCCGTCCTGCAGCTAAATTATTTGAACTACTAGGGGATATTCTACCTGATTTGTCACAACAATCTTGAAGAATATTATTTCCGTCTTATCCCATGAGAAAATGAAAGCAGCTGGGCTCGGTGGCTCAGCCTGTAATCCCCCGCCTTTGGGAGGCTGAGGTGAGTGGACTGCCTGAGCCCATGAGTTCGAAACCCACCTGGGCAGCGAGACCTCATCTCTACAATAAATCAAAAAATCAGCCAGGCGTGGTAGTGCATGCTTGTAATTCCGGCTACTTGGAAGGCTGAGGTGGAAGGATCGCTGGAACCCAGCAGGTCGAGGCTGCGGTGGCTGGGAGTGGCCACTGCACTCCAGTCTGGGTGACAGAGTGAGACTCCAACTCAAAAAAAAAAAAAAGAAAAGAAAATGAAAGCAGAGAGAGGTTGAGTAATTGCCCAGATTTACCCAAAGACTAAGTAATAGAACCATGGATTTATTATTCCAAATTCTGTATTCCTATTACTCATCTAGAAAATAGTTTACAGTTGCCTACCTCTAATAATAACAACAAAAACTATATAATTTAGGAGTTAACACATAAAAGTAAAAAAAATTATGAAAAAAGAAAGCTTTATTATAGTACATAAATGAAGACCTGAGAAGTGGAGAGATATACCATATTCATGGATGGGCCATCCTGACATAATGACACTCTCTCCTCATATCTCTAGCCTGGGTGATACCACAACCAAAACCACAGCAGGATGTGGGGAGAGTTTGACAAACTGATTATAAAATGTACATGAAAATAAAGTCCATGAGTATCTTAGACAATTTCGATAGAGAAAAGCAAAATGAATTTTGGGGGGAGGTAAGGTGGCAAAGGAAAGAAGACTAGTCCTACTAAATAGTAGCACATATTAAAAAGCCAAAATAATTAAAACAATATGATACTCCCATAGGGGTAGCTTGGTATAAAATCCCTAGGAATAAGTGGAATATTTGGTAAATGGTATTAAGTTATATTTACTGTGTGAGGTAAAAAGAAAGCTGTATCCTTACATCATATAGAAAAGTTCCAGATCAATAAAGATCTAAATGTGAAAGAAAAGCAGTAACACTAATAGAAGAAAGCATAGTGAAATGTTATACGCCAGGTAAATATTTGGCAAAGCTTTTTTACCCAAAATTATTCATCAAAAAGAGAGAAATACTTTCTGCATAAGTTCTTATTTTTTTTCCAGATCATGGACACTCTCTCAAAGCTGTTTGGGGAAGATACATTACCCTAAAATCATCTCAATTAATAAATACATGATAATTAGAATAAAATTGGTTTATGAAATGTGGCAGAAACAGAAATAGGCCCTTATTAATGTATTATGTTATAAAGTATAATTTTAAATTTGTGAGTTACTAAATAAATAAAGGTAGTTAGCAGAGATTTGACTATTCACCTAAAACTTCTACATTCCTAACACTTTATAAATTGAAATTGGAAAAAAAACTTTTAAAATATTGAGAAATGAAGCACACTTCATCTCTTATAATCCACCAAAAATTGTAACTTTACTGCTTTGGAGTTGGAAAGGATTTCTAAAATAACATAGGCACAAACCATAAGGATTTCGACTGCCAAAAATAAAGAATTATATTTAGAGAAGGAACTGTATACAAATTTAACTAATGAGCAGCAAAGTGGAAGAAGGCATTTGTAATATCTTAATGATATAAGATTATTATATAAGATGTATACATCCCCCAAATTCACAAGAAAAAGATAGAAAATGCAATTTTAAACTGACAAAATATATGAATCAGCAATTCACGGTGAGAGAAACCTATGAAAAGATGTGCAGCCTCACTAGTAATGAAAGGCAAATTAAAACAAGATACCACTGTACACCCATCATATTACCAAAATTTGAAATTCAATAAAGGGAAATTAGAACTATCATGCTCTGTTGGTGGGAATGTAGACTGTTTATGATCCCTGAATTACAGAAATTATAAATAAGTTGGGTGAAAAAATTAACATAGAAAATAAAGCAGCACTGCCCAATTTTGAGGTGGAGTGCTCTAAGTCTTAGAAGAGTTCAATACAGATCAATTAAGGGCCGTAGAATTAGGGACAGGTTCAAAGAAGAGGGTGAGCTGGAGTCAGACCTACAGAGTTGGTTAAGATGGGAACAAGCTGAACAGAATAAAGAAGGCATTCCTGTGAGAGAAAAGAACCTGGGAAAATGTCCTGAAGTGAAGACAGATACGATACTGTCAATGAAGAGTGAGGAAAACAGATTCATTCAAGAGCAGGATTCCAACTGGGAATAGTGGGTGATATTTTTTTATTAGAAAGAGGGCACCAGACTAGAGAAGATATTTAATACTTCTAGAGTACTTAAGTGATATAAAAGAATGGTTGATCAGAGAGGCAAAATGACCTAAGATATTTAATTTTCTATTTTCCCTTAGATTCGACTCTGGAACCATGTGAAAAATAGGGACTTCCTCACCAATACCAAAATAATTTAACTCTAAACCTAAAACCGCCCTGTTCTCCAAAGCAACTCCCAGGTCCTAAGGAAGCAAGAAATAAGGCATATGCAATAGTAATTTATCATCAGTGATCATGAGCTGCGTGCTTCCATTATCCGCCCAGGACAGCACTGTTGCAGTTCTCCTTAGACGGTTCACTCATACCAAAGAAACATCATCTGGAAAGACAGGTGCATTCTTTGTCCTTCCAGGATATTCCTACTTCACTTCAGGAACTCAATGGTACTGTTTTCCCAGAACTGATATGACTGAATTGAAACAGTGTTTATTCTTCCCATGCCTGGGCTCCTGTTTCCTAGTTATGGTGAGGGTTGAAAGGAGTTATATATTCCTCTAAACAGACTATACTAGACATAAACATTTTCACAAACAGTACAATTTAAATACACGCACACACACACACACACACACACACACACACAGCTTCCCCAATCATTTTGTAAGCAGGTTATCAGAAAATAGCTCTGCCTTCATTTCTCACGTATTTTGTACCAACTGATAGAAGTAAAAGCCATCATTTTTGTGGTGCTGAAACCAGGGAATAGGAGCTCAGATGACGAGTCAGGGGTTTTCCCTGCTTTCCTCCCTAATGAGGCAAATTGTGTTCAGATTAAGGCATGCTGAATTTGAAATGACAACCCAAGTTGAGATATCCAGAAACAAATACCATGAGTTAAGAAAGAAGCCACACTGATATTAAGAAATGAGATTTATTGCCTTCATGTGAGAAGGGATGTGGCTATAACAGACAGGCCACTCTGGGCTCCCCTGGATGCAAGCCCAGGGACAGCAGAGCCCCAGGCTTGGAAACCAACACGCACACACCTGGGGGGAGTCCCAGGGACTTCTGCTCTGATGAAGGGAGATCCTGGGCAGGATGTGGGAAACTGAGCACCCTCTGTTTGGATGGACAAAATTGTTGGCATCAAACTCTGGTCAGGAAGAATCAATCTGAGAAGAAAGAAGGATGGAGGAAAGCTCTCAGAAAGACCCCCTCCTCCTCAAAGGCCTTGCTCAGCCTGCCTGGAGCATACCCTGCAGAGGCTGATCTCTCCTTGTTTCCAAATCATCTCCAAGTACCTTTTCTACAGCTCCCCGCTTCACTCCTCTCCCACTGTAAGCCATTCTTGTGACCTGTAACTTGCGTGTGTGTAACTAGGTCCCCAACTGGGAGGATGGTGTTGGATACAGGCCCCATTCCCATATGTTCCCCTATGCCACAAACCAGTCTTGACACATGCACGCATGTATCACTGTATCTGGCTCCCATGGCTCACCCACCCCTCTAGATGACATACCATCTGAGCAAGGCCTCCGGAAGTAGATGATGAGGATGATGCCCACAATGATGCCCAGTATACCTAGGCCAAAGGCCACACCACACAGCACATTCTCCAGAAGATCTGAGGGCAGTGCATTCTCAGGTACTGGAGAAGAGAAAGTAAATCAGCCCAGGGACCTGGTTAGGGAGCCTCCCATCCAGGGGAATGATTTGGGTGTCTGGGATGACAAGGGACAAACTGAGGCATGGAAAATTAAAGTTGGCTTAGAGTAAGAATGGACAAAATAAGGTCCAAATAGACACAGAAATTCCCTTCCATGGGTTTATCCCCTTTTCCCCCACAAAGGGCCAGACTTCCAGGGAGAAGGACCTCACCCCAATAAGCAATTGCTGTGTAGCGGTCAATTTCATGAGTCACAATGCAGGAGAAAACGTCATAGGGTTCTGGTGTGAAGTTTAAGTAAGAAAAGGCCTGGAAGCTGAGTCCATCAACAGCTGACACGAAAGTAGGTCCAGTTCCTTCCACAGGGACAGAATGATGCTGCCAATTCACCGTCAGCATGGGTGGGAAGAGATTACTGATGAAACAGACCAGTGTGTTGGGCTTGCCAAACTCCAGGGGCTTCATTGTGAACACCTCAGCGATAGGGAACCCTGGTGGGGGGATTGAGATATGAGGGAAAGCAGAGACTAGTTGAGATGATACTTCTGAATTTGGAAGGGCATGATATTTGGATGTCAGGGCAGAGAACTCAGTAGGTCAGGATATGGGAGATGGAGATGAGGAAGGTGCTACGGCTCCAAGGGAGGTCTTCCAGGCAAGAACCACAGCTAGACCTAAAAGCAGAGACAGATCCAGGCCACACACCCCCGGACTTCCTGCAGTACTTCCTAGCTAGAGCTCATGCTGGGGTCTAATCGTACAGTGTTTTTTCATGAAAACATAGGCGCTTCATCAGATATTTCTATTTTCCCCTTCCATCTTGCTGGGCATAGTAACACAAGTGCTGTTATTCAGCAGGTATCAATTGGTACCTGTCAAATTCATCAAGTTCAATAGTTTTGAATGCCTATTGCATGCTAGGCACTTGTCTTCTGCCCACAAAAAAACTCAGGGTGCAGATCAAGGTTGGTGGAAAAAATAAGGCAATGAGGAGAACCAGAAGGCATTAGAGATGGAGAGCATATATGAAGGGGAATCTTGCAGTGTACAGATCAATCAATGAGGTTAGGAATGTGCCCTCCCCCCTTCACTCCCTGAAAATTCTCCTGACCTCTGGACACTGGGATTTTCCCATAAAGTTGTGGGCCTATCTGCTGGATCATTGTCTGGCAGAACTCTCTGTCAAATGAAATGGCAGAGGTATCTCGCTGATCCTTAGCCCATTCAGCAAATTCAGGCAGGCGAGGCACTCGAATGTTCTTGGAAAAGTCGAAGGAGAAAAGCTGGTCTTCATCGTAGGTCTCAGAGAGTTCCACGCTGGGGCTTCCATCCTGGCAGAACACTGTGTGTAGGAACGTGTGATTTTGGAGGTCATCCCGCCACACTGAAGCAGCAGCTGCAAGGAGACAAGGCGAGGTTAAGGGAGCGGGGGAGCCTCCTTCTCCTCTTTAACTCCAAACATTTCTTCAGTCACTTGACTGGCATCAGGCCTCTCTGAAAATGTCTTCCTCTCCTTCAGCCCTCTAGACCTCCCAATTACAGGACTGAGGGAAATGATCCCATAACTGCAGAAAATAACCCCTCTTCTTTGAAACTCTTGGCAGGAATCCACCAGTCAGCAGGAATCACCCGATGCTCAGAATAATTGACTTCTGGAGGAAGAGGGATCTTTGAGATTATTCTCCCATTCTGCCCTTTCCTCTATAAAGAAGTAAACTAAGGACCAAAAAGTTGAGATGTTTCAAGAATCACAAGGTAAGTTAATGACAGAAAGCAGAGTAGAATCCTGAGTGAACTGAAAATAGCATTCACTTTGTTCAAATCCCAGCTCTACCACTTTCCAATGCTGTGCACTTGCACAAATAAATCTCGGAGTCCTACTTTCTTCATTTGTACAACAGAGAGAATAATCCCTGTTTCAAGAGATTGTCTTAAATGGAACATGTAAAACACCTCTGACATTGTTTACCATCTATATCATCCCAATTCCCCTACTGTTTACAATATCTCTTAAGGCTGTCCCCCATTTACAATGCCTGAGGCTCTTCCTCATGCTTAGGGTGGGTTCCCTAGGCTCTAACACCATCAGGCTGGAAGTAAAAGGTAGGTACCATCTTACCTTCAGAGACGACCCAGGAATGGGGCAGCAGCCACAGAAGTCGCAGCAGTTGTAGAAGCGTAGCTCCTTGATTCTGCTCATGACCCATATCTACACACCACACAATAGTGGAAGCTACCAACCCAGCGGACCCAGGTCCTCCAACTCCCTACCCCAAAGGGTAGCCTTAGATCATGTTTCTCCAGCTCATTTCCAATAGTTGCCCTTGTTGTTTTGTCTAAACCAATCAAGGAAGTGTAAGGTCTAACATCATCAGTCACTGGGAAGAGACCTGGGGCCAGCAATCCCTGACGACTTGACTTTTTTTTTTGAATCGGCGTCTCACTCCGTCGCCCAGGCTGGGGTGCAGTGGTCCGCTCACCGTCACCCCAGCGTCTACCTGCTGGGCTCAGGCGATCCTTCCACTTACAGAAGCGCGGCCACGCCTGGCTAATTTTTTTATTTATTGTAGAGACAAGGTCTCACTAAATTGTCCGGACTGGTCTCGAACCCCTCAGCTCAGGCAATACTCTCGCCTCGGCCTCCCAAAGTGCTGGGATTACAGGCTTAAGTCACCGCGCCTGGCCAAGATTTGGCTCTTTAACTGGGCCACACTGTGGCCTGTAACTAGGCTGGGAACGCCAGCAGAGGAATGTCTGCCTCCTGATGGAGTTCCCTCTTCAGTTTGAAGCTGTCAGCCTCCGCCCCTAAGCGCACCATCTGGCTGTTCAGAGCAGTGCCGCCTCCCGACAGAATGTAGCCCTGGGGAAGCGCATCTTCCCACAGCCGCCTCCCAGGGCTCTTCGGACCCTGCCTCCTCCTCCTTCCTCTTCCTCATGAAGGTTATTCTCCTTCGGGAATTAGCTCTAATTCATTCTGCAGACATATTTGGGGGAACCCCCAAAAACCTGGATTATATTTTGGAGGTCGGGTCCCTAGTAGTACAGGCTTCCCCCACTAGATAAGTGTTCTAGGAACCCATTGGCATCAGTGTACCAGCTACGGTTGTTGTGAGAGGCTGCGTTCAGCTTCAGTGAATTTTTGGAGATTCAACACGCTTCCCCATTTTATGATGGGTGATATACATGAACAACCGGTCCACTTCGTGCTGAGTGTTCAGCATGACCCCTGTGCCCCACCCTTCCCTATTCACCGGATCTCGCCCCGAGAAACTTTTTTTTCTTTTTCCCAGGATTAAAAAAAATCCTCAAAGGGAAACGTTTTGCCGATGTGGAAGAGATGAAACAAAAAATGGCAGAAGCACTAAAAGACATCAAAATTGAGTTTAAAAAACTGTTGTGAGCAGTGGAAAAAGCATCTCGATTTGGTGTATTGCATCAAACATAAAGTACTTTGAAGGTGAATGAAGTTTAAATGTGTAAGAATAAATACATAGTTTTTTAGAATTAAATTCTGTTTTTTTATGGCCCCCCTCATATGTTGAAATTGTAATAAGTGCTAGGTATTGGGCCCAGTGCTAGAAATACAAAGACGAATAAGGCATATTCTTGCCTCCATAGAGCTTAGTCTCTAGTGGGAGGGGGGGTGTCAATGAATAAATAATTACAAAACAATGTAATGTATTCAAATAAGAATGTGCCAAGTATTTTGGAAGTAGCAGTAATTTTATGAGGCTGGGGAATAAGTAATAGTCAGTCAGACTCCTAAGAATGTTGAAGGAAAAACAATTTGACCTGCAGAACATGAAGGAAAAGAAAAACATTCCAGGGCAAGGAGTAGGCAGATGTGTGGAGATCAAAGGCATCCAGAGCTCCTCTTTGGAGACTCTCATGTACTAGCTGATGTGAATGTGGTGAAGGTTGCTCATGTGTTTCTATGTGGTAATAAGGAGTAAAGGGGGAGGGGTAGAGGGGTGTCATGATGAGCTCAAAATTCAGGCAAGAGCCAGATCATGGTCCTGTTATGCCAAAAGGAGGGTTTTGCTGTTACTTAGTAAAAGACAGATATATTAAAACTGAGGAATAGCCGGGCTTGGTGGCTCAGCCTGTAATCCCGCGCCTTTGGGAGGCTGAGGTGAGTGGATTTCCTGAGCCCACGGGTTCGAGACCCGTCTGGGCAGCAAGACCTCATCTCTACAATAAGTCAAAAAATCAGCTGGACGTGGTAGCGCATGCCTGTAATTCAGCTACTTGGAAGGCTGAGGCGGAAGGATCGCCGGAGCCCAGCAGGTCGAGGCTGCGGTGGCCAGGAGCAGCCACTGCACTCCAGTCTGGGTGACAGAGTGAGACTCCAACTCAAAAAAAAACCCCCCAAAAAACCTGAGGAATGACACAATTATTTTGGCATTTTAGAAAAATTGTTCTGATTGATATTGCAAGCAATGAACTAGAGCTTGGAAGAATTGAGGCAAAACTACCGGTCAAGAGTCTATAGCATATTAAATCAAGATTAAAAAGTGGCAAACACACCTGCACACACATCTCCCTCTTGTAGCAATAAAGCAATAATTTAAGTGAGAGATAATAAGTGCCTGAATTAAGTCATAATCAGAAGAGATGAAGAAGATAGACTATTGAGATAATTAGGAAGTAGACTCCAAAGGGTTTGGCTACCAATTAGATGTGGGAGGGAGGAAATGGAGCCAAGGATAACTCCTAGGCTTCTAACATGGGTGGTGGGTGGGTGGCCAGTGATAAACTGAGTTGAAGCAGAAAAGAATGCCACAGGAGCAGGTTAAAAGAGAATGAGTTTGATTTTGTACATGTTGGATTTGAAATGCTGGTGGAACAGTCAGCTGAAGCTGTGCAGGGGCAGTGAAGTGTTGGGTGTGGGTAAGGATCCAGGTATGGGCTGAAGAACACTGATTGAGAGTGATCAGCACGGTCGAAGCAGAGGCCAGGGATAAGATCACCCAAATACACTGTGCAGAAGGAGCAGGAAGTGAAACAAGAACATGAGTATACATGGGTTCAAGCACCAAACTTCCTATCGGTTATCCAGGATCCAGGCACGAACATATAACCACTCTAGGTATGTTAGACAGAGAGAATTTAATAAAATGAATTGATTACAAGGTGCTAAAGGGCAAGAAATACAAAAAGTAGGATGGTCCTAACAGCGTAAATTTTTAAAAAGTTGGTATTTGGAAATCAGAAGCTGCCATTGACCTTGAGGTGGAATTTGTAATCTATGCCTGCTACTGTCCTGTGGAAGACACTGTCATAGTTCTGATCTACTAAAAAGGTGTCACTTCTATTAAGGCTACTTAATAGTAGCCTTAGGCACTTCTGCCCAGGAGGCTAGAGTCCATGGTCACCTATCTTTCCTGCTGCTACATCTACCAGCAATTACTAGCAAATGTGACCCTGTTAGAGGCTAAAGCAGGAAGCTTCTCAGTTTCTCCTGCCTTCTGATATCTCACCAGTGCCTCCTGTTGGTAGAATCTAACAGGAAGCCAGCTGTCCTGGCTAGGAAATAAGTACCTGACTGACTCCAAGGCTGAGCAGTTAAATAAACAATACGGGAGGGTAGGTGTGGCACTGAGACAATAGATAATAACCTGTATACTGACACACCCTAATTTGTAAGAATCTGGTGGCACCAGAAGCATCAAGAGAGCTAAGAGAAGAACAAGGAGGAAGCAGATGAGAGAAATAAGGAGAGGTGATCCATGAAGGAGGGCAAGGCCAGCATTTCTGAATACTACTCAAAAATCGAGGAAGAACTGAAAAGTGTCCTTAGATTTGGTGATTATGAGATGGCTGACAAATTTATTGAGAGCAGTTTCAGTGTTGTAGTAGGAGTTGACTCCAGATTGTGGTGGGCTGAAAAGTAAGTGGGAGGTGAGGAAGAAACTGTCAGTGTATATGCTTCAAGTTTGATAGAGAAAAGAAAGACAGAAGGGGTGGGGGAAGAGGCAGTGAGAAAGCCCTATTGTAGCAATTAAATAATATGAGAAATCAATCTATGTGAATATGGTCTATCAGTGTTTCTGAGGCTTGATATTGAAAATTGATATCCTTTCTTTTTTTTTTTTTTTAGGAAGGCTGGAGTGTAGTGGCTAGTCACAGGTGCAGTCATAGCTCACTGCAAACTTGAACACTTGGGTTCAAATGATCCTCCTTCCTCACCCTACTAAGTAGCTGGGATCACAGGCACAAGACACTGCACCTGGCTTTATACCCCCTTTTAGTAAAGAAACAACATCAGTGATAACAGCAAAAAGTAAAACCCCAAACAACCCCATCCCATGACCTCCTAGATATTCTGCAATAGCAACACGTATGTCTGTGTATGTGTCTGTGTGGTGGAGACAGGGTGCCAGGGAAGTGGTAGGGCTTAGAAATCATTGTTAACACTCCAAAATACAAAAGTACATTCTCCCAGTGTCCCAACTTTTGTGGACTAACCCATCAGTGGTTCTGGCGATGGGAAGATTCAGGCCCCTTACAACAGTAGAAAAGAAGTTTATGAAACTACAAGGACTGTAGGGGGAGATATATGTCACACAGCCCTCTAGAGTTCAAACCAGGGACCAACAAGCTTTTCTGTAAAGAGCCAGATAAATATTTTAGGCATTGTGGGCTACCAGATCTCTGTCATGAGTGCTCAACTGTGGCATGAAAGCTTCCATAGGCAATATGTAAATGAAAGAGCATGGCTGTGTTCCTAGTTTCCTCCCACTTCTCAAGCAGCTCCTTCTCAGTCTTCTTCATAGACTCTTTTCTTTCAGCTACTCTTTAAATATCGGTGTTCCCCAGAGTTTTGTCCTCAGCCCTCTTTTTATTTATGGACACTAAAATTCTAATTTCATGTAATATTCATGTGTCACAAAATCTTTTTTTGCTTTTTGTCCCCCAACCATTTAAAAATGTGAAGACCATTCTTAGCTCTTAGACCATTTAAAAACAGGTGGTGGGCAAGCATTTGCTCACAGCCCATAGTCTGCTGAATGATGTTCTATGCATGTGGTCAGAATTGGGAATGAAAACCCCAAATAAATCCACCCTTCAAAGAAGAGCCCCAGTTCCCCTTATTATTGGGATGGCATGCAGTTAGTTAATCAGCACACTGTTACACCAGATTATTCAGAGGGAGATCTGGGGCT
Organism: Cephalopachus bancanus; assembly: GCA_027257055.1. Taxonomy (NCBI): domain Eukaryota; kingdom Metazoa; phylum Chordata; class Mammalia; order Primates; family Tarsiidae; genus Cephalopachus; species Cephalopachus bancanus. The sequence continues at coordinate 365,691 of JAPVLO010000549.1, read as the reverse complement.
TAAGAGCAAGAGAAAGTGGACTGAATGGGAAGGTTTTAGAATAGGTATAGCAGACACTGCAATTACTTTGAGTGAAACGAACAAGGAAAAGGGATCCAAGTTCTCCAGAGAACAGAGTATGGAGAAGACCAGAGAGGAGAAATAGAATTACCCTTCACCAAGACTATGGCAAGACATTAACTCCTTTCTCCCCTTCCATTATCCAGGTATAAATGGTAACAATCTCAAACATTTTCTTTTTTTTTTTGAGTCGGAGTCTCACTCTGTCGCCCAGACTGGAGTGCAGTGGCTGCTCCCGGCCACCGCAGCCTCGACCTGCTGGGCTCCGGCGATCCTTCCACCTCAGCCTTCCAAGCAGCTGGAACTACAGGCGCGCTACCACGCCTGGCTGATTTTTGACTTATTGCAGAGATGAGGTCTCGCCAAGTTGCCCAGGCGGGTCTCGAACCCGCGGGCTCAGGCAATCCACTCACCTCAGCCTCCCGAAGTGCTGGGATTACAGACTGTGCCACAGAGCCCGGCCAAGCTCAAACATTTATAACTACCCCTCCCTCTATGTAATCCTTCCTCCTGCCAGGACCTCCCAACCAACTCCATTACCAATATCTCAGGAATAGTCTCTAATCAGTTTGGGTAAGTAGTAATTATGAGCAAGAGAAGAGCAAGCAGCCACTTCTACACCATAGTAGTCCATAGTCTACTTTGTCATTAGCTATGAATGCCTCTGAAAATAATGGTGTAGCACCTGTAAATCCAAAAGGGCCTGGCTTTGTAACACTCGGTTCTTCCATCCCTTTTAAGTACTGCCCCATTTTTTCCCCCTGACAGAGTCAAATTTCTTGGAAAAAATCATGAGCAACGGTGGCCCCACTTTCATATTTGCCATTTAATCTTTAATGCTGAACAATGAAATTGTTCACCAATACTTCTGTGTTATTAAATCAAATGTACTCCTTGCGGTCTCTGCAACATCTGACACTGTTGGCCATACCCCCTCTTCTAAATTGGTCTAATTTTTGGCATCCCTGATGGCACTCTCTCCTAGATTTTTCCTCCTACTTCTCTGGCATCCCCTTTTTGGTCTCCTTTGGGGACTTCTTTCTTTCAGCTACCCCTTTAAGTATTGGTGTTCCCTGGAGTTCTGTTCTTAACCTTTATTCTTCTTACACTATACACTTGCCCTGGATAGTACCATTTACTCCCACGTCTTCAGTTACCACCCACTTGCTAATGTCTTCCAAGTTCACCTCTTCAGCTCAGATCCTACTCTGAGCTCTATATCACCCATATGCCTAGCTGTCTTGGGTCATGTCCACTTGGATGTTGTGCAACAGCAGTTCTCCAACTGTACTCTCCACAAGATAACAGTGTTCTTCAAGAAATAACTAATTTCCTTTGGATCTATGACTTTTAAAAGTTTATTTTCATTTATTTATTTATTTTGAAAGCAGGATTTATCGAGAGGACAGAAAAGCTCCCACAGTGGGAGGGGACCCAAGGAAGTTGCCCGTTTTCTTTTTTTAAAAAACTTTATTATGAAAAATTTCAAGCATACACAGAGGAGAAGAATCTAATAAATACCGAAGTACTCTCATCAATTTCAAAATATTTCAACATTCTAACATTTTCCATACTTATTTGATCTATTCTCTTGTTCTGCACACTTTTTTTTCTGGAGTATTTTAAACAAATTCTGTCACTACATTTTACCAGTAAATACTTCTAAGTGTATCTATGATAGATAACAGCCTTTCTTTTAACATAACTATAATACTATCACTACAACCAACAAACTTGAAAATAATTGCTTAGCTTCATTTAATCCAATCAGTGCATTTCTTCCAATTATCTAAAAAATGTCTAAATACTTTTCTTTCTAAGAGAGTAAATTTTAAAATAAAAAGCAGTGTCTTATAATTTTCTAACTGTGCCTTTGGTTAAAAAAATTGGTGGGTTTTCGATTTTATACTATGTCTCATAAACCTGTTGATGGTTCAATAATGAATTCTAAGCATTCTACAGGACAATAGTTTAGGAATTGCCACCCAGAATACATTTCTATCTCAAAATTTATAAAACTAAACTCATCACCTTCCTTCCCAATTTCTTCCAATTCCTATATTAAGATCTCAGTAAATAATGAGATTGTCCACTCAATCACCTGAGCTACAAATACAGAAGTCATCCTTGACAATTTCATCTTCCTCAAACCGTCCCATCCAATTGTTCTATCAATAATACCTTTCTAATCACTCTTGAACCTGTCCTTCCTTTTCTTTCTATTCCCACTGGTCCAGGCTCAAATGGTTTGGTTTATTTCCGGGATTATTGCAAGTTTCTTATAATTGATCTATCTCCAGTTTTATCATTTTCCACAGTGCTGCCAAAAGGATCTGTTCCTAAAGTGCATTTGATCATATTTATACTTTTGCATGAAAACCTTCAATGATTCTCCATCATTTGCTTTCCTTGTCATGAACTTTTATGATCTGAACCCTCCTTATCTACTTCTATCTGTTCTTTGAAATAAAATCTCCCCTCTCTCAGAAAGCCTTCTTTGAATCCAAAGTTGAGATCAGTGGCCTCTTCAGTATGTTTCCACGGTATGCTGTGCCTGCCATTATCATATTTTTACTGTATCATTATCTTCTATTTATATGTCTGCTTCACAGTTACCTTACTTCCACTGTAAGGTCCCTAAGGGATCATTTTCTTTTGTACATCTACCAAGAAGGCTCACCAAGTGACCACTCACTTGATGAACAAATGGGCTGCTGGTCACTGAAGGTGTTGAAGCTGAGACTGGAAGTATGAGATGGTGATGGATTGTGCCTTCTGATACAGGTATTTCAACCGTAAATCTTATCAGGCATGTCAATGGATCATTCTACAAATACCTCCACCTCTACTGCCTTTCCTTGCATCCCACCACCCTTCCCATCCATTCTAGGCCCTTTCCAAGCTCCTTGCCAACTACAGTTTTCTTCCTACTCCTTGCCATGTCTTACTTCAGAAAGCAAACCTAGCCATCCAGCTCCCACATTTACCCTCATTCCAAGCTCCATATATCCTTTCATATCCATATTTATCCTTACCTTTTAGCCACATTACTATGATGTAGCAATTCTCACAAGGTGGACTCTATTACTCTAATTTTATTTATATATATATATACATTTCTTTTTTTTTTTGAGTTGGAGTCTCACTCTGTTACCCCGACAGGAGTGCAGTGGCCGCTCCCGGCCACTGCAGCCTTGACCTGCTGGGCTCCGGTGATCCTTCCGCCTCAGCCTTCCAAATAGCTGGAACTATAGGCGTGCGCCACCACACCCAGCTAATTTTTGATTTATTGTAGAGATGAGGTCTCACCAAGTTGCCCAGGCAATCCACTCACCTCAGCCTCCCAAAGTGCAGGATTACAGGCTGAGCCACCGAACCCGGCTTACTCACATTATATAAATAAGAAAACAAGCCGGGCTCGGTGGCTCAGCCTGCAATCCCAGCACTTTGGAAGGCTGAGGTGAGTGGATTGTCTGAGCCTGCGGGTTCGAGACCCGCCTGGGCAACTTGGTGAGACGGCATCTCTACAATAAATCAAAAAATTAGCCGGGCCCAGCAGGTCGAGGCTGCGGTGGCCGAGAGCGGCCACTGCACTCCAGTCTGGGTGACAGAGTGAGACTCCAGCTCAAAAAAGAAAGAAAGAAAGAAAGAAAACAGTGGCTCAAAAAGGTTCACTGATGTAGTTATTTAGCAAATATTTACTGGCCACATTCTATGTGCCTGGTAGTATACTGTGCATCAGACACATGCTATAATCAAACTTAAAGTCTAATGAAAATAAAAACACATTAAACAAATAAATATACAAATATATAAAAACAAATTGTAAAAGGTACTATAAAGGAAAGGAATTGAGAGCCATAAGAGTGACTAACTGGAGTGGGGAACCAGCAATACTGGCATGTGATCTGAAGGGGAAAGAGGAGTTAGCCAGGTGAAGAATGGGAGGCAGAGCATTCCAGCAGAGGGAACAGCATGGGTGAGCCCCTGAGGAAAGCAATGGCTGGTTCAAGGAAATGAAGGAAGACCAGTGTGGCTAGAACATAATTAGAGAGTAGGAGAGGACAGCAGATGAGGCCAGAGGAAAGCAGAGGTAAGACCATGTGAGACTTAAGGACCACAGTGAGACGTTTAGGTTCTCTTCTGAGTGCAACTAACTTTGATGCCATAACTACCTTATTTCTTCTCTTGGATGCATGCTAGGTTTCTAACTGACCTATCTTCAGTCTCTCTAAAGTCACTCTACAGTAGTCAAATAAATAAAATAAATCCTACAACTAAATCTTCCTACAAAGGTCTCTCTTCCCTTACCTCTCAAAAAACATAAATAACTGTCTCCTTTCTACTGTACTCATTTTCAGTGACTTGACCTGGGGTTTCAGGTCTCCCATATTCGGGATTCTAGTCCAGAGTACGGATTAAATAAATCCAAAGGGCTGGGCATGATGGCTTATGCCTATAATCCCAGCACTTTGGGAGGCTGAGGTGGGAGGATTGCTTGAGCCCAGGAGTTCGAGACCAGTCTGGGAAAGATAGGGAGACTTCATCTCTAAAAATAAAAAATTAGTTGGGTGTGGTGGTGCACACCTATAGTCTCAGCTACTCAGGCTGAGGAGGATTACTTAAGCCTAGAAGCTGGAAGCTACAGTGAGCCATAAACATGCCATTGTACTCCAGCCTGAGACCAAGTGAGATCCTGTCCCTATAAATAAAATACAATGAAAATAAATTCAATAAATATTCCTATGGACGAGCTCGGTGGCTCAGCCTGTAATCCCAGCACTTTGGGAGGCCGAGGCGAGATTGCCTGAACCCGCGGGTTCAAGACCCGCCTGGGCAACTTGGTGAGACATTGTCTCTACAATAAATCAAAAACTAGCTGGATGTGGTAGCACATGCCTGTGGTTCCAGCTACCTGGAAGGCTGAGGCGGAAGGATTGCCGGAGTCCAGCAGGTTGAGGCTGCGGTGACCGGGAGCGGCCACTGCACTCCAGTCTGGGCGACAGAGTGAGACTCCAACTCAAAAATATATATATATATATTCCTATGAAGATAGTTCTTACATCCTCTCTCAAAAAATTTAAATAGCTCTCTCCTTTCTTTTATGTTTAGTCTTAATTACTTGGTATAAGTTTTCAGATCCCTCATACTCTGTATTCTACTCTCAGACTGAAATTGCTGTCCAATGCCAGTAATGACCTTCAATTACCAACCCAGTGAGTTTTTCCCCCTTCACACCTATCTACATGGTTTCACTTCCTCATTCAAGCAAAACAAGAGTTTTCAACCTGCAGTCTACATACCACAGAATTCAGAGGTCTAATCCTAGCCAGAGCAATTAGGCAACAGAGAGAAATAAAGAACATCCCAATCGGAAAGGGGGAAGTCAAACTGTCCTGTTTGTAGACAACTGATTTTATATACAGGAAACACTAAAAGTTCCACACAAAAAACTCTTAGAACTGATAAACAAATTCAGCAAAGTTGCAGGATATGAAATTAACATTAAAAATCAGTGGCATTTTTAGACACCAACAATGAACTAGTGGAAGAAGAAATCAAGAAAGTAATCTCATCCATAATAGCTACAAAAAATAAAATAAAACACCTAGGAATAAATTTAACTAACGAAGTGAAAGAACTCCACAAGGAAAACTATAATACACTGATGAAATAAGTTGAAGAATTTTAAAAAAGGAAAGATATTTCATATTCATGAATTGGAAGAATTAATACTGTGAAAATAACTATATTACCAAAAGCGACCAACAGATTCATTGCAATTCCTATCAAAATACCAATGAGATTCTTTACAGAAATGAAAAAAAATCCTAAAATCCATATGTAACCAAAGAAGAACCCAATAGGTCAAAGCAATCTTGAGCAAAAAGAACCAACCTGGAGGCATCACACTATCTGACTTCAGAATACACTACAAAGCTATAGTAATGAAAAGAGCATGGTACTGGCTGGCATAAAAAGAGATATATAGACCAATGAATAATATAGAGAACACAGAAATAAATACCTGTTGACAGTCAAATACTTTTTGACAAAGGTGCCAAGAACATTCAGTGAGGAAAGGACAATCTCTTCAATAGATGGTGCTGGAAGATTCCCCCTACATTCTCTCCCATCCATCCCTTCACATCCTCTGTCTCCTGTCCATCTCCCCCATATCCTCCCATCCATTCTTCCTATAGTCCTCTTCCCATACATTCCCCTCATCTAAAATAAACAAATAAATAAGGAAATAAAGTTGGAAAAACTGGATAGCCATATGCAGAAAAATAAAACTAGATCCTATCTCTCATCATATATAAAAACCAAATAAAAAGTAGATTAAAGATTTAAATGGAAGACCTGCAATTATAAAACTACTATAAGAAGACATTAGAGAGAGCAATTCAGGTCCCCTCCTGCTGTGGGAGGTTTTCTGTCTTCTTAATAAATCTTACTTTCTCACTTTCCAGTTGTCCGTGTTCCTAAAAAAAAAAAAAAAAAAATTAGAGAAACACTTAGGACTTTGGTCTGAGCAAAGATTTTTGTGTAAGACTTCAAAAGCACAGGCAACAAAAGCAAAAATAGACACATGGGGTTACATCAAGCTAAAAAGAGACAATCTACAGAATAGGAAAATATATTTGCAAACTATTTATCTGACAAGTGATTAATAACCAGAATATGCAAGCAACTCAAACAACTCAACGGCAAAATAAATAATCCCATTTAAAAATGGGCAAATGATCTGACCAGACACTTCTCAAAAGACATACAAATAGCCAACACACATATGAAAAAATGCTATCATTAATCATCAGGGAAATGCAAATCAAAAACACAATGAGATGTCATCTCACCCTAGTTAAAATGGCTATTATCAAGAAGATAAAAATAATAGATGCTAGTGAGGATTCAGAGAAAGGAGAATGCTCATATACTGCTATTGGAAATGTAAATTAGTACAGCCACTATGAAAAACAGTATGCAAGTCCCTCAAAAAACTAAAAATAAGCCGGGCTCCATGGCTCAGCCTGAAATCCCGCGCCTTTGGGAGGCTGAGGTGAGTGGATTGCCTGAGCCCACGGGTTCGAGACCCGCCTGGGCAACTTGGCGAGACCTCATCTCTACAATAAATCAAAATGAGTCTGGTGTGGTAGCGTGCGCCTATAGTTCCAGCTACTTGGAAGGCTGAAGCAGAGTGAGATTCCGACTCAAAAAAAAAAAACAAAAAAACCTAAAAATAGATTTACTCTATGATCCATCAATCCAATTGCAAGGTATATATCCAAAAGAAAAAAAATCAGTACATCGAAGAGATATCTGCATGCCCATGTTTGTTGCAGCACTACTTACAACAGCAAAGACATGGAATCATCCTAAATGCCCATCAATGAGTAAATAGATTAAGAAGATGTGATACATACACACACACACACACACACACACACACAATGGAATACTACTATTCAGCCATAAAAAGAACAAAATTTTGTCATTTTCAGCAACATGGATAGAAGTGGAAGTCATTATGTTAAGTGAAATAAGCCAGGCACAGAAAGAAAATATCACACGTTTTCACTCATACGTGGGAGCTCTAAAAGTTGATCTCAGGTCAGGCATGGTGATAACACCTGTAATCCCAGCAGTTTGGGAGGCTGAAGTGGGAGGATCCTTTGAGGCCAGGAGTTCGAGACCAGCTGGGCAGCATAGTGAAACTCCATGTCTATATAACAACAACAATAAAAGCTGACCTCATGGAGGTGGAGAGTAGAATGATGGTTATCAGAGGCTAGGAAATGTGGGTGGGGGGATAAAGAAAGATTCATAAAGGCAACAAAAATATAGTTAGATAGAAGGAATAAGTTCTAGTACTCAATAGCACAGCAGGGTAACTATAGTTAACATTAATTTACTATATTATTTCAAAACAGCTAGAAGAGAAGATTTGAAATATTTCCTCTACAAAGAAATTATAAATGTTTGAGGTGATGAATATTTTATAATTATACAATTATACATTGTATGTGTGTATCAAAATACCACATATACCCCATAAATATGCACAATTATTACGTGTCAATAAAAATGTTTTTAATTTAAAAAATTCAGAGATCTGAACTTGGACGGAATTTTTTTAAAGTCATCTTTATTTTCAATAAATAATAAATTTAATTTTATGAATATAAAACATAAATATAGAATTTAATGTTTATGAATATAGAATTTAGTCTTCTAAATATAGAAAAGATTTGTACTAGCAGTACCTGTAATACTGTCATCAATAGAAAACATCAATTAACATTTTCATATCACATTACAGTTGTTATAGAAATCTCAAAATAATTCTTTTTTCAACAATGGGAGTTGTTAAATCCAGTAAATCATGCTATTTAATGTATCAGTAAAGAAACACTGTATTGCATTAATACAGAAACACATACTACTAGTTCATCACACATTCTGTAACTACAGTAGTCCCCCACTTATCCACAAGAGATAGGTTGCAAGAATCTTAGTGAATGGTTGAGACCAAGAATGTTACTGAACCTTATATATACATACTATGGTTTTTCCTACACATAGATGCCTATGATAAAGTTTAATTTAAATATCAGGCACAGGAAAAGATTAATAATAATTATAATAAGATGGAACAATTATAATAATATATTGTAATGAAAGTTATGTGAATGTGGTCTCTCTCTCTCTCTAAATATCTTAATGTACTTATTTTCAAACTGGGGTTGACCTTGGATAACTGAAACCACAGAAAAGTGAAACTGTAGATAAAGGGGACTGTTGTATTTTGATAACCATAGTTTATATTTTATATTATCATTTACAAATATTATTGTCAGTAAAAGTCCAAAGGTTTCATCAAACTGCCAAACAAAGTCCAAGGCACAAAAAAGCTTGAGAACTCAAAATTTAGTCATTCATTCAATGGGCATGAAATCCTCACTGAAACCATCTCTGGTTCTATCTTCCTCGAATTGTGTTGCTCTGCTTCTCTTTGTCTGGTGCTCTTCCATTGGTGCCACTTCCTATTCTTGTTTTCTATATGAGGATCTAATCCATAACTTAATCCTTGACCCTAAACTAAATTCTGTTTTATACTTTCTCCCTTATAAATCTCTCAACTTTTATGGCTGATTCAAACATCACCTCAAAGTCTCTGCAAGATGAAAGGAGAATAATAACAAAAAAAGATGATTCAAATAGACTTTCCCTAATATTTTTTTTTCCAGTTCAATCCTGGATCTTTAACTCCCTACTGTGCCTAGCAGCCAGGATAACATACCATCCAGAGGCAGCTAAGTTCAAATCCTAGCTCTGCTACTTATCAAAAGTGCAACCTTAGGTAAATTATTTAACATCTGCTATGGTTTGATTGCCCCCTCCAAACTCATACTGAAGTTCATTGCCATTTTGATGGTATTAAGAAGCAGTATCTTTATGAGGTAATTAGTCATGAGGGAATAGATTAGTGCTGTTATTGTGGAAGTGGCTTCCCAATAAAAAGGATAAGTTCTGGCCCCCATTCTCTGTCTCATGTGCCCATCTGCCCTTCCACCATGGGATAATGCAGCACAAGGCTCTTGCCAGATGCCAATGCCATGCTCTTAGACTTCACAGCCTCCAGAACCGTGAGCCCAATTAACTTCTATGATTTATAAATTACCTACTCTGTGGTATTCTGTTATAAGCAGCAGAAAACAGACTAAGACATCTCTTGCTTCAGTTGTATCATATGAAAAATGTAGGATGATAAAAGTAGTATCAACTTTACAGGGTAACATGAATTAAAAGAGTTAATACGCATAAAGCACTTATAACAGTACCTGACACATTTTAAGTACTCAATAAATATTAGCTATCACCAATCATATCTCCTTCTAAGCTCGAACATTTTTATTTGAAGTTTATAAAGACATACAGTGCTAACTACGAAGACAGAAATCCTATCTAACAATAGAATTCCTATCATACAACAGAATTCCAATCAAGTCATTGTTCAAACTTTTAGTGGCTCCCCACCAGATCCAAACTGAACAGCACTAGAAACCCTCCATAATGTGGCCTCCATAAATACATTTACCTTCCAGTTTTCTGTTCTGCTCTACTTCTTGTAGTTCATGTTCTGGCTAGAATGAACCATACTGCTATCTGTGAAAACAACCTGTGCTGTTCTGCTTCCATCTTTCCTCGCACCATTCCAATGTCTCAGATATGTACCTAAAGGCAAGATTACTCCCCAATACTATAGGTGGTGTCCATAATCCATATACATTGCAATCTTACCTAAGTTACATATTTACTTAGGCATCAATTCACTTCAGCATTTGCTCAATTAGTGAGCACCTCATATTGGCCAGGTACCATGCCAGGACTTTAAATAAATAAATATATATATACATATATATGTATTAATTTATATACATATATGTATATATATACATACGTACATATCACACACACACACACACACACACACACACACACACACACACACACACATATATAAATTAAAAAAGGAATACAACTTGGCCCTGCTCTCAAGATCAAAATCCAGCAGTGGAGAAAGAAACATGTAATCATATAAATGCTATTCACTGTGGAAAGTATGATCATAAGAGGAAGGGATAACAAAGAATGAGCAGTTTGGGAGGTAAGAGGAAGATTTTCAGAGATGTTGCTATTTGGGCTCAGATAAACTGAGGAAAAGTCAATTAGAGAATGCACATGTGTAAACACAGAAGCATGAAACAAAATGATGTGTCTGGGAAATAGTTCTGTATAGCTGAGGTATAGGGCCCAAGAGGAAGTAGCCAGACATGAGCCTCGAAAGGTAAGCAGACCTTTCTGGCAAGCACAAGAATTTGGACTTCATCACATAGTCAATGAAGAATTTATATAGGGTTTAAACAATGGCACATGGCTAGTTATATTTCAGAAAGCTTGCTCACGGCAGTATTGTGGCAGAGAGGAAAGTTTAGAGCAACACTGGCCAACAGAACTTTCTGCAGTGACAAAAATGTTCAATAATCTGGGTTGTTCCATATGACAGCCACTAGCTACATGTGGCTATTGAGAACTTAAAAATGCTGTTAGTGTAACTCAGGAGCTAAATTTAAAATTGTATGAAATACTTTAAATTTAATTTAAATCCAAATAGTCACATAAAGCTAGTGGCTACTGTGCAGCGCTAGAGATAAGGAACCACCTAGACTGTTGATGTAGCTCAGATGATAGAACTAGCACAGAAGTATGATTCAGTAGACACATGAGAGGCAAAATGATAAGAGTCAGGTGCATGAGAAAAGGAAATCAAGAATGAGCTCCCAGATTCCAGGCTTTGTGACTGCCATTACTTAGGATAATACAAGAGAAAGTGCAGATCTACAGTGTATACAGATTACATCAATTTTGAACATGTTTAAGTAGCAGTAGCCTCCCTGTGACTCATTTGGGGGAAGCGAGGATAGGGAGGGATCTGGAAGCAGTGATTTTTCAGAATGCAGGGAATAAACGAGATGCTTACGAAAGCTGTCTGACCTGAAGACACAGATTTGAGAGTCTTTGCGCCACTGAGTGAGATTACCTAGAGAAACAAACAGGCATAATCCTGGTAAACATCAACACATAGGAAGGGGCTAAAGAAGAATTCACAGAAGACTGTCAAACAGTTAGATAAGTAGGAAAAGAAATAGGTGAGACTGGTCACAGAAATCAAGGATATAGAAAATGTCAAGAAGGAAGCACGATCAAATGTCAATTGCTTCTGACAGGTCAAATAAGGTGAAAACTGAAAAGTGCTTCCTGACTTTGCCAATTAGGAAGTTCTTGATGACATCTGCCAGAAAAGTTTTCGATAGAAGCCTGACAGAAATGGGTTGAAGAATGGGGATGGGAAGAGATAAGGAAAAGAAAGATAATTTAGATGGTAAGTATACTTTTAATTTGAGGTCTTGGTTGTTCAAAGGAGCTGTGAGATAAATAAATCTACAGGGAGTATGATATTGAAAGGGTTTTTTCTTTTGGGGGCTGAGAAACTAAAACGGATTAGTTAAAAAGGCGGAGGATAGCTGTAGGGTAATAGAGAAGGTTGCTCAGGTTACCAGTAAAGGAATTTCCTTCAACCAAAGGGGAGATCCCCAGTAAAATGGGAAAGGGATACACACATGGCCCGTTTGCAGATAGGAAGTCACAAGTTCTCTGACAAGTTGGCCTTTCTGTTCTGACAGGTGATACCTGTTGGGGGGAGAAGATATTAAGGACTGCAGAATGAAAAATCTATACAGTACCATACGCCGAGAAATCAAAGGAGAGATTATCTTTAAGGACATCAAAGGATTGCTTTAGGTGGCAACAGAATCACTATAATATTTTATGTTAACAATCCCTAAATTGTTACGGGAGGTATTCAAGATTGTGAGTAGAGGGCAAAGCTTTAGGAGTATAAGAGTTTTTGCTTAAATGGTCCACCACGAGATCCGAAGAGTCAAGGGACTGACAGGTCTCAACGAAAAAGTCTAGGGTAGATGCAATGGACATAAAAGGTTGTCAAGCTGCCTAAGACCCGAATAAAACGCCCACATCTACGGTCCGCACCTCATCTCCCGCGCCGCAGGCACCACAAGGGCGATAAACTCCCTTTCCCGCGGTCGAACCACACATACTCTACCAGGTGAGGGGCCCCACCCTGCAGACCGTCACATCTCCAGATCCAGGCCCCATTCTCCTTCACTGATAACAGCTCTGCAGCGCGAATTATCATGGCCTGCTGGACTATTAGGACTTGCCACCAGCAACTTACACGGGCGGAGGAAGAACCAAGCCCGGCCGCCCGGAGCCGCCCTGCGAGGCCGAAGGCAGTGGGGGAGGGGCCGTTGAGGCAGGAGGTCGGCGCGCGGCCCCTGCTGCCGCCCCACCCACTGCGCGCGCTCGGAGCGCAGCCCCGGGAGCTGCAGGTCTGGCCCGGACGCCTGCGCACTACGGCTCTCCCCGCGGCCTCCAGCACCCTTTTCCCCTCCCCCAATCCGGTCGCACCCTTGCGCCTGCGCAGTGTGCGTTCTGGGGCTGCGGCAGCCATGCTGAACCCGTACCGAGAGGCGAGTGGGGGGGACAGAGTCGACGACAGCGGGATAGGAAGCCGGGGACAAGAAGCAGCAGCTACATTAGAGCGCTGTGGGTCTCGAGATATAGGCCTGGGCCATGCGGACCCTTTGGCCCCTTGCACGACCCCCAGAAACGTTCGCAAAACTGGCCCTCGTGGCTGGGGGGGGGAGAGGGCTGCGGGCACGTGACCCGGGTCAGCCAATCTGGGTGCTGCTGACGTGGCCGCGCGGCCCCGCTGCTCTCCCCACCCCCCAGGTGGGTCGGGAAGGGAGGGGCTGGGGGCTATACCCCCTCCCCCAATGCAGCCTCGTTTTCCGGGGGGGTTAGCACCCCGGATTACATCCTCCCCCCGTTTCAAGCCAAGGGCAACAATGGATCCCCCTGGAAGATTACAGGATCCAGGTGAGAAGGGGCCATGGGGGGGGCGGAGGTGTTGTCATTTACGTGCTTAACCAATGGTGGGGAGTCCGGGAAGGGGATTCTTGGGGTTCAGAAAAGAATTCTGAGGGTGGGAAGATTTGTCCTTCAAACATTTTACAGCCAATGGGAGCGTGAAGGGGGGCGAGCGGGAGAGGGCCACTCTGAGGGGGAGGGGAATGGCCAACCTCATGCCTCCATACCAATTGGAGGGCACAGGGGTGAGGGGGTGGTGTGTCCCCTCCCGTTCCATTCGTCCCTTGGGGGTACAGCAGCCTGGGAGCCAGGTGAGAAGGGATCCTTTTGGCGGCCGAGGGAGGGGTGACCTGGAGGTGGGCTGAGGAGTGGGAGTGGTGGCTTGTACCTATTACTCGTAGATGTGAATGCTTTTAGGTTGTGAACTGAAGTCGTTCCCAGGCGCCAACTTCCTTTCTCCCCAGAGCCTCTGGAAGGAGCATTTCTGTGCTCCCATTGTGTCAGCGGTAGGAAGCTCACAGCCATATCACATGGCATGCTGGAGGTTAACGCTTCGAGTTTCTTATCGAGTTTGTGTGCCTTCACGTGGACGCGGCCCGTGGGGCCTTCTGCATAAACCTTCGTTGCGCCTGTAGGGTCTTCCCTGAGCACATGTCTACTCCAGGCTGGGGGTACTTCCAAGCTGAAAGCTTGGGGTCTGCTTAGGAGCAGAAACCAGGCCCAATGTGGGTCGTGGGAGGGGTGCAGAAAGCATGGCCTGAGACAGGAGGGGGAGGCTGGGGACCTGGAAGGATTTCACAGCTCCCAGGGTTTCAGGTTTCTCCAAGGTGGCCTCTTGCAATGCCGTCTTCGTCCCTTCCCCCCGTCCGGAACAGTCCTCTCCCTGTGTTCTGCGGGGGAGGGAGCGGAAAGGAGGGAAGAGTTACTTTTCCAAATTACTGAGTAGCAGTAACCTCCCCTGTGACTCATTTGGGGGCAGGGAGGATAGGGAGGGATCCGCGAGCAGTGATTTTCCGGAATGCAGGGAATCAACGAGAGTAATGTCTGGCTGCCTTTTTCCTTTCTAATGCCCAGTATTTTCCCAGCCTCCGGAGTTTTTCTTCCCTGGCCGGCCCCCCGATGGGCCTCTGTCCTGACCCGCAAAGCCCTGGTGGAGAAAGGCAGATTGGGAGGCTGGGCCACTAGGGGGAGGGGAGAAGGCCTCTGCAAAGTTGCTGTGTCATTGCCCTCCCTGCTGCAGCCTCCCGGGCGGGGCCGCGTGGACTTCTGGGGGCCAGGGCCCGACCCCTGGCGGGGGGAAGGGGACTGGTTTTCCCGACGCTCAGTTACCCCCGCGGGGTTTGCCCTAGTCGTGTGGGCAGGAAGACGGGAGATTGGCGGCCATTTTAGGCGCAGTAACCGAGGTTCGAGCTGCAGGGCTACTGCGAAGGAGGGAGGTTGGCGTGGTTGGCGCTCCAGGGCCTAGGCCCTTACGAGCTCTTTCTGGGGGAGGGGGAGTCTTATACTCTTTCACCCACGTTAATTTTTTTTTCCGAGAGACGCGTACAAGTTTTTCTCTGTAGGTAGCGAGGGAGGGGGAAATGGGGAAGGGGACGCCCCGCCAAACCCAGATAGTTTTCGGGTGTGGGAAATCCTTTCACTCTCCTATAAGGAGGCGGGGCGGAAGGACCTCAGAGATGCTTTAGAGATCCTGACCTTGGCCTCTGCTTCTTTATTCATGCAAAGTCTGCACCCCTATTCGGATAGCCAAATTATGAGGCCGACTTAGTTGGGGGGAGGGGGCGAAACAGCTCCCAAAATGGCTCCTGCCCCTCCTCGGAGGCGGACGGCCCGGGGGGAGGGGAGGAGGGGAGAGAAGGAGGGGGAGGGCTAGTCTGAGCCGCAGCCGCCGCCTCCTCCGCTCGCCCTCCTCCCTGGCGCTGACCGATGGACGAGCCGCTCCGTGGGGAGGACTCCGGACCCTGGTGGGGGGATGGGGGTGTTCTTTCGCCCCCGTGGCGAAGGGACTCTTAGAGGGGGGTACGAGTCCGCCCTGACGAAGGGGGATGTGGAGTGTGAGGAAAGGTCTGAGCTTGCCTGGAGGGGAAAGGTGTTTTCCCTAATTCGCCCCTCGCAGGACTTGCTCTTCCGCTGAGCCAGGCGCCGGAATGAAGTTTGGGAAAGAGGTGAGATGGATTGCCTTTACGGGGTAGATGGATGCGTTTGGAGACTTTGCAACCACCTTAGGGCTGTTAGGGCGGCCAAGGTTTTTTCGAGCGGACGGATATTCATGTTGGCAACTGAAGGTATGAGTGGAGAGGAACCGGAAAGATGTTTGGGCGTGCAAGTTTGGGGGTCGTTTTGTAGGTTTGGTGACCTTGATAAGCCTTCAGGACTTAACAGATAAGTGGATGAGGGTTTTGCCTTTGTCTTTCTATTGTTTGTTCTTGGGGAGGGAGAAGGATCTTAAGACTGTGGCAAGCCTGTGTTGTCGATTGTGTAGCATAGAAATGTTAGGTCCCTTCGTGGCTACATTCTGAAGCCTTTCAGCTGCTCGCCAGAGGAGCAGGCCGCGGCTTCTAAGATGGCGTCTTCTTTCTCGTTTCAGATTGTTCGCGGCCGCGGTCTTACTGCGGAGAACCACCATCCGTTGGGCGCCTTGCGGCCACACCCCTGAAGAGCAGAGGCCGGCTACGCCCACACGACCCCTCCCGTCCCTCTGCCGGTCTGGCCAATGGAGGAGCTACGAATGGCACGACCTGCCCGAGCTTGGCAGCCTCCGGTTGCACCGTGCTTGGAAGCTTGGGAGGACTTTGTTGGAAGGGGAGGCGGGAAGAGGGTTCTGGGGCGATGGCTCCTGCACCCCTTCCAGCCTCCCTCTTTCCCTGGAGTCGCGGAACCACAGCCCAGCCAATTGGCTCAGAGATGTGGCGGGTTGCCACTTCCCTATGGGTCTATGCGGCACTCTTTGCCTGGTGACTGACACTTTGGAAATGAGCTTATGACGTCATCGCTTCGGTCGGCCAATAGAAAAAGCTCCCGCGGACAAGTGTTCCTCCCCCTCCGGCTCCGCTTCTTCACGCGCGTGAGCGAGCGAGCGCGCGCGGAGGGGGTGGGGGAAATCTCGAGCTGGGTGGCGCGCATGAGCAGCGAAGCTCCTCCCCCCTGCCTATATATAAAGGGCTGGCGCGGGGCTCCGCGGCGCCATTTCGCGCTGGAGTGGAGCAGCCTCTAGAACGAGCTGGAGGATTCTGCCTACTGATACACAGCCTTCGAGTCGTCCGGGGCCGCCCTTACAATCCACGTCCATCCGCTTGGAAATGGCCTTCGTCTCGGCCTATGACCGGTCCCGGCGGACAGTACAGACCCTATAGAAGCCCCCGAAGCTCCCCTTTTTCGGGCCCCGCCCAATCCTCGGAGTCTGTCCTCCCCCTCTACACCGCCCTCAAGAGGATTTCAAAGATGGAGGCGGCGGCTCCCTAAACCACTTTTCTTGTTCATCCGCCTCCATCCGAGATTGAAACGGGACCTCGTCCTCCCCAGACGGTCCCGACAAGAAGAGGGGATCCTTGCAGATCATCAGCGGGCTATATTGGCGACGGTGTCTGGGATCGGAGACCGTCTTTGGGTTTGAAGAGTCAGTCCCCCTTTTGCTCGCCCGCCTCAGCTGAGGCCGCCGCCATTTTCTTGCTGTCCGCCGCCTGCGGAGCGCGCCAAGCTGCCCGGAGCTCTTGGAGAGACCCTGAATTAGAGACTGCATTCGTGCCGGCCGGCCGGGGGGGGTTGTCGCCTGGAGGGCCAAGAGCAACGACCCCCCCCCACTTCCCGGGTTATGCTGGACCGGGCAGTGAGGGGAACCGAGGCCATCCGGACTTTGCGCGGCTGAGGGCAGCGCCGGTTCCCTGCGGTCAAGATGCTGCAAAACGTGACTCCCCACAACAAGTACGTCTCCGCGAGCCGCGCGCGTGTGGAGGGGACGTTGGGCGGCGGGACGCAGTGTCCGGAGAGTACGGAACGACTCCAGCGCGCTGCTTTTTTGCAGCGCAGCTGTTGACTCGGGCTCGCGGAGGGGGTTGAGCAACGGTTTTGGAACGGTGGCGGCGGTCCAGTTAGTGCGTATGAGGGAATACAGGTTGTCAGTTTACACACTACTGTCGTGGCAGAGTCTTAACCGAGTCAGGCAGAGCTAGTTTGGCGGTGGGATGCAGTGGGGTTGGACAGTTTCCTAAGTGAACAGATCCCGCGTTTAGTGGGCCTGGTGTCTAGCGGCAGTTTGTCATAGCCTTTTGGGGGGAGTTCGTGGCCACCTCTAGTGTCATGTAGGGTTGCCATGGCGATAGAGCTTCAGAGATTGGTAATGGGGATTCCCAGAGTAGGGTAGACGATCACTTCTAGCCTGTAGCTTCTTACTGTCTAGGGTATATCATTAAATCCCTTGTAGTCTTTCAGTGTCTAGGTCGGTTGCTTGTACGTTTTGTTTGTTGATGGGATTGTTCATAACGTTGAGAGTTTCAGGGCAGGAGGGTGGAGGTGGGCTCTCCGGTTCAGTCTGCGATGTAAACAATGAGATTTTCACGTAGTGTCTAACATCTTAGGAGGTGGGAAAAAGCCAATCCGGAGGCGCACCAGAGCGACTGTAAGTGAGCCACCGTTGGCTTTTAGTCTCCAGATTTGATGCTACAGTGGGAACAATTAGTGAGATCGTATTTTGTAGCGGCGTGAGCATCGGGGGCTCTCTTAGGAGCGGGCTTGCTGACCTTGGCCGCTTGGGCAGCTGCTTTTTTAATTCCTTGGAGGGAGGAGACTTTATTTTGGTGCAAATAATTTGGGTGCTGGCGGCTGAGTTACTCTAGGCAGTGAAGTCCGACAAATGCTTTCTTGTCTGAATTGGTTCTTGAGCGAATATGGTTCTTCTGTTGGATTTCTAGTTCACGTTCTGCTTTGGCGTTAATTACCCAGTGCTTGTGGAGGATCTTGATGTCTTTTATGCGGATGGACTGTTAGTGGCTCATCAGCATTTTATGAAATTTTTGTCCCCAACTTGCTCTCTTCCTCTTTTCACCAGCTTTTCTCAGGCTCAGCCACCATGGCAACCAGCAAACCTCTAGTGTAATCTAGTGAGGAGGAAACTTGGGGTTTGAGTTTCTCAGCTCCACCTATTTTGTTTAAGCCCCTTCCCCATAGGGCTGTAGTTTCAGGTGTCGTGCCATATAAGAAATTGTCTTGAGAGTTTTTATTGTTATTTACTAACGAGAACAGGTACAACTCCTGAGGTGGAACCTGGATAGGTGTAGTTAAAAAATGCATGGGGGGCAACGATAAAGAGCTCCATGGATTGTTTAGGTGTTCGTTCTTGTTGAGAACTACTTGTGTAAGCTTAACTACCTCACTAGGGCCAAAGCCTGCATTCATCAGGGACAAAGTGCAAATGCACCACTTGTTCCTGATTTGCACGGGACTACCACATCTAATTTTGTTTCCCATTTTTACAGGCTCCCTGGGGAAGGGAATGCAGGGTTACTGGGGCTGGGCCCAGAGGCTGCAGCGCCAGGGAAAAGGATTCGAAAGCCCTCCCTGTTGTATGAGGGTTTTGAAAGCCCCACAATGGCTTCAGTGCCTGCTTTGCAACTGACCCCTGCCAACCCGCCACCTCCGGAGGTATCCAATCCCAAAAAGCCAGGACGAGTTACCAACCAGCTGCAATATCTACACAAAGTGGTGATGAAGGCTCTGTGGAAACATCAGTTTGCATGGCCATTCAGGCAGCCCGTGGATGCTGTCAAACTGGGTCTGCCGGTGAGTAGAGATACAGGAGTGGGGAGGTATGGGAATGAGCAAGAATGTGTGTGAATGGGGGTGGGCTGCTTAGTATAGGTGCTGCGGCCCCTAGGGAGTTCCCATTTCTCCTCTGTAGGTCAGATAGCCACCAGATTTCTGGATTTTTGGTCCTTTGTGATTGATCCAACCGCTTGCTATCACTATCTTTGGCATCTTTTAATTGTGCCCTCCATGTGTCCTTCCTTAACTTTTGTGCCCTGGCTCCATTTTACAGATTCCCACCCCAGGTTGGGAGAGGACCACGGTGGCCAAAATTCTTAGCTTCTTCCTTTCCCTCACGCAGCCCATGGATAGCCAACCCCAGAGGTAATGTCACAGGTTGGGAAGTTTGCAGAATGGGTGGGAGCTGGGTGGTTAGAGAAAGTAGGGATCCCCTTTGGATGTTAAGAATCCTATTCATTTTTTTGTCCTGTAGTTTAACTGGGGCCGCAGTTAGGGAACTATATTCCTTTGATGCACAGGGTGTGTGTGTGGGTGTGTGTATGTGTTGGGGTCACCAGTTTCCTTAGGAAAATAGGCATTTATTTTTCTGTTGTTCTGACCTGGCATTTCTTTATTTAGGATTATCACAAAATTATAAAACAGCCTATGGACATGGGTACTATTAAGAGGAGACTTGAAAACAATTATTACTGGGCTGCCTCAGAGTGTATGCAAGATTTTAATACTATGTTCACCAACTGTTACATTTACAACAAGGTGAGGTTTTTGTATGTTCACTCAGTAAACGGAGAGAGATGGTGCTTCTGTGTTACTGCTAGATACAAAATTTTAAGTTCTTAGGGGTCTAAAAAACCTGAGCTCCAGATGGTTTTATTGAACCATTTAACTTCAGAGTTAAAGGTTATTTAAGTAGAACGTTTTATACTTGAGTGGTGGCCCTGTTTTTCAGAAAGCTCCAGAGACCTGAGTAGAACAGGATCTATTTTCTTGTCAGCTCTCAATCCCTTACTTCTGAATTCTAAGGGACAATTTACTTTTTTTCTTTGTGTTTTGAGATTGACTTGGAAGAGAATGGAAATTGGTGGCCTGGTGTAGGTTAATTTTCAGCATTTGGTGACAGATGCTGTTTGGGAGGATTTGTTAGTGCCCTGAGCCAGAATTCCTCTTAAAATGATGGTGTGTTTATCTTTTGTTGGCATTTGAACTTTTTTCATTGATGTTTATGTTCCTATATAGCCCACTGACGATATTGTCTTGATGGCACAAACGCTGGAAAAAATCTTCCTACAGAAAGTGGCATCAATGCCACAGGAGGAACAAGAGTTGGTGGTGACCATCCCTAAGAACAGCCACAAGAAGGGGGCCAAGTTGGCAGGTAAGAAGAGTGGGAGTTTTGCAGATGAAGATCTAAAGATGGGAAAGGAGGAGTTCAAACTAAATTTTCCTTTTTCCTTTTTCTAGCACTCCAGGGCAGTATTACCAGTGCCCATCAGGTGCCTGCTGTCTCTTCTGTATCACACACAGCCCTGTATACTCCACCGCCTGAGATACCTACCACTGTCCTCAACATTCCCCACCCATCGGTCATTTCTTCTCCGCTTCTCAAGTCCCTGCACTCTGCTGGACCCCCACTCCTTGCTGTTACTGCAGCTCCCCCAGCTCAGCCCCTTGCCAAGGTATGGATCTGTGGGTTTCCTTCGCACAGTGGGGAGGGAAAGGTCTTGAAGTGAGATGGACCTGGGGTAACAGCTTCCTGTTTTGTTTCTCTCTACAGAAAAAAGGTGTAAAGCGGAAAGCAGATACTACTACCCCTACACCTACAGCCATCCTGGCTCCTGGTTCCCCAGCTAGCCCTCCCGGAAGTCTTGAGCCCAAGGCAGCACGGCTTCCTCCTATGCGTAGAGAGAGTGGTCGCCCCATCAAGCCCCCACGCAAAGACTTACCAGACTCTCAGCAACAACATCAGAGCTCTAAGAAAGGAAAGCTATCAGAACAGTTAAAACATTGCAATGGGATTCTGAAGGAGTTACTATCTAAGAAGCATGCTGCCTATGCCTGGCCTTTCTATAAACCAGTGGATGCTTCTGCTCTTGGCCTGCATGACTACCATGATATCATCAAGCACCCCATGGACCTAAGCACTGTCAAGGTACCCACTGCGTGGGGCAGATGGGATGCTTAGGCAGTGGTTGGAGCCTAGAGATAAAAACAATAAGTCAGATGTCCTTGTGGACACAGAGGAGTCTTTGATTCTTGATTATTTTACTTTCACAAAACAGTAGTGGGGCAGAATGTCAGGGACTTGATGAGAATCCTTATTTCCTGGAATTTGAAGCAGGGTGGGATTATTATGTGGGAGTGTTGGGTTAAGAAATTAAGGGGTAGTAAGATAGTTTTAGGCCACCTGTCCTCCCCTATCACTTAGAAATGGTTTCTTTTTCTAGACATAAATATTTCTTCAACCCACCCAAATTCCTTTGACTTCAAACTTGAACCCCAGGGCACAGATCCTTAAGGTCATCCCCACTGTGCTCTCAAGAGAGGGCTTCTCTTGTGGTGTCTGGGGTTGGCAGGGGAAGGTGAGCCTGCCTGCCTGTGCAGCTTCTGATGCTGCCTCCTTCTGCAGCGGAAGATGGAGAATCGTGATTACCGGGATGCACAGGAGTTTGCTGCTGATGTGCGGCTTATGTTCTCCAACTGCTATAAGTACAATCCTCCAGACCACGATGTTGTGGCCATGGCACGAAAATTACAGGTGAGTGTAAAGGTTGGAGTAACATAAGAGCTCTCTATTCAGTACAGTTGTAAATTGGAGCTGTACCACTGGGTGACTGGGTATAATCAGAGAACTACATGCTAGCATAGTTCTGAATTTCTCTCTCTTTCTAGGATGTATTTGAGTTCCGTTATGCCAAGATGCCAGATGAACCACTGGAACCAGGGCCTTTACCGGTTTCTACTGCCTTACCCCCTGGTTTGGCCAAGTCATCTTCAGAGTCCTCCAGTGAGGAAAGTAGCAGTGAAAGCTCCTCTGAGGAAGAGGAGAGGAAGATGAAGAGGATGAGGAGGAAGAAGAGAGTGAAAGTTCAGACTCAGAGGAAGAAAGGGCCCATCGATTGGCAGAATTACAGGAACAGGTATTTTACCAATTTTCAGTTTTTACTGGGTTAAGAGGTTCATTCCTTGTTTCTGTCATAATTTTTTTTTCCCGCTCTCCAGCTCCGGGCAGTACATGAACAACTGGCTGCCCTGTCCCAGGGTCCAATATCCAAGCCCAAGCGGAAGAGGGAGAAAAAGGAGAAAAAGAAGAAGCGGAAGGCAGAGAAGCATCGAGGCCGAGCTGGGATTGATGAAGATGACAAGGGGCCTCGGGCACCTCGCCCACCTCAACCCAAGAAGTCCAAGAAAGCAAGTGGCAGTGGGAGTGGGAGTGCTCCTATAGGCCCTCCTGGCTTTGGACCTTCTGGGGGCAGTGGCACGAAGTAAGTTATCACAGCATAGGAAACAGACTGGTTTGGCTATTTCTCTCTCCAAAGGGTGTCATCTCCCATGTTTTGGGAAGTTTTCTTTAAACCAGGGGTCGGCAATTTGCTGTAAATGACCAGGTAGCAAGTATAATAGGCATGCCTTGTATTATTGTGCTTTGGTTTATTGCACTTTTTAGATAAACAGCAATTTTTACACATTGAAGGCTCATGGCAGTCCTACGCTGAGCAAGACTTTTTATGCCATTTTTCAAACAGTATATCTGACACATTTTTAGCAGTATTTTTTCATTGGCACGTACATTTTGTTACATAATACTGTTGCTCATTTAATAAACAGCATAGTGTAAATGTGACTTCTGTTTTTCTGAGTTGAGGTCTCTCTGTCTCCCAGGCTGCAGTGCAATTACATGACTATGGCTCACCTCAGCCTTGACCTCGGGCTTGGGCGATCTTTCTGCCTCAGCCTCCTGAGTAGCTGGGACTACAAGCATCATGCCTGGCTAGTTTTAATTTTTTTGTAGAGGTGAGGTCTTGCTGTGCTGCCTAGGTTGGCCTCAGAACTCCTGCGTTCAAGGAAGCCTCTCCTGCCTCAGTCTCCCAAAGTGCTGAGATATTATAGGCAAAAATCACCATGCCTGGCCTATAAATGTAACTTTTATGTGCACTTGGAAACCAAAAAATTTGTACAGCGTGCTTTATTGTGATATATACTCATTTATCGCAGTGTCCTGGAACTGAATCCACAATATTTGCTAAGGTGTGCCGTATTAAGTTTACAAAGCCCAAAGTAAACATAAAATGCTCTTCTTCTCTGATATAGTGTCCCAGTAGCCCACCTCCCATCAGCAATTTGCCTTAATGGAAAAACAAACAAAAGCTCCTCTCTAGTCAGGAAATAGGATTGTTTGCTGGGTTAAACACTTTCTTTTACCCGTAGGCTCCCCAAGAAGGCCACAAAGACAGCCCCACCTGCCCTGCCTGTAGGTTATGATTCAGAGGAGGAAGAAGAGAGCAGGCCCATGAGTTACGATGAGAAACGACAGTTGAGCCTGGACATCAACAAATTACCTGGAGAGAAACTGGGTCGAGTTGTTCATATAATTCAAGCCAGGGAGCCCTCTTTACGTGATTCAAATCCAGAAGAGATTGAGATTGATTTCGAAACGCTCAAGCCATCCACCCTTAGAGAGCTTGAACGCTATGTCCTTTCCTGCCTACGAAAGAAACCACGGAAGCCCTATAGTAAGTATGAAATGAGAGTCACCAGTTAATCAGGCAGTCCTCATGTTTCTGAGTACAGTTTAAGAAAGGATAGAGGGGTATGTTTGCACTCAAGATTGTCAGCTCCCCAGATGAGGGGATGCGTTGGTTGCCTCCTGATGTTCAGGAAAAGAACTTGGCAACCCTAGGGGTTAATAACAGTGTGCTTATGGCAATCTTAATCCTGATAACATTTATTTTATTAGCTATTAAGAAACCTGTGGGTAAAACAAAGGAGGAACTGGCTTTGGAGAAAAAGCGGGAACTAGAAAAGCGGTTACAAGATGTCAGCGGGCAGCTCAATTCCACCAAAAAACCCCCCAAGAAAGGTGAGTATACTTTAAGGTTGCTACAAATGTGTACTATACCTTGTCCTTTTTACTGTCTTTTTCTTGATAAATGAAGATGTAGACTTTAATAACTTAAAACTTTGTTCTGCAGCGAGTGAGAAAACAGAGTCATCCTCTGCACAGCAAGTAGCAGTGTCACGCCTCAGCGCTTCCAGCTCCAGCTCGGATTCTAGCTCCTCCTCTTCATCTTCCTCTTCTTCAGATACCAGTGACTCAGACTCAGGCTAAGGGGCCAGGCCAGATGGGGCAGGAAAGGCTCCGCAGGACCGGACCCCTAGACCACCCTGCCCCACCCCTCCCCTCCTTGCTGTGACACTTCTTCATCTCACGTCTCCTCCCCCCTCTGTAGGAGAGCTGGCTCTGCAGGGGGGAGGGATGCAGGGGACATTTACTGAAGGAGGAACATGGACAAAATGAGATTGAATTCCCAGCCCCATTGGGAGTGACCTTGGGCATAGAGCCCCCATTCAAAATGACGGGCGGGTCAGGGGTACAGGGTGGGAGTGTGCAAAGGCCCTGATCTGGAGTTACCTGCAGCCATAGCTGCCCTGTTCACTTCTAAGGGCCCTGTTTTGAGGTTGTTTGTTCTAATTTATTTTAAGGTAGGTAAGGCTGCGGGGAGGGTGGGGGCCATGGGTCCCCTCGGCCTCCATGGGGAGGGAAGAAGGGGGAGCTCTTTTTTTACGTTGACTTTTTTTTTCTACTCTGTTTTCCCTTATTCCTTCAGCTCCATTTGGGGCTCTGGGGGTTTCAGTCATCTCCCCATTTGGTCCCCTGGACTGTCTTTGTTGATTCTAACTTGTAAATAAAGAAAATATTATTCAAGTTTTGAGTTATCTTAGTAACACTTGTTTCTGTAGGTACGTGCTTAGAATTGTCTAGAGGATTTTGAGGAAAATATTTCTGCGATGAGAAAAAGGGATAGCCTTCATGTGGTTGGATTGTGACTTAATTTTAAATAAACCAGTAGGCTCTTTGCTGTGTTAATAAAGTAAATGCAATCTGACCTTTGTAAACTGAGTCCTTTAAAGTAATCTGCAGGTCTGTAATTTGCTCTGGTTAAGATGAAAAAAATCTCTGGCTGCTCATTTGTACCTTTATCAAAAAGTCAGAATTTTGAGATAGGTTCCAAGGTGTTTCTTCATCATGGTGGATGTGTGGATTGTCTTCAGAACACATAAAATGTGAAAGGGGTAAGAGGTGGCCAAAAATGGGTATTGCCTTGGGTTAACTGCCTTTAGAAAGCAATTCGTACCTACTTAATTGTTAAATTTTGCTTCGTGGCTACACTACAAATTTCTAGAACTCTATTAATGGAGTAGCAATTCAGAGTATTCCAATTAATGAAACTAAAGATAACAACTGTTGTTTGTGCATATCAACTTGTCTAAGGGGAGAGGAGAGTTGTATATTTCAGGGCTGGGATGTGTGGGTTCTGGCATATGAGGTATTAATGCTGGAAAAGTAAGACATTTGTCTTAGTATAATCGACCATAGTAGAAAAATCTGATTAAGACTTCAAAATGGGAATCAAAGATGTAGTGAATCAAATGGTTTAATCTGCTGTAAACCAGAAACGGGTGGACTCTGGTAGAAGAATTTTGAAGCTGTAAATTGGGTTCTAGCAATGACTGGACTCTGCTATCTTTAGGAATTCTGACTACGTTAGGGTCTGGGCAGTAATTTTCAAAAGCTCAGGAGTGGTAATGCTTACTTGGGTTTGAGAACCACTTGTTACTGTTGCAAAGCCAATGGTTTCAAAGGGGAAGAGACCCTTGGCTAGGATTTTTGGCTAACTTGATTGTTGAGTTCACCAGTAAATGAGCTCTTAAGCTTCCTTTGAGTTCTTGTCCCCTTTTGAAGAGATGTTGAAAATTCCGAAGGACTTAATACAGCATTATTTTGGGGATGGTGGGTGATGAGATACAATTTATTTTACTTAGGTCTGAAAATAGGAGTAAACACTGAGATTAAGATTTCAACTAAGCACACATCTGTTTATGCAGGACTGTATTTTAGGGTTTAAAGATTGAGTTGGATTAATTTGGTGAGGCTATAGAATTTTTTTGTCCCTGTGCCCATTTTTGCTTGTGTACCTTTAAGATTTTTCTGTAATTAGGAAAAGTTTTCAGTGTCAAAAGTTTTCTGATGTACCTTTGGAAGGCCTTCAGTATATATAGTTGCCTATAAATTGAACCCGGGGGACTGAGTGCTGTGGGAAATGGAGAAGGCCACAGTCTCTAGCACAACTGGAAGGACTAGCTGTTGGGCATCATTTCCTTTTATGTTCTTTCCAAGCTCTTGTAATCATGGGTTGTCGCTGCCTGTCTACCCTATGCTGATGCTGCCTTTTGCTCCTCTGTAGTATTTCTGTAGGAAGATTCTTTGGGAAGGTGAAGGTGTGGGGTCTTATCAGTACACAATTATTGAGTTCCCTTGATGGCCTTTTCAGCTAACTACTGTTAAGTTCATAGACCTGGATATTGCTAAGCTATGGGGCATATGGTGAAAATACAAAGACAAGGTCTTGTCCTCATGGAGTTTGCTTAGTAGAGATAGAGTGCAGTGATTAACCATTGTGATATTGTACTTCTGATTGAGTCCAAGATAAGGGCATGACTTGGTCTTCATTGACTATTCATCTTTGCTACACTCCAGTATGTGGACCCCAGTTCTTGCCCTGCTAACATTTATTTGCTTTTGGATTCCCTCAGGACTACCTTAAATGGAAGGCGGTCCTGAGCAATGGAAGTGGCTGTGATAAGAAAACTGGGAAGGAGATATGGGAATGGTAAAATGCAATGTGATGTCACCATCTCTTTCCTGAGTCATCACCCTATTCCAGGCTCTTGGAAAAATCCCACTAGCTGTCTCTGGCACTGAATGAGGTCGTTTGTTGCCCTTAGTTTATACCCTGGGAGCAGGGAAAGGGGCAACATTAGCAACCAATCACAATTTTTTTTTTTATTTTTAGCAGGAGTCACTCTTACTCAAACTGTGGAGCGCAGTGGCCATGGTCACAGCTCATTGCAGCCTCAATCCTGGGTTTAAGCAGTCCTTCCACCTCAGCCTCCTGAGTACCTGGGACTACAGGCACATGCCCAGCTAATATTTTCTATTTTTTTTTGTAGAGACTAGGTCTCACTATATTACCCAGAATAGTCTCAGACTCTTGGGCTCAAGCAATTCTCCACCTTGGCCTCCCAAAGTACTAGGAATAAGTAAGTCGCCACGCCTGGCCTTCAATCACAGAGTGTTGAATAAAAATAGTTCTAGCAAGACAATGTGCAGAGATCTAACAAGGAGTTAGGAAAGAGCATTCTGGTATAATCTGAGATCTATTCAGACATCTCAGAAGGATGAGGAGGATGGAGTTAACATTGCCAAAAGAAGAAACAGCAACCAAGAAGTAGTTTTCCAAGAAGGTGGTGTTGAAGCAGCAAGGGTGAAGGTGAGTGCTCCAGATACAGCCAGAAAATAAGGAAGAACTAGATCAAGGAGAGTATTTCTTCACACTAAGGCTCTGAATTTATATCCTGAAGACTAATAGCTCACATTTATTGAGCACTCACTGTGTGCCAAGTACTGCCAAGAAACCTATAGTTTGGTCACTCCAACCCTGTGAGATAAATCATATTAACTTGATTTATTAGGTGAAATAGGACACCGATGAATCAATTTGCTGGCTTGACAACGTTGTAGGTGAGCACTGGAGGTGGGATTTGAACATCAGCAATCTGACTTGAGGGTCCACGTAACTCTTGCACTAGACTTCCAATGCTGCAGGCCAGTAGGAAGCTAGGAGACAAGATTTTAAAACACTGCACTTAGGAGGCCTAGCATAGTGGCTCATGCCTGCAATCCCCCATGCCTTGGGAGGTGGAGGCAGAGGTAGACCCGCTTGAGCCCAGAAATTAACACTGGCCTAGGTAACAGCGAGACCTCCATCCCTTCAAAAAAATACCCCGGCAGGTGTGAAGCACGCCTTTAGTCCCAGCTACTTGGGAGATGAAGGTGGAAGATTACCTGAGTCTAGGCTGTGGTGAGCCATGATAGTGCCACTGCACTCCAGCCTGATCAACAGAGTAAGACCCTGACCCCCCCAAAAAGAAATTTGCACTAGGGACAGTGATGTCAGATGTGGAGAGCAGAGAAGGTCAGCGAAGCGCAGTGGCTCAAGCCTGTAATCCCAGCACTTTGGGAGGCCGCGGTGAGAGGATTGCCTGAGCCCAGGGGTTGGAGACTACCCTGGGCAACTTGGTAAAACCCCGTCTCTAAAATAATTTTAAAAATTAGCCGGAGCCGGGCTCGGTGGCTCAGCCTGTAATCCCGCGCCTTTGGGAGGCTGAGGTGAGTGGATTGCCTGAGCCCGCGGGTTCGAGACCCGCCTGGGCAGCGAGACCTCATCTCTACAATAAATAAAAAAATCAGCCGGGCGTGGTAGCACATGCCTGTAATTCCGGCTACTCGGAAGGCTGAGGCGGAAGGATCGCCGGAGCCCAGCAGGTCGAGGCTGCGGTGGCCGGAAGCGGCCACTGCACTCCAGTCTGGGCGACAGAGTGAGACTCCAACTCAAAAAAAAAAAATTAGCCGGGCGTGGTAGCGCGCGCCTGTGGTTCCGCTACTTGGAAGGCTGCGGCAGAAGGATCACTTGAGCTCGGTAGGTAGACGCTGGGGAGGCCATGAGCATGCCAGTGCACTTGTGGGCAATAGAGACTCCAACTCAAAAAAAAGGAAGTGCACTTGGCTGACCGGCAGGTTTGAATGGAACTCCAACGAGGATTGTAGAGAAGGGACAGGAGTTTGTAAATTGCCACGGAGGGTCTTTGGCGCCACCTGTTGGGCATGTTATCCATGACTTCCTCCCGATCTGTTGTCACTTTTATACCTTCCACTCTCCCCTCACCTTTCCTTCTTCCACATACTTTAACTTTTTACTGAGCCTTCACTTTTATGATTCTGAGGGTCAGAGAAGAGACCTTTTGGGTCCTTGTCTCCCCTTCTTTCTACCTTTGAAGCATTCCAAGTGGGTTTCCCTGGCTTTTTTTTTTTTTCGAGATGGGTTTTCTGTCACCCAGGCTGGAGATCAGCGTCATGAACATACCTCCCTAAAGCCACGAATTCCTGGGCTCAAGTGATTCTCCTTCCTCAACCTCCCAAGTAGCTGGGACTACAACTGTGAGCCACTGAGCTTGACTCTCATCTTTTTTTTTTCCTTAATTTAAGAGATGGGGACTCTGTCACCCAAACTGGAGTACAGTGGCATGATCACTGCTCACTGCAGCCTTGACCTCTTGGGCTCAGGTGACCCCTCTGCCTCAGCCTCCTGACTAACTGGGTCTACATATATGTGCCACCACTCTCGGCTATTATTATTAATTTTTGGCAGGTAGAGACAAGATCTTGCTACGTTGCCCAGGCTAGTCTTGAACTTCTGGGTTCATGCAGTCTTGCCTCTGTCTCCCAAAGTGCTGGATTTATAGGCATCAGCCACTGCATCTTGGTCTGCTAGCTTCTTTGACACCACTTACTGTAGCTCTCATACTTTCCAGACAAACCTTTCTTAGTCTGCTTCTTTAAATTTTCTACCTCGGCATTCCATAATATATTGTCCCCCATAATTCCTTCCTTCGTCCTCTTCTTACTCGCATAGTATTTCTAAACAATTTTACTCATTTCTCTGGCGGCAACTTCCACTGATAAAATCTGTTTTAGACCTTGCACCAAAGCCCCAAGTCAGTTTTCCAACTGCCCAATGGCAATGTCCCATAGGCTCCTGGCAGTCAACATATCCAGAAAAGAGCCTTTTCTCCCCAAACATGTCCCTCTCAGTTCTCTAAGTAACAAGCTCTCATTTAGATCTTACTATGTGCCAGAAACTCATGAGCACCTTTGCAATTTAGTCTTAATCATACCAAAAGGAAGGTACACATTACCATTTTGCAGACATAGCAAACAAGTCATTTGAACCAAAGCCTGGTGATCTGCCTGGTTTTCTTCCCCTTAATCCCCCGCCCCCATTCCCTGTTCAGCCATTGAGGCCGTTTGAGCTTTCTTCTGTCACTTTCAGTGTCCTCAACCAGGCTCACACAGCTCTCTTTGAACTGGCCCATGTCTCTTAGTTTAAGCCATGTGGTCTCAGGGGCAACCTCCTTTCCTGGGCTCCCAGGCCTGTCATTTCCCATGAGGCCTCACCTCAACCTAAGGAGGAACTCATCCCCCTTGCCAAGCTTTCCAGGCTACCCCAAACTCCACATTTTTCTATGTCCTTGTACAGCAAGTAAGTATTTCTACATAATAAAATATTTCTCACATCTGTTTGCCAGATGACGACATTGCTAATCTTGTCAGATAAGCTAATGTCTGATTTGAGGATGAAGGAGAAAGGGTTTATTTTTCAACGATAAGCATTATTGCCAGATGTTTGAAAGACAAGAAAGAGCAACTTTTCTGTACCTGCCACTGTCAACTCTCAGTCAATTGCTCTTCTAATTGCTGAGACTATGAGAAAGTAATGAATACTTTCCCCTCCTCTGTCCCTGCAGAAGATGTATTATTGGAACTGGCTTCCCTGTGAAAGCAGATTGTAGAAACAATGAGAGTTCCTCCAAGGATGGCTATGACCTTGTACTCCTGCCTAGTTTCTGTTTCTCATCCAGAGTTGCTGCAAATAAAGGAGACATCTTTACCCACCCATTTTCTCTCTCAAAAAAGATTTTCTAAGTTTGTTCTTACACTTTTAACTTCAACCCTAGGAAAATGGAAGCTGAAAAGTTACTAACAAAGTGACATTTACAAGGGCCAGGAAGTCCTGCATCTCTATCAGGGTGAAACTTAGTTCTCTCTGATGCAAAGAAACATGATGGTTGTTCTTCTGTAGCTATGGTTATCATGACATGTTCTACATTCTTGATTTGACGAAACATAAGCACTGCCCAACCCTGTGCCCTTTGGTTCCTGTATCAGGTTTCTGGTTGCACCCCCTGCTGGAATTCCGTAAGGAACTTTCCTCAGCCCCCAGTTCCCCGATGTGTGGTCAGTGACCTGGTACTGACCATGATCCTCTGCCTAGACTTCTCAAAATTCTGCATCCTGGACCTGATGTGGTGGCTCACACCTGTAATCTTAGCACTTTGAGAGGCTGAGGTAGGACAATTGCTTGAGCTCAGGAGTTTGAGACCAGCCTGGGCAATATAATGAGACCTCATCTCTACAGCATCAAAATATTAACCTGGTGTGGTGACATGTACCTGTAGTCCCAGCTACTCAGGGGGCTGAGGCAGAAAAATCTCCTGAACTCAGGAAGTTGAGTCTGTGGTGAGCTCTGATCATGCCACCGCACTCCAGCCTGAGTGAGATCCTGCTTTTTAAAAAAATCTGCACCTTGTTCTGCACCTGTTTCCAACCGTAATGATGAAACCCACTGATTTACCTTTCTTGAATCCATCTCCTGCCATTCAGGCTGATCCTTAATGTTTTCATGTTCTTCCATCACTGCCTTTGGTCTTGCAAATAGACTCTGCAGAGCCCAACTGTGATTTAATCCATGGTTTGGCCTTGGAGTTTCCAGGACAAAAAAATAATCCGAGGACAGGAGAGAACGATGAGCAAATGAGGGAGCAGTGTGGGGCTGAAAAGCCACTTCAGAGAGCAGTTTTGTGAGTGGGAGGATGACTGATGTGACCGCAGGGCTATCAGAGGCGTCTGTCCTGGACTTCAGAATTAGATAGAAAGCAAAACAGAAAGCACCTTGTTTCCTCTGAGTCTGGGGAAACTGAGAAAGGAGAAAGCAAGAGAAAGGGAATTGACACTGAGCCTTGCTATCTGCCAGGCATTTTGATGGGCACTTGTTATAGTCATCTCTTTTAGTCCACACAATGTCCACAAATAAATACTATCATGTACACGTATTTATTTATTTTTTAGTGATTATGAAGTCCTAACAATGTGTGTGTGTACAATTATAGAGCTAATGAAACACATAAGGCTGATTTTAAAGCTTATATCCTTCTATACCAAAAGTTGCTGGTATATTCTGGATATAAGTGAAGAAGAAAATGAATTCAGAAGTGAAACTTAGAAAAAACTTCCACTAAACTGAACTAAAGAATGAAGCTAGATACACACACCCACCCCTCTATCATTTTAAATGTAGCATCTGCCCAAGATTCCTCCAGGCTGTAGAACATTTTTTCACCAAGCCAAATTAATTTAGCTTAGTTGAAGAGATATTAGGAAGAAAGAAAAAACAAAACGACCTCGTTCCACAAGTATAAGTGAGGGAAACCACTTTGATGGCTTTTGCTGCATGAAGAGGAACCAGGCTGAGTAGAAACTGTGCCCTTTAGATTGAGTGATATCTAAGTGGTGACTGTTCATATCTACCATCCTTCTCAACCACACTTTCAGGCTTGGCTTCGAGACTGGGACCTCAGTGAAAAAAGAGACCTATATAGCAAACCAATTGTAGGAGGTGAATGGGGAGAGGAAAGCTGGGGGTGGGGGCAGGTGTGCCTCTGGGCTTGCACTGACCATGTAAGGAGAGAAAAAAAATTTTTTTTTTTTTTTGCTTTTGATTTGGAGTCTCACTCTGTCGCCCAGACTGGAGTGTAGTGGCCGCTCCCGGCCAACGCAGCCTCGACCTGCTGGGCTCCGGCGATCCTTCCGCCTCAGCCTTCCAAGTAGCCCAAATTCACGCCCGGCTAATTTTTGATTTACTGTAGAGATGAGGTCTCACCTGCCCAGGCGGGTCTCGAACCCACAGGCTCAGGCAATCCACTCACCTCGGCCTCCCAAAGGCACGAGATTACAGGCTGAGCCACTGAGCCCGACTGAGAGTCAAAATTTATACACCAGGAACAAAAGGACTTTGTAAAATTTTGGAAATTTTGTAACTTCTCTATTTTTATCTTTTTTATTAATCTTGTCTGATTGGGATTGCCAATAAAACCCTGAAATGGGAAAGTACAAAATTATAAAATCATCTTATCAATTTTACGGTTAGACTTACTCTTGGTGTTCCTGGGATGTCTACAGACAATGTTACAGTACATTTTTTTTCAAAGGATGTAATACTGACAAAGCAAATGTAGGTCTTGCAAGATAAGATGAGTTTATGTTTTGAACCCATGAATGAAAAATCACTAGAAGGAGTGGTCAAATTTTATGTGTCCTGTGTAACAGAGCAGTTAAAGGCATTACAACATGTTTATTTTAATTAAAAAACAATATTTAAATTATAAATATCTATTGCAGAGCAGTAATTATTCAATTGGTGACATACATCAATTTATGGGTTTAGGACTGTAGTGATCTCTCAACTTAATTTCCTACTGTTTTCAAGTATGGCAAAGCAATGCAAACACACACACAGATTTTTTTGTTGTTTTTTAGAGATAGGGTCTCTGCCACACAGGCTGGAATGCAGTGTTGTGATCATAGCTCACTGTGATTCGAAACTCCTGGGATCAAGTGATCCTCTTGCCTCAGCCTCCATCAGCTGGGACTACAGGCGAGTGCCATGCCGAGC
Organism: Cephalopachus bancanus; assembly: GCA_027257055.1. Taxonomy (NCBI): domain Eukaryota; kingdom Metazoa; phylum Chordata; class Mammalia; order Primates; family Tarsiidae; genus Cephalopachus; species Cephalopachus bancanus. The sequence continues at coordinate 331,729 of JAPVLO010000549.1, read as the reverse complement.
AATTTTTTTGTTGTTGTTGATAGTGATAAGGTCTCACTTTATTGCCCAGGCCTGATCTCAAACCCCTTGTTTCAAGATATCCTCCAGCTTTGGCTACCAAAGCACTGGGATTACAGACATGAGCCACCATGCCTGGCCCGCAGATACATCTTTAATTATGAAAATTTCCAAACATACAGAAAACTTGGAAAAGGTACATATTGCTATGGTGTGAATGTGTCTTCCAAAGTTCATGTGTTAGAAACGTAACCCCCAATACAACAATGTTGAGAGGTGGGACTTCTAAGAGATGATTAGGTCATAAGGGCAGATCCCCCATGAATGGATAAATGCCGTTATCTCCAAAGTGGATTTGTTATCTCAAGAGGAAGTTCCTGATGAAAAGATGAGATCGCCACCCTATCCCCCAACCTCTCACCTTCCACTCAAGAATGACACAGCAACAGGGCCCTTGATGTTGGACTTTTCAGCTACTAGAACTGTGAGAAATAGATTTCTTCTTTATAAATGACCCGGTCTGTGGTAGTTGTTATAGCAACACAACATGGACTAAGATAAACACTTATCACCTAGATTCAACAACTGTCAAGATTTTGTCATATTTGTTGTGGCAGTGTGGGTGTGTGTATATTCTGAATCCATTTCAAAATAAATCCAAGATATCATAGCATTTCATCCCTAAATACTTTAGTATAAATATGTCTTACTACATAAGCATAGTACCATAATCATATTGAACAAAACTAAAAACAATTCTCTAATATCATCCATTACCCAGTCCATATTCAAATATCCCCATTTGTCTCAAAAGTGTTATTATATCTACTGTTTCAAAGATATTGCCGAGAATCATCGACTAAATTTGATTGTAATGTCTCTTTTAATTCTCATCCTTCTCCTTCCCTATCCATTCTTTCACATCATCTTTTTAAAAGATGGAGCCAAGCCGGCTCGGTGACTCAGCCTGTAATCCCAGGGCTTTGGGAGGCTGAGGTGAGTGGATTGCCTGAGCCCGCAGCTTCGAGACCCGCCTGGGCAACTTGGCGAGACCTCATCTCTACAATAAAATCAAAAAAATTGGCCGGACATGGTAACGCACGCCTTAATTCCAGCTACTTGGAAGGCTGAGGCGGAAGGATCGCCGGAGCCCAGCAGGTAGAAGCTGCAGTGACCTGCACTCCAGTCTGGGCGACAGAGTGAGACTCCAACTCAAAAAAATAAATAAATAAAAAATAAAAGATGGAGCCAATTGTCTTATAGAATATCTCACATTCTGCATTTGTATGAATTTCTTCATGGTTTCTTTTGACTTATTCTTCTATTCAATGTATTTTCTATAGACTAGAAACTTGAAGTAAAGGCTTGATTAGATTTAGATTAAATATTTTTGACAACAGTTCCTCATAGGTGATGCTGTGTACTTTTCCTCTCATCAGACAGTACATGCTTAATGTCTTGTCCTATTTTTAGTGAGGCTAAGTTTGATCACTGAGTTCAGGTGGTGACACCTCTGCAAAGTCATTTCTCCCTTTTGTCAATAGCAATCTATGGGCATGATACTTGGGCATAATGTGACTCTCCAGTTCCCCATCATCTACTCCCCTAAAGGTTTTATAATCACATCTATGATGCCTTCTCTGAATCAATGATCATATTAGGTTTGCAAAATACTGGTTTCTTTTTAAAAAATTTTTTTTTATTATAAAGATGTGGGGTACAATTCAGGGTGAGGTATACAAACATTGATTATGCAAGTACCCTTGTTGATGAGATATGCCCCTCCCTCCCCTAGCAGTTTCCCTCAACTGCCAATCTTCCCCCCACCCACCAACAGTTTTCCATTACTGCTGATGGTATTATAATTGTTCAAGGTCTGCTTATGAGTGAGAACATATGATACTCTGTTCTTTGTTTCTGTGGTAGATTACTGAGTATGATAGACTCCAAATCCACCCAAGTTGCCGCGAAGTCCATATATTTGTCCTTCTTTATGGCTGCATAATATTCCATTGTGAATATGTACCACATTTCTTTTATCCAGTCCAGCTTCGATGGGCAACATGGTTGGTTTCATGTTTTTGCTAAAATACTGATTTCTAATTCTATTTTTTTCCCTACATTTATTTGCTGGCACTCATCTGAAAAGAAGAGGTTTTCTCTTCAATGGAACAATATTTTTTTCTGAAATATCAGGATGTATGCTTGTTTCCTTTAAGTACCAATCCTCTGTGTTAGGAATTAGAGTATCACATCCAATAGTGATACAAGAGTTATTTTTTGATTAGTTGTTTTATTTTTATTTTTATTTGACTATTAGTAGGAACTCATGGATTTTTATACATATACTCAGTGTGCTTAAGTCTATTATAGTCTTTTTTTTTTTTTTTTTTTTTTGAGACAAGGTCTCACTCTGTTATAACATCATAGCTCACTACAGCCTCAAACTCCAGGGCTTAAGTGTTCCTCTTGCCTCAGCTTCCTGAGTGGCTGCAACTACAGGCATATACCACTGTGCCTGACTAATTTTTTCAATTTTTTTGTAGAGACAAGGTTTCACTACATTGTCCAGACCAGACTGGTCTCAAACTCCTGACCTCAAGCAATCTTCCACCTTAGCCTAACAGAGTGCTGTGATTACAGGCACGAGCCACCGTGCCTAGCTTTTTTTCCTTCTTCTTCTTTAATTTAATTATTCTTGAATTGTCCCAATTTTGGCCAATGAGAACTCCCTCAAGCTGGCCGCTGTTTTCTTTTGACATGACTCTACTAGTCTTTGAAAACTGCTTTGTTTTCTGAAACTAAAAGATATTCACATATTCCTTGTATTTTCCCTGACCCTGACTTCAAGTTGGTTACTTCTCCAAGAAGCTCTGTTTCTTTTTAGTGGGAAATGGTGTTTAGAAACCACAGTCTATACACTGATGATGCTCACTGCTACTGAGCTATCATTAGGCTCTTTTATTTGCTAGAGCTAAGATCTGTGTGTGTGTATGATTTAATATATATATTAGTTAATTCGTTTTTAGTTAAATTTGACATTTTTGGTTCAAATGTGATATTATTTTAATTGAGCGACTTTTGCTTTCTTTTTATACATTAAAATCTTAGTTCCTAATTACTGACTTGCTTTATCTTATGCAAAACATAATTTCAAATAATGATACAATATTAGCTGGGTATGGTGGCTCACGCTTGTAATCCCAGCACTTTGGGAGGCAGAGGCAAGAGGATTGCTTGAGCCCAGGAGTTCAAGACCAGAAGACCAGCCTGGGTAACTTGGCAAGATCTCATCTCTACAATAAATAAAGAAAATTAGTCAGTCATTGTGGCATGTGCCTGTAGTTACAGCTATTTGGAAAGGTGAGGTGGAAGGTCAAGGCTGTGGTAGCTGTAATTGTGCCTCTGTACTCCAGTGTGGACAACAGAGTGAGACTCTGACTCAAACAAAACAAAACAAAACAACAAACAGTCAAATAGTGATACACTTTTACTTAACCATAAAACTACTGAGTTACGCTCAAAGTTTTGGGTAATTTTTTTGTCCTTACAATATATTTTATTAGGAATATATAGTACTATTTTTAAATATCAATTGAAATAATTCTTTTTTGGGGGGCCCATTGTTTTCATTTGTTTTCAGTTCTAGGGAGTTTGTTAAACTTATATAAAAGTTGTAAAGCATTTAAAAGTTTAAGAGGTAATATTCACTTTTATCCCTGCTGCCTCAAACTTCCTCTCTATTCTCTCTTCCCCCATAAGTAATTTAACCTTCCAATGTACCTTTTAAATACATGTCCCCTCTTTCTTACCTCAAAGGTACCATATAATTTAGTCATACTATTGCATCGTGCCATTTTCCACTACATCCTAGAGATTCCTCCATATTAATTCAAAGAGATCTTCCTCATTCTTTTTAACAGCTTTACATTACTCTATTGTGTGGATGTACCATTGTTTGTTTTTGTTTTTATTTTACTTTTAAAAATTTTTTTATTTTAAAGATGTGGAGTACAATTCAGGGTTAGGTATGAAAATGTTCATTATGCAGGTACCCTTGTTGAAGAGGTGTGCCTCCCCCTCCCCTAGCAGTTTCCCTCTACTGCCAATCTTTTTCTTATAGTATTATGATAATTGTTCAAGGTCCGCTTATGAGTGAGAACATGCAATACTCAGTTCTTTGTTTCTGTGATCACTCAGTATTATAGGCTCTAAGTTTGAAGTTCATAATTTTGTCCTTCTTTGTGGCTGCATAATATTCCATTGTGTACATTTACTGTATTTTTTTATCCAGACCCCTTTCGATGGGTTGGTTCCATGTTTTTGCTATTATGAACAATGCTGCAATAAACATGTAAGTGCAGGTATCTCTCATAGAGTGATTTGAGTTTCTCTGGGTATATTCCCAGTAGGGGATTGCAGGATCATATGGAAGGTTGATTTTTAGATCTTTTAGGAATCACCAAACTATTTTCCACAGTGGTTGGACCAGCATCTGTTGTTTTTTGAGTTATTGATGATAGCCATTCTGACTGGAGTCAGGTGGTTTCTCAATGTGGTTTTAATTTGAATTTATTTGATGACTAGTGAGACTGAGCGTTTTTTCATGTATCTGTTGGCTGCTCATATGTCTTCTTTTGAGAAGTGTCTATTCATATCTTTTGTCCGCTTTGTAATGGGGCTGTTTTTTCTTTTCTTTTCTTTTCTTTTTTGGCACACTTGAGTTCTTTGTAGACCCTAGATGATAGGCCTTTGTCAGATATACAGTTGGCAAATATTTTTTTCCCAGTCTGTGGACTGTCTCCCTGCTCTCTTGATGGTTTCTTTGATTTTGCAGAAACTTGTCAGTTTAATGAGGTCCCACTGGTCTATCTTATCTCTTATGGCATGGGCACTTGGGGTTTTGATCAGGAATTGGTTGCCAGTTCCAATCTTCATAAGGGTGTCTCCTGCTGTTTCTAAGGTTCATATAGTTTGAGGTTTTATGTTTAGGTCTTTAATCCATTTAGAGGTGACTTTTGTGTATGGTGATAAGCAGAGGTCTTGTTTTAATCTTCTGCATGTAGTCAGCCAGTTTTCCCAGCACCATTTACTGAATAGGTTCTCCTCTCTCCAGTGGTTGGTGGTGGTGGAAGCTTTGTCGAAGATGAGTTGGTTGACAAGTTGAGGTTTTGCTTCTAGAAATCTCTATCCTGTTCCATTGGTCTATATGTGGTTTTCAGGGGAAATGGTTCCAATTTCTGTCTGTTTAGTAGTATGTAGGCTGTGGGTTTCTCATAGATGGCTCTTATTATTTTGAGGTATGTTCCATCTATGCCTAGATGTTCAAGAGTTTTTATCAAGAAGGGTGCTGGATTTTATCAAAAGCTTTTTCTGCATCTAATTATATAATCATGTGGTTTTTGTCTTCACAACTGTTGATGTATTTAATTATATTTATGGTCATATGAATGTTGAACCAGTCCTGCATCCTGGAGATGAAGCTTACTTGGTCATGGTGGATAATTTCTAAGATGTATTTTGAATCAGGTTTGCTAGGATCCTGTTGAGAATTTTAGCATCTATATTCATCAAGGATATTGGCCTATAGTTCTCTTTCTTTGTTGGATCTTTACGTGGTTTGGGGATCAATGTGATGTTAGCTTCATAAAATGGTTTGGAGACAGTCCCATCTTTCTCAATTGCCTGGAATACTTTCGATAGGATTGGTATCATTTCCTCCTTGTATGTTTTGTACACTTCCGCTGGAATGCCATCTAATCCAGGACTTTTTTGGTCGGTAGTTTTCTTATGGCATAGTCAATTTCCTGCATTGTTATTTGTCTATTTAGGGTCTTGATTTATTCTTGTTTCAACCTGGGAAGGTTGTGTGATGTCAGAAAGTCCTCCATTTCCTTTAGGTTTTCAAGTTTGTTTCCATACAAGTGTGCATAGTAGTCTCTGATGATCTTTTTGTGTTTTTTTTAAAAGCAGGATTTATTAAGAGAACAGAAAAGCTCCCACAGTGGGAGGGGACCCCAGGGGTTGCCCTAATCTTTTGTATTTCTTTGGGGTCAGTTGTGACTTGATCTTTTTCATAGATTCTGATTGTGCTTATTTGGGCTTTTTCTTTCTTTTTCTTGGTCAGCTAGGTAGGAGTCCATCAATCTTGTTTATCCTTTCAAAGAACTAGCTTTTTGCTTTGTTGATTTTTTTTTTTTTTTTTTTGTATTTTATTTTTGTCTTCTACATCCTGAATTTTGTTTTATTCTTTTTTGGACTATTCCACTCTTCCTGGACATGTTTCCAATTTTTGATATTACAAATAATGGCATATAATTTTTAAAGACAAGTTAGGCCAAGTACAGCAGCTCACACCAAGCACAGCAGCTCATCCAGCACTTTGGGAGGCTGAGGTAAGAGGATTGCTTGAGCCCAGGAGTTCAAGATCAGCCTGGGCAACATAGCGACCTCATTTTTTAAAAAAAATCAAAAAATTATCTGGGTTAGATGGCATGCTGCTGTAGTCCCAGCTACTCAGGAAGCTGGGGTGAAAGGATTACCCGAGCCCAGGAGATCAAGGCTGCAATTAGCTGTGATTGTGCCACTGCACTCCAGCCTGAGAGAGAGAGTGAGACCACAGCTCAAAATAAATAAATAAAAGGCAGATTACTATATACTAAAGACACATACATAAGTTTGGCGTTTCCATACACATATTAAAAATATGTATTAAAAGGAAAATATTATTTGTATTGATTTGTTTTTAGTTACGTTATTAATACCTTTCTGAATACTTGGGTTTCATGCGAAAATTTAGGACATGCCAGGTGTGCCTGCATGTGAGTGTGGATTTGAACAAATGTCAAGTGGTTAGACTAGTGTTTGGCACTTTGAAAGTGCTCAATAAATGAAAGAATAGTATTAATAAAAACAATAATGTTAATAACAGCAGAAATTTTTGATTATTTTTCTTTTTTTCTTTTTTTTTTTTTTGAGTTGGAGTCTCACTCTGTCGCCCAGACTGGAGTGCAGTGGCCGCTCCCGGCCACCGCAGCCTCGACCTGCTGGGCTCGGGCAATCCTTCAGCCTCAGCCTTCCAAGTAGCTGGAACTACAGGCGTGCACTACCATGCCCGGCTAATTTTTTTTTTTTTTTTTTTTTGATTTATTGTAGAGATGAGGTCTCGCCAAGTTGCCCAGGCGGGTCTCGAACCCGCGGGCTCAGGCAATCCACTCACCTCAGCCTCCCAAAGGCACGGGATTACAGGCTGAGCCACCAAGCCCGGCTTGATTATTTTTCTTTATTTGGACATTTCATTAAGGAATTTGAAAGCAGGTGACTACATTTATTCTTTAGTCAGTCCATGCTTTACACATTTATTGAGTAGCTATCATATGCCGGTCATTACAGTAAGAATTTGTACCTGTCGCAGATCCATATACTGAAGATCTGAGGGAAGTAATAAAGGGCAACTGGGAATCTAACCAGGTCTCAAGAGAGGTGCTAGAGTTCTAGGGAGGGGACAGCAAAATGTCTTTAGGGGCCAAAAGCCGGGGAGCCCTGGTCTTGGGAGACTTGAGGCTTAACCCAGACTTGGAGCTTCCACACAAGGTTCCATCAAACCACAAGATGGAGACAAATCACAAATTATTGGTAGCAATCCCCTAAGCCCCAATGAGGAGAGGAGGAGATAGGAAGTGAATCTGCTTCCCCACACGCATGCACCTTTCCCTGGGAGGCTTTCCAGGAGGTTAGAGGAGAAAGGGAAGCCTGAGGAGAGGGTCCTCATACGAGGAGAGGCACCTGTTTATAGAGATAAATAGGGTTACATGACAGAAGGACTGGAGGTAGGTGGTTTCTTTAGCAAAGTTGGCCTGGGAAGCCTTTCTGAATTGGTACCCCATGAGTTGTGAGCGGGTGATGCACTGGGGCATTAATGTTATGATCTTGGGCAGGAGGATTCCAGGGAAGACAGTGGCTGCAGCTTAACGAAAAAAGGAAGTGTGGAGGGAAAGAGGTTGGAGAGACATGCAGTGTCAAATCATACAGAACCTTGTCAGGCAGAAAAGAATGGAGATTATTATTTAAGCACAAAAGTCTGAACCAGGGGAGTGACACAACGGATACAGATGGGAGAAGTAAAATCTCTTCAGTAATTCCCAAACTGGTCATTTTTCAATCTCATCCCATTTCCTGCTGTCTGTTCCTGCTGAAGCCTCAAAAGAAGTTAGTTCCCAAAAGGGGCTAAAACCTCCTCATGCGCATTTCCCATTAATGCTGATGTCTGACCCTATCCATCCTGTCTCATGTCTCACATGCTGACCTCCATTTGCTGCTAAGTAGTGACAGTACAGTGGAAGGAATACAGAATCCCAGCCATCTCCCTGATGTTTGACCTTTGGCAAGCTAAGTCATGGAATCCTAGTTTCCTCCTCTGTAAAATGGCAACTTTATACGTACGGAGTGGTTGTAAGGAAGAAATGACAGAATGCACGTGTAAGAGAATGATCTTTTCTGTCTTCTTTGTTTGTATTTGGGTTTGTAATTCAAGACAGTAGTATATGTCACCTCCAAGACCCTGCCTCTTCTGGCTTTGGAGTTCCCAAAGCCTGAAGCTTACTTGACATTATGCCAGGTGTCCCAAACATTGTGCCGGGGGGGGGGAGGCAGGAAGGTAAGGCAGAGAGGAGAGCTTCTTCCAAACTGAGGAGGTCACATTGGTCTGTGGGTCTGAAGAGAGCTCTGCTCCCTTGCAGCAGCCAAGGCAGGTAAGGAGGTTCCAAGGAGGTGAGGATGTGACCATGTGGTGCATTTTTATAGTCCTGTTCCCAAGCACTGGCATGGCTCCTCACCAAAGGATCCTCTGCCCAAGCTTGGTGCAGAAGCAACAGAGTTGCCACTCAGAAGGGGTCATATGGCTTAAGACCTGATCATACTTGGAACACCCTGTCTAAGCAGATGCAGGAAGACAGAAGGGGCTTCTCCAAGGCCTCAGCACTATGTCAGGGCACAGATCCTTTGAGAGAGAAAAGCCCCAATGATGACTGAGACTGAATTTAAAATCAGCCTCATGGTGGGAGTGGGGAGTATGTTTCAGTTGGATTTAAGATGATTTGAAGAAAGTTACTGGGGTTTTTTGCACTCTGGGCACTATTTTCTTGATTTTGAGGATCAAGATTCAAAGCCACCACACATGAAAAGCATTTACCACATGGTCTGGCATATTGCATGTGTTCAGCCAATATTATTAAAACCAGCTACAGAGCAGTGGAGTCAGGCTGGGTTTAAACAAAATGAATTAAATAGAATCCTACAAGTGTGTTAATGCCCGCTGTGTTTCAGACAATATGACAGATGTTGGAGAAATGCAAGACACAGACTTCCCTTGCCCTAGAGGAACAGTTAATGGCAAAGGCAGACACATACACAGTAACTCAGACACATGGCACATATTGGGGGTCGGGACTGGGTGGCTTCACAGAAGAAGTGACATTAATCTGGAGACAGGAAAGAAAAGGTAGAATTTTGATTCGTTGGCAGAGGAAGTCAGGCCCAGCACAGAAAATAGTTTGTGCAAAGGTTTGTATAAACAGGTATTGAGAGTCTTTTGTGACTTTAGCATTGACTATTTTCAGAAGGAGCTACTAGAAGTGTGGTTAGGCTGGGCACGGCAGCTCAAGCCTGTAATCCCAGCACTTTGGGAGGCCGAGGTGAGAGAATTACCTGAGCTCAGGGGTTCAGCACCAGCCTGGGCAACTTGGTGAGACCTTGTCTCTACAATAAATCAAAAAAATAAGCCAGGCATGGTAGGGTGCACCTGTAGTTCCAGCTACTTGGAAGGCTGAGGCAGAAGGATCGCCTGAGCCCAGCAGGTCGAGGTTGTGGCGGCTGTGAGCATGCCCGCACTCCAGCCTGGACAACAGGGTGAGACTTCGACTCAAAAAAAAAAAAAAAGTATGGTTAAAATAGTACATTGAGGACAGTTTAAGAAAGATTTTCACCCTGTTTATAATGGAGCACCTATAAGAATTTGAAGCAAGAGAAAGGGCAAAATAAACTATTTTACAAGCTTCCAGAGAGAGAGAGAGAGAGAGAGAGAGAGAGAGAGAGAGAAACCGATTACAGTTTCATGGCACTGAATATCTTTTGGCTTGTCAACAATAACCCTGGAAACTAAGGGACTATGGAGAAATATCTTAAGAATTCTGATGGAGGTGATTTCCAACCTTGACTTTACACCCATACAAGTTGTTATTCAAGTGTGAGAGTAGAATAAATACATTTTCTGATATACAGAGCATAGAAAGTTTGCCTTCTATGCACTCTTTCTCAGGAAGCTAAAAGAGGATGTGCCTCACTAAAATAAGGCAGGCCACAAAAGGGCAATTATTGGATACAAGAAACAGAAGGTACAACTCAGGAGACAGATGAATCCTGACAAGGATAGTGAAGGCTGATCCCAGAATGATGGCCGTATCATTGAGGGCAACCAGTTAAAAACTGGAGCAGACAGAAGGTTCTGGGAGAGTTTTATTTGATGGTAAAATTGACAGACTACCTGATGTGTCCGATTGTACTGTGAAGAAACTTGTCATTCATTAATGATAGGCATAAATAAAAGCAAGCAAAGAGAAAATAGGACAATTGTTAACTCCAGGGCAGTAAAAAGTCATCTAGGAAAGAAAGAGCAAGTCAGGTTCACTCTGTGGTTTGCTTGTAAATGGTCATAATACTATAAGCACCAAACATCGACCCAGCCAAAATCACAATGTAGCTATATTAAAGAAGGGGGTATGAGAAGGGGACATGTGTGTTCTTTGAGAATGAAAAAACAAGCCGGGTTCGGTGGCTCAGCCTGTAATCCTGCGCCTTTGGGAGGCTGAGGTGAGTGGATTGCCTGAGCCCACAGGTTCGAGACCCGCCTGGATAGCGAGACCTCATCTCTACAATAAATCAAAAAATCAGCCGGGCGTGGTAGCGCATGCCTGTAATTCCGGCTACTTGGAAGGCTGAGGCGGAAGGATCGCCGGAGCCCAGCAGGCGAGGCTGCGGAGGCCGGGAGCGGCCACTGCACTCCAGTCTGGGCGACAGAGTGAGACTCCAACTCAAAAAAAAAAAAAAAACAGAGAATGAAAAAACATCTAAACCCTCCTCTTTCACAGTGGGAGGTAAAGTGATAAAGCCTAAAGCAGAAAAATCTAGATGTAGCAGCACAAACATGTTATCTAGAGATGGGAGGTCAATACCAACAGAATTCATTGAAAGAGCTCAGCCTGTAATCCCGCGCTTTGGGACTGAAGTAAGTGGATTGCCTGAGCCCACGGGTTTGAGACCCGCCCGGGCAACTTGGCGAGACCTCATCTCTACAATAAATTTTTAAAAAATTAACCGGGCATGGTAGCGCGCAGCTGTAGTTCCGGCTACTTGGAAGGCTGAGGCGGAAGGATCGCTGGAGCCCAGCAGGTCGAGGCTGCGGTGGCCGGGAGCGGCCACTGCACTCCAGTCTGGGTGACAGAGTGAGACTTCAACTCAAAAAAAAAAAAAAAAGAAAGAGCTAAAGCACTTGCCTATGAGGAAAGGACATGGTAGGAAAAGGGGCTGGAGGTTGTCATTTCTGTAGCAAATCTTGCATAACTATTTGACCCCTAAACTATGTGCATAGCACCATTTTGTTAAAAACTAAAATTGAAAGAGAAAGTAGATCAGAAAAATGGATCTAGAGGCAGCCCATGCAGAACACTTTTTCAGAGAGCATGACTGGGAGGAACTTGGGTGAGGGAAGGCTGGGTTAGAGGACAGAGGGAGGATTTGATGTTCTCATTATGTGGGAGAGATGACATGTTTATTACCTATAGAAGGATCCTGCGTACATAGGAGAGAGGGTGACTATTAAACACCTTCAGACTTCAGGGATCCCCGCTTCCAAAGACTTCCAGTAACACCAGACTATGTCAGTGAGTCCCAGTTACCCAGACCACAGCCTAGGTCCAGGATGGTCGCATCAGAATCATCCAGAGTGTGTTAAAAGTTATAAAAAAGAGTCTAAAAGAGAGGGAAGGGAGTCAGATAAAGAATGCAGGACAGGTGTGTTGCTGTTGTTGTTTTTAAATGAAAGACTATTTACCTAGAGACTAGAAGGAAAAAATGTAAGTATAAAGGAAGATACATAAATCTACAAGATTTGGAATTGTTCCTAGAAATTCCAGTGACTTCTGGAATTTATGCATAATGAAAAAAAAGCACACTTCTTTTGGTCAGAACAAGACACTTTTAATGACTCTGTTAGCCTTAGGACAGAGATCAGAGAAACACCTTTCCAGTGATGCCAAAAGTTAACTTTAAAGCAAAAGATCAGCAGAGATGAGGGAGTGTTGGGGACAGACATATCTTGTGGTGTCTTCTGAGAACCAACCCATTTCTCTTTCTCTCAGAACGACCAGACCCCTTGCCCCAGGGGTCAGCAGCTACATTTGTGCTATGGGAGCTTGTCCCCCTGCTCTAAGAACTTAGGGCTTAGATGGACACCTCCTCCTAGTTTGGTCAGTTTATTTTCCTAAGAACTTAAAACTGTGACCAGAAGACACAGTCTCTGTGGGCGATGAAAGCTGAGGTGATATAAACTCAGGAGCTGTAGGGCGAACATGTTTGCTGAAAAGGACAGTCCATCCACAGAAAGAGAGAGAATATGGATAACAGGAAGAGGGATCTGGAGATCACAGACCATGTGGCCCAGAGAGCACCAGGGGGGCTCCGAGTCTGGTTCCTGTGAGGCCTGGCTAAAATTCACACTTGGGTTGGGTGCACTACCCCATGTTTATATTGTAAATGTTCTCTACTTCGCATTTGAGCATGTTACAAGGGTTTCTGTTAGGAGGAAACAAAAGCCTTGCCTAAAATGACCTTCCCCACTTCCATCAGGGTCTTCTGATCATTGATTTCTCCCAATTTCTTTCTTAGGAAGCCCACCAAGTCCTCCATAATCTCTTGGATTCTTTTTCTAGGATCAAATGCTCACAATTCAAACCCCCATCTTGCCCCTAATGCTTCGATCTTGATCAGCTTTGATGCCCTAACAGACCCACCCAGTTTCTTCAGAATGCTTCCCGGTATACCTCAGACTTCAGGGATCCCCCTTCCAAAGACTTCCAGTAGCACCAGACTATGTGAGTGGGTCCCAGTTACAAGACCACAGCCCAGGTCCAGGATGGTCGCATCAGAATCATCCAGAGTGTGTTCAAAGTTATACACTCCCTCTCACTGCTCCTCCCACCTCTGAGACTCTAATTCAGTAGGTCTGGGTGATGCCTGTACTTGTGAAAGGCTCTCAAAAGATTCTTATGTGAATTCCGGTTTGAAAACCACTAATCTATACTACTCATTTGATATTTAACATAAACTCATGTTGTTACTTATCTCTTTGTGTGTTTTTAATTCTGTTCACAGTAAACTAAAATCTTCCAGGCCACGTATTTAGAGTGTCCAGGCGTATCTGTCTTAGCCCTCCCCTCTTACCGGATACCTTGCTGATGGACCCTGCCACCCTCCTACCTGATATGACGGACCCCATGGAGGGAAGTAGCCATCCTATCCAAGCCTTGGACCTCAATTGTCGTGCATGGGACCCCCAGGGAAGGTTGAAAAATGAAATGATATCATGACTGGACACCAATGGCCTCTTCATACAAGTAAATCCAGGCAGGAGTGGAGTCCCCGTGAGCCTTTTTTCTTCCTGTGCCCTTCAGAACTGTCCTTGGTTGAGGAAATCACAAGGAACAGGATATATTGCATCCCTTTCAGGACACATCTGAATTCAGGAGGCAAATTTCACGAAATCCAAGTGAAATGGTGCATTCACAAAGTAGCACACAATGGGCCCAGTGGAGCAAGACACAGCTGGTCCAGCCTGAGGACAGCTAAAAACCCCTAGCACCATGTGGTCATGCTTAGTGGTTGCCACCGGAGTCCCCTCCTCCTGGTCCCCATATGCCCCCTGGGAAAATTGGTCAAGGCCTGGTTTAAAAAAAAAAAGGATACAATATAAACAGCAGTAAAGAATTTAGGGCTGCTAACCAGAGCTTCGGGCAGAACAAGTGTGTGTGTGTGTGTGTGTGTGTGTGTGTGTGTGTGTGTGTGTGTGTGTGGTGTGTGTGTGTGTGGTGAAGGGGGAAGGGGAGCTGGTGGGTGTCCCACAAATGCTGCCATTAGTACTAGAGACAAAAAGGAGGAAACCCACAGGACAAAAGTTGATCCCATTCAAAGTCAGCATAGTGGGGACATGCTTAGTAGACTGTGGCACTCAGCACACAAGGACTGTCAGAAGCTGTAAGGAATCCACAGAGTATCTCCCACAATCAATTTCTCTTGGCAGGTTCATCACCTGAAGTAACAAAAAAACCGTATGACTGAGGTTGTTCAAACGCTGAGTGACTGCCTCCCCCAAAGTCTCACTCCCTCACTCCCCCTCTGCTCTTCTCCTCCCTGCCTACTGCTGGTCTACATCTCCCTTCCTCCCTTTCTTCCCTTTCCTCCCTACTGAATCTCTAATTCTGACTCTGGAAGTCCTGCTCAGAGTCATCACTTTCCTCCCCAACCTCCCAGACTCCCAGGGCCCCTGCACCTGGGGGCATGGGACACGCATGTTCCTGTGATGATGAGGACGGTGCCCACGAGGAAGCCCACCAGGCCGATGGCCAGGCCCAGGGCACAGACCAGGGTCTCCGTGAAGTCTGCCGGTGGGGTAGGCAGCTGGGGCTCTGGGAGAGAAAGGAAGAGGTCGGGGGTACAGGGAAGGGTTGCTAGAGCAAAGGAAACACGGGGGTGGGAGGGTGGGCTGGGGAGAGGGCTGCATACCCCAGTGCCTGAGGAGTGGCTCATCCAGGCCCCAGTGCTCCACCTGGCAGTCATAGACATCCTCAGCTGAGGGTATGAAGGTTAGATAGTGGAACTTGCGGAACAAATGGTCAGGCTGGGAATAGAAGCTGGTCTGGGCCACTCCCTCGGTGATTGGTTGACCATTGCGCAGCCAGGTGATATTGATCACAGGGGGGAAGATGTTGTCCACGATGCAGATGAGGATGTTGGGCTGGCCCAGCTCCACCCGAGACTTGGGGAGCACCATCACCCTTGGAGGCACTAGGAGGAACGAGTCAGGGCCTGAGTTTCAGAGGCTCATCCCTTATAGCTGGGCCTCACTGGGACTGGCGTTAGGGAATGTTTCCCCTATTTAGCCATCCGTGGGCAGGAATGCTCTGGCACGGTGAATACTGGCACAGGAAAGAAGGGAGGAGAGACTGTATAGGAAGGGGGGACACCAGGATTTCCTATACATGACTGGCCCCTCGGTGGGAGTCCAGGTGAAAGGGGTCATCCTTCAAGAAGCAAGAGGGTTCTGAAAGGGTCTGGAAGTTCTAGGGCCTCCTGGGAAAGAAACAGGTTGAACCCAACAGCACGGACTCTGAGAGAACATGTGACAGAGTGATGGAGACCTGGGAGGTGGGAGGAAGCTTCTCTGGTCTTCCCCACCTGAATGCGTGGGCAGAGGAGGGCCAGATACCATTGGTGGCTCTTGTGCGGTTGGAGCGTTCCACCAGGACATCCAGATGGGCTTTGATCACGGCGATGCTGGCCAGCCCCCTCTGTGGATCAAAGCGGGCGAAGTCGCCAAACTCAGGCAGACGCCACATGGCCTCACTTTTCTTCAGGTCCACAGTGAACAGCTGTTCCCCATCAAATTCATGGGTGAACTGGCCTGAGGCACCGTAAGACTGATAGAAGGCTGGTCCATAGGAGCCCATGTGGTCAGCTGTGTTGGGTGAATTCAGGGCCGAGGAGAGAGAAGAACATGTATCAGCCTCATCTACGAAATCTGATATGTTAGGTCTGGGCCCCATCCTGGGCTCTGTGTGGGGACAGAGACCTGTTCTGATACTGAGCTGGCCCCTCAGAGGGTGGAAGGGAAAGGGTGAAGGGAAAGAGGCACATCTCATCACACCGTGATCAGCACAGAGACAGGAGCAGTCTAGCACATCAGGCTGGGAAGAGCAGAAGCTGCCTAAAATCGTGCTTGAAATTCCAGAACTCAAACTTCAACTGAGATCATCTGCTCTGGCTGTGTGTGAGCTGTGGGGTCTGGGGTAGGATGAGGAGGAAATGATCAAGGACAGGAGAGTAGGAGCGTCCCACAAAGATGCTATGCAGGTGGGTGTGAGGGAAAACAGGCCACAACTGGCAGGAGTGAGAAATAAGCTTTGACCCAGAGACCAAGGGGATAGAAAAAGGCAGCCCAAAGCATTGGAACAAGCACTGGACAGAGAGTCGAAGGTCAGGTTCGCGTCCTAACTTTTTAATCTCAGATCATTATAACTGAACATGTCTCTTCCATAACTGAAAGCCAGTTTTCTGGAAATTGGGAGTTAGGTCCTAACTGGTAAGGTTTCTGTAGAAGTCTATAAAGTTATGTGTTTAACAGTCATCAGAGGACTACCATGTACTCAGCACAATGCCAGGCAAGGACCATAGAAGAAAAAAAGATGAACCAGCTGTGGAACTGCACACCAGGAGCTCAAGTCTAGAGAGACAAAGGTAAACAGCTAACTACTGACATGGGCATAAATGCTGCAATAGAGCTAGACTTGAAGGAGCACACTCCAGGCCAGGAGGTGTAGGGAATTCAGAGTGCTGGGCACCCGTAGGGAGGAGGTTTGCGTCTCACAAAGGAGAAAGCAATGGGGAGGAATCTGAACATGAAGAAAGACTGAATGAGACATTGGCAGGGCTGGACTGGGCTTCACCTATATTTAGGTCCAGAATGAACGTGACTGAGGTAAGGGGGATCTGGGGGTCTCTTGGTGAAGGAAGTTGCCCATAAACCAGAGAGGGAGCAGAACAGTCACCCTCCATGCCACCCCCTCATTTAACCCAGTTCCCTAAATCTCTGCTCCCCTGCCCCTCCTTGTTGACCTCAGCACTCACCCTTGATGGCCCCTGTTTCCTGGGGGCTCAGGAAGGTCATCAGGACCAGGACCAGACCCGCTCTGAGGGCCATTGCCCTCTGGTGCGTTAACCAAGTAAGTCTGGGCAGTGCGGTGAGGTACAGGCAGAGGTAAGGATCAAGGCGGAGGTAAAGAGGAAGAAAACAGATTCTAGGATGGGGGAGACCCTGCTATCTCCAGCCAATCAGAGAAGTTCTCTTAGTCAATGTATCAGTTGCTGGGTAAAGAGGCAAACAGCCTGGGTGAGAAGGTAGCAGGATTCACTGGACCCACAGGAGAGTCTGTTTTGGAGGGTAGGAGGGGCTTGGATCAACTGTTACTACATCTTCCAAGAAGAGACCCTCTGAAGGGAGAAAAAAGGCTTTTAGAACACCACACAGCTGAGCTTGAACAAATCCTCTGTCTTGATCCGTGATGTAGGGAATCCTACTTTTCCTTTAAGTTTCTGTGGACAAACTTGGACTTAGACAATGAAATAAAATTTACTAAGAAACTTTAAAAGGGAAACATTGGGTGCACAGTAGAATAAAAGTCCCCTAAAACTTTAGGCCAGGTGCAGTGGCTCACACCTGTAATCTCAGTAGATCTGGGGTCTACTCTGTCGCCCAGACTGGCATACAGTGGCATGATCATAGCTCACTGCAGCCTCGAACTCCTGGGCTCAAACGATCCGCCTGCCTCAGCTTCCCAAGTAGCTAGGACTACATGTACACCAGCATTTTTATTTTTGAGTCAGAATTTGAGGCTATAGTAACCTATGATCGTGTCACTGCACTCCAGCCTGGGGAACAGAACAGACCCCTGACTCTAAAAAATATTTTAAAAAGCAAAACAGTGTTACATCCTTTTCAAAAATATTATTTTATTACATTGTCTAAAAACAGTGTAAAATTGTTGGAGGTGTTTAGTCTAAAGAAGAGGGTAAGGCGCTTCTGCGGACCTATCAGAGGAGAGCAGACGTGCCGGTCCTCTCCATAGGGCCCCCCCTCAGCATCTTTTCCAAGCCGCCCACAGGCTGATCCCTGTGGCCTGATCACCCTTGCCTTTGGCTTCCAGGTGGATTTGGCTGATGGAAGGCACTGGAAGAATTTAGGTTAATGTAAACGATATAAAGCTGTCTATCCAGGTAAAGCGAAATCTAACCAACACAAGTTAGATGATTTTCAACTTGGAAGGGATCTAGTAAATCATCTGGGTCTGTGGTTCCAAATGAGAATAATCCCGGGGAGTTAGTTTAAGAATACGTCTTCCCGGGTTCTATCTAGACCTAATGAGTTTGATTAGCCTTTCCAAGGTAGGACCGGGGAACCTGTGTTTTCAGCATGCTTCCTGGGTGATTCTTGGGCAGTATTCTGGTAAAAACTGTTCCGATGTTCTTTCCCCCGTGAATAAGGGATTTCTACACTGAGTGGAGCAGACACAGCTTCTGACTTCAAATTAACCAAATTACAGCAAGTAATGGGTTGAGTGGCACAGTTTACAGGGAGCCCTAATCTCAGTTGTTTTTGTTTCCATTCCCCAGTGTCTAGAATAATGCCTAGAGCATAGTGGGTGCTTGGTAGATATCTGTGCATGAATGAGTGATCTCTTCACTGCTTTCATCCTGCCCTGGTGAGGTCACTCACAGCCATTGTCTCTTCTCAAGTAGTGCCATGGGATGATAGGACAATAGACAGGCAAGTCACGAAAAACATGATAAAGAATGTTGCTTCTTTGTTGACTAACAAGTGGGTGATGGTTTTTTTTAATTTCAAAATACAAAGAGATTTTTTTAATGTATGACTTTTTTTGCAATTAACTTAAAATGTAATTGTATGATAATTCAAGAACTTTGTCAGTATGATACATCTTCTTAGAAGTTAATTGACCCTTACTTTATGGCTTGGAGCGTAGTCAGTCTTTGTAAATATTTTACATGTGTGCTGATGAATTTGACACAGAATTTAATACATGTACACGTTTACTGGATCAAGCTCAAGCGTGTTGATTTTGTTATTCTAATCTAGTATAGCTTTCCTTATTTGGGGAATGACCCATAAATAACTAAGAGTTATATATTTAAATCTCTAATTATGACTGTAGGCTTTTCAATTTGTTTCTGTTTTTTCAATTCAATTTTTCCTCTGTGCATTGAGTTTATCAGTTGCTTATTCTTTGAAATTATTATGATCTTGATGAACTGAGCCTTTTCCCGATTTGTCCTGACAACCTTTCTGTTGCTCTTTGTCTCGTCTGATATTAATGCTCCACAGTTATCTTTGGGTGTTTTCTTGCTATGTCTTTTTCTTCTCTTTTGTTCTTACTCTTCCCATGAACTTATGCTTTAGATATAGCCCTTGTAAATGTCATCAAGATACATTTTGCTTTTTATTCAATCTGACAACCTCTGTCTTCTAACTCTGTCTTCAATCTATATATTAGCCAAAGTGAGCACACTTGTTTCTGCAACAAACACCAAAGCCTCAGTGGTTTAACAAAACAGAGGTTTATTTTTTACCCATATGCAGTCCAGGGCAGGTTGGACACTGTGGAGCTCTCTGCCAAAAATGGCTTCAGCCCAGGCTAGCTCTACCTTGACTCTCCACTACTGAAAAGAATTTCACTTCCAGCTGTGCAGACAGGAGAGTGAGCCTGGGGAAGGCACGTCTGTTCTATGGCTTTGGATCAGAAGCTACCTGACACCTCTGCTCACATTCCGTTAGCAAGAAGTAAACAATGACCCCACGAATGTGCACCAGGGATAGAAAAAAGGATTCTACTATGTGTGCAAGAGGATGTAATTGTTTGGTGAGCACATGGCACTGTCTTTGCCCAATTCCAACTGCATTTATTGTATTAATGTATTTGGACTTTTTTCTAATACCTTATTTATTTCAATACTTCTGGTTTTCAAGTTTTCTTTATTAGTCTTCATTGTCTTTTTTAAAAAGTGTTATTTATATCTTCCCTAAACTAGATAGGAATTTTAACACGTTTTCAAATTTTTTCATATGCTTTCTCCTCAGCCAATATGTTTGGTCAATATCACTTCCTATGCCTTTTTAGTACCTCATGAAATTTTTTCTCTGATTAGAATATTTCCTCCAAAACTGATTTAACTGTGGGTATTTGTGTGGCAAACCTGAAGCCTTACATACTTGAGAATTTTTTTAAAAAAATAGACTCTCACAGATGCCCAGACTAGTCTCAAATTCCTGGGCTAGTAAGGAGGCTGAGGCCCACCTCAGCCTCCTAACTAGCTGGGACTACAGATACTCACCACTATGCCTGACTGAGAATATTTTTACTATGCCATCACTTTTGAATAAAATTTAGCTGTGTATTACATTCTAAGTTTGAATTTTTTCTTTAATATTTTAAATATCATCCCAATGTTTTGTTTTGATTTTTCCCCCCAATCCAGTGTCACAGTTGGAAGAAAATCTGACTGGATGTGGTGGCTAATGCCTGTAATCCCAGCCCTTTGGCAGGCCAAGGTGGGAGGATTGCTTGAACCCAGGGGTTTGAGACCACTTAGGCAACGTAGAAAGACACCCTTTCAAATATATAGATATAAGGGAAAAAACTCAGTTTTCATGCTGGCATCTTTTAGAATTTTCTATCTTTGATATTTTAAAAATTTGCTATATTATATCTAAAGTTGATTTTCCTTTCTCTTACTGTAAAATATTATTGGTCATCTATCCTTTAATTCTGGGAATTTCTTTATTTATTTAACTATTTTCTCCTCTCATTTTTTTTAAAGAGATGAGGTCGGGTGGGGGGCACACCTCATCAACAAGGGTATCTGCATAATGAACATTTGTATACCTAATCCTGAATTGTACCTCCACATCTTTACAATAAAAAAAATTTTAAGTTAAAAAGAGAGAGAGAGAGAGAGAGATGGGGTCTAGCTCTGTTGGCCAGGCTCTAGTGTAGTGACACAATCATGGCTCACTACAACTTCAAAATCCTGGGCTCAAGTGATCCTCCTGCCTCAGCCTCTTGAGTTGCTGAGACTACAGATGCATGCCACCACACCCAGCAGTTTAAAAAATCTTTTGTAGAGACAGTTCTTTCTATGTTGCCCAGGCTGGTCTCAAACTCCTGACCTCAAGTGATCCTCCCACCTTGGCTTCCCAGGTCATTGGGATCACTACCTAGCTCATGCACCAGAGGGCATTCTGACCTCAATTTTTCTACTTTGGACCTTATGTGTGTGCATCTGTTTATCTGCTTTTTTAAAAAAATCTGCTTTTAATCTGTTTTGCTTTAAGCCCTGTGCTAGACTCTGGGGCCACAATTATGCTTCCTGCCATTAGGGATCATTCAATCTATATTGGAAAGCCATACACAGAATTAAGTGTGATGTGGAAACAGAAGAAACCCATTGTATTAATGTGTACTATAAATGTGCACGTTCTTCATTTTCCAAGGGATCCTTTCCTTTGTAATTATTTAAGTAGTTTCAAGTGTCCATATAACTGCAGGAAGTCAAGTGGTTCAGTGTTATCACCAGAATCTCCGAGAATTCCTGAACAGAGAAGAGATGCAAGTGTGTGCTTACGTGTACCAAGGAGTCGATGTCATCTCTTGCTCCAACCTCCTCCCTGGGCACACCGTTGTGGTCATTTGGGGGCAGCTCCCTACCACAGCAGGTTTCTTGTTGGTCACCAATTTTCGGGCTCTGGACTTGTGCCCTTTTGCTGGAAGCTGCTCGATTCCCTTAGAACTTTCCCCTTCCATCCCCTGACTTCTCTAAATCCCAGAGCCCCACCTCTACCTCCTGGGAAGGCACTGGTAATATTAAGCTGAAATCACTCTTCCTTGGTATCTGTAGATAGGTTGAAATTTATACATTGACTCATTTGTGAGAAGAAAAGTAACTTTAAAAGTATACAACTTGTCTCATTACACTCAACAACTCCAAATAGTGGCAGAAAAACCTAAACTGATTATTTAAAGGAATAGCTGCAGCTCTTCCTGTTTAAAAGAGGCATTTTTAAAAAAACCTTCATCTCTTTTTTGGGAAAGGCTAAGTCTTTCATGGCTTCTCCTCCTTCCCCTTCTCCTTCTCTCCCTTGGGAATGACATCTGAGGCAGAGGGTAAACTTGAGCATGGTGACTGTGGGAAGCTGTGTCTAAGGGGTGCTTTTCTCTTTTCTGATGGTTCTCTGCTTCCAGTTTTGCCTTGACCTCTAAGTTTCTGTGGCTGGTCTAATTTCTGATTGATTCTCCCTGACAAGACAGCAGAGCTTAACCATTTCCCTGCTGTTGGGCTCCAGCCCCCTCCACATCCCTCAGATCTTGCAGGGGCCACTGCCTAATCCTGGCCCTTGGCTCCAGGCCAATTCTACCCTCTCCAGGGCCACCCTGAAAATCAATTAACTGATGGTCAACTTGCTAAAAATCAATCCACCAAAGGGCCTACTAGTCAGAAATCAGTTCACCAAATCATCAATTGATTTTTACAGATTTGCCAAAACCTTGGCTCTTTCATTCTATAAATTTTTTGTCATTTTATATTGAATTGAATAGTTTTACAACTTTTGAGGATTTCTGAAAATTCATAGTTGGTTTTTTGTCTTCATAGTAACTTTTAAAGTAGTGCTCAATGTGAGATGTTGAGAGTACATGTAACTTCTGCTATCTTTATAGACTTTGGGTATTTTCTTTATAATGAAAAGGCACATTAGTGTGTTTTTCTAAATCAATAGTCAATTTCCTCCTTAAGATTAATTACATCTCTGTAATATGAAAGAAGTTTCTGAAGTATCTGAAGTAGCAATTTCCCATGCTTGCTACAAGAAGTATAAATAAATTACACAACACAGAAAAGGTTGCTATTAATCTCGCCCTAGGTAGGAAAGGATAGGAAGAAAATATGGGATTTGAACTGTGCCTTGGAGGATAATTAAGAGTTTATTGATACAGAGAGGAGGATGAGACCATTGCAAGGAGAGAAAACGGCTTGGACACAGGCACAGCTGCATCAAAGCACATGGCAGGCAGGGACCTGTTGAGTGGTCACATGTATGAAGAGTCAGAGGAGATGAGGCTTGGAAACCAGACAGGTGTCAAGCCGTTTGTTGTGACTCATCTACACAGTTAGTGGGAAGCAGGCACTGTTTTGTGTGTTTTGGAGCCAGGTGAAAGCAGGATGGACACAATTGATAACAAGAGAAGAGAGGCAGCAAACCATTTAATCAATTGATCGGTGGATTAGTTATCCCATCTCCTTGTGACTATTCCAACCCTTATCACTCTCCTCACATTCCACATTCAGTCCTACATTTCAGAGAAATCCTTGCCTTCTACTTCAGCAAGAAAATTAGTCAGGCATACCCTCTATCGGTGACTGTGATCATTCTGAGACCCTGGTTTTTCCTCCTCCTTTTTCCCCAAGTCTCAGATGCTGGGGTTCTTCCCAGCTAGGGCTCTAGGCTAACCCTGATCTAACCTTCCACTACTTTCTCTATCTCTTTTCTCATGCCTCCTCTGGGAACATGTTTCAACCATCCTTCCCTCTGTCTCCTTTAACTCTAATCAGTTGCGCTCTGTCCTCAGTTTAAAATTAAGACTCAGTCTTCCTTGTCCTAAATGTTCTGCTCATCTCCCTCGCGGCTCCTCTCTCTTCTTTATTTTTTGATGTTCCTTAAAGAAAACACTTTCTGTGTTCCCTCCACAGTTTGATTCCCTTGTTCATTAACTCAATGGTACACATATTGATTGCCAAAGTCACCAAATCTTTATCTTTTTTTTTTGAGTTGGAGTCTCGTTCTGTTGCCCAGGCTGGAATGTAGTGGCACACTCACGGCTACTGTAGCCTCGACCTGCTGGGCTTAGGTGATCCTTCCGCTTCAGCCTTCCACGTAACGGGACCACAGGTGCATGCCACCACACCCAGCTAATTTTTTTATTTATTGTAGAGATGAGGTCTCTACATCATGTTGCTCAATCTGGTCTCAAATCCTGGGCTCAAGCAACCCTCTTGCCTCTGCCTTCCAACATGCTGGGATTACAGGCATGAGCCACGGTGCCTGGCTAAGGTCACTAAATCTTTATCTTGATGAATTTCTCTGCTGCTTTCACAGTTGATTACTCCATCTTCTAGAAAATTCTCCTTGTTTGGATTTGAAGGCATCGTACCCTTCCAGTTTTCTTGACACCATTCAGTTCCTTTATTCTAGGGTTTCTGCTCCTTTAAGAACACATAAATGCAGGTTTTCTCAAGGAATCTATCCTCACTTAACAATTTATCCTCAAACATTCATATAACTTCAATTCTCCATCATCTAATTATGCCTAACATAGTACAGTACGATTCTTGACATCTATGAGGTGCTTAATAGCTGTCACATTCCTTTTTCTCTCCAACCCAGCACAAAGCTCACTTTGAATATAGTGAGCTGCTCTTCTAAATATTAACGAGGAGAAAAACCTAACCATTCTATCTCCTCTCTTCTTAAGGCCATCGTTTTATTCTTCTAGGTATCTCTTTTTTTTCCAACATTTATTCTTGTTTTCTTTTTCCATTTCCATTCACTCATTTACTGCTTTGATTCCCCTTATCTGATCAAAATTAGAAAGTAAGAGATATGTCAATATTCTTGTGTAACATACAGGGTTACACACAGTTAATGTATTGAAAAATATTTAAATTTTTAGCTGGGCAGTTTTGTTATGCAATCACAACTGTTTTACATACCAGAGGCTGGGTGGCTTAAACTAAAGAAGTTTATTTTCTCGCAGTGCTGGAGGCTGGAAATCCAAGATCAAGATACTGGCCAGGTAGGTTTTATCCTGAAACCTCTCTCACTGGCCTGTATGACTGACCACACCACCTTTTCACCATCTTAACCCATGGCCTCTCTGTGCATTCTGCTCCTGGTGTCTCTCCCTCTTCTTGTAAGGACACCAGTCATACCAGTCCATTGGACCAGGGTCCCACCTTGATGGCCTCATTCCACCTGAATTTGAAGGCTCGGTTTCCAAAAACAGTCACATTGGGAGTTAAAGCTTCAACATATGAATTTGGAGCTGAGGGGAGAGACACAATTCAGTCCTTAACAGAGGGATAGCTCCTGGGATAATTAAATGCACAAATGCTAGTGACTGCTCTTCAGGGCAGAAGCATGACCCTGAGCTAGGGTTCTTCAGTCTTGGAACTGCTGAAATTTGGGGCCAAATAATTCTTTGTGGTGGGGGCTGCCCTGTGCACTATAGAATGTTTAGCAGCATCCCTGACCTCTACCCACTAGATACCAGTAGTGTTCCCCTTCCCAGTGTAAACGTTGAATGTAGTGCTTGCTTGGTGAAAACAAGCAACTATAAGAAAACCAATCTACTTCCACCCAGCATTGTCCCTAGCACTGTGTTCTGCCCTGCTACCAAGCCCTTCTGGGAAACTCAGTCTGCCAGACACAGATGACAGTCCCAGCTGCACACTGCCCATTGGTCCACTAGGGAACGGAGAAGTAGGTGCTTACCCCAGAAATGTCCTTCCATGATGTTGCTTCTGTTCTGCTTCCCTTTACTGTCATGTGCAAAGTGGCTCAGAACACAGCAGCCCCTCCCTGGAATCATTTCCTCCCCTTGTTAGTGAGCTGGGTCTCCTGCTTCCTGGAAAGTGTTCTGGTTTTTTGTTTTGTTTTGTTTTTACTTTTGTTTTGAGTCAATGTCTCATTCTGTTGCCCAGGCTGGAATGCAGTAGCATGATCATGGCTCATTGCAGCTTCGACCTCCTGGGCTCAGACAATCCTTCCACCTCAGCCTCCTGGGCAGCTGAGATTACAGATGCCCTACACCATGCTGGCTATTTTTTTTTTGTAGGGACGATGTCTCATTATGTTGCCTAGGCTGGTCTGGAACTCCTGGGCTCAAGCCCCTGGAAAGTTTTGTGAGAAAATAGATTCCTTCCTCTCTCTGTGAAAATATCTGATACTACTTCTAAGTTTTTAAATCTTTTTTGTTTTTAACCTCATCCTAAAAGACCTCTTTGAAGGGGCTAGAAAGTCAAATGTTTGTAAATAATCAGAGACAGACCAAGGAAAAGGACAAAGTAGAACTATGAGCCCAGAGGGCTTTATTTCTGATTAAATTCCAAGGTAGTTTATCACTTGTCCTCTGGAAAGAGAAACTATGTAGTGGACTTAGAGATGATGTGGCCTCTTTATTTGGATGGAGCTACATATCTTCCCTTTCACAGTCTGCAGCTCAGCGTAGGTCAGGCAAGTTCCCGGGAGGCCATGCAGGCTGTGAGGTCCCTAGAAAATCTCAAATACCTCACCTAAGGGCCAAGCCAATCCTAGCAACTGAATGGGAGGTGTTGGTGCCACCAAACTGAACAGATTTGAGAAACTTACGCCAGGGAGAGGGACTTAGAGTTAAGCAGACTACTGCCCAGGGGACAGCTAGGACCCGCACAGTCCAAAGAGTCCTTGGAGACAGAGGAGCATCAAGAGTGTGGTGACAGTCCAAGGACAAAGTAGAGTTTCAAGGGACAAATCTACAAGGCTTCTAGGAGAAAAAGTATACACATGGCCAGTGTGAATTTGCCTTAAAAGCCCAGGGGAGGTTTGATGAGACTGAGATGTCTTCTTCACATAAGCAGCCACAAGGCCAACCCGGCGTGAGATAAACCTCATTTCCAGAGATTTGGAAAGTTAATTTTGGCAGCAAGTCAGGTTGGGACCAGCTATAAAGCCTTTGCAAATCTGATGTGACTTTGTGCCACAGGAAGACTAAGGCAAAAACTGATACCTATTGATAATGGGACTCTTGTCCTCTACCCCAAAACTGAGAGCACGGGGGCAGAGGGGTTAACAGGGCCTGTGAATGATTTCCAAGTTATAAAATGTCTGTAAAGACACAGAAAGGAGATTAGGCTGAGAAAAAACTGTAGAAGTCCTGCAGTGCTAGGCTTAGGATTTGGGACTTTGCAGGCAATGGAAGTCAGGGAAGGTTTTTGAGGGAGAAGTAAAATGGCTGTGGTTGTTCAACAGGAGAAGCTCAGAAATGTCTAATCTGATCCAATAATTAGCTCAGAAATGCCCAATCTGATACAATAATTATCACAAAAGGTGCTTGCATTTGTAATGCACATGTACTTTTCAGTGTGCTTTTCCATTCATCTTATCGTTTGGTGTCTCTGATGTGACCTTCCAGGTCCACCCTCCTCCCTGACCCTGTCCATCTCGATGCTCAGCCCCCAGGGCTCCAACGTTGCCTTTCACCTCTCATCCCAAGGCTAGGAGAAGACAGAGGGAGACGATGAAGTGCCAGAAACAACTAAAGCATCCAATTCCTGAACAAAACCCGAAACCTACAGGTCATAAGAGATAAGATAGACAAGTGGGATCTCATTAAACTGACAAGCTTCTGCAAAGCCAAAGAAACCATCAAGAGAGCAGGGAGACAGCCTACAGACTGGGAAAAAATATTTGCCAACTCCAGGTCCGACAAAGGCTTAACATCTTGGATCTACAAGGAACTCAAATGTGCTGAAAAGAAAAAAACAAACAACCCCATTATAAAGTGGGCAAAAGATATGAACAGACACTTCTCAAAGGAAGACATCCGAGCAACCAACAGACACATGAAGAAATGTTCAACCTCACTAATCATCAAGGAGATGCAAATCAAAACCACACTGAGATACCACCTAACTCCAGT
The DNA here is from genome assembly GCA_027257055.1 of Cephalopachus bancanus. Classification (NCBI taxonomy): domain Eukaryota; kingdom Metazoa; phylum Chordata; class Mammalia; order Primates; family Tarsiidae; genus Cephalopachus; species Cephalopachus bancanus. The sequence goes on along the minus strand of JAPVLO010000549.1, from coordinate 304,103 downwards.
CAGAATGGCAATTATCAATAACTCAAAAAATAACAGTTGCTGGAGAGGGTGTGGTGAAAAGGGAACACTCCTACACTGTTGGTGGGAGTGCAAACTAGTGCAACCTCTCTGGAAAACAGTGTGGCGATTCCTAAAAGCTCTAAATATCGACCTCCCATACGACCCCGCAATCCCCCTACTGGGAATATACCCTGAAGAACTCAAATCACTTTGTGAAAAAGATACCTGCACACATATGTTTATCGCAGCACTGTTCACAACATCAAGAACCTGGAATCAACCATGCTGTCCATCAAAAGAGGACTGGATTTAAAAAATGTGGTACATATACATGATGGAATATTACGTAGCCATAAAAAAGAACAAAATCATGAATTTCACAGCAACCTGGATGGAACTAGAGTCTATAATACTGAGTGACCTCTGACAGAAACATATGAGTATCACATGTTCTCACTCATATAGTGGACCTTGAACATCCATCGTAATACTATAAGAAAAGGACTGACAGTGGTAGGAAACTATGGGGGGAAGGGGAAGGGAGGTGGGATTAACGGTAGTGATATCTGCCCGGGGACAGGGAAACACCGCTTATCAACACTGGTGCCTGAACAAAGCATATTTGTAACCCTTAACGGTACCCCACAATATCAAAATAAAAAATACTGATAAAAAAGAAACAACTAAAGCAATCTAAGGAATGGAGTAGTCACTAAGAGAGGAATGAAAGACATCTGCTGTAGACAGCATGCATGATGCAAGTCTGTAAACTTGAGAAAATTCAGACTCAATCTTGTTCACCAAATCCTGAAATACCCAACTAGGAGCATCCTTTAAATTCTGAAGAAAGTAAGTTTAGTGTAAGTAAAAGGGAGCGTCTTTTATACCGAGGCTAATAATCCTATGGGAAATTATTAACCCCAAAAGTGGTGTAAATTCTCAAAGCATGTAAATTTACACACACACACACACACACACACACACACACACACACACACACACACACGCGCCGCGCGCACACGCGCGACACACACACACACACACAGTGACAGAACCTTGTAGGATTAGCAAGAGAACTCAAGGATATTTATGACCTGTTTAAACTTGTGAAGTTATTGTGTGGAAATCTTCTGTTCTTCTACACTTAGTTCCTGCTTAAAGAGAGAAACCCTATTCTTAGAGCAAAATCAACCATGGGTGATTTTGCCCCACAGGGGACATTTGGCAATGTCTGCAAACAATTTTGGTTGTTACACTGGCAGGGTGAGTGCTACTGGTATCTAGTGGGTAGAGGCCAGGGATGCTGCTAAACATCCTATAGTGCACAGGGCAGCGCCCACCACAAAGGAAATTATTTGACCCCAAATTTTAATAATTCCAAGACTGAGGAACTTTAGCTCAGGGTCATGCTCCTGCCCTGAAGAACAGTCGCTAGTGTTTGTGCATTTAATTATCCCAGGAGCTACTCCTCTGTTAAGGACTGAATTGTGTCCTTCCCCCCAACTCCAAATTCATATGTTGAAGCCTTAACACCCAATGTGACTGTTTTTGGAAACCGAGTCTTCAAATTCAGGTGAAATGAGGTCATCAAAGTGGGGCCCTGGTCCAATGGACTGCTGTGACTAGTGTCCTTACAAGAAGAGGGAGAGACACCAGGAATAGAATGCACAGAGAGGCCATGGGTTAGGATGGTGAAAAGGTGGTCTGGTCAGTCATACAGGCCAGTAAGAGAGGTTTCAGGATAAAACTTACCTTGCCGGCATCTCAATCTTGGATTTTCAGCCTCCAGAACTGTGAGAAAATAAACTTCTTTAGTTTAAGCCACCCAGCCTGTGGTATTTTGTTATGACGGCCCTGGCTGGCAATCCACACACTCTCTTTTACCTCTTGGCTCTTCCACACTCAACAAGTTTCCATTGAAAACTAGATGCTGATACACACATCTACCCTAGGAGCTGTGGTATTTGGTTGACCTTGTTTTGTCTTTATTTAGTTGGCATGCCATGATGCTTCTTGATGCTTCTCTGCTCTGATTGGTGGCTCTGCTGCCCCCTATGTGATACAGCAGCTCTAAGCCTATGTCTACTCTCATTAATCCTGACTATAGAAGCCACATCTTCCCCAGTGGGACCAGCAGGGGTCTTCCCAGGAATACTAATCAGGCCTTCAGCTCCCCCCATCTCTGTGTCCACATGCAAAACATATTAATGCTTTATAACCCCAGATTTTATTTTCCCCAAATCCAAGAGACCTTCTCTTCAGACCTAGACCACCGCTCTTCAAGAACCCAGGAGTCTAACTCTTCCATTCCATTTTCTCTCTTTTCTGTTTACTAAATCTCAGGGCCAAGGCACTGGTACTGTACATCTATCTGCCAAAACAAGTGATGCTGCTTTCACTAACTTCCCATTGGCTGGAGAGAAAGCTGTCCAAAGAGGGAAGTAAGGATTACCCAATACCTCCTCCATTGTTGACCATCCTACTCTCAGGTCCTGTTCTGTGTGTCCTCCTCAGACAGTTATCTACTCAACCGGTTTTCCCAGGGCAGGGTTGTCTGTTGGCTATATGCCCTTACATGGATGAGTGGCACCTGGAGCAGACCAACGGAAGGGATTTTGGGAAATGGAGCCAGTAAAGCAGTTGTGGGGCTAACAGGTGGCTGAAGGGAATGAATCCTCATAGTTCCCAAATGCTATCCTTAATTGCCCATCACAGGGAGGTTGAGCTCTGACACCACTAAATACAATCTGGTAGCATTGGGCAGAGAAATAAGTGAACAAGAGATGATTGGGTCAGTGTTTTAAAAATAGACTAATAAAGGGGAAGAGTGAGCTAACAGAGAGAGCAAATGTGTCTCACGTATATCACAGTAAACTCAAGCAATCCCTAAGGAAGAACACTGAAGTTCTTATAACTTTGCAACTGTATACCTGTTAATTTTTAACAACTTTTTAAAGATATAATTTACATAGCAAACAATTCACCCATTTAAAATGTACAACTACTGGTTTTTAGAATATTCTCAGATATATACAGTCATCACCACAGTCAATTTTATTATATATATTTTTAACAGGATGTCTTACTCCAGAACCACAGTCAATTTTAGAACATTTTGTCACTTCTAAAAGAAACCCCATATCCTTTAGTTATCACCCCTTTATCCTCCCATCCCCACCAACCTTAAGCAACTGCTAATCTGTTTTCTGTCTCTATAGATTTCCCTATTCTGGACATTCATAGCAGATGAATGTGTGTTATTTTGTGACTGGCCTCTTTTACTTGGCATAATGTTTTCAAGATTCATCTAGTTATAGCAGGAATCAGTTCTTCTTTTTTTTAAGGAATCAATAGTATTTCCTTGCATGTATGTTGAATCTAGATTTTCCCCATGCCCTCAAATCATGTGATAACTTTTTCTCTTATCTAAGACTATCTTGGCAGGCTTTACCTCATCTATTATTTTTAGCAAGTGTGATCCCGCTAAGTATGGGATTTTCTTTCACTTCTCACCTTCCTAACCACAAATGTCGTCACCAGCCAACAGGAAGAAGTCAGTAATACTACATACTCATTCCTGAGCTCTGATATTTGTTGGCTTCCACACCCACCAACCTACATATTGTGATAGTACCTTATATCTTTCTTCCTCTTTCCTTACACTTACCATCGACTTATCAAGGATTCTAACCACTTCATTATATTTCCATTTCAACTCCCATACACACTCAAGTTCATCACTAATCATGTCTACTTTATAAAATCCAGACATTCCTTCAGACAGCCAGTTATTCCCCCAGGTTATGCCGTAGATCCAAGACAATAGGCAATAATGTTTCTGTCAACGCTTTTTCCCCATAGTCTTTTTATTCCCTATATGGAGTCCAACTGAAAAGGTAACATGGGGTGCTCTCACCATCAAACACTCCCCTGATTACATTGTTATCTGCTCTGGGTCAGACATATGTCCTCTGAATACCTTTGTAAGAGGTGTAAGAATGGTCAAGAAAGCTGGGCATGGTGGCTCATGCCTGTAATCACAGCATTTTGGGAGGCTGAGGCAAGAGGATTGCCGGATCCCACGGGTTTGAGACCAGACCGGGAAACATGGTGAGACCCCATCTCAACAATTAAAAAAAAATTAGCTGGGTGTGGTGATGCATGCCGTAGTACCAGTTACTTGGAAGGCTGAGGTGGAAGGATTGCCTGAGCCTAGCAGGTCAAGGCTGCGATGGCCATGAGTGTGCCACTGCACTCCAGCCTGGATGACAGAGTGAGACACTGATTCAAAAAAAAATGGACAAGGATTGATTGATGCAATACAACTGACATGGAGTGATATGGAAGGAGTCAGGCAGCATAAGGAAATGGGAGTGGGAGGATGGGAGTTTTGGAGAATTTCTGACGTAGACAATGAGCTTCCTTTTTTTCCTTCCCCAAGGCTCCCACAGTCCTCTACTTTGTTGTAGTGGGGATATTAATAATGACAGGGAGGGAAGACCAGTAGAAGCTTGTTCCAGGAGGAGGCAGTAGAAGGGGGCCTGTGAGGACCTGTCTAGTAGTCTTTCTTTTTTTCTTTTTTTTGAGTCAGTCAGGATCTCACTCTGTTGCCCAGGCTGAAGTGCAGTAGCATGATCATGGCTCACTGCAACCTGAAACTCCTGGTCTCCTCTTTAGTCTCAGCCACCTAAGTGACTGGTACTACAGGTATGTGCCACCACACTTGGCTTTTTTTTTTTTTTTTTTGTAGAGATGAGGTCTTGCTGTGTTGCCCAGACTGATCTCATACTCCTGGGTTCAAGTAATCCTCCCACTTCAGCCTCCCAAAGTACTAGGATTATAGGCACCAGCCACTGCACTCAGCCCTGTCTAGCAGTCTTTTATGTTTTATGCAAATGTCTTTGTCTCTTGAAATGCACTCTTGGTCCAGGCTCTTCCCACCATCATTCACAAATTTCAGGGCCTGAAATAATGCAAAAAGTGACCAACAAGACCTCCACAGATTAATTAAGGAATTTATACTCATTCTTTCTCTCTCTCTCTCTCCTCCCCCCTTTATCACAATCAGTAAAGAATGAACACATAACACTCCCCTCTCTCCCACTCTCCCACCTGGAAAGTTAGAGAGGGATGAGGTCATAAGAGTGGTCAAACCTTAGGATCTCTTCTTACTCTGACTTCCTCAACCCCCCCATCATCTCATAAGTGATAATGCCGGAATATTCGCTTCCTTATCAATACCCATTATTTTGAAAGTAGACTCTAGAGCCCAGCCACATTCCACCCTTTGAAACCAGCCAGGGACTTTCCAAGTATTTACAGAGAAGCACAGGCTTCCGTGCCTGGATTTCCCCCACCCACTGCCTCTGCACTTAGCACTGTAGGCTCTGAACCTCTCTTGTTCCTCTTGCCCTCACTACTCCCATAAAGATCCCAAGAGCCCTCTACACAGCTTCTGTTACACACACCCTTGCAGCCGGCCCTCCTCCAGGGCTTGTCTGCCAGAAACTAGTGATGCTGCCTTTTACCCACTTTTTATTGGACAGAGAGAAATGTCTACTAGAATTTCTTCGGAACAGAGCTTCTTCAAAGTTTCTATGGGCATTGAAATACTCCTTTTCACTGAAATTTTCTCTCCCTCCCCCATTCACAACTCTGTTCAGAAGCCTGCATATGTCATGATGCCTGGAGTCTCAAATCCAGGAGACAATCTGAGGCGAAGATGACCAAGAAGGGAGTCTGTGAAGAGGCTGTGGAAGCTGTAGGGTAAAGGAGAATGTAACTCCCACAGGCCTTTAAATCCTGCCCATTTGCCCCAGTTGCCACAGCTGAAATTAAAACTTGTTTCCTCTGTTGATTACCCTTCTTCGTATTCCCTAAAACTACACACCTAATGCTAAGTCTTCAGTCCTTCACTCTTTACACTCAATGCCCTGAAGAACACATGTAAGCCTGTTATTCCCTTCAGGTCTACACTAGTAACTTCCAAATCCACAGTCTCTGGTACTCCCTGCTGCTCTAATCTCCAGCTGGCAGTCAGAAGTGTCACTTGGCCGCCTCAACATCCCTCCAAACTCCCATTTTTTTGTTCTTTTATTGAAAACATCTTTCTCTTACCAAATTTCCCTCACCTTCCCTTTAGGGTTCCAGGCATAAATACACAACCTGAGGTTCTCCTGTGATGTTGCATCTGGATATCACATTGGTGAGAGAGTGAGAGCAAGAGAGAGCGTGGGAGAGCGGGGAAGGGAGGGCCGGAGAGGGAGAGATTCCTCAAGGAGGGAACTGTCCAGATTCATCTTTTCTTTATTGCCCTGGGATGGTTCCATGACTAGTCCTACATCTGCTGGTGCTGTTTGGACCCTAGCAAAAGTTCTTGTGGGCAGTTCCCTGGAACTAGCATATGTTTTTGTAATCTGGCAATCATTTCCTCCCTGACACCTTATAATTTTTTTCCTTCTCCAGCGGCATCGCAGTAAGAACACACGTTTGTCTTTTCTCCTGAACTTTCAGCATCCTTAAATCCTAGAGAAGGACATAGATGTAGGCCGATTATTAACTTCATGTATTTGGCTCCAAGTTAAAAACCTCTTAGTAAAAAATGCTAAGGATGATCAAAAGAGAAGAGTTAGCTTAAAGGAATGGAACTTGGACACAGAGAAACCTGAAATTTAATCTTCCCTTCACCTGTTATTGTCTATGTGATTTGGGGTCATGTACTTAAGTATAATAACCCATTGCTTCATCTTAGAATAAGGACAGATAATACCTATGTCCAGACATTGCTGTGAGCATTAACTGTTATGCAGAGTACCAGTACAGTACCTCAAATGTGCTCAATAACTATTACTAATTACTCTTCTAATGAAGGTTCTTGGTTGTAAGCAACAGAAAGCAACTTTAGATAATTAAGTGGGAAAATACTACATAGCTCATAGAGGCTAAAAACAAGGTCTAGACGAAGGTTAGATTTATTCATACATGATGTATCTCAGCACATTGAATCAGAAGATACATGTCAATTTATTATTAGTGATACTAATTTTGATTATTTGATTCGAGTGGTAACTGACAGATTTCTCTACTGTAAAGTTACTATTTTCATCAATTGATTTTCACATATTAAACTTACCTTGCATCCATAGAATAAACCCAACTTGGTCATTATGTATTATATTTTGTATATAGTATTGGATCCAATTGACTAACAGATCACTTCGGAGTTTTATATCTATGTTTATAAACTAGATGGGCTCGTACTTTTTTTTCCTACATGCTTGTGAGGATTTGGCATAATGCTACTTGACGAAGTGAACTGGGAATCCTCCCCCTTATTTTTCGGAGTTGCTTGTGTAAGGTTAGCATTTGCCTTCACTGAGTGTTTAAAAGAATTCACCAACAGGATCATATCAGCCTTTAGATTTCTTTGTGGAAAGTTTTGCAATTACCAACTCAATTTCTTTAATAGATGCAGAATTAGATTTTTCTATTATTTCTTGAGTCCATTTTAGTAAGTAGTATTTTTCTAGAATGTGTCTATTTTATCTAAATTTTCAAAGGTACTGTCATAAAGTTATTTGTGATATTTTCTATTATCATTTCAATGTCTATAGGACCTTTTTCATTCCTACTTTCTTTGTTTTTTAAAAATCTTCCACAGTCTTGCTACAATTTTATCTATCTTATGAATCCTCTCAAACAAAAAGAAATCCTTGACTTTACTGATTTTTTTCTATTGTATTAGTATCTCCTATTTAACTATTTTTTTCTCTTATTTGTATCATTCCCTTCCTTTTACTTTCCTTGCATTCAACTTGACATTCTTTTTCTAAGTATAAGATTAACCTTCAGCCTTTCTTCTTTCACAATTATATGCATTTAAGGCTAAAAATTTTTATCTAAAAATGACTTCAGATATATTCTATGTTATAATATTTTATAATGCAAGTATAACTCAGTTTGCAATATTTTCAATTTTTATTGTCAAGGGTCTGATAATACTTAGATTTGTTTTCTGGTTTTTTCTTTTATCTATAGCTTATTTTAGATTATATTTCTTAATTTCCAAACTCCCCCAAATTTTCTGGTTATCCTTTTATTATTAATCTTTGGCTCTGTTCTATTTTTGTCAGTGAACATATTATTAATTATACAATATTTTGAAACAGTCCATTTCTTATTTATTCTGTTATAGTAGTTATATTGTTCTAAAAATTTGTTGTTTCTTTTTCTTTTCTTTCTTTCTTTTTTAGAAATAGTGTCTTACTATGTTGGCCAGGCTGGAGTGCAGTGATTATTTACAGGTTGGATGATAGCACACTAACAGGCCCAAATTCATGGGCTCAAGTGATCCTCTTGCCTCAGTCTCCTGAGTGTTTGTACCACTATGTGCAGCTTGAAATTTATGCTTATCTAGGTTATCTAATTTGTTGGCATATAGTTATTAATAGTATTCCCTTGTAATTGTTTTTTATTTCTGTAATGTTGGTAGAAATGTGCCATCCTTTATTCCTGATTTTAATAATTTGAATCTTTTCTCTTTTTTTCTTAGTCTGTCTACCTAAAGATTTGCCAGTTTTGTTGGTCCTTTGAAAGTTTGTTAATTTTTTTATTGTTTTTCTATTCTTTTTTTCATTTATTTTTATTTTAACATTTATAATTTTCTTCCTCTCACCTGTTCTGTGTTTATTTACTCTTTCTTTTCTAGATTCTTAGAGTGGAAAGTTAAGTTATGGATTTGCAATTTTTCTTCCTTTTTAATGTAGGCATTTATGTTAAATATAAATATAAATTTTTCTTTTGACCATTAAAAGTCCTTATATTTCTCTAGTAGCAATTTTTGTCTTAAATTCTATTTTCTCTGGTATTAATATAGTCACTCCAGCTTTCTTTTGGTTGTTGTTTATGTGGTGTATTTTTTCCTGGCCTTGTACTTTCAATCTCTTTATAAGTTTGTATCTAAAGTTTATCTCTTATAAAGAGTATATAGTTGGATCATTTTTATTTTGTCCATCTGCTAACTTCTAGCTTTTAGTTGGAATGTGTAAACCTTATATATCTAATGTAATTACTGATAAAGTATTTTTATTTTATAATTTATTATAGAGTAGTGGGGTACATAAAGTATTTTTATGTCTGCCATTTCATTATTTATTTTCTATTTTTCTTAGGTCTTTTTCTGTCCCTCTATTCCTTTATTGCTGGTTTTTATTGTTTTAAATAGACATTTTCTATTGTATCATTTAATTTACTTGACATCTTTTGTTTGTTTGTTTTTTAGAGATGGAGTATCACTCTGTTGCCCAGGCTAGAGTGCAGCAGTGTGATCATAGTACACTGTAGCCTCAAACTCCTGGGGTCAAGTGATTCTCCCACCTCAACTTTCCAAGTAGCTGGGACTACAGGTGCAAGCCACTGTGCCTGACTGTCATTTCTTTTACTATATTTTTTTCAGTTATTTTCTTAGAGTTTGCCTTATAAATTAAAATTAACATATTAATATCTACTTTACATTAATACCAACTTAACTTCAACAGTGTATCAAAACTTTGTTTTCTATATAGCTCTATTTCCTTCCCTCTGTGCTGTCATTGTCATACAAATTACTTTTATATGTGTGCTCATCAACTCAGATTTACAATTATTGTTTTACGCAGTTTTCTTTCAACTTAGGTAGGAGGAAAAAAGTCGCAAACAAAAAATGCATTTATATTGTCTTTTATATTAACCTATTTCAGTTACCTTTATTGGTGTCTTTACTTCTTTATGTAAATTTGAGTTATAGTCTAGAGTTTTTTCACTTTAATCTGAAAGAATTTTAGTAGGGAAGTTTTGCTAATAATAAGTATTTCTGTTTCCTTTTATCTGGAAATGGACTGATTTCATCTTTTTCTTTTAATTTTTTTTTTTTTTAGGTGGGATCTGACTTTGTCACCCAGGCTAGAGTGTGCAGTGGCACAATCACAACTTACCACAGCCTCAACCTCCTGTGGCTAGGCAATCCTTCCACCTCAGCCCCCTGAGTAGCTAGAGCTACAGGAATTTGCCACTACACCTGGCTAATTTTTGTATTTTTTGTAAAGACGAGGTCTCGCTGTGTTGCCCAGGATGGTCTTGAACTCCTGGGCAGTCCTCCCACTTCAGCCTCCCAAAGTGCTGGAATTACAGATGTAAACCACCACACCCAGCTTCTCTTTCATTTTTGAAGGATAGTTTTGGCAGATATAGAATTCTTGATTGACAGCTTTCTCCCTAGAACTTTGAATATATAATTTCATTGCATTCTGGCCTCCATGGATTCTGATGAAAGATCATCTGTTAATCTTGATGATCCTTTGAATGTGATGAGTCACTTCTCTCTTGCTGTTTTAAGTATATAGATGTGGATCTCTCTGAGTTTATCCTACTTACAGCTCCTTAAGATTCTTGGATGTGTAGATTAACATTTTTAACAAATTTGAAAAGTTTTCAATAATTATTTATTCATGTTTTTCTGCCACTCTCACTTTCTCCTTTCACTTTGGGACTACCATTATATGTATCTGATCTGCTTGATGCTATTCTACAGGTCTCTGAGGCTCTGTTAATATTCTGTCACTCCCTTTTCTTTCTCTTTCTCAAACTGAATAGTCTCAATTGACCTACATTTAACTTTGCTGATTCATTCTTCTGCGTACTTAAATATGCTGTCAATTCATAATAGTAAAATTCTAGTAAAATTTTCATTTCTGTTAGTGTATTTCTATTTTTTTAAATAATTTCTGTCACTATAGTCTATATTTGGTGAGACATCATTCCCCTATTTTCTTTTAGTTATTGAAATATGGTTTCCTTTAAATCTTAAAATATATTTAAAATGCATATTAAATGTGTCTGTCTAATAAGTCTAATTTCTAGATTCCTTAGATACGTTCTTTATTTACTTATTTTTTTCTCCTATGTACAGGTCATACTTTCCTATTTCTCTGCATGTCTTGTAATTTTTCTGTTGAAAACTAGATAATTGGTGTAATATTATGTGGCAACCCTGAAAGTCAGATTCTTCCCTCCCTTTCCCTTCCAGGGTTTATTTTCACTCTTTATTATTGTTTTATTTCTGAACTAATCTTGGAAAGTATGATTCTTTGTTATATGTAACTATTAAAGATTTTCTCAGTTAGCTTAGTGGCCACCTAACAATTGAACAAAGATTTCCTTAAATGCCTAGAATAAATAAGTCTCCTAGTCTTACCTGAGGGGCTCTGTTTTAGTCTTTTTTCTGTTGCTATAAAATAAACTGAGACTGGGTAATTTATAAAGAAAAGAGGTTTATTTAGCTCATAGTTCTGCAGGCTGGGAAGTTCAAGATTAGCAGTTCCATCTGGTGGCTTCTGCTGAGGGCTTTGTGCTGTATCAAAACATGGCAGAGAAACAAAGGGAAAGCCAGGTACATGTAAAGAGGACAAAACAAGAGGGACAAACTTTCTTTATTCCTTGAAAACTAACCCAGTCCTGCCCCCCCAAAAGCATTAATCTATCTTAATGACCTAATCACTTTTTAAAGGCACCTCCTCCCAACACTGCCACATTGGGTACCAAGCCTCAACATAAGTTTTGGTGGGTCAAAACATAACAGGATGTGGCATGCCTTCAACACTCAGCCAGATAGTTGACCACTCTGCCTTATCCTTTATTTCCTACTTGCACATAGCCTCAAGGTCAGTCCAAAATAAAAGTTTAGAATTTTCTCAAGTCTTTCCTAAACATGCACCCAGTCCTGTGTATGTGCATAGCCTTCTATATTCTCAGAAATATGTTGGAAATAATCAAAGTCCCTTTGGACATCCCATACTCCAGGCTTTCCTTTTAAGTTTTTTAGTTAGTTTACCGTTTTCTCAACTGTTACCACTGCTTCAGGCAACTATAAAGTTAAGGCAACTCAGTTACTTCTAATTATTTCCAACAAATGTCCCCATGGAAAAGGATTTTCGCATTGGACAATCTCCAAGTCAGGTCAAATAAAGACTACCTTACAAGTTGGATCTTCCAAGAAACCACCAGAGAAATAGAATAATGACACTTCTCTGATAATGGAGTTTTGAAAAAGTCCCTCTATTCTGCACCCTCCGGTGGCTGCCAGGCTGCTGGTTTTCACCATGATTGCCGACCGTTGGTTTTCAATTTTTAGTACAGAACCCAAAAGGACAGGATGGAAATTGGACAAGTCAAAATGCCACAAAACTCACTATTCTTATTGAGACTGCATCATTTTTCTTAAGTAAATCCTACCTTCCTAAACTGCTGAACAACTTTGATCAATTTCCAGAATTCTGAAAAAGTTGATTTGTATTTACACTTTTCCTCCTCACTTTTCTCATTGCTTTTATAGAGGGGAGAATTTTTGGAAGCCCTTACTCCATTATTTTTGCTAATGTCACTCCATCTACAACTTTTAATTTACATCATTACTGTTTTTCAACTCTAGAATTTCTATTTGATTTTTTTCTATACAGTTTCTCTAGTGAAATTCTCCACTGTGCTATCTATTCTCTTAAACATATTCAATATAGCTATTATAAAGTTTGTCTCTGTCTACTTCAATAATTATTTCTTCTTTTTATCAATGATGCACTCTTCTTCCAGAAGGAATTTTCTCTATCCTCTGTTAGACATATGGAGAATCACCTTATTTTAATCAGAAACTGATCTGACTTGAAGCAGAGTTAAAGGTTTTGTCCAGCTCTCATTGTATAATGTTTCATCAGCACCTTGACCCCTCAAATTTGGCAACTCCAAATACCATCACTTGTCTCTACATGCCCACAATGTTGTCTTCTAGAATTTTCTGCCTCTTGCTCTGCTGTAAAAATAAAATAATATCTTTAGAAATAAAGCAACTGCAAAAAATGTTGACTCACCTTCCTTGTTCTCTTCCTTTTGTGATCTTGTTTTCTCAAGTTGTGGTTGCCTTGAGAGTTCTCCGATTCCCTCAAGAATTTTTTGTGTGTGTTTTATCTGGCATTAGTCATAGTTCTTGGAAAGAACATTCATCTTGTACAAGCTGCTCCATCATAGCCAAAAGTGAAATGCAATCTACAGTATTGTTTTTTATTTACAACTTGGCATAGAAGTGAAATTCCAGATCTTTCTGCTAGCCCCTTCTTTCAATATCTCTTATTTCAGGGATAGTAATCAATATTTGACATCTTCCAATAACCAAGAAAAAAAAATATATCTACACACACACACACACACACACACACACACACACACACACACATCATTCATATACTAAGGATCCAGGGTGATAATCAAATGATGTGTCATAGTTATCATAATTCACCACACTGACCAGCAAATCAGTCACTCCTTGGTGAGAGCAAACAATTGGCCAGACATATGTCATACGCCAATGTACCTAGGACTGGAAGAAACATAATTTTGTTCCTCTTTAGTTGCTATATTGTAGTCATTAATCTTAGATGTTCTTATAATTTAAGACACTCATTAATTAGGTAACCATTGATGTCGTTGTTATAGTGGATTAGAAGTGAGGAATTATCTTCATCAATGTCAGTATTTCAAGTAAAATCAGCAAGACATTAACAATAACCTGTATAGATGTTCTTGGGCAGGTTCACTTCAGACTGAGGAAAGAGAATGATCAAATGAATACATGATCTAGTTAAGGTAAGGAGTCCAGTGTCGTTAGAGTGTAGAGTACTACTGGGTGGCAGAAAGTAAATGACTAGAAAGATGAGTTGACATTTTTTTATTTACTACTTCTCTCTAGTAATATCAAATGTCAGCAAGTAACAATATATTGTTATGGCTTCACATTGAAGAATCAAGACCTTTGGGTGATTAGCAAACACATAAAACACTATTTAGAGTTCTAAATCATTAGTATTAGAATCAGGCAAACCTGAGTTTAAATTTATCTGTGCCACTAATTAAGCCAGTGAAATAATTTAATTATGCATAGAGTGAATGTAAAACCATATATACATTTCTCTACCTTAAATGTATCCTCAACTAAACTTTCCCTCGTCTCAATCTCCACAACAGCTAAGGTCATTCCACTGCCACCTAGCAAGGAACAATATGTATGATGGTGGGGAAGTCAGAGTGGAGGTAGACTGCAATCTTAGCCATATGCTGTTAGATTGTTTTACTTTTTGCAAATTTTACAAAACCATATGACCTTGTAAAAAAGGCTCCTGCAAATAGGGGTCTTAAATCTTAAGGTTTTTTTTTTTTTTTTTTTTTTTTTTAGCTTAATGGTGAGTCATTCTCTGCATAAAGACCACTTCCTTTCTTTTTTCTCTGGATTTTGCTCTCTCTTTTTGTCATTCTATATGTTCTCATTTTGTCATTCTATACACACACTTTTTTTTTTTTACTATTTACCAACTGGTTGTAATTTTAAAATAGTTTTTATTTTAATATTTTGGTAAATGCATTTATTTGCTTAATAAAATTCTATATTCTAAGTTCTGAAGATTTTAAATGTGTAAGCAAAAATTTTATTATGCTTTGTTTCTGTAAAATAAAAACTAAATTACAAGTTTGGGTTTAGGGAATTATTTTTGTTTCTAGTCTTTTGATACATTATATTTGAACATATTTATGGGGTGCATGTGAAATTTTGTTATATGCATGGACTGTGTAATGATCAAGTCAGGGTAATAAAATTTGTATACATTTTTGATGTACAATATGATGTTTAAAGGAGGAATTTTGAAGAGGACCATACATGAATCTACATAATTTGATGTATTGGTTATCTACTGATATATATCAAATTATCCCAAACTTAGCAGCATATAAGATCAAATATTCATTATCTTAGATAGTTTCTAAGGGTCAGGACTCTAAGAGCAGCTTAATTGATTACTAGTGGCTAATGAGTGTGATCAAGCTATTGACCAAAGCTACAATTGTCTTAATTTTGACTGGGGCTAGGGAATCTGAGTTCACTGAATTCCAAGTTCATTCATATGGTTGTTTGTAATACTCAATTCCTATTTGGCGATTGGTAGGAAGCCTCAGTTCCTCAGCATGTGGACATCTTCATAGGGCTACTTATAACAGAGTCACTTGTTTCCACCAGAGCAAGTGATCCAAAACTTAGAGCAACCAAGACAGAATCTGTACTGGCATTTATAACCTGATGCTGAAATTGAAATGCCATCATTCTGATGTATTCTATGATCACACAGACTTACACTGGTACAATGTGGATGGGAGCTACAGAAAAGTGTGAATACCAGAGGATGGACATTATTGTGTGTCATCTTAGAAGATAGCTGCCACAGCTGTATAACCAACTAGACCGATCTGGATTGGGTTGGGAATTTATTACCACAACATTTAAGAAGATGTTTTTAAGAGATTAAGATTATGAAAATTCAGAGTTCAACAAATGAGACCCAGAAAGGAACGGATCCAGAAGCATGCCCCACAAATCTTTAAAGGAGTGATAATAATCACTCAAAGCAAAGAAGAAAGAAAAGAATCCACTGGATCAGGCTGGAACTGGCCCAACTCTTGCCTGCACCACCACAGTTCACCACAGCCTCCAGACACAGTGGGGAAGGTGAATGAGGGGAATTTAGGAGTCCTGTGCTCCTGCCATGAACTTGCCCCCAGAGCCTTGCAGAATCCCAGTCCATCATGAGAAACTGCCTTCCCCACAGCCATGTTTTGCCATGGAGTGGTGCAGGGAAAAAAGCTTTGAGCAGCACCAGCCACCATTTCTCAGAAACTCAACTCTTGCAGGGTGGAGTAGCTATTTTTCCAGCCAGCCTCAGAGAGGATGGGTCCCAAGGGCAGACTCCACCACTGCTGACATTTCCTAGCTGGGCAGGTTGCCTGACAACACCGGAGACTCTGAAGCCAGCTGCACCTTGACGTTCAGATTGCCTGAGGCCAAGGTAAGAGCCGTGGTATGCATTGCCATAGCAACATCTCACTCCCGTTGTAACATCTCACTCCCCTACTATGCACAATGTTACCCCAGTGGTCTGAGAGTTCCTCCTAATCCCCACTGGAGTAGTCAAGAGTGCACAATTACAGGGTACTTCAGTTCCTTTCCCCTGCACTCCCCTCAAAGGCTCAAAACAGACAGAAAATTTGGGACATTCCCAAAGTTCCACCCTTGGCCTAGGCTAGCAGGGCACTTCCTTAGAGCAACACTCGCCAAGGAGAAACCCTATAGCCACAATCATAGCCAGCTTTCTCCCACAAGTGCCACCTCCTGGCTGCAGGTTAGCAGTACAGCTCACCAGATTAGCTCAATACCTCACCTTTGGGGAAAGCCTGATCCCAAATGCCAGCTAACACCACTTTACAAGCCACTCTGGCCACTCAGGACACCATGAGCCAGCTAGTGCAGGTACACAACACTGGGCTGCCACAACTGGCAATTGAGAAAGTCACCACACCAAGGCTATATACAACCAAGGGAACCCTACAGTGCCTACATCAGTCCCCTGCCAACTTTAAATAAAAAGAAACTGTCTACCCAAATGGGAAGGAAACAGAAAAATAATTATGACAACATGAAAAAACAGAGTTCTCCAACACCCCCCAAAAGATCACGCTAACTCTTCAGAAACAAACCTTAAATAAAATGAAATTTTTGAAATTCCAGACATAGAATTCAAAAGATTGATTATAAAATTGGTCAATGAACTTCAGGAGAAAACTGAAAAACCAACATTAGAAATTTAAAAAAACAAAGTGAGCAAAAGATATGAATAGACACTTCTCAAAAGAAGACATATGAGCAGCCAATGGATACATGAAAAATTGTTCAACCTCACTAGTCATTAAAGAAATGCAAATTAAAACTACACTGAGATACCACCTAACTCCAGTCAGAATGGCCATTGTCAGTAACAAAAAATAACATGCTGGAGAGGATGTGGCAAAAAGGGAACACTTCTACACTGTTGGTGGGAGCGTAAAATAGTACAGCCTCTGTGGAAAACAGTGCGGCAATTCCTAAAAGTTTTAAAAATTGACCTTCCATATGACCCCGCAACCCCCCTACTGGGAATATACCCAGAAGAACTCAAATCACCCTATTAAAAAAATACCTGCACACTTGTGTTTATCACAGCATTGTTCACAATAGCAAGAACATGGAACCAAGTGTGCTGCCCATTAAAAGAGGACTGGATAAAAAAAATGTGACACATATACACAATGGAATATAACACAACCATAAAGAAGAACAAACTCATGAACTTTGCAGCAACCTGGATGGACTTAGAGTCTATAATACTGAGTGATCTTTCACAGAAACAAAGAACTGAGTATCACATGTTCTCACTCATAAGTGGACCTTGAACAACTTTCATAATACTATATGAAAAAGATTGACAGTAGTGGGAAACTGTGGGGAATGGTGGGGGATGGGGAAGTGGGCTTGGCAGTAGTGGGAATCTGCCTGGGGAAGGGGGTGCACACCTTATCAACAAGGGTACCTGCATAATGAATATTTATATACCTAACTCTGAATTGTACCCCACAATTTTAAAATAAAAAATTTAAAAGTTAAAAAATAATAATAAATTAAAAAACAAACAAACAAAAAAAGGAATTTTTTTAAAAATTCAGGACATGAATTTAAAATTATCCAAAGAGAAAGACATCTTTAAAAAAAACAAGCTGAAATTCTGGAAATAAAAGAAGCATTTAGAGAAGTACAAAATGTAGTGGAAAGTTTTAACAGTAGACTAGAACAAGCAGAAGAAAGAATCGCAGAACTTGAAGACAAGGTTTTTTAATTAACCCAACCAGACAACAATTTAAAAAAATAATAATCAAGAGAATAAAACAAAGTCTTCAAGAAATGTGGGATTATGTAAAATGTCCAAACCTAAGAATCATAGGTGTTTCTGAGAAAGTAAAGAAAGCAACAGGTTTGGAAAATCTATTTGAGGGAATAATTAAGGAAAACTTCCCTGACCTTGCCAGAGAGTTAAACATCCAGATATAAGAAATTCAAAGAAGTCACTGAAAAAGGTCATCCCCAAGGCATATAATCATCTGACTTTGTAAAGTTAACGTGAAGGAATTTTTTTTTTTTAGTCAGAGTCTCACTCTGTTGCCCAGGCTGAAGTGCAGTGGCATGCTCACAGCCACTGCAGCCTCGACCTGCTAGGCTCAGGTGATCCTTCTGCCTCAGCCTTCCAAGTAGCTGGAACTACAGTCATGCACCACCCTGCCCAGCTATTTTTTTTATTTATTGTAGAGATGAGGTCTTGCCAAGTTGGCCAGGCTGGTCTTGAACCCCTGGACTCAGACAATACTCTCACCTCTACCTCCCAAAGTGCTTGGATTATGGGCATAAGCTACCACATGTGGCTTGAAGGAAATAATTTTAAGAGCAGTGAGGCAAAAGCATCAAATAACTTACAAAGTAAACTTACCAGACTAACAGCAGACTTCTCAGAAGAAACCCTACAGACCAGAAGGGATTGGGGTCCCATCTTCAATCTCCTCAAACAGAGTAACAGTCAGTCAAGAGTTTTGTATCCCACAAAACTAAGTTTCATAAATGAAGTCCTTCTCAGACAAGCAAATGCTGAGGGAATTTGTTACCACTAGACTGGCTCTACAAGAAACACTCAAAGGAGTTCTAAATATTGAAACAAAAGGTTAAAACACACTAGTAATAAAACATTAGAAATCATAAAGTTTATAGGACTTATGGAATACCAACACAATAGAGAAAATAAATAAAAGCAACAAGATAGTAACAAGTATGATAAATAGAATAATACCTTACATATCATTATTAACTCTGAATGTAAATGGTCTCAATGTCCCACTACAAGTATATAGACTGACAGAATAAATTAAACACATACTCCAAATATCTGCTGCCTTCAAGAGATTCACTTAACTCACAAAGACTCTTATAGACGCAAAGTAAAGGAGTGGGAAAAAATAGTCCACACAAATGGAAACCAAAAACAAGCAGGAGTAGCCATTCTCATATCAGGTAAAACAAACTTTAAATTACCAATATTAAAAAAAGACAAATATGTTTGTTATCTAATGATAAAGGGATCGATCCAATGAGAAGATACAATTTTATTTTATTTTATATTTGAAAATATAGTTTATTTAGAAAGTAAATTAGAGAGATAAGAGAGAGGACAGTCACCTCCCCAAGGTAGGGAAGGGGGGCAAAGCTAAGAAAACATGGTGACCATAGCTCAAAGAGTCATGTGGACACATCAGAGTTTAACAAAGCAGTGGCCAGATATAACAATTTTAAATATATATGTGCCTAATACCAGAGCCCCCAGCTTTATGAAACAAATTTTACTAGGCCTAAAAAAGAAAATACAGACAGCAATACAATAATAGTCGGAGACTTCAATACTCCACTGACAGCAATAGATGAATCATGAAAGCAGAAAGTCATCAAAGAAACACTAGAGTTAAATAAGACTCCAGAGGAAATGGAACTAACAGACATCTACAGAACATTCCATCCCCAAACTACAGAATATAAATTTTTCTCATCAGCACATGGAACATTCTCCAAGAAAGATCATATGATAAGCCACAAATCAAGTCTCAATAAATTCAAAAGATGGAAATCACATCAAGCACCTTCTCAGACCACGATGGAATAAAACTAGAAATTAAGTCCAAGAAGAACTTGTGAAACCAAGTAAAACATGGATGTTAAACAATTTGCTCCTAAATGATCCTTGAGTCAACAGTGAACTCAAGATGGAAATTTAAAAATTCCTTCAAATGAATGACAACAATGAAGCAAATTATCAAAACTAAGCCAAAGTTGTGCTTAGAGGAAAATTTACAACACTTAAGGCCTATATTAATAAGACTGAAGGATTGCTCATTGACAACCTAACATCACACTTCAAAGAACTAGAAAAACATGAACAAACCAAGCCTAAAGCAAGCAGAAGAAAAGAAATAATGAAGATCAGAGCAGAACTAAATGAAATTGAAAGTTTTAGCCGGGCTCGGTGGCTCAGTCTATAATCCTGCGCCTTTGGGAGGCTGAGGTGAGTGGATTGCCTGAGCCCGCGGGTTCGAGACCCACCTGGGCAGCAAGACCTCATCTCTACAATAAATCAAAAAATCAGCCGGGCGTGGTAGAACATGCCTGTAATTCCGGCTACTTGGAAGGCTGAGGCAGAAGGATCGCCGGAGCCCAGCCGGTCAAGGCTGCGGTGGCTGGGAGCGGCCACTGCACTCCAGTCTGGGCGACAGAGTGAGACTCCAACTCAAAAAAAAAAAGAAAAGAAAAGAAACTGAAAGTTTTTAAAAAGATATAAAGGACCAATAAAACAAAAAGTTGGATCTATCCAGATCATCTGAGACTATTGTGAACACGTCTAGACAAACTAGACAATCTAGAGGAAATGGATAAACTCTTGGAAACATACAACCCCTGAACCTTGAATCAGGAAGAAATAAAAACCCTGAACAGACCAATAATTAGTAGAAAGATTGAAACAGGAATTTGAAGTCTCTTAACAAAAACAAAAAAAGTCCAGGACCTGATGGACTCACAGCTAAATTCTACCAGACCTTCAAAGAACAGGTACCATTTTTACTGAAGCTAGTCCACAAGTTTGAAGAGGTAGGAATCCTCCCTAACTCATTCTATGTAGTCAAATAACAAAGCCAGGAAAAGATACAACAAAGAAAGATAACTACAGACTAATATTCCTTATGAACATAGGTGCAAAAATCATTAACAAACCAAATTCAACAGCAAATTTTTTAAAATGCACCACAACTAAGGGGGTTTTATCCCAGAGATACAAGGGTAGTTCAACATATGCAGGTCAGTAAACATGATCTGCTACATAAATATCATTAAAAACAAAAATCATATGATCATTTCAATAGACACATAAAAAGCATCTGATAAAAATTCAGCATCACTTCATGATAAAAAACCCTCAGCAAAATAGGAATAGAGGGAACATGCCTCAAAATACTAAAAGTATATACAACAAACACACAGCCAATATCATCCGGAATGGGAAAAATTTGAATGCATTCCCCCTCAGAACTGGAACAAGGCAAGGATGCCCACTTTCACCACTACCATTCAACATAGTACTGGAAGTCCTAGCCAGAACAACCAGGCAAGAAAAAGAAATAAAGGGTATCCACATTGAAAAAGAAGAAATCAAACTACCTCTGTATGCTAACAATATGATCTTATAAATAGAAAACCCCAAAGATTCCTCCAAAAGACTCCTGGACTTGATAAATGAATTTGGTAAAGTTTCAGGATACCAAATCAACCCACACAAATCAGTAGCACTGCTATACACCAATAGCAACCAAATTGAGAATCAAATCAGGAGTTCAATGCCATTTACAATAGCAACCAAAAAGCTGAAATACCTAGGAATGTATTTAACCAAGGAGGTGAAATATCTCTACAAGGAGAACTGCAAAACTCCGATGAAAGAAAATTTCAGAGGACACAAACAAATTGAGAAATATCCTATTCTCATGAATTGGAAGAATCAATGTTATTAATATGGCCATATTGTCCAAAATAATCTATAGATTCAATACAATTCCTATCAAACTACTAACATCATTTTTCTTTTCTTTTTTTTCTTTTGAGTTGGGGTCTCACTCTGCTGCCCAAACTGGAGTGCAGTGGCCACTCCCGGCCACTGAAGCCTCGACCTGCTGGGCTCCAACAATCCTTCTGCCTCAGCCTTTCAAGGAGCTGGAACTACAGACACGTGCTACCATGCCTGGCTAATTTTTTTGATTTATTGTAGAGATGAGGTCTCGCCAAGTTGCCCAGGCGGGTCTCGAAGCCGCGGGCTCAGGCAATCCACTCACCTCAGCCTCCCAAGGCGCGGGATTACAGGCTGAGCCACCAAGCCCGACATCATTTTTCACAGAATTAGAAAAAATAATCCTAAAATTCATGGAACCAGAAGAGAGCCAGAATAGCCAAAGCAAAAAAGAAAAACCAAAGCTGGAGGCATCACATTACCTGACTTCAAATTATACTAAAAGGCTGTAGTAACCAAAACAACAGGGTATTGGTACAAGAGCATACACATGAACTGATGGAACAGATTAGAGAATCCAGAAATAAACTCAAATACCTATAACCAGCTGATCTTTGAAAAAGCAGACAAAAATATATACTGGGGAAAGGACACCCTAATCAACAAATGGTGCTGGGAAAATTGGATAGCTACATCCAGAAAAATAAAACTTAATCCTTAGCTCTCCCCATATACAAAAATTGACTCAAGATGAATTAAAGACTTAAATGTCAGACCTGAAACCATAAAAACCCTAGTAATAAACCTAGGAAAAAGTCTTATGGACATTGGCCTAGGCAAATAATTTATGGCTAAAGCCCCCAAAGCAAATACAATTAAAACAAAAATAAATAAGTGGGACTTAAACTAAAAAACTTCTGCATTGCAAAAGAAATAATCAACAGAGCAAATCAACAGAATGGGAGAAGATATTCACAAATTATACATATGACAAAGGACTAATATCCAGAACATACAAAGAACTCAAACAAATCTGCAAGAAAAAACCAAATAACCCCATTAAAATGTGGGCAAACAACATGAACAGACATCTCTCAGAAGCTATACAAATGACCAATAAACATAGGAAAAATGTTCAACATCACTCATAATCAGGGAAATGCAAATTGAAACCACAATAAGAAACTATCTTACATCAGTCAGAATGGCCATATTAAAAAATCAAAAACAATAGATGCTGGCACAGATGCGAAGAAAAGGGAGCACTTATACTCTCTTGTTGGGAGTGTAAATTAGTATAATCTCTATTGAAAATAGTATGGAGATTACTCAAAGAACTAAAAGTGGATCTACCATTTGATCCAGCAATTCCACTACTAGGTTATCTACCCTAAGGAACAGAGGTCCTAATATAAAAAAAGACACCTGCACTTACATGTTAATCACAGCACAATTCACAATTGTAAAGATGTGGAATCAACCTAAATGCCCAACAACTGATCAGCGTATAATGAAAATGTGATATATATACACCGTGGAATATTACACAGCCATAAAAAAGAGTGACATTTTGTCCTTTGCAGCAACATAAATGGAGCTGGAGATCATCATCCTAAGTGAACTGACTCAGAAACAGAAAACCAAACACCATGTGTTCTTATTCATATGTGGGAACTAAATGGTCACAAAGAATGAAATAATAGACACTGGGAACACCAATAAGGGAGATGGGGATAGGGGAGTTAGGGTTCAGAAACTACCTATCGGACTCAATATTCACTATCTGGAGAATGGGACACCTGAGACCCAATCCCCATCACTACACAATATGTCCATGTAATGAACACGCATGTATGTGTACCCCCCGAATGTAAAATAAAAGAAAGAAAGAAAAAAAGAGAAAAGTCTATGGGCCACAGTTAAGGAAGATAGAAAACGGATGCTAATGTACTTGTTAGCTTCTTTTTTCTACCTCAAACCTGAGAGTTATAAGGTTCAGGGTATTTTATGGAAGCATGTTATTTAGAGTAAATGGCATGGAAAAGTTTTAGAGGTAAAGTGCTCTGGTATAACAGGAAGAACTACAAGGGATAGGAGCTTTATGTCTGTGTATGGGAGTTGAAAGAAAGGAGGCTGGACATTTAGACTGGGGCTAATGGGTAGGGGACCAAGTTGGGAATTTGGGTGCTTTCTCAGTAGCACTGGGGATTCAGTGAAAATTTATGAGCAAAGAAATGACATGGTTAGAAAAGCAGCTTAATAAAAGTAACCTGCTATTAATACTTCAGATGAATTTCAGCCGTGAGACTAGGATCTAGAAGACAAAGTGAAGGGGACAGTTTTACTTTCCTGTTATAGACAAAATAAGATGACATTAGCAGGAACATCATCAGGATTTACATTTATGAACTGTTTTGTTTTTTTCTAACTTATTTTCCATGCCCTATTTTTGTTTTTTTCCTTTTGTTTTCCCTTCCTTGAGTTTGCTCATCTCTGATTGAGACCTGTTAATCAGTCATAAATTACTGAAAGGATACAGGCATTACAGCTTTAATCAGTGGCTACATTGACTGCTTCTTCCTGTGAAACAGCAATTCTAACCCCAGTTAGCATACACTTAAGATTTTATCAAATGTGGCGGACACATTCTTCCCAAGAACCCACATAGACCCTCAGTTATCACTTAAATGTCCACATGAACCTCTGACACATTTCCCCACTATCAAACAAAACTGCTCTCTTGATACTATGCCACCTGTCTTTCAGAATTCAAGGATACGATATCTTTGTTATAACACCTCTCTTTTCTCCATAACTCAACTCGGGGCAATCACAACACCTCTGTTAGCTGGACACAAGTGACAGTGCTGCACACTCATTTCTCATTGGCTGGAGGGAAAGTCATTAAGCATACATAAGAATTCTTATCATCACAGCTTTCTCCACACCTGTTCTATCAGCCTTTGTCTCTTACTCTTACAGTCTAGCTTCAACCATTACACAGACAATTGGGTGTTCAACAGTCCCTTCTTGGGACTGAGTTTTCAGTTGACTTGTGTATGCTAACCCAGAGCAATGGAGACCCTGGCGAAGAGAGGGAAACAGGAAAAGGAGTGAGGGAAATACTTCCTTTTCAAAGAGGAACGGAGGAAAGAAGCAGAAAAATAATTTTTATTGGGTTAATATGCTGCCTGTACTTGTCTCACAATAAGAGCAATTGAGCTTAAATACCAAAAAAGACTTTTCTATAAGAACTGAAAACATAGTGAGAGCCAAAGGGAGGATGGGCTGGAATAATCTTGGTTCACCTTCTCTCACTATAAGGAATATTCTTCTGTTCCTTTCTCATACATAAGTGCTTAGGATTTACATGAGCCTTATCTATACGAGGAGCAGATCATTCTATTTAAGGCCAAAAAAATGGATTCAGTAATGCATCTTGTATTTAAAGATATGTGAATATACTTTTCTTAAAAATAAAACAATACACCCCTGCCTGACTTCCTAGGACCTTCATAATTGAGGTATAGTCATTTGGAGTTGGAGGTTCTGAAATCAACCCTGATTCTGCCTTTTTCACTTCTCCAGACCAAACTTGCCCAGATTCTTTAATGGCTCCCAAACCACAAGTCTTTCATCTATTCCGTTCTTGTTTTCTATTTTCCTTTATATCACTGTCCAGATGGTACAGATTTTTCTTAAAAATCTGTCTGAATGTAAAGGGCCTCGGCTAAGGTGCAAGCAGGGCATGGGAGGTGATATATCACCTTCCTTATTATAGAACTGTTGCTGATATTAATGCAGCTTAATGTTTATTAAGTTCTTTGACAGGCACTTCAAACTATTGGCTCTTACTCAATTGAGGGTCAGCTAGTTAGTTACAAGTGAGAGGGAGAGACTGGTTATTCTCTTCCCACCAGCCCTCTCCTCCTTACCCTACTTACTCCAAAATGCTGAGGCAGGAAAGAATGTATTTGTCTTTATGCACTGCTCCTCCTTTCCCACCTCTGTTGTTGCTGTTATTGAGTCGGAGGCTCACTCACTTTATTGTCTCCAACCTGGGATGCAGAGCCACAATCATGGCTACCGTAGCCTCCACCTATTGGACTCAGGCAATCCTTCCTCAGCCTCCCAAGTAGCTGCAACTATATGCGCATGCCATGATGCCCAGCAAATTTTGTGTTTATTGTTTTATTTTATTGTACATATGAGGTCTCACCATGTTACCCGGGCTGGTCTCAAATTCCTAAGCTCAGACAATCCTCTCGCCCCGGCCTCCCAAAGTGCTGGGATTATAAGTGTGAGCCACCATGCCCAGATTTTTTCCCCATATTTAAGTGAAGATATGCGTAAGACCTAATTTTCAGCCTTCTGCTCATCTCCATACTTGTTCTACTGCAGATCGCACTCACACTTACGGCATCAGTTATTATGCCACAGAAAATTCACTAGTGTACAATCTCCAAGTTCATCTTATGATATGTGCTGGGCTCAATTATCTGGCTATTCCTTCATTACCTCAAACTCTTGTTCTTAATTTTTCTGTTAGAAACATTTTTCTCTGCAAACTGTGTTTTTGTTCAGCATTCCCATCTGGCATCCTTCTTTAAGAATGCCATCTTTGGAATAGCTCCTTTATTGGTGTTCTGTCTGCTGCTCCCTTGTAGCATACTCAATAAACCTGCTTTTCTACTCTGAAAAAAAAATTTTTTTAAAAGAATGCCACATTCTAAAAGTATTAGATAGTTAATAGTTTCATGTTTATAAAATGTATAGAAACTGTTCACAGAATATCCAGCTTAGATCCATTTCATATTTTTCCAGTGGGGAACATCTCTTCACTGGATCCCACTCTCATACCAAGTAATTTAATAGTTTTATGAGGGAAGTGAAATACCCCCCCAAAAGTTGAAAATATGTCAGTTGTTGGCTTTCATGAATGCCTCTTATTAGGTAAAGGAATTCCCTTTTATTCCTAGTTTTCTGGGAGTTTCTATAATGAATTAGCAAAAGGTTTTTTCTGTATCCATTGAGATAATCATATATTTTTTCTCCTTTATTCTGTTATGATGTAGAATTATATTGATTTTTGAATGTTAAACAAGCCTTCTATTCCTGGCATAAGCTCTTATAGTCATGTTATATTATCCTCTTTAATATATTGTTGGAGTAAACTTTATAATATATAAAGAATTTTTGTGCCTATGTTTGTGAGAGATATGAATCTTAGTTTTCTATTCTTATAATGTTAAGATTTGGTTTTGGTGTGCTAGACAAATTATTGGGATGTGTTTTCTTTTTTATTGAAATAATTTGTGTAGAATTGGTATTATTTATTCTGTAAATGTATAGATGTGTCCTTTTGAATTCTGAAATATTTGGACTTTTTCCATTAGGTGTGATAGAATTAATCAATGAAGCTATCTGACCTGGAAGGCATCTGGACCTTTCTGTGAGAAGGTTTTTTTTTTAATTACAAACTCAATTTTTTTCATTGATTCAGATTTCTTTTTGAGTCAGTTTTGGTCATTTGAATATTTCAAAGAATGTTTCTATTTTATTTTTTAAAATAAAAGCTTTAGACAAATTACATTTAGTGAAGTTCATTTAGCAAAGAACAGTTCATGAATTGGGCAGCCTTCAGAACCAAGAGAGAGATTCAGAGCAGTCTGAGCAGTCAGTATTTATAGACAGAAACAGGAAGCATCATATAAAAACAGCTTGACTGGTTACAGCTCAATGTTTGCCTTATATGGGCATGGTGTGATGAGGAATTTGCCTTAATTGGACATAGTATAATCAGCTGGAAACCTGTGATTGGCTGAGACTCAGTTATTTATTATAAGAATACTCAGGTTGCAGCTTACTGTTAGGTTATGTTAGGCTGCAGTTTGCTATGTAGGGACTCAAGATATGAAGGGAGCTTTAGATCAAATTCAATTTAACAGTTTAGATTGTCAAATTTATTGTCATTATAAATGTATTGTCATTTTCATAACATTTAATCATGATATTTTAAAAGTCCGTATGATCTGTTGTGATATACCCACCTTCATTCCTATATTAGTGATTTGAGTCTTCTCTGTTTCTTAACCCATCTAGCTAGAGGTTTATCAACATGTCAAGCTTTTTAATGAAACAGCATTTGATTTTGTTGATTTTCTCTATTACTTGCCCATTTATATTACATTTATTTTTTCTCTTACTACCAATCTTAGGTTTAATTTGTTCTTCTTTTTCTAACTCCATCTAAGCCACATGTAAAATTAGATAATTGATTTTAGGGTCTTTCTCTTTTCTAATTATGTAAAGTTATAAATTATTCTCTAATTACACAAATTTTGAAATAGGGTTTTTATATTCATTCAGTTAAAAATATTTTCTAATCTTCTTTCTGACTCTTTTTTAACCCAGATGCTATTTATAAGTGTGATTTTAAATTTTGAAATATTTGGACTTTTTCCATTATGTTTCTGTTTTTCAGAAAATTATTATTATTTCTTTGAGAATTATTTTTTAGAGATTATTTTAATTATTTTTTGGAGAATGTTCTGTAATATTTCAATCCTTCTAAACTTATTGAGACTTGTTAATGACTCAGTGTATGGTCTAGCATGTGAAATGTTCTATGTGTATTTGAAAACAAAGTGTATTCTGCTGCTGTTGAGTGGAGTATTCTATAGATGTCAATTAGATCACATTTTTGGTTAATAATGTTATTTAAATCTTCCATATTTTTATTGGTTTTTGCACATAACTGCTTTACTGTTTATTCAGAGAATGGTGCTGAAATATTAAAATATAACTAAATTGGTCTATTTCTTTTATTTTTATCATTTTTTGCGAAGCTCTAGGTATATACATGTTTAGGATTGTTATATGCTCTTGATTGATTCTTTTGTCATTATGAATTATCCCTCTTTATCCTTGGTAATATTCAATATTCATCTTTAACTTAATACATTCTACTTTCATATAGTAATATGCCACTTCACATATATAAGAAACTTACAACACCATACTTCCGTTTTCCCCTTCTGTTCTTTGTGCTGTTGTTGTCATACATTTTACTTCTAGATATGCTATGAACCTCAAAATACAATTTTTATTTCAAACAATTTTTTAATAAATTAAAAAATAAAAACAACTAGAAATCACGTTTTAATATTTATCTGCGTATTTACCATTTCATGCTCTTTTCATTTTAACATCTAGAGAACATTCGCAAAGAAACAAGACTGGGTGTGATGGCTCACGCCTGTAATCCCCGCACTTTGGGAGGCAGAGGATTGCTGAACCCAGAGGTTTGAGACCAGCCTGGGAAACTTGATGAGACCTCATTTCTACAGCAAATTTTTTTTTTTAATTAACCAGGCATGGTGGTACATGCCTGTGGTTCCAGCTACTTAGAAGGCTGAAGCAGAAGAATCACCTTAGCCCAGCAGGTTGAGGCTGCAGTTAACTATGAGTATGCCAGTGCATTCCAGCTTGGGCAACAGAATGAGACTCCAACTCAAAAACAGAAAAGAAGAAGAAGAAAAAAAAACCTTGTTCAAATAAGACACTTTTCTTTCTTTAGAAGAGCACTGTTCTTCTAAAACTTTTCATTGAAATCTGTGTTAATTATACTTTAAGCTCTCACACATGTAGTGACTGCCTATAGCAGGTATGAGTTGAAATGAATTAGGACAGCTTATTTTCTTTCTTGGCTCTTAGTTTATCATGTGACAGGCACTTCATGAGAAATCGCTATAGTTACAATCTAGCCCTGGGAAGGAAGTTCAAGGGTTGTGAATGGAACCCAGATTTGCTTGAAATCTTGATCCAGACAGACCAAATCTCATCCCCTAGAGATCCCAAGCAGTCTTAAACAATATCAAACTAAAGCTTCATCCAAGTAAAATTTTACCCTGCATACGTTTTCCTCACAAGAACTCAGGGCTGAATCAACATTCTCAGACCCTCCCATCCAGGTGTAGTCAGAACTTTCAGTAACTACATCCACAAAACAGTTTGAAAACACACCTTTAAAAAATTAGTCATATGTGACCTGGTTCTAGACTTTTAGCAAGAAGAACTCAGAGTCTTCCAGCTCTGAAACACTGAAGAATTTATTGGTTTCAGGGTAATCTCAGAAAGATGGTAGGGAAGAGTTTTTCAAAGGAGATCAGAGAATGAGAAGACCAGTAAAGGGATAATCTCCATACCCGTGCTACAAAAATATCAACATTTATTTATAACTTTCTATTTGTTGAGAACTTGACTAAGGACTGAGCACTTTAAGGTCACAAATAAGGACAGAATTCAAAGGGTCAGCAATTAAGTCAGCCATAGCAGAGAGCATGTGAATTCAGACGGGAAGCCAAAACTGGAGTGCAGCTAGAATTCAGATCTCTCCCAAGTCTTCTTCTTTTCCAGAATGTTGTCACCTGTGACAAGATACGCATAGTTACTTCCATTCTTGGATTCAAGATTCTAAACTCAGGCCCATCTTCCCCCACTTCCTTTATACCCGATCCCCCCATTTCTCTGTCCTATACAGGTTCCAGGGAGAGGATGGTCATTCCTGTCATGCCCTGGTCCTCCGGGTGAACAGCAGTTAGGAAACAGGGAGTATTCTAAAGTAATTGAATTTCACCCCCAAACCCCAGCTGATTTTGGGAGCATCCCACATGCTTCAAGTCTCCAAATTATGCTGAGAAGGGAAAGGGTCACTTTATGGAGACCAGAGAATAAATTTAATTCTGCAGTAATGACAATGAAGAAAGGATGCTCACATTGTGCAAAACGCTCTTTGAAGGAATTCCAAAACCTAGGTATATTTTCTCAAATGACCTCAGTTGAACATCTGATACTAATCAATACTTCCTCCTTCCTGACATTATTTCCTTCCTTGGCTTATGTGATATTCTCCTAGTTCTTCTGCCTCCTTGCTTCTTCTCCATTTTCTTTAAATACCTCTCTTTTGATATTTTTAAAATCATGTATTTTTGCATTAATTTTGATTTTTAAGTTGTTTCATTAAAATGTGGCTTATTTTTATTACTGAGTTCTTTGGGTACCCCTCTAAATTTTGCACATAAGACAAGTACATCCTTCACCTCACCCTAGTCCCAATCCTGCTTTCCATATTTCCTCTTAACATCTGACATTTTCCACTCACTTCATTCTGTTATTAATAATTATAAATTATCATAGACAATAATTATAAATGTGTTTGAATGAAGAAAAAGAAAAAAAGGAAGAATGTGCCCTACTAGATAGTAATACATACTTCAATGTCACAGTAATCATAAGACTAGGATACTGGTACAAAGAGAGAAAATAGAAAAATGGAACAATATAGAGCTCAGACACAGACTTGTCTATAACATGAATTTTCAATATAACAAAGGGGACCCACAAACTTACAGATAAAAGATGAATCACCACCATATGGAGAAAAATAAAGCTTGATCCACATCAAACACAAAAGTAGATCCCAGAAGAATTAAAGAAGTAAATGTGAAATTTAAAACTATAGGAAACATTTTAAAGTATCTTTGAGACCTCAGTACGAAGAAGACTTCTTTTTTAAAAAAATCTCATTAGCAATATATAAAATATTGATGAATTTGATTATAAAATACTAAAGATTTCTGTTTAATAAAGGAAACCAGGGAAGAAGCTGCAAGATGTCTGATTTGGAGAAATCATTTGCAATGCCTAAAATGATAAGGGACAAGAAGACTATGCAAGGATCCTGCAAACCAATAAAAAAAAGATAGGAGCCTACAATACAAAGCTGGACAAAGAATGTGAACCAGCAATTTACCGAAAAGGAACCCCAAAGTGGCTGACCAACATAGAAGATAATCTCAATTATAAGTAATTAAAGAAGTGCAAAATACAGTAGCATATGTATTCCTTTATGCACATGAAATTGACAAAAGCTAGAAAACTGGATAATGTTCAGTGCTGATGTGAATTTAGGAGTTGTAGAAAATTTCAGGTATTGCCGAGGGAAATATAGATTAACACAGTCATTCAGGTGAGCAGATGGGTAATACTTAATCAAATTAAGAAGCTGCATCCCCAGTGACCCTGCAACCCCATTTTAGGGTGCATACATTGCAGAGATGCAAGTCCATATGCATATTCGGGTCCACATGAGAATATAAGCATGGCTTGCAATAGTGGAGAACCAGAAATAGTACAGGTATCTTAGTGGGAATATAGATAAGTGGATTGATTTAGTTTGGATATTTGTCCCCTTTCAAACTCATGTCAAAAATTGATGCCACAGTGTTGGAGATGGGGCCTGGTGGGAGGCATTTGGGTCACAGGGGAAGATCCCTCATGAATGACTTGGTGCCCTCCTTGGGGTAATGAGTGAGTTCTCATTCTATTAGTGCACTCAAGATCTGGTTGTTAAAGAGTCTGACACCTCCTCCTCACTCTTTTGCATCCTCTCTTGCCATGAAACACATTGACTTCCCTTGCCTTCCACCACAAGTAAAAGCTTCCTGCGGCCTTACCAAATACCAAGCAGATGCTGGCACCATGCTTCCTGTACAGATGCTGGTGCCATACTTTTTATACAGCCTGTATACCGAATGAAATAAACCTCTTTTCTTTATAAATTACCCAGCCTCGGGTATTCCTTTATAGCAAAACAAAAAGACTAACACATGAATGTATGGAGTAGAATATTATAGAAGAGCTGGAAGCAACAATCTATATGTACAAAATTAGACCTATAATATAATGTCATTTTGTTAATTAAAAAATACACGTACACAAGGAAAATACTACATGTTATACGGATTAGTGCAAACAAAAGAAAACTCATCAAATCTACTAGAACATTTACTTATGGGGTAGGCGTAAGAGATATGAGAGTAAAGCCTGGGGATAGAAGGGAACAAATAAGAGAGAGAACTTGGAGGTATCGATGATGACCTTATACATGAACTGAGTAGTATTATTAACTTATCCCTTTGTACCTGAGGTCCAGCGAGGATAATAATAATAATAATGATGAAGTAAATGTGGTCATCACCATGGAAGAGAATTACAAAACATACAAATATATAACACATAGTAAGTGTGATGGTAAGTAGAAAACTATGGAATCCCAGAAGGGGCATTTTTATGTGAGCTTTTCCATTCTGTAAGTCCAAGTAAAGACAGCAAACAGTCTACAGACACCTGAAACATTGAGTTGCAATTATATATAGAAATATGGATCTGGATTCAGTATTAGACTATAAGCTCTTGTAGAGTCTGAGGTCGGTCTTTTTTTTTTTTAATAAAACAGGGTGTATAGGACAGTGGTTAAGCAGTTTTGAATCCAGACTTCCTGGATTGGAACGCTAGCTCCACTGCTT
Source organism: Cephalopachus bancanus (assembly GCA_027257055.1). Lineage (NCBI taxonomy): Eukaryota > Metazoa > Chordata > Mammalia > Primates > Tarsiidae > Cephalopachus > Cephalopachus bancanus. The sequence goes on along the minus strand of JAPVLO010000549.1, from coordinate 271,207 downwards.
CCTAGCTGTGTGACCTTGATCAAGTTGCTTAATGTCTCTGTGTATGTAAGAAGATGTGTAAGATTACCTCTCATGTAAAATGGTGCAGTACCTACCTCACAGAGTATTTATGGGGATAAATGAGTTAATAAATGTAAATACTCAGAATAGTGGCTGAGCATATTAAGTACTCAGTAAATTATCAGTATCGTTTTGTTATGCAGCCCGATGCTTTTAAGTCATTAAGAGATCAATGTACACTTATCAAATTGAATTTTTACTTCTTTCCTTATATAGTACAAATCCAAGGCTCCCTCTTTTTTTCTTCTAACTATATCCTAAGATTCACACCTCCACAATAACTCACAGGGGCCCCCGGGCTCTGGGGTCATGACCAGAATGCAGAGCCTTTATGATGAGGATGGTGCCAGCGATGATGCCCACCAGGCCCAGCAGCAGGCCCAGGGCACAGAGCACAGTCTCCGTCGTCTCAGGCATATCAATAGGCTCCTGGGCCTCTGAGGAAGGAATAAAGATGAAGTCAGAAAGTGCAGTGAGGGTGTGGGCTGGCCTGGGATGGGCATGGCAATTGAAGGGTATGGACAAGTTGATGGCAAATTAGTACAAGGAGAGGTTTGGACCGGGCAAGTGGGGAAGGCTAGTATAGAGGGCGCGCCTGGTCCTGGGAGTAGAGGAGAGGATGCCAGGAGATAAGAAGAGGAAAAGGGACTGCATACCCCAGTGCCCAAGGAATGGCTCGTCCAGGCCCCAGTGTTCCACTTTGCAGTCATAGACATCGTCAGTCAAGGGCCTGAAGGTCAAGTAGTGGAACTTGTGGAAGCTGTAATCTGTTCTAGGCAGGAAGATGGTCTCAGAGACACCCTCAGTGACCGGCTGCCCATTGCGCAGCCACGTGACATTGAGCACCGGCGGGAAGAACTTGTCAATGTGGCAGATGAGGGTGTTGGGTTGGCCCAGCTCCACAGGCTCCTTGGGAAACACGGTCACCTCAGGGGGCTCTGGGAGGAAACAGGACCTGATGAGTCCCCTGATCTGGATTGAATCACAGAGGTTCCACCTTTGGATGTCATCTACTTCAGGCCTAGACTTTAGGGTACCTCTGGGTCCCCGAATCAGAGCCAGGAGTGTCAGTCCACTGGCCAGCCTCACTCAGCTCAGCCTTTCTCACACGTGAGAAGGGTTGATGCCACCACCCAGCTGTACTGGAATAAACCCTTGTCTGCTCAGGGGAAGAGGATCCCTCAACAGTGGGCATCTGGATCTTCCATTCTGGGTGTGGCACAAGGGCCCTCCCATGCCTTCCCACTTGACTAGAGAAGAAGAAGCAAAAAAGGCAGTACCGCTGGTGGCCTGGGTATGGTTGGAACGCTGGATCAGGATATTCAAGTTGGTGTTCGCTATAGCAATGTTAGCCAGCCCGCCCTGAGCCTCAAAGGAAAAGGCTCGGCCAAACTCCTCCAGATGCCAGACCGTCTCCTTCTTGTCCAGATCCACGTAGAACTCTCATCCTCATCAAACTCAAACATAAACTCCCCTGATGGCCTATATGTCTGTGCAAACATGGCATAAGTTGACACGTGGTCCGCTGCATAAAGAAAGTAGAGAAAAATGTGAAAAAGTGAAATTATGAGTATGTAAGTGGTAGAGGCCAGAGAATGAATAAAGATTCATAAATATAAAAAGGCAGAAGGAAAGAGGTCAAAGGAAGAACATATAGGGGAAAAGGAGTAACACCAAAAAAAGAGATAACATAGAGCAGATGAGCAGTTATAAAAGGAAATAAGGAAGGAACAAAATGAGATGGGATTTGTTGAGAAGTCAAGCTGCTTCCTGGCCTTAGAAAGTCTGGACATCCTGAACCTACATAAATAGTAATAATAACAATGACAAGTCACCTTTGTTGTCACTTACTATGTGCATGGCATTGTTCTAAATACTTTATATATTTCTCTCATTTAATGGTTACAATAACCCTACAAAGCATATACATAATGCACTATTTTATAGATAAGGCAAAGCAGAGAGGTTAAGTAACTTGCTTAAGGTCACACAGCTATTGGTGAAACTAGCAGAGAGATTTTTCTCTCCCTGTAAGTTCTCAATTCTTCTAGAACCACAAATATAAAATTGTTTTTAATGACATGGGTTGTGGGTATGGAAATTTTATTTTGCTTATTACAGAAAAGGGAGAAAAAAACAGAAAACTGAGGAGAAGAAAATGTCCTTCAAATTTTCTGCTCTCTACAGCCTTTAAGTTTCTGTTTCAGTTTATGAATATGAAACTGCAGGCTGTATATTCTTGTTCACAATATTTTTCATGTTAGTCATAGTGTATTCAAAAATATAGTACAGTTATTTTGGCTTTGATTCCAAACTTTCTTTTTAATATATGTTTTTATTTTTGTCTTAAATGAAACTACAATTTTTTGCTGAGTTTTAAATACCTGTGGAATTTATTTTGTTTCTTAGTTTTAATCAGTTTGTAAGAAGTAGCAAAAACAAGAGGTAAAAGAAATTGTCATTATTAAAGTGATGATATATGAGAGTTTCTGGGTTTAGAATGTTAGATTAATAAGAGGGAAAAGGGACTTCAGGTTATCTGGTCCAACCTCCTGACTCATGGTTTTCCCTGTGTTTGTGGCTCTGACATGTGGAAACCCATTCTGTGCTTGGCTTCCGCTTATGATGAGAAGGATAATGTTTTTTCACAAGGATACTTAGCATCCTCCTCAGGTTAAAAGAATCATCTTCAGAAAGGGGAGTAAAATAAAGAGAAACAAAATCTAATAAAAATTACTGAGAACTCAAACTCTTTTTTTTTTTTTTTTTGAGTTGGAGTCTCACTGTCGCCCAGACTGGAGTGCAGTGGCCGCTCCCAGCCACTGCAGCCTCGACCTGCTGGGCTCCGGCGATCCTTCCACCTCAGCCTTCCAAGTAGCTGCAACTACAGACGCACGCTACCACACCCGGCTAATTTTTTTGATTTACTGTAGCGATGACATCTCGCCTGTCCAGGCAGGTCTCGAACCCATGGGCTCAGGCAATCCACTCACCTCAGCCTCCCAAAGGCGTGGGATTACAGGCTGAGAACTCAAACTCTTAATACGTTAATGTAATTTGTACTTTTATTGATTTTTTAAAAACATTTTCACAAATTCTAGGATCTAAAGATCAGCCAAATATGAGACTAATTATTTTCCTTCAAATATCATATTCATTTAGACAAAAATGTATTAGATCCTATTATACATCAAGCACTGTTAGTCATAAATATTAAATACGAATAAGACATAGTTCCTGTCCTTCAAATGCTTACAATCCACTTAAGGAGACAGACAAGTAACAACAGTAAACACAGTTTGATAAATGCACAAATATTATTATGCATAAGATACTATCAAATAAGGCACTGAAGAAGGCTTTGAGGAACAGATGGCTTGAATTTAGGCAGTCTGAAAACAAGAGAAAAGCCATTTCTCACACATAGGGGCTAATGTTCAAAAGTATAGGCCTAACATTGCATATAACATATTTGGAGAACGTCAGACAGTTTAGTATGACTGGAACTAGTTTCAGATGTGGAACAGCAGCAGAAAATAAGAACTCAACAGGCAGAAGCTAGATCATGACAGACCTAACATGCAAAGCAGAAGTTGTAATGCTATCCTGAAAGTCACAAGAATCATTGATGGATTCTAAGCAGGAGAGTGACAGCAGATTTGCAATTTAGGAAGATCACTATGGCAGCAGGGTACAGCATGAATGGAGAAGCTAGTTGAAGAGGCAAAACCAATAGTGCTTGAACAATGAGAGAGAGAGGAAATGGGCACAGTTGCAAAAGGCAGGGAGGAGAGGGATGAATTTAATTGACATTGGAGAGATTAGACCTTTCAGGAATTGGTGAGTGATGTGGACAGTAAGGGAGGTGGAAAACCGCCAGTTAATTTTTTTATTTCTAGACTGGTCAATGTAATCATCTTTTTTTAGTCACTTTTAAAAATTATTTTTAATAGACAAACAATAATTGTATGTATTTATCATGTACAACATGTTGTTTTGAAATACTTATACACTGTGGAATGCCTCAATTGAGCTAATTAGCATATGTGTTATCTCACAAACTTTTTTGTTGTGAATATACTTAAAATCTATGCTCTTAGCAATTTTCAAAAATACATTATACTGTTATCAACTACAGTCACCATGTTGTGCAATAGATCTTTTGAACTTATTCCTCTCATCTAAATGAGATTTTGTATTCTTTGAGCACCATCTTCCCAATCCAATACAATCATCTTGATTTTATTAACTTAAAAAGTAATAAAGAAAAACAATCTGATCATAAGAAGATATCGTGTTCAGTGTGGGGCATATTGCATTTAGAAGATCTAAAAGTGACTAAGTAGAAATGATACATAGTATATGATAATTGGATCTCAGAAAGAGGTGTTGAGCCAGAGAACTAACAGTCAGTAGTAGTAGGTGAAGGCTAGGCGAGATTTTCCAGGAAAGGTGCATCAAATGAGAATTAAAGCCAAAGCAATCTTGGTCAAAAAGAACAAAATTGGAAGAATCATACTAGCTGACTTAAAATATACCACAAAGCTACAGTACCAAAGCTGCCATAAAAAAATAGACACATAGACAAATGGAACAGAATAGAGAACACAGAAATAAATCCACACACTTACAAATGATTTTTGACAAAGGCACCAAGAACACACATTGGGAGGAAGGAAGTCTGTTCAATAAATAGTGCCAGAAAAACTGAATGTCCACATACAAGAGAATGAAACTAGACCCCTGTTTCTCATTCATGATATATAAAAATCAACCCAAAATAAAGTTGTAAATATAATACCAAAACTATAAAACTACTAGAAGAAAACATGGAGGAAATGACACTGCTCTGAACAAGGATTTTTTTTTTTTTTTTTGGACAGGTTCTTACTCTGTCACCCAGGCTGGAGTGCAGTAGCACAATCACAGCTCACCACAACTTCAAACTCCTGGACTCAAGTAATCCACTGTCTCAGCCTCCAGAGGAGCTGGACCACATGCCTGTTTAATTTTTTCTTTTCTTTTCTTTCTTTTTTTTTTTTTTGTAGAACCGAGGTCTTGGTTAGTTGCCCAAGTTGGTCTCAAATATGTGGCCTCAAGCAATCCTCCTGCCTCAGCCTCCCAAAGTGCTGGAATTACAGGCATCAGCCACCACGACTAGCTTGATTTTTTCAATAAGAACTGAAAAGCACAAGCAACAAAAGTCAAAATAGGCAAGAGCTTCTGCCAGCAAAGGAAACAATCATCAGAGTGAAGAATAGACCTACAGGATGGGAGAAAATATTTGCAAACTATGCATCTGGCAAGGAGTTAATATTCAGAATACATAAAGAACACAAACAACTCAATAGCAAAAAAAGAAAAGAAAAGAAAAAAATACAAATGGCCAACAGGCACTAATCATCAGGGAAATGCAAATCTAAATTACAATGAGATGTCTGTTACCTCACTTCAGTTAGAATGGCTACTATTTAAAAAAATAACAAATGTTGGCATGGATATGGAGAAAGGCGAACCCTTATACACTATTGGTGGGAATGTAAATTAGTACAGCTACGGTGGAGAACAGTATAAAGGTTCCTCAAAAATTTAAAAATAGAACTGCCATATGATCCAGCAATCCGGCATTTATTCAAAGGAAAGGAAATTGGTATGTTAAAGATATATATGCACTTCCACATTTATCGCAGCATTATTCACAATAGCCAATACATGAAATCAACCTAAGTGTCAGTAGATGAATAGATTTAAAAATGTAGAGTATATGTACAATGGAATACTATTCAACCATAAAAATGAATGAACTTCTGTTATTTGTGGCAACACGGATGACTCTAGAGGACTTTATGTTAAGTGAAATAAACCAGGCACAGAAAGACAAATACTGCCTAATACTACTCATATGTGGAATCTAAAAAGTTGATTTCATAGAAGTAGAGAGTACAGTAGAGGTTACCAGAGTTTAGAGAAGGGAGAGGGAGGGGGGATGGGAAAAGGATGGTCAACAGATACAAAGTTACAGTTAGATAGAAGGAATGAGTTCTGGTGTTCTATTGCAGAGTAGAGTAATCATAATTAACAATATTGTGTTATATATTTCAAAATAGCTAGAAGAAAGAATTTTGACTGTCCTCATCACAAAAAAATGATACATGTTTGAGGTGATGGATATACTAAATACCCTGATTTGATCATTACACAAAGTATACATGCATCAAAACATCACACTGTACTCCATAAGTGTTTATAATTACTATGTGTCAAAATGAAAATAAACTTAAAAAAAGAAGAATTGCAGATATCTGAGGGTATAGCTCTTGAGAACATGATAATTAAGAGACAATTTCAAAGGAGAATAAGGAAGATTCAGAGAAATAGGAGAAAATAAGGACAGAGTAAGTTTAAAAAGGATATTTTTAAAGTTTCAATAAGAAATTAGAACATAGTAGATTAGATTACAGTGCAAATGTAATCAAGAATGCAAGTCTGAAAGACACTGAAAAGTAGCCACTGGATTTGATCTTATATTCAGCTTCCTGATGGCCAAGACAAGAGTATCCCTCAGGGATGTATTAGAGAAGAAAGTCAGTAGCTTAGCTACAAGGGTAAGGACACAGAAAGTGTCTCTAGGGTAGGATGCAGAGTGAAGGCAAAGCTGTGTTAGGTAATTAGGCAGACATGAGCAGGGGAAAGAGAGAAAAGAGTAAAAAACAGGAAGTCAGCAGATATTTAGTAATTTACTCATTTTAGAAATTTTCTTTCATGAGCTGGGCTGAATGCAAAACCTTGCTTGGATTTAAAGAGCACATTTTTTTCTTCTTTTTTCTCTACCCTCTCCTTAGTAATGTGGTTTTCCTTCCACTTACTTGATATAACTTGGTACAGAGGCCGACCTTATCTAACAAATCACTGTTGATGTTTGAGAGAGGACAACCAGTTATATTAAACCACTTAAACCATTTAACAACCAAGAGGCATGGAGAAGCTACACATCTTTAAAGAAGTATCAACAAACCTAGAAAAGGAGCAAGTTTGTTGGATTCTTTACAAACTCTCTAAAATCCTAAAAATGTAAACTCATTTCCTTTAAGATATTTAGTTTCAGACTTACGTTTTATATTAATCATTAGCTTGGTCTTGTAAACTGGAGCTCCTTACATGTATGTGTAATATATCATGAAAAGACAGAAGATGCTTAGTTCCAAAATTGTTTCAAGACACTTGTAACTTTAACAAGATAGAATTAACAATATCTAAACATTAGTTCATGTCAAAGGTCACATGAAGGATTTATAACCTAACCATAAAGAGGGGAAACAAGCCCGAGAGGGAACTAACCAACTGAGACCAGAGACTAAGACAAAGAAAAATAAACTGTGAAAACCAAAGAAACAAACAAGGCTGCCTCAATCTGTACAGCCCACTCCTCTTTTTTTTTTTTTTTTTTGAGTAGAAGTTTCATTCTGTCGCACAGGCTGGAATGCGGTGGCACACTCACAGTCACCTCAGCCTCTACCTACTGGGCTCAAGTAATCCTTACACCTCAGCCTTTCAAGTAGCTGGACCACAGATGTGCACCACCACACCCGGCTAATTTTTGATTCATTGTAGAGACGAGGTCTCACCAAGTTGCCCAGGTTGGTCTCGAACCCCTGGCTCAGGCAATCCTCTTGCCTCTGCTCCCAAAGTCACTTCTCCCAGTTCTCCTTGCTTGCAATAAAACTGCCTTGCTGTCCTGAGTCTGGTGTCATGTCTAAGTCTTTGTTCACAAATAACCAACAAACCCTAAACCAGCTTTTCAGCTGACATTTTTTTTTTTTTTTTTTGAGTTGGAGTCTCACTCTGTCACCCAGACAGGAGTACAGTGGCCGCTCCCGGCCACTGCAGCCTCAATCTGCTGGGCTCTGGCGATCCTTCTGCCTCAGCCTTCCAAGACAGTTGTTTTTTGTTTGTTCATGTTTCTATTTTTAAGGTTTAGAAGAACATGTTCGTATGTTGAGAGAGGAGGAATCAGTGGGGAGAGAAGCAGTAAAGACAGAGCTAAGTTCATCAGTTCTATCTATCAAGAATCTTAAAAGTATCAATATCTATATGAAGATGTGTTCATTGTGATATTTATTATAACACAACATTGGAAATAATCGAGTGACCATCAACAGAGCAATGGGTAATTCTGGTTCTGCCCAGTCTCACTTCCTTTTTACTTCTACACACACCTGGACACCTCACCTTAAAAAAAACTGTCTGGAGGTCAGGTTGCATATTCTACTTTGTGGATGCTAATCCTTCACATCACTAGATTTTTGTATGACAATAACATGCATGCACAGGCTTAATGCTTCATGATATCAGGACACAAAGGAGAAAGAGCATTCATCACGATTTGCAATCCCTGGCTGAGTACTTACTATTATCCAAAGTCTAGGCCTCCCAATGGACACTGGGTCTCTCAGGACCTGAATCCCAAGATTAACAAAAACATACAAGTCTGCTGTCTTTAAACAAACAAACGTTTGAGAACCACCCACAAAGACCTAGAAAGAAGAAAGAACTCTAGAATCTCCAGAGAGAGGTAGGACACTCTTAGTACTTTCTCACCTAGTTTCTAACACACAGAGCCCATGTGTCTGGGTCCCTTAAAAGCCAGGCATGGTGGCTCATGCCTGTAATTCCAGCACTTTGGGAGGCAGAGGAGAGAGGATTGCCCGAGCACCAGTCTGAGTAACTTGGCAAGACCCTGTCTTTACAATAAATAAAAAAATTAGCTGGGTATGGTGGTATGCACCTGTAGTTCCAGCTACTTGGTAGGCATGACCGTGCCACTGCACTCCAGCCTGGGTGACAGAGTGAGACTCCAATTTAAAAAAAAAAAGCAGTCACACAAAGCAGAAACTAGGGATCCAGAAGAGATAGGAAGGGTGTGGAGTCTCTGCAGAGCTCAGTTAGAAAGTGATTGTGTGCAGAAAGTCTGGGCAATGCAGAGTATGATCATCAGGATTGTGTCTGGACTTAAACTTGGCTTTCGATTAGTATGTAATCATGGAAAAAACATTAATCTTTTTGAGCATTAGTTTTTTCACCTCTAAAATTAAGTTGATAGTACCTTCAATGAAGGTTCTTGCAAGGTATAAATGGGGAAAGAAACTAGATAGGTGTCTAGTAAATTGTGGTTGCTATTGCTATTATTATTAGAGTGAGAGGGAACAAAGGTGAACTTCACACAAGGAAATGAAGAGGAAAACAGATCAGTGAGTTCCTAATTCCAGAAACACAATTCATGTTAGCCTGTCTCCACTTCTCACCCTAAGGCACTCGAAACCTTCTGAGGACTCACCCTTGATGGCCTCAGCTCCTTGGAGACTCAGCAGGAAAGCCAAGGAGAAGACTCTCAGGATCACAGTTCTGGTCTGGGTCATTCTTTCTTCAGGGTACACGTTGTGGAGTCTACAACTGATGACTGTGAGCACAAGAACAACGATGAGGAACTGATGCCGGGTTGGGGCAGACAAGAGCTCTGAAACTATGGGCTTCTAGCACTTGAAAATAGCACAAAGGGATGGAAAGGAGTCAGCATAGCTGGGCTCAACCAATCAGAGACATAATAGAGCTGACATTCTCTGTTGCTGGGTAAAAAGAATCCTGGAAGGGTCTGGAGATGAGATGCAATAATTTTCAGGGACCAGAATGGTCAAAGGAACTCCAATTCACAGTTCATTTTAAGAGTTAGAGAAAAACTTGAAAAGATAAGTCATACTTTCTTCTGCTGACAGATGTCTTATACGATGTTCCTTCATTCTGCACACCCACTCCCAAACATTCAGATGATCTTTGAAGTTTTTAGCCACTATTTTTTTTCTAAATGATGCTTTATTTCATCAAGTTTACAAAAAATGTTCTGTTGGTGTTTAGAAATAAATACTCTATCAAATAAAAATATGTAATTAATCATTCAGGCTCACCAACCCGAGATACCTATTTTTTATGTAATTTTTTTTTTTTTTTTAGAAAGCAAAATTTATTGAGAGGACAGAAAAGCTCCCACAGTGGGAGGGGACCCAAAGGGGTTCCCCTATTTAACCTTTGATGTAAAAGTTTTAGTTTTCATTTAGATATTTTAGTTAACTTGATGAAATGGATCTTTAAGTATTTTTCTATTCTTGGCTACCTTTGTTAGTGAAATTTCTATATAATTCTTATTATCCAGATTTCGTATTGCTTGAGTTTTCATGACACGTAAGCCATCTGAAATAATAATTTGCCTTTTTAAATTACTAGTCAGGCTATTTCACTTTCACAGCATATGAACAGTATAGTACTACATATAGTAACAATGGACACCCTTATTCTGATCTTGTTTTTAAGAGAGATTTTTCCAATGCCTTCTTATTACAGATAATTTTTCCAATGCCTTCTTATTACAGATATGCCATGCTTTGCATAAATAATAAGTATTAACAGATTAGTACATGAGAGGTTCTATATTTAGAGCTTCACAAGTATGATCCCATTTAAATCTTCACATCAAACCTGAGAAGGAGGTATTATTAATGTCCACTCTGATAATAAGTTATCTCAGATATTAAGGACATAAGTGTTTGTCTAATTGTCTATAGCAGGTAAGTGACAAAGAGAAGAGTCAAATCCGGGCAGTTACTGAAACCTGAGCTTTCCCCCCACAATTCTATACCATCTCCTCAATCCTAAAAAAAACTTTATGGTGTATACTTCTTTTTTCTCTTACATTTTATATGTTAGATTTTATTTACATTTTTAAATCTACATGAAGAAATAAAGCCAATTTGACATTTTCTTTATTAGAGTTTTGTTCCAATAGGATCACATTTATACGTTTAAAAATAAGGACTAATGTTCTTTGAAATTTTTGTGAAAATATTCACTATAAATACAGCAGAATCAGATGCTTTGGAGGAGGTAGTCTTTGAAGACTTTTTTCATTTCCTTCCTTATTTACTGGTCTATTTACATTCTCTATAGACCTTACTATTCCAAAGCAATTTCAGATCTATTGATCCAGATGACCTTAAGAACATTGCTGTAAAGACAGGTTATATCATCCCCATAGTAAAGACAAAGAATTGAAGTCCCAAAAAAACCAGTCTCTTTAAAGTTGAATCCATGCTGGGCTTGGTGCCTCATGCCTGCAAACCCAACACTTTGGGAGGCGGAGGTGACCCAGGGCTTCAAGAGCAGCTTGGGCAACTTGGTGAGACCTCATCTCTACAATAAAAATAAATAGACAGGCATGGTGGCAGACACCTGTAGTTCCAGCTACTTAGAAGGGTGAAGTGGAAGGATCGCCTGAACCCAGCAGGTCGAGGCTGCAGTGGCTGTTCATGTGCCACTGCATTGCAGCCTGGGCGACAGAGTGAGACTCCAACTCAAAAATAATAATAACAATAATAATAATAATAATAAAGTTGTATCATACTTGGTATATAACTGGCATGTCCATGCACCCAGGTGTGATGTCCCTAGACCGAGCCCTGCTGACCCTGATGATAGTCCTATGGAAGGATCCTGTGTCCCCCATCTCAAGATTTACAGACCTCTGGGAGAAAGAAAATATGAATGGGTGCCAATCCTAAACTCTCCCTTGAGCAGAGGCAACAGACTCTAAGATTCAGTTGGAGTTCTGGGATGGGTACTCTAATCTCTACAAATAATGCCACTGAAAGACCTTTACACAATGAGACAGTACTTTTCCAACCCAGACGATGTCCTGTGGGTGTGTGAGGTGTGGCAGGGTTGGGAGTGATAATCCCCATAAGATTGGACAGTAGATTATTTGAGATTGCCCCCAGAGCAAAGAAATACAATCTCCCAAAACCTCATGACTTACCCAAATGGTGAAAATGAGTATCACAGTCCTCCACCTATCATCTTAGTGCATCACACGCTTTAAATTGTCAGACCTTTCACACTGTCTGCCCAGTGAGTTATGACTCATATAAAGCTCAGTGCCCATTGGTTCTTTTCTCAGAGTCTGTCCAATCTCAGGGTTATGGGAGACTACTTTGGTTCACGGTTCTATTATTTCAGACAGTAGCTCCATTTAGTGAGTTCTTCTCCTGATTGCATTTCGCCTTTCTGCCATCCTTTTCCAGCTCCATGACGGTCCTACAGGTGGCTGGAACCCCCTGGACAGCGGCTCTGATGGTGTTACTGATGGTACTGCTCAACCCTGTGGTCCAGGGAAGGGCCACACCAGGTAAGAGCAGAGAGGCTATTCCTGGAAGGTCTGTCTCTGGGGACAACTCCTAGGGGCCATCTCTCTACAGGACCAGACTTTGAAACTGACTCTGGGGATTCCTGCCATAGCCCAGTGCTCCTCATCCCCAGCTAGAAAATCAGACTCACCCCCGCCTATAAAATACATTGTTACCCAGCAGGCCTATTCTCTAACCCGGGGAGATGGCACTGTAAGCAGGGAGAGGTGCCAAGAGATCAGGATACTTATCTTTGGGGACATAGGGCCAATAAGGCAGGGATAGCTTTAGAGCAACAAGGTTTCCAGAGAAAGGGGTTAGCAAGTTCAGCCTCCTGGACATCCTCACATCTGCGTCACAACCTTGAGGGGATTCAGGCAGAGAGCCCTCAACTGGGGTGTCCAGGCTCTGAGGATCACTCAGCCAATTCGGTGCTCAGGGAAAGGGCCTCCCATTCTCCAGGGCAGAGCAGGAGTCCATGCCCTTTAATACTTACGGCAAGACGAGAGGAAGGAGATGAGACAGGATCTACCTGATAGCATTCTTGTTGAGGGTATTTCCCCCAACCTTCTGAGAACTTGGTTAGAGTATCAGGGTGGGTTGACATTTGCAGAGAGAATGAGAAGAGGGTGTGTAGGTATGTGAAAGGAAGCTAATGTAGGTTATCAGACAGCCAAGGAGAAGTAACTAAGAGAAAGACTTCTTCCTCCTGCTGCCTCCCTGTGGCTGGTGTACTACTATGGCTTCTACAACTCCGTTTCTCTCTCAAGAGGCTTCTTAACATTCTAGTCCAAATCTACATCAACACCATGAGAGAAAGTGCTGTAAAATATCTTAGTTTTCCACTGACTTCCACTTTTCCCACATAGACCCTTCCTCTTTTAGACCACCAGGATACAACTAGGATTTACTGTCCTCATTTCACTTCCTCATTTTCCAGGGGTAACAGCATTTGAATCTCCTGAGTATGGCACCTCAAACCCCAAGGCCCTCACCTATCACCTCAGGTTTACTGTTTGAGAAGGGAGGAGAACTTGCACTTGTGGTCACAGAGACGTGCTGAGAACCAACTAGCAGGATAGCTCAGCTGTGGGAACTGGAGAGGAGTGAGGCTGCAAAGAGAGGAAGCTGGAGCAGTGTTCGATGATACCAAATCAGCATCCACCAAGAGTCGAGGGGAGGCAGCACTAGCCTCCCATAGGAAGAAACCATCAAGGAAACCCAGGGGAAGGGTGAACAGAGAGCAGAGGTGTGGGCAGTGAACAGGGTGGAGAGGCAAAGGGTGGATTGGGATTGGCAGGGGGAATGAGATGAGGACGTGTGGGCATGAGACAAGGACTGAGGGCCAGTTACCAGAGCATCCTGCCTAGAATGAATGTTCAATCAAAACCACTGAATTACAGTGGTTTATGCCTGTAATTCCAGAACTTTGGAAAGCCATGATGGGAGGGTTGCTTGAGCCCAGGAGTTCAAGACCAACCAGGACAATATGAGACCACATCTTTACCAAAATTAAAAATTAAAAAATTGGCCTGCTTCAGTGGCTCAGTCTGTAATTCCAGCACTTTGAGAGGCCAAGGCGAGTAGATTGCCTGAGCTTGCAGGTTTGAGACCAGCCTGGGCAACTTGTTGAGACCTCATCTCTACAATAAACAAAAAATTAGCTGGGTGTGGTAGCGCGCCTGTAGTTCCGACTACTTGGAAGGCTGAGGTGAAGGAGCATCAGAGCCCAGCAGGTCAGTGCTGGGGTGGCCGGGAACATACCACTGCACTTCAGCCTCAAAAAAAAGAAAAGAAAAGAAAAGAAAAATTACCCAGAAGTGGTGGAATACACCTATAATCCTAGCTTCTCAGGAGGCTGAGATGGGAGGATCACTTGTGCTCAGAAGTTTGAGGTTATGGTGAGCCTTGATCATGCCATTGCACTGCAATCTGGGTGACAGGATGAACCCCTTAATTAAAAATAAAAACATAATACAAATATTTTTTTTTAAAGCCTGCTAGAAGAAGCACTGGTGCTAAAGGGGAGTGTAGGTAGAGTGGTCAGGGCAATTCCACAATTCCCTTCATGTGTCTCCAACTCCACCCCTTCCCCAACCTCAACAGGGAAGAAGAGAAAAGGCTTGAGGAACCAGGCTTTGACTTAAAGGGGCTGGGGGAAGCAAAGCTTGATTGAGAGGACTCCTAAAGGGCATCAGGTGATGCAGCACATGGGCCTAGAGAAACCAGACTCATGCAGGCAACACCCTTTGGACTCTGACTGAGTTTTAAAATAGGCCTTTCCCAACTGAGTTCCCCTGTCACCACACCCCCTACCCGGGCTTCAGGGCCACACTCCCAGTCCTCCTGTCACACCAGAAGCTCATTCTGCAAGTGATACTCTGTGTGCTTACTCTTCTGTCATTCCCATCTCCCAAGTAAAATCCCCAGAACCAAAGAGAGTGGAAGAGTCAGCAAAGAGTCAACAAAACACACTTCATGGACTTTTTAGAGTTCCTTCTTATATTCCAGTATATCAATCATTCTACTTGTTGGTTAACTCATTCACTGATTTAGATGCTGGATATAACAAGAAGACAGTAGGTATTTTACCTTGAGAGTTGAATTCATTAATTTATCTGAGCACGAAACAGATGTGCAAACAATCACACCACGTTAATATGCTCACTGTGATCAAGAACAGAGCAGGCCTGAGGAGACTCAGACAAAAGCAACAAAAATGCACAAGTCCACTGCTGCTTGTATGTAGATATACACCCGCCAGACATGGCAGTGGCAGGCACTCCTGAGAAAGAACAGCATGTGGGAAAGGCTGCCTTGTATTGTTCCACAAAAATTGCATCATCAAGGCCTCTAACACAGGAGTCCACCCTGGTTGTGGTGGTGATTTTCATCAATTAAGGGACATTCCACACCTTTTCATCAAGTTTTCTACAGCCATGTTTGAAAAGTGAAAAAAAAAAAATCCATGAACTTTTAGGCTAGAGAGTCTTTCTCATGCCAAGCTTTAAGAAAGTTTTAACAAATCTATTTCTACATTTTCAGCATGCAAAACAACAAGAGCACACTGGGGTATAGTCAAGATCCTGGCAGAGAAGACAGAGCACTTAGCTGTGGAAAAGAGAAAGAAATCAGGGAGGGCTTCATGGAGGAGGTGACATTTGAGCCAGGATTGTCACCAGGATGGAAAAGTCAGGCAGGGAGTTGAGGGAGAAAGGACAGCTCCGCCCTCCATTCCCCCTCCTGCCCCTGCTGCCCTCTCCTTCCCCTCCTGCCCTCTCCTGGCCTGGTGGATTCTGTTCCACGGAAAGGTCACGTGAAAGGCCTGCCCTCCTCCTCCAGGTGGGAGACGGGACGGCTTCCTCCTCACATCTCGCCTCTCTGGCATCCCTGAGTCCCTGAGCAGCCAGTCGCGTATTTTCAGCAAACCTCTTTAGGTGAGAAAACGGAGGCCTAGGTTCCGTGGCCTGCCGAGGACGGCATAACCCGGTATCAGGAAAACAGTGTGTTAAAATCCAACCCTGAGGGGATTTGAGAACGAATCGCTAATACTGGGAGGGAGACAGCCGGAGACGGGGCGGGCAAGGACGCCCCGTCTCGACGCCGCCCCGCTCCCCGCAGAAATTACCTGTACCAGGCACGGCACGATTGCTACGCGTTTAACGGGACGCAGCGCTTGGTGGAGAGATACATCTACAACCGGGAGGAGAACGTGCGCTTCGACAGCGACGTGGGGGAGTTCCGGGCGGTGACCGAGCTGGGGCGGCCCACCGCCGAGTACTGGAACGGGCAGAAGGACTTCCTGGAGAGAAGCGGGCTGTGGGGACACGGTGTGCAGACACAACTACGAGCTGGACGAGTCCTTCACCCTGCAGCGCCGAGGTGAGGGCTGCAGCCAGGTCCAGGGAGCAGGGACAGCCGCGACCCAAGGGGCCGTCGCGAGGCGCGGGAAGGAACTGGGCACCGACGGGGGAGCGGGGCCAGCCCGGGGCGTGCCCGGGAGCCAGCGCCGGCACCTCGCTGGGCTGGCGTGGAGAGAGCGAGGGTGGTGTCGTCAGACCCGGGGCCTGGCTCAGGCCCGGCTTTGGACGGGGATGCAGGGGAGGAGGCGCCGGGACAACCCGCAGGGGGTCCTGTGGCGGTGGACACGGACCCTCCAGGCCCTGCAGGACAAGCAGAGAAGAAACTTGTGGGGGAGGCGGTCGGGCGTGAGGGGCCTGAGGGGTCCCGGTGGGCCGCCTGCTGGGCGGGTGGAGGGAAGGGTTCACGGCCGGGCGGGGTCCTGGCTGGATGACTCCACCGGGGAGAGGGGATCCGGTGGGAAGAGGGCCAATCCCTGATCCTGGGAACGGCCCTTGTGAAGTTGGCTGAGCAAAGCCTGTGAAGGCGACCAAAAGCCAAGGCGGACGTGAGGGGGGTCGGGCCGAGAAGCCTCCTGGACGCCGGGGACAGGGGAGCGACGAGTGTGGAGCGTCTGCGCCTCTGCCGAGACCCTTTTGATTTGTCTTGGATTCCCCGTGGCGGGTGCGGGGCGGTGTCTGAGCTGAATTGTACTTTTCCTTCGGGAAGTCTGAGCGCAGAGTGGAGAGGAGAGGTGAGATGTGTGCAGTCAAGAGCATCATGGCTTGGGGGTGGGGAGCTTGATGCCCAACCTGAGAAAACCCAAAGGAAGAGCATGGGGAGGGGTGGACAAAACAAGGACCTTTGACCCAGAGAAAGAGGAAAGAAGGGAAAGAGAGAGAGGCTGAGGAGGCCATACCTTTGATTCCTCTCTTCCCGGGAAGGCAACGTCGACTGAGAGTGAGACAGTGGACAGAATTGGGTAAGGATGAAGAGAGTGACGGGTTTAGGAAGTTGCTGAGGTAACTAGTTGAGAAAAGTGTCCAAAGAAAAGTAATAAAATTGGCAAAAACAATTACTAAGACTTTGAATTGACACAAATCAGTGCGTGGCATCATTTTCTTTCACATTAATCAGCTGCCAGATGCGGAGAGCCTTGGATGCCAGCCTAAGGGCTTTGGGCTTATCTTCTAGCCAGTGGCCCCCCCCAATTACTGTTCAGAAGGCTCTCCCAGGTGTCTTCAGTAAAGCAGATTTCCCAGATTCACGGCCCTCAGATTCAGATTTCATGGGTATTGAGGACTGGAGATCTGTTTTTCATTAGCTCCCTAGTGATTCCCAAATGGTCAGGTAGGTGTCCGGCCGCCAAAGGTTTTTGAAAACACGAAAACAACAATTTTGAGGTGTGTCTTCAGAAGAGTGTGAACTGGGTTAGGGAGAGGAGAGGCTGGAGTTAGATCAGGTAAGAAACGGTTATTATTGTCCAGAGAAATAGTAAAGAGGGTGTGTATTAGAATCGGGAAAAACACAGGAGCAGGTGAGAGGATCAAGGCAGGACAGATTTGTGGCAATTCCAATGTGGATACCCAATTAAATCTAGAAGTAAGTGAAGAGATGGTTTTGTGGGCAGGAGACAAGGCAACTAGAGAAACAGGAATCCTTGTCTTTGAGAAATGTATTTGAACTGGGTGGTAAAGGAGACCAGTGAGTATCGGGCCTTAGCTCCAGCGCCCCCTGGAGAATCTCTTATGTACTCCAGGCTGACTGGCTCTTGTCAAAGAGTATTGAGCAGAGTATCTCTTATGGAAAGCTCTGAGGCCTTAAAATAGACATCCAAGTATACCCCCTGATTTTCATGCTTCCCAGCAGTGTAATGGAGGAAGAAATTAAATGTAAACCACAACTGAGATTCAGACATGAGTTGATTAGTCTGTTGGACTTTGGGCTTATAGAGGTGATTGAAGTAGAGTGAGACACGGGGTGCCTCTGAAATAAAACCACATTGCGGGAAGAAGACTGGCAAATTGGATAAGTCTGGAAACAAGGCAAAAATATTATAAGAGCTGTGGATTAGTTCAAGACTGTACTTTTACCTGGCCCTGCCCCATAAGGGTACTTGTATTCTCTGAGAAATAGAAAGTAGAAAGGAAAGAAATTAAGGACTTAGAAGCTCTAATTTGGGACATTCCTCTGAATGAGTTGTTCTCTAGAGGCAATTGGCTTTTTTCTGCCTTCTGAGGAAAACAGTGTGGGTGCAGAAGTTCAGAAGAAAAGCTGGTCCAATGCAGTGGCTCATGCCTGTAATCCCAACACTTTGAAGGCCAAGGCAGGAGGATTGCTTGAGCCCAGGAATTGAGACAGGCTTAGGAAACATAGCAAGACCTCATCTCTACAATAAATTTAAAAATTAGCCAGGAGTGGTAATGTGTGCCTGTAATATCGGCTACGCAGGAGGCTGAGGTGGGAGGATTGCCTGAGCCCAGAAGTTTGAGGCTGTAGTGAGCTGTGATTGTTCCACTGTACTCCAGCCTGGGAGACAGAGTGAGACCCCAATGAAGAGGAGGAGGAGGAGGAGGAGGAGGAGGAGGAGGAGGAGGAGACTGCAGACAACAAGGTGGAAATTGACCCACGACAGCAGAACAAGGGAGAGAACTACAAATAGAGAGATGCAGAGGGACAAGCAGCATCTGATTATCTGTGTGACCCTCAAAGGACTCAAAAGACACATCACAGAGGAGGAACTTGGAAAACAACAGGACTTGGACTACTTAAGAATGTAGGGGCTCAGAATATTTGGTTTTGTGATATTAGTGTAGATAAGAAACTTTTGAATTTTTGTAGGTCAGGTCAGAAAATACATATTTTACTTGCTGATAAGTCATGTCAAGCTTGCTTCATTTTCTTTGTGTTTTTATGAAATAAAGTTATTGGATTAATAGACCAAGAGAATACATTGTCTGTAGATCTAAATTTTAAGAAATTGTTTGAGTTATTTTTACATCCTTTGCATCAATATAGAACATTGGATAGATAGATAGGTAGTTTCACAACTGATTAAATATTCTTTGTCCAAAGGCTAATAATCATTTACTTATAATTAAAATTTTTCCTAAACAGGCTACAGAGTGCTGTTTTTGTCTCATTTCTATTATTGTCAGTACTTATTATTTACTTCAAGAGCATGCATGTTTTATTTGAGGGTCCGTTTCTATCTTTTCAGTGCCACCTTTATGCACTAGCCTAATCACATCATTTTTATTTTAAACATTGAGAAATCAATTCCATAATGAACATGTCCAAAAAAATAATGATAACAAATGCTATCCAAATTTTTCTTCCCCACTCCCAGTCAAGCCTAGAGTGAACATCTCCCCCACCAAGAAGAAGCCCCTGCAGCACCACAACCTGCTTGTCTGCCACGTGACAGATTTCTATCCAGGCAGCATTGAAATCCGATGGTTCCTCAATGGACAGGAGGAAACAGCTGGAGTTGTGTCCACCAGCCTGATCCACAATGGAGACTGGACCTTCCAGATCCTGGTGATGCTGGAAATGACCCCCAAGCAGGGAGACGTCTACACCTGCCAAGTGGAGCACCCCAGCCTGGACAGTCCTCTCACTGTGGAGTGGAGTGAGTTACTCCCTGCTGACCTTCTACACCCCAACTCTGAGACGGGAGAGGACTCTCTGGCTCTAGGGTCCACACTCATCTTATGTGTCTGTACCCTGAGGCCATGTCCACCCTTATCCTTCTTCTCTATAAGCCCCTGAGTGTAGTTTTAAGCTGGCGACAGCGGAGACTTGCCTAGCCCTCTCCTGGGGAATCCTGAGGATACATGGTTCTCCCTACTTGTCAGAGAATCTAGGGATTCAGACACCTTCCAGAATTGCCCTCACACATGGAAACCTCTCTTCTTTCAGACTTTTAACCTATTCTAAGTTGTTTTAAAAGGCAACTTCCAAAATATGTATTTGATCCCATGTTAAGGTCACACACTAACATCTAGAAATGAGGGGTAAGTCTCTTTAAATTTCCTCCTTGTCTAGGAATATCCCCCTCACTGTCCTCCTGCCAATATTCTACATCAGATACCAAGCTCAGCCAGGATCTGAGCGTCAGTGCAGCTAGTGGAGGTGACACTGACTTTGAGTCTGTTCTTCCCAGAAGCGCAATCTGATTCTGCCCGGAGCAAGACATTGACTGGAGTTGGGGGCTTCGTGCTGGGTTTCATCATCTTTGGAGTGGGCGTCTTCATGTACAGGAGGAGCAAAAAGGGTAAGGATGCCTACAAGGCAACCAAGACTTGCCTTCCTCTGGCTTACTCACCCATTTTCCATGATAAGGCGCTGAAACAGAAAAGCAATGCCAGATAGTCTGGAGGTCACTAGAATAAGTCATTGAACCAAGACAGCCTGTAGGGAGAGAGGATCCCAGTATGGGATCTTAATGCAACCAAGTGCTTGAAGTCCAGTTGCTCAGTCTTGTTCAGGACATCCATTAAGACATGGGCAATGGAAGATGGGATGGAGAAATTTTTCTGGGCCAGGTGTGATGAATCATGTCTCTAATCCCAACACTTTGGGAGGCCAAGGCAAGAGGATTGCCTGAGCCCAGGAGTTCAAGACTAGCCTAAGCAACATAGTGAGATTTCATCTCTACAAAAAATTAAAAATTAAAAACAAAAACAAAAAGCTTAGCCAGAAATAGTCCCAGCTGCTTGAAAGGCCTGAGGCAGAAGGATTACCTGAGCCAGTGATTGTGCCACTGCACTTCAGCCTGAGTGACGGAGTGAGAAACTGACTCAAAAAAAAGAAAAGAAAAAAAAGTGTCTCTGATTTTCTCAGTTGGTTTCAATAACTGAAAACATTCCCTTTCCTCCTTTCATTTCAGTTCAACGAGGATTGCAATAAACAGGTAACATTCCTGCTTCCATTTCCTTGGGTGGAGGGGTGGAGTATGAAAGGATATAAGTGCCTTCTTTGTGTTATGATACTGAGGCACCTCTTGGAAAGAGAGGCTTGAATGTTTCTTTCCACCTAAACCCTTGGATGAGTGGGGGTTGGAAAGAGCATTACTTGGTTCTAGTATTGGAGGAAGCTGAGATAAACCCTGTTCTTTATCAGAATGACAGTCAGTCTCTTGCCCTAATATTTCTCTCCTGGGACTCAGAGAAAGGGGGCCAGCAACCTGAGGTAACTTTTCCTTTTACCCCCACAGGGTTCCTGACCTAACCAGAAAGAAAATGTGCCTTAAAAGAAGTATTTTTTCTGCATTTCTTTAGTCATGGATGTTGGTTCTGGGACAGACCTCCAGCTTCCCAAGCAGATGTTGCTGCCCAGTGATTGTTCAGATGCTGGTTCTGCTCTTTGATTCAGTGCACAGTTTCTCTGATGGGGCCTCCAACCAAATTTCCTTCTCCTTAGCTTCATAAAAAAATCAAAACCCAACATTATTGTTTGTTTTCTTTTAAGAGTATGCACCAAATCATCTCTGACATGGCTTTTGTTTGAGGGTCTTAGTGAAGAGTAGGAACTCATAAGGAAGTTCACTGTTGTTTACATGTAAGCAAGAAGAAAATAGGGATTTCCTAACTATTGTATAAGGTGGCCAGTTGGATGTGGCCCTCTTCTAAATTTACTGTATTTCATTGGGCTGTCGCATAATCAAGTCTGGTACCTTCATCCATTAGGTCTGAGACCACTATTCACATAGCACTGATTCACTGTATAACTTATTACGAACATGTTTTACCATTACTGCTGAGAATTTAAATGAAGATCAGAACTTAAAATGATGATTGTAATCTAATAAATATTAAATATTTTCTTTACATACCATCATAAGCACTCCCTAACCAGATGTAGCTTGGCCTTTTGAATGCATCAGGTAGAAGAGACTTATCTCCTAAATCTTCACTCATCCACCTACCTAGAATTCCTGTGCTGATATTTCATACAGAGGGAAATATGTCCCCATTGTTAGAAGACCAAAGCCATACATGTAGTACTCTTTTTCAAACACAAGTCTTTTTTAATAATCCCAAATTATATGGGATTTGCATCTCATATTATGTTATCTTTAAGTCAAGATAGAAGACATATTTGGTCTAAGCTTTCCTTTGTGTATACATTATAGATTCTTGCAAACTACCTACTGGTCTAAAGAAGATCTCAGGGATGCTGGCAATGTCTATTTCTTGACTGAGGTACTCGTTACATGGGTGTTTGCTCTGATAATCATTGGCTGTACATTATATTGGTTGGTGTTTCTTACAAAAGTCCTCTAGTTCACAGTAAAAAGGATTTAGAAAGAGACATAAAGGAGGATATTGGTAATTTGAAGTAAAAGCAAGAAGTCAATGAATCTAGCATAAATATTGAGTTGTAGTAATGATTGGAATAATGAACATGGCTGGGTACAGTGGCTCATGCCTATAATCCCAGCACATTGGAAGGCTAATGCAGGAGGATTGCTTGAGTCCAAGAGTTCAAGACCAGCCTAGACAACATAATGAGGCCTTGTCTCTGCCAAAAAATGAAAAAATTAGCCAGTCGTGGTGTGTGCCTGTAGTTTCAGCTACTTGGGAGGTTAAGGTGGAAGGATTGCCTGAGCCCAGGAGGTAAAGACTGAAGTGAACCATTGGCAGACCACTACACTCCAGCCAGGGTGACAGAGTGAGACCCTAATACAGAAAATAAAAAAGGGAACATAATAGATGAGATAACAAGTGGGACTTTCACAACTGAAGAAGAATTTAAAAACAAAAAGTCTTCCAAAAACAGCATGAAAGATTAAACAATAGGAAATGTAAAGAAAAAGCTAAGATCAATGAAGAATAGAAACAGATATCTGACATCTTGATAATTAGACATCTACCATCCTGAATGTAACCAATCTCATCTAGAAAGTCATGGAAATAGCAGAAGGAGTGGAAATAACTGGAAAAAAATTCTAAGCTTTAAAGAAAGATGAAGTTGTTGAGTTCAAAATAGTGCAAACAATGACAGACTTTTTAAACAAACTTATTAGGAAAAAGAAAACTGAAAACAAGCTAATATCTCCATTAAGAGATGGAAAAGTAGAAAACAGCAAAAACAAAGAAATAAATAATAAAGACAAGGACAGAATTCAATAAATTAGGAAACAAAAAGTAGGAAAGAAAATCGAATTTTGAGTCAATAAAAAGTTTAATGAAATCAACAAACTTCTGACAAGACTGCTGAGAGAATTATAGGAGATACAGGATGAAAAGGAGGAATGACTTTATATACAGACATTTGAAAATAAAAAAAACTTAGGCTGGGGCCAGTAGCTCCGCCTATAATCCCAATATTTTGAGAGACCAAGGCAGGAGGATTGCTTGAGGCCAGGAGTTCAAGGCCAGCTTGGGCAACATAATGAGACCTTATCTTTACAAAAAATAAAAAAAATTAGCTGGGTATGGTGGCCCATGCCTGTACTGTAGCTGCTCAGGAGGCTGAGGCAGGAGGGTTGCTTGAGTGCAGGAGATCGAGGCTGCAGTGAGCTGTGATCATGCCACTGCACTCCAGTCTGGGCAACAGATTGAGACACTGTCTCAAAAGCAATGATAATAATAAGATAAAATGAAAAAATGTATGACCAACTTTATGCCTATAAATTTGAAAATCTAGATAATATGTATATATTTCTAGAAAGATATAAAAGTCAAAACAAGGAGAAGAAATAAAAAACTAAAACAGAGTAAGGAATATCAAAGGAATTGAGGCCGGTCTCAGTGGCTCAGCCTGTAATCCAAGCACTTTGGGAGGCTGAAGCGAGTGGATTGCCTGAGCCCGCAGGCTCGATACCAGCCTGGGCAACTTGGTGAGACTTCCTCTCTTCAATAAATGAAAAATGAGCTGGAGCCCAGCAGGTAAGTGCTAGGATGGCGGTGAGTGTGTCACTGCACTCCAGCCTGGGCAAAGGAGTGAGACTCCAACTAAAAAAAAAAGAAAGAAAAGAAAAGAAATTGAAACAAGAAGCAAAGAATAGCTTTCCTATCCTGATAATATTGCAGTTGGGTGAGTCCTCCTGTATGTCAAGGAATAGATCATGCTGCTCTCATATGTGTGGTTTTAGGAGAAAGGAATAAAGTTTCCACATCATTTTATAGGGCAGGTGCATCTTTATTTCCAGAGCCAGCTAAGAACAGTACAAGAGAAGGAAATTATGGGGCCGGGCATGGTGTCTCATGCCTGTACTCCCACTTTGGGAGGCAAAGGCAAGAGGATTACCTGAGATTAGGGAATCGAGACTAGCCTGAGCAACATGTGAGATCTCATCTCTACAATAAATCAAAAAATTAGCTAGATGTGGTGGCACACACCTGTGGTCCAGCTACTTGGAAGACTGAGGTGGAAGGATCACCTGAGCCCAGCAGGTTGAGGCTGTGATGGCATGAGCGTGCCACTGAACTCCATCCTGGGTGACAGAGTGAGACTCCAATTCAAAACAAAACAAAACAAAATAAAAACAAAGAGAATGAAACTATGGACTAATTTTACCCATATCACCACATCCAATCGTGCATTACGAAAACAATTTATTTTTATCAAATAATATTCATTATAGGATTGCAATGATAATTCACTGTCAGAAAATCTATAATGTGATTAAAAGGAATTCTTAAAAAGGAAAATTTGTATTAATTTCAACTGAATTCAATGCAATACATAAACAGAATTTGTTAATTCAACCACATCCTAAGGATAATAAACCAAAAATCTGTAGCAAATATGTTTGTTTGTTTGCTTTTGAGTCAGTCTCACTCTGCTGCCCAGGCTGGAGTGCAGTGGCACACTCACAGCCACCACAGCCTCGACCTGTTGGGCTCAGGCAATCCTTCCACCTCATCCTTCCAAGTAGCAGAAACTACAGGCTCATGCCACCACGTCTGGCTAATTTTTTGATTTATTGTAGAGACAAGGTCTTGCTAAGCTGCCCAGGTTGTTCTTGAACCCCTGAGCTCAGGCAATCCTCTCGCCTCCACCTCCCAAAGTGCTGGGATTATAGGCGTGAGCCACTGCATCTGGCTGCAAATATGTTTATAGAGAAATTAGATCCATTACCTTCGAGATTGCACAAAAACTAGGATGTCATTTGTTGTAGCAAATGTTTAATATCATATTGGAAATTCTGGTCATTACTATAAGGACAAGAAAATCAAGACTTTGAAGACTTTAGGAGAAATATAATGGCTGCAGATGATGTAATCTACATGCTGGATAAGACTGCAGCTGCTGGAACAGCAATGCCTGGATTCAAACTCAAGCTCTGCACTTTGAAGCTGTTTGACCTTCACCTTTCCTTGTGTCTGCTTCCCCCTCTGTAACATGGGAAAATACCTGGCACTGCCCTCCAAATATAAATAAGTAAACATATAAGAAGCAATTCGAATAGAACCTGGAACATAGTAACCCACACAACCGATGTTATGTATCATTACATTTGTCAAAGGTTTCATCTAGTTCAGTGGCTCTAAAATATAAAGAACCTCTATTTGTCGGGGTCTCTGCCAGCCCCAACTTATATGAGGGTAGGGTTAGACCGCTTCGGTGGATCAAGACGGAAAGAAGAAATGACTCTGAGGCCATTCTTCTGGGAACAGTCTGATCAGGACTGAAGCCAAATTTTATTTGAACTCCTTCCAACTTATATACCTTTTTCCATACCCTCCATTAGTGTGTCAATCACTTTGGGGGGCGTACACATTCCTATGCAAATTACGCATCACGAGACTTGCAAGTTCCAAGCAAACAATTACAATTCCATGATACATGACGTGTTTCACAAAACTTACATTAAATTTACAGGTATACAATTTTAATACAGATTGTTCAAAGTGTTCTCCACAATGTTTAATAAATCATTCACATTATACTCTTTGTTCCAGACCCTGATTAATACAAAAACTTTTCTAAGTTAAATCCAAGTTTACTGACTCCTAATATTTTCAACTATTAATATTATCAATTTAACACTATACTAAGTTTACTTAAATGACTCAGTTATTCTATTAATCTATTATGGTTTAATGTAGTGTCCTGTAATTCCACAATGATCAAAACTTATTCTTAAATTATAAAACCTTACCTATGACTTAAATGAATTTCCTATGTCTAAACTTTAATTTGTAATGATTGACCTTTAATACTATGCTTTATCATTAATTCTTTTCTAAATCGTATAGTAACTATTATATTTAAATAATGTAGCCAAAAGAAACAAAACAGCAAGCATAAATTTGCTCAAATATACTCTAAAACGTAACTATAAGTGTATAAATATATATTTTATCCTAACAAGTCTACTCTAGAAATCATATAGTAGCTTTCACACTCCTGAGTAAGGAAATGCATGGCCACACGGCCTCGGGCTGAGGTAAACAGAGGCAGACAGAGTTTCGGTATGAAACAAAGGCATAGTCGCCAAGTTAATGGCTTTGGGCTGCAAACAGTTTCGGTATTTAACAGCACAAAGGCAAGGAAATGCATGACCTGTAACGGGACAAAAGCAATCCTTTCAGGAACAGGGCAATAAGACTATGATGGTAATTTTGTCTCTAATTTTAGCTCTAGGGGAAACTGCTTTAGAACTGACTCACCAGTCTACCAAGAAAATAGAAGTTTGAAAAATATCTAAAAAGAAATACAACTTAGAATCATATAAGATAATTCTGCTGAGCAGCTTTCCATCAGGCTTTACTGCCACGTATGCACACTGGTCACCAATCACATGCCAATATTATAGGTATAACTGATATCCTATGTCAGAGGCAATCTTCCAGATGGGCCTTTACAGGCCTCAGCCATGTAGCTATAGATGTTGGCTCCCAACATCTATTGAAAGAAACCTCTTGCTCAAAGAACCCCTGTTGAAGAGTTACTCCTTCCCATTCCCCACCCATAACATGCTACCTCTTCTTTTCCACTGTATTCCTAATACACCTCTGGAATAACTCACAGGGGCCTCTGGACCTGGGATCAGAATTGCTTGATCTTCATTCAGGACAGTGGTGTCAGTGATGACCCCCACCAGACCCTGGGGCACAGACCATAGTCTCCACAGTCTCAGGCACCTAAATCCACTCTTAGGCCTGGGACAGAAGGGAGCACAAAGGAAAGGTGGAGTTAGAAGGTGCCAATAAAGGAAGGACCAAAGGGAGATCCAAACTTTACCTGTGTGATAACCACTTATCTACCTAATTCTGAATTGTACCCCACATCTTTTTAAATAAAATAAAATATAATAAAAAGGTGCCAAGAGCAGGCCTCAGAAGTTGTTGGATATTTGAAACCACAAGATGTTGAAGTTTGGAAAAAGGGACAATAAAACATGGGATTAAGAAAAGCAATTGCCAGGGGGAGGAATGGGTCCTAAAAATGAAGGTGGTGGCCAGGGGAGGACAGTCCATACGCCGGTGCTTGAGGAGCAGCTCCTCCAGGCCCCAGTGTTTCACCTTGCAGTCACTGACATCCTCATCCAAGAGCACAAAGGTCAAGTAGTGGAACGTGTGGAATCTGAATTCTGTGCTAGGCAGGAGGATGATCTCAATGACACCCTCAGTGACCGGCTGCCTGTTGCACAGCCACATGACATTGAGTACCGGAGGGAAGAACTTGTCAACAAGGCAGATGAGGGAGTCGGGTCCAGTTCCACAGGCTCTTTGGGAAACACGGTCATCTCAGGGTGCTTGAAAGGGGACAGAACCTGATGAGCCTACTGCCATCAGCTGTATCTCAAGGGTTCTACCACACCAAGCCCTATATTTCCACATTAGGGGCCACCTCTTTCAGACCCACCACTCTGCCCTCCAGGGCTCACAGGACGGGGTCACAGCTTCTCATGCTCCTGACCCAGTCCCGCCAGCCCAACCTCCTGAGTAGGAAGAAAATGCCTCCTCTAACAACCTAAGCACCCAGCTTTGTGGACCAAACAGGGCTCATTCACAGAGAAGGGCTCATTCATGAGTGTGCATCTGGGTTTCCCGTTCTCTGTGTAGCATTGGACTGTAAAGGAACAGGCATTTGTGGCCTGGGCGTATTTGGATGGTTTGATCAGGGTGTACAAGTTCTTCTTTACCACGACAATATCAGCATCAAAGTCAAAGGCATGAATAAACCCTGGCAGATGCCAGACAATCTCCTTCTTATCCAAGTCCAAGTAGAACTGCTCAGTCTCATCAAATTTAACATATACTCCTGAGAAGCTCTATGTGTCTGCATAAACACTGCATATATTGACACATGGTCCACTATATGAAGAAGAAGATGGCTGAAGAATGGATTGAATATGTAGGGAACTAAACAAAATACTATAGGAAACAAGTTAGGTAAAGGGAAGGTTATTATAAACATGAAGGAATAACATAGAAAAGAAGAAATGCAAAATGAAATAAAAGAAATGGGGAAGAAACAATGAGAGAAATGACTCTTTGAAATTTAGATTGTTTCCTTTGTCCCTAAAAATATAAACATCTGCCACACTGGTACAAAAATGATAATAGTCAACGCAATAGGATAATATTTATTGAGCACTTACCATGTACTCAACTTATTCATTGAATCCTCACATCCTCATGTAGAAGGTATTACTTCATATATTAGGGAACTGACCACAGAGGTTAAGTAACTTGCCCAAGGTCACACAACTCCTAGTAGACACAATATTGAGTAATCCCCCTTACCCCATTCCCAAAGGATCTCAGAATCCTTACAAAACCAGAGATATAGAGTAATTGATGTGGCCAGAGTGGAGTGGCAGGGAGGAATGGAATAAAAATCAGAGTGGAAAATAGTGAAAGAAATGAAGAAAATCCCAGAGTCTTAGTGCTATTTATAGATTTTTAAGTTATTTCCTTACAATTTTGTCCACAACACTTTCATTTTAGGCATAGTCAATGTGAAAGCCTTATCATTGTTGACAAAAAGATGCCAAACCCTGTAAAATTTTCAAGATGCTTTATTAATGAGCCAAACTTGAGGACTTGAGCCTGGGTACACCCATTCTCAGGCAGTCCTGAGAACATTTGCCCTCTGTGGCCAAATGACAGTTTAGTTATATACAGTTTTATGAAGACAAAAGTTACAAAAAACATAAATCGATACATGTGGGATTCTCACTGGTTTGACCCAGGAAGAAGGGACATTTCCACATAGGGGCATGCAGGACATAGGTGGATTCAAAGATTTCTGGACTGAAAATGTGCTGTTCTTATCTAAGTATTTGGGAAATCAGTAGAGAAGATGCTATTTAAGATAAGGGGGTGGAAAGCTCCAGGCCTGTTGATGTGTATATGAAGTTTAGATGTTTTGCTGAGACAAAGGGTGAAAAGACTCTAAGTCTGTTGATATGTAAATGAAGTCCTACATGTGGTAGATTTCAGAGAGGATAGACTCAGGTCTGACAAGGTGCTCTAGGGGTTTGAGAATCCACAAGAGATGGCTTTTCAGGGCCATAAGATACTGTGTTTTCCTTCTTTGTTTGTTATGTGATGTTAGGCCAGAGTCAGGTTGGAAAACAGTAGGATATTAAAATGCTATCTGGTGGGTCCTTATCAGGCAGTGACTCGCCAAGCCTCTTGGTTAGGAATCTGGGTAAGAAAAAAAAAGTGCAGGTTTAGTCCTCACCATTCGTATAGCATTCACAAAATGTTCTTGTTGAATTTATATTTTGGGGTTTTTTGTTTGACAACAGAGTGAGACCCTAGGCTGGAGTTCAGTGACATGATTATGGTTCACCACAGCCTCGAACTCCTAGCCTCAAGCAATCCTCCCACCTCAGCCTCCCAAGTAGCTGGGACAACAACAATGTACCACCACTCCTGGTTATTTTTATAATTTTTGGTAGAGACGAAGTCTCTCTCTGCTGCCCAGGCTGGTCTCAAACTCCTGGGCTCAAGCAATTCTCTAACCTTGGCCTCCCAAACTGCTGGCATTACAGGTGTGAGCCGTGCACCCAGCCTGAATTTGTGTTTTCAGCTGTAGTTTCAACTGGAAATAAAAGTCGCTGTGTGTGAAACACCTCTTAGTTTTTACTGATGTATAAAAAGCAGCAAAATGTTAACAACAAAAAGTCTATGACTACTACAGTAAAAGAATAAAATGAGAGAGTATGGGGTTGAGAGTGGAAGAGGAACTGAAGTGAATGACAGTGTGTGGTTAATTGGTCCCTAAAGAAGGATTTCCTCTCCCAACCCAACACATGGGGAACCAATCCACCCCTTGGTTATAATGAGTGACAGCAAGTTCAGCATCACTCTTGAATGCTTAGGGTGTTCACTGAGTTTAGTGGCTTGATAATTTCTCACCTACAGAAAAGAAGGTGAAAGAAAAGGGGAAAAAAGCATGGTGGACAGACTGGGCTACACAGACATAATTTCTTCACTGTGGGATATTTTATATTTATTATATTCACAAAATATGAAACCTAAAGATCTGTGAACTTGGATGAAAATTACACTCTTCACATTTTAATTTTCATTCTGTCAGCAGAAATGCTGATTTGGGTTCATTGGTTATTCATGAACAATTGGACACGACACCAGACTCAGGATAGCAAAGCTGAGTTTTGTTTTGTTTTGCTTGTTTTGTGTGAGTCGAGGTCTCACTCTGTCACCCAGGCTGGAGTGTAGTGACATTCTCATGTCCATTACAGACTCAACCTGCTGAGCTCAGACAATCCTCCTGCCTCAGCCTTCCAAGTAGCTGGAACTACAGGGGCACACCACCACATCCAGCTAATTTTTTGATTTATTATAGACACAAGGCCTCGCCAAGTTGCCCAGGTTGGTCTCGAACCCCTGGCTCAGGCAATTGTCTCACCTCTGCCTCCCAAAGTATTGGGATTACAGGCGCGAGCCACCACACCCAGCCTAAGGCAGAGTTTTATTGCAAACAAGAAAAACAGAGCAGAATAAGCTAGTACACTCCTAAGAATCAAGAGGAGCAGGCTGTTCAGAGAGTGAGCCCTGTTTTCTTTGGTTTCATTTTTTACAGTTTACTTTTCTTTGTCTTAGTCTCTGGTCTCGGCTCGTTAGTTTCCTCTCAGGCTTCTTTTCCCTCTTTATGGTCAAAGAAAAGGAAATCTTTCATGTGATCTTTGATATGAACTAATGTTTAGACAGTGTTAATTCTACCTGGTTAAAGTTACAAGTGTCTTTAAGCAATTTGGGGGCTATGCATCTTCTCTCTTTTCATGATTTATTACTCATAAGCAATGTGCTCTAGTTTACAAGACCAAGTTAACGATTAACATAAAACATGTCTGAAACTAAATATCATAAAGGAAAAGAGTTTACATTTTAGGAGTTTAGAGACTTTCTTAAGAGTCCAGCAAGACTGCTCCTTATCTAGGTTTGTCGGTGTTTCTTTAAAGACGTGTGACTTTTCCAAGCCTCTTGGTTATTAAGTGGTTTAATAAGGCTGGTTGTCCTCTCTCAAACAGTAGCAATGATTGACCAGATAAGGTCAGCCTCCCTAGCAGGTTATAGTGAGGAAGGGGAGGAAAACCACATTCCTAAGGGAAAAAAAGAAAAAATAATAATTCTTTAAATCAAAGCGGCTTTCACAATCAGCCCAGCTCATCATGAAAGACAATTTCTAAAATGATTAAATAACTAAATGTCAGCTGGCTTTCCATACTCTTTTCCCTCTTCATCCCCTGCTCGTGTCTGCCTAGCTGCCTAACATTTTGGTTTAAAAAGCATATATTGTGCACTTTCACTCTCCAGGTGAGAGGGGAGGAAGGAAGAAACCAGTTAGGCAGACAGGGCGGGTCTCCAGGAAACTCTCCCATCTTACCTGAAGAAAAAAGCTGCAAGTTCTGGACAAAAGCCCACACCCATTCCTTTTTTTATTGCTGTCTCCTTTTTCCTTTGCCTTTCCTTGCTGGCCCTTTTTTAATCCTCTCTCCAGCCCTTTACATTATTGTCTCACGTTTTGGTCCTTACTGCCGATCAATTAGGTTAATGTATTTTCAATTCCTGGGGTCAACCAATCAGAAAATACCTCCCTTTGGGTAGTATGGGCCTTTTAACAATTTCAATTCTTCCAGTCATGGCCACAAGACATCTTTTCATTTATCTGTGACTTCTTTAGTTTCCTTCATCAATGTCTTACAATTTTCACTCTGCAAATCTTTCACCTCTTTAAGCTCATTCTTTTTTTTTCCTTTTAAAAAATATTTTAATACATGTAATGACTTAAATTGTTCTAAATCAATTTTTTTCCCCATGGTATCAGAAGTTTTGACCCAATTCTTCATATTAACATATATATTCCTTACTAAGAAACTAGACCATAACTAAGCTAGGATTTAGGCAGTGAGAAGTCTAAAGTTCATTTTCTTAATTTCCTTTCTTATAGTTTAAGCATTGCAGGATCATTTTTGAGATTTTAATTTTTGATGTACTATTTTTAATGTATTTTTTATTATAAAATTGTGGGGTACAGTTAAGGGTTAAGTATACAAATGTGCATTGTTCAGGCACCCTTGTTAATAAGGGGTGTTTCTCCATCCCCAGACAGATATTGACTACCTTTAGTCTCACCTTCCTTCCCCTCCACCCCCCATAGTTTCCCACCACTGTCAGTCCTTTTCTTTTCTTTTTTTTTTTTTTTTTGAGTTGGAGTCTTACTCGGTTGCCCAGACTGGAGTGCAGTGGCCGCTCCCAGCCACCGCAGCCTCGCCTGCTGAGCTCTGGCAATCCTTCCGCCTCAGCCTTCCAAGTAGCCGGAATTACAGGCATGCACTACCACGCCCAGCTGATTGTTTGATTTATTGTAGAGATGAGGTCTCTCTGCCCAGGCGGGTCTCGAACCCGCGGACTCAGGCAATCCACTCACCTCAGCCTCCCAAAGGCGCGGGATTACAGGCTGAGCCACCGAGCCCGGCTTAGTCCTTTTCTTATAGTATTATGATAGCTGTTCAAGGTCCACTATATGAGTGAGAACATGTGATACTCAGATCTTTGTTTCTGTGAGAGATCACTCAGTATTATAGACTCTAGTTCCATCCAGGTTGCTGCTACCCAAAGCGATCTAGAGGTTCAATGCCATCCTTTTGAAATTCTAGCGATATTTTTCACAGAAACAGAAAATACATCACTAAAATTAATATGGAAAAGACCCTAAATAACCAAAACAACTTTGAACAAAAAGAACAAAGCTGGAGACATCTCACTTCCTGATTTCAAAGTATATTACAAATCTATAGTAACCAAAACTGTATGATGTTGGTCTAAAAACATACAGCTATACCAGTGGAATAAATTCTTGCATTCAGCAACTGATCTTCAACAAAAGTGTGAAGAACAAACCCTTGGGTAGTGGATAGTTTATGCAACAGATGATGTTCTTCATGTGCAGAAGAATGAAATTAGATACTTATTTCACACCATATACAAAAATCAACTCAAAAGGAATTAAAGACTTAAGCATAATACCTGAAACCATAAATGTTCTAAAAGAAAACATTAGGAGAAAGCTACTGGACATTAGTTTAAGCTATTATTCTTTTGGATATGGCACCAAAAGCACAGGCAACAAAAGTAAAACTATAAAGGTGGGGTTGCGTCAAACTAAAAATCTTCTGCACAGCAAAGGAAACAACAAAATGAAAAGACAACCTGCCATATGGTGCAAAAATATTTGCAAGCCATGTTTTGGATAGGGAATTAATATACAAAACATATAAGAAATTTACAAACTCAATAACAAAAAAAATAATTATGTTAACTTTATTTTTAAACTGGGCAAAGGACCTGAATAGATACATCTCAAAATAAGTCAGGTATATGAAAAATGCTCGATGTCACTAATCATCAGGAAAATTCAAATCAAAACCACAATGAAATATCCTATTACACCTATTAAAATGGCTATTATAAAAAAGGTGAAAAAAAAATACCTCCCTATTTGAAACCCAGCTGATCTCCAGCAACCCCCTCTTGAATGCCCTCTTCCTGCCTAGAGCTTGCCTGTCACCTAATAAACTACAACTCACTGACTCTTCAGTGTCCACACTCCTTAATCTTCTTGGTTGTGAGACAAGAACTTAGGATTCCTCAGGCAAGAACTGCAATGCTCCTTGGGAGCCTGATGTATTGGCCAGCCTATTGAAAAGAGCCATAACATTCCTTGATGCTCTGCAGCTACTGGTGTCCCCAAGCTCTCGGGTGCCACTGTGTTCCCATCTCCAGATGCCATTGTGTCCCAGGATGCCACAGGGTAAAACCTGCTAGTGCAGCCCTGGTGAGACTGCACACAGGCACTAAAGATATAACTCAAAAGATATATTCCTTGTCCTTAAGGTGCATGAAATCAAAGAATGAAAGAGACAAATATGGTTATAATATATGTGATTTGCTTCTTATGAGTTATCACAAAGTATACAAAAGATGTTACTTGGGAGCATAAAGAGGGTATTAATATCAAAATGAAATTTAGGAAAGGCTTCCAAAGGATGATGTTTAACTGAGGTTAACAAAGCAGAGAAAGAGGGCATGGCATTTCCAGTCAGAGAAGTAGCCTCAGAAGTAGAGAGGCATGAAATTGCATGGAGAAATGCAAGTTTTTCAGTATGACTGAGCCAAGGAAGATATGAGCGGGAGGCGGGGGTGGGACATATTGTAACTTACCTTAAATACTGGTGGCGGGTGTTTGCATTTTATCCTGCAGGACATGAGAAATTGTTGAAGGATCTTAAGCAGGAGAATAATGTGATCAGATTTGTGTCTGGAGGTGGCAGAAGATGGGGAGGGTGGGTTGGAGGTCTGAAAGATCAGCAAGACTCTTCAGCAATGGGGTAAGAAGTGATGAGAGTGTGGGTGAGGGCAGTAACCCAGGGTAAGGAGGAGAGTGGGAAAGTTTGAATGAGAGTAATGGCATGAGAAGCCACAGGAATCAGTAAATGATATGCCAGAAGTAGGGATATGAATTCCAGCATAACCAGGGAATGTGGAAAACTGTGGCATAAGAGACTGCCAAAGGCAATAAAAGATGAGGAAGTGACCCAGAGAAAATAAAATGTTCTGTATGGGATGGGCTGAATTTGAACTGAGGGCAAGTGAAGTTGACCTGAGAGCAGTTGAAATAAATAGACGGACTTCAGGCTACACTATGTTAGCGACACAGACTAAAAGGAGTTGCATGGTAGGTGAAGTTATAAATTTGGATTATGTCACCCAGGAAAATATGTATCAAGTCAGGATAGCAGGGTCTGAAGGTGTGGTCTTGCATCCTGGCAAACACAGACATGAAAAAGAGACTGAAAAGGAGAGGACTAACATGAGGAAGACGAGGAGGAAATGTGCTCATAAAAGACACAGTGGACAGACAAAAAAATTCCAGGAAAGGGGAGTGGACCCATCTCAAATATTACTAATGACACAAATAAGATAGCGACAGAGCATTGACCACTGATTTGGGTTGTATAACGATCATTAGGTGCCACCCTGAGCGCAGCATCAGAGATGTGGAGAAGTAAAAGGAAGAGTTCAGTGAGATGAGGACAGAATGAAATGGGAGAAGGTCAAAAGCACATTGTAGACTCGTATTTCAAGAAGGCTACCACTACAACTTGAGAGAGAGAGAGACTCTAGAGGAGGTGCAGAACCCTGGCTCTTCTCTCTTCAGTAGCATGACATGGGGAAAATGAGACACTTTATGACTCTCTTTGAGTTTCAGTCTTTTTGTTTCTAAGATGGGGTTAATAAATGCCTTCCCGAAGGCAGCGTTGTGAGGAATGACTTGAGGTTTGGCACTTCATAGGTGTTCAGTCAAGGGTGCTTATCATTGCTGTTGTTATAATGAGAGGAAGTAAAAGAGAACCTCACACACTATAATAAAAAAGGAAGAGCTACTTGGAAGGCTGAGGCGGAAGGATCGCCGGAGCCCAGCAGGTCGAGGCTGCGGTGGCCGGGAGCGGCCACTGCACTCCAGTCTGGGCGACAGAGTGAGACTCCAACTCAAAAAAAAAAAAGGAAGAAGAGAAGCAGAAACTAAAAGAGCACCTATGGCCTCCAGAATCTCCCAGAGTCCCCTACCCTTTCTTGCCTATCTGCGCATTCACCCTTGATGGCCCCAGTGTTAGAGAGGTTCAGCAGAGCCACCAGGGTTGCCATGGCGATGGCTTGCAGGATCATGGCTCTGGTCTGGCTCCTTAAGGCTTCAAGGTACATCTGCAGTGGCAACTGTGAGCCAGAAAGCAAGGAGAAAATGAGGCAGTGAAGGGGAGGAGCTCTGGATCCAAGGCTCATTTCCCTACCCCTGTCAAAGGAGAAAGAGTGGAGATAAAACAGCTTGATGGGGTTCAGCCAATCAGAAGATGTCAGAAGGGGCACTTATGCGCTGGGTAAAGAAGATGCTAGAACTGCTGGAAGAAGTGGGAGAACTGTTAGGGACTGACATGGCCTAGAAAGCCCCAATCTACTTACTGTGAGGTTTGGGGACAAGAGAAGAAAACTAAAATGGAGACATCACAATCACAGTCCTCTTTTTTTGTTTTGTTTTGTTTTGTTTTGTTTTGTTTTGTTTTTTGCACACCCAGATTGGAGTGCAGTGGCATGTTCCCGGCCACCGCAGCTTCGACCTGCTGGGCTCCAGCAATCTTTCTGCTTCGGCCTTCCAAGTAGCTGGAACCACAGGCATGTGCTACCACTCCCATTAATTTTTTTGATTTACTATAGAGATGAGGTCTCGCCAAGTTGCTCGGGTGGGTCTCGAACCCACAGACTCAGGCAATCCACTCACCTTGGCCTCCCAAAGTGCTGGGATTACAGGCTGAGCCACCCAGCCTGGCCTTACATTCCTCTTAATGAGGTTGTTTGGAAATACATTATAGAAGTTGGTCCTTGAGTACTTTTTATCTGTAGTTACTTTTGTGAGTGGATAATATTTCTTTATAAATTATATGCTGATTCTTTGTATCAAGTAGGAATTCATTTGATTGCTGCCAAATGATATTATGTCTTTGATAATTTTAAAGAAATTCTTTGATGCTTCTAGACATATAGGTGAATGAAATAACATTTTTAATTTTCTAATTGTAATTATGCTTTTTTATTTCTCCTACATACAAAGAAATCTAACTTAAATTTCACGTTTAAGAACAATTTCTTGACCGGGTGCGGTGCCTTAGCCTGTAATCCCAGCACTTAGGGAGGCCGAGGTGAAAGAATTGCCTGGGCCCCTGGGTTTGAGACCAACCTGGACAACTTGGTAAGACCTCATCTTTTTTTTTTTTTTTTTTTGAGTTGGGGTCTCACTCCGTTGCCCAGACTGGAGTGCAGTGGCACGCTCATGGCCACCCAGCATTGATCTGCTGGGCTCAGGCAATCCTTCCACCTCAGCTGTCCAAGTAGCCAGAACCACAGGCGCTGTGCTACAACACCCAGCTAATTTTTTTTTATTTATTGTAGAGATGAGGTTTCACCAAGTTGCCCGGGTGGGTCTCAAACCCTCGGCTTAGGCAATCCACTCGCCTCAGCCTCCCAAAGTGCTGAGAATACAGGCCAAGCCACCGAGCCTGGCCAGAGACCTCATCTTTATAACAAATCACAAAAACTAGCCAGACATGGTAGCACGCGCCTGTAGTTCCAACTACTTGGAAGACTGCAATGGAAGGATCACCTGAGCCCAGCAGGTCAACGCTGGGTGGCCGTGAGCATGCCACTGCACTCCAGTCTGGGCAATGGAGTGAGACCCCCAACTCAAAAAAAAAAGAAGAAGAAGACATAAATGTAAAATTAATACTATACGAGATATTTTAAAGTATCTTTGAGACTTCAGTATGGGGAACACTTCTTTTTAAAAAAATCACATGAACAAAAGACAGTAGTAAAAATTTGCTAAACTTTATTACAAAATATTAAGGATTTCTATTTAATAAAGGAAACCATGGAAGAAGCTACCAGAAATCAGATTTGGAGAAATCATTTACAATATCTAAAACTGACAAGGTATGACAAGACTATACAAGGATCTCCTGCAAACCAAAAAGAAAAAGACAATACAAAAATGGGCAAAGGATGTGAACCAGCAATTTACTGAAAAGGAGCCCCAAAGTGACTGACCAGCAGAGAAGATCACTTAAATTATAAGTAATTTAAGAAGAAAGTGCAAAATAAGGCCGGGAGCAGTGGCTCATGCCAGCAATCCCAGCACTTTGGGAGATAGCGGTAAGAGGATTGCCTGAGTCCAGGGTTTCAAGATCAGCCTGGGCAACATGGCAAGACCTCATTTCTGCAATAAAAATCAAAAATTTAGCCAGGTGCGGTGGCACGTGTCTGTATTTCCAGCTACTTGGAAGGCTAAGGTGGAAGGATTGCCTGAGCCCAGCAGATCAAGGCTGACATGGCTATAAGCATGCCACTGCACTCAAGAGTGAAACTCTGACTCAGAAAAAAAAAAATGTAAAATAAGACAGCATGTTCACTTATGCAAAGGGATTTGAAAATATTAGAAAACTGGAAAATGTCCAGTGTTGATGTGAATTAATGTGAATTTAGGAGTTGCAGAAAATGTCAGTTACTGCTGAGGGAAATATAGATTAACACAACCATTCTGGTGAGCAGATGGGCAACACTTAGTCAAATTAAGGAACTGCATCCCCAGGGACCCTGCAACCCCATTTTAGGGTGCATGCATTGCAGAGATGCAAGTCCATATGCATATGCAGGTCCACATGAGAATACAAACATGGCTTGCAATAGTGAAGAACCAGAGATAATTCAGGTGTCTTAGTGGAAATATAGATAAGTGGATTGATATAGTTTGGATATTTGTCCCCATTCAATCTCATGTCGATAATTAATCCCCCAATGTTGGAGATGGGAACTGGTGGGGGTGTTTGGGTCCTGGGGACAGATCCCCCACAAATGACTTGGTTCTCTCACTGGAGTATTGAGTGAGTTCTCACTCTATCAGTGGACTCAAGACCCGGTTGTCAAGACATCTCCTCCTCTCTCTCTTGTTCCCTCTCTAGCCATGTGACACACTGGCTCCCCTTGCCTCCACCATGAGTAAAAGATTCCTGAATCCTCACCAAAAGCCAAGCAGATGTTGACACCATCCTTCTTATACTCCAGAAACGAGTGAAATAAATCTCTTTTCTTTATAAATTACCCAGCCTCAGGTATTCCTTTATAGCAATGCAAATTGGACTAACATATGGAGGTATAGAGTAGAATACTATGGAAGAGCTAGAAGCAACAATCTAGGTGTACAAAATTAGATCTATAATATAGTGCCATTTTGGTTAATTAAAAATACATATACCCCAGAAAATACTGCATGTTACAGGGTATATGCAAATAAAAGGAAACATCAAATCTATTAGAATGTTTACCTATGGGATAGGAGTAAGAGGTTAGATATGAGAGTGAGGCCTGGGGATAGAAGGGAACAAATAAATCAAGAGAGGAAACTTGGAGGAAGCAATGATAATCATATACATGAACTGAGTAGTATGATCCACTTAACCCTTTGCACCTGAGATCCAGCAAGGATAGTAGTAATAATGAATTAAATGTGGTCACCATCATGGACAATCACTATCTAATGGGAAGAGAATTACAAAAACGTACAAATATATAAAACATGGTAGTATTATAAGTAGAAAGCTATGGGATTCCAGAACGGGCATTTTCTTTTTTTTTTTTTTTTTTTTTTTTCTTTCTTTATTTTTTTTTTTTTTTTTTTTTTTGAGAAAGCAGGATTTATTGGGAAGAGAGAAGAAAAGCTCCCACAGTGGGAGGGGACCTGAGGGGGTTGCAGTCAGAAGGGGCATTTTCATGTGAGCTTTTTCATTCAGTGAGTTCAAATAGAGACAGCAAATGGTTTATAGACACCTGTCACATTGTGTTGTCATTATATATAGAAATATGGATTTGGAGTCAGTACTAGACTATAAGTTCTTATAGCATTTGAGCTTGGTCTTATTTTTTTTTAATAAATAAAATAGGATGTATAGAACAGTTACTAAGGAGTCTTGGATCCAGACTTTCTGGATTGGAATGATAGCTACACTGCTCCCTAGCTGTGTGACTTTAGTCAAATTACTTAATGTCTCTGTGCATATAAAAAGACATGTAAGAAGATTACCTCTAGTGTAAAATGGAGACAGTAATAGTACCTACCTCACAGAGTATTTGTGGGGATAAAATGAGTTAATAAATGTAAATGTTCAGAATAGTGGCTGAGCATATTAAATGCTCAGTAAATTATCAGTGTTGTTATTATGCAGTCTGATGCTTTTAAGTCATTAAGAGATCAATGTATATTTATCAAATAGAATTTTTCCTTCATTCATTATATAGTACAGATCCTAGGCTCCCTCCTCTTTTCCTCTGACAATAGCCCACAGGAGCCCCCGGGCTCTGGGGTCATGACCAGAATGCAGAGCCTTTATCATGAGGATGGTGCCAGCCATGATGCCCACCAGGCCCAGCAGCAGGCCCAGGGCACAGAGCACAGTCTCCGTCGTCTCAGTCACATGGATTGGCTCCTGAGCCTCTGAGGAAGGAATAAAGATGAAATCAGAAGGTGTGGTTAAGGGTAAGGCCAACCTAGAATGGCCTGGAGGTTAAAGAATATGGACCCATTGATGGCACATTAGGAGATGGAGAGGACTGAGACTTGGCGAGTGGGAAAAGCTGCTACAGAGGGTACCTGGTCTGGGGAGTGGAGGGTGTCAAGAGATTATGGAGAGGGAAAGGGACTGCATACCCCAGTGCCCGACGAGCGGCTTGTCCAGGCCCCAATGATCCACTTTGCAGTCATAGACATCGTCAGTCAAGGGCCTGAAGGTCAAGTAGTGGAACTTGTGGAAGCTGTAATCTGTTCTGGGCAGGAAGATGGTCTCAGCGACACCCTCAGTGACCGGCTGCCCATTGCACAGCCACGTGACATTGAGCACTGGTGGAAGAACTTGTCAATGTGGCAGATGAGGGTGTTGGGCTGGCCCAGCTCCACGTGCTCCTTGGGAAACACGGTCACCTCAGGGGGCTCTAGGAGGAAACAGGACCTGGTGAGTCCCCTGATCTGAACTGAATCAGAGGTTCCACCTTTGCGTCCCCGAATCAGAGCCAAGAGTGTCAGCCCACTGACCAGCCTCACTCAGCTCAGACTTTCTCATGCATGAGAAGGGATGATGCCAGCCCTTGGCTGTACTGGAATAAGCCCATGACCGCTCAGGGGAAAAGAATCCCTCAGCAGTGGGGATCTGGGTCTCCCATTCTGGGTGTGGCACAGGAGTCCTCCCATGCCTTCCCAGTTGACCGAGAGGAAGAAGCAAAGAAAGGCAGTACCACTGGTGGCCTGGGTGTAGTTGGAACGCTGGATCATGGCATTCAAGTTGGTGTTCTCTATAGCAATGTTAGCCAGCCCGCCCTGAGCCTCAAAGGAAAAGGCTCGGCCAAACTCCTCCAGATGCCAGACCGTCTCCTTCTTGTCCAGATCCACGTAGAACATCTCATCTTCATCAAACTCAAACATAAATTCCTCTGATGGCCTATATGTCTGTGTAAATATGGCATAAGTTGACATATGGTCCGCTGCATAAAGAAAGTAGAGAAAAATGTGACAAAATGGAAGCATGAATATGTAAGTGGTGGAGGCCAAAGAATGAATAAATATTTATATAAAAAGGCCAAAGGAAGCCAGGTGCAGTGGTTCTTGCCTTTAATCCCAGCACTTTGGGAGAAGAAGGTGAGAGGATTGTTTGAGCCCAGGGGT
The DNA here is from genome assembly GCA_027257055.1 of Cephalopachus bancanus. Taxonomy (NCBI): domain Eukaryota; kingdom Metazoa; phylum Chordata; class Mammalia; order Primates; family Tarsiidae; genus Cephalopachus; species Cephalopachus bancanus. Next base: position 229,325 of record JAPVLO010000549.1, on the reverse strand, counting down.
TCAAGACCAGCCTAGACAACTTGTCGAGACTTGTCTTTACAGTAAATCAAAAAGTCAGCTGGGCATGGTGATGCACACCTGTGGTTCCAGCTACTGGGAAGGCTGAGGTGAAAGGACCACCTGAGCCCAGTAGGTCAAGGCTGCACTGGTCATGAGCATGTCACTTCACTCCAGCCTCAGTGACAGTGAGACACCAACTCAAAGAAAAAAATAAAAAGGTAGAAGGAAGCTAAAGGAAAGACATATAGGGGAAGGAGGAGTAACACCAAAAAGGAGATACTACAGAGCAGTCAAGAGTAGTTACAAAAGGAAATGAGGGAGGAACAAAATGAAAAGGGATTCACTGAGAAGTCAAGCTGCTTCCTGGCCTTTGAAAGTCTGGGCATCCTGAGCCTGCAGGTTCAAGACCAGCATGGACAACTTGGTGAGACCTTGTCTCCACAATAACACAAAAACGAGCCGGACATGGTGGCATGCATCTGTAGTTCCAACTACTTGGAAGGCTGAGGCAGAAGGATCGCCTAAGTCCAGCAAGTAGAGGCTGCGGTGGCTGTGAGCATACTGCTGTACTCCAGCCAACTCAAAAAATAAAAATTAAAAAGAATGTCTGGGCATCTCAAACCTACAAAAACAGTAATAATAACAATGACAAGTAACATTTTGAAGCAATAACAGATGTTGAGCACTTACTCTGTGCATGGCATTGTTCTAAATACTTTATATATTCCTCTCATTTAATAGGCATAATAACCCTATAAAGCATATACATAATCCATTATTTTACAGATAAGAAAATGTAGAGGTTAAGTAACTTGCTCAAAAGGTCACATAGCTATTGGTGAAACTAACAGATTTTTCTCTTTCCATGAGATCTCAATTCTTTTAGGACGACAGATGTAAAGTTGTTTCTAGAGTCATGGGTTGGAGATATGGGAATTTCATTTTTCTCATTATGGAAAAGGGAAAAAAATAGAAAATTAAAAGGGAGAAGAAAGTACAATGTAGTGTATTCTTGAGATTGCTAAGAATGTTCTCATCACAAAGAAGCTTGTGAGATAATGCATATGTTAATTAGTTCAATTTAGCCATTCCACAATGTATACATATTTTAAATAACAGGTTGTACATGACAAATATATACAATTCTTATTTGTCTATTTAAAATATGATTTTTTTAAATGACCCAAAAAAAGATGATTGCATTGGGCAGTCTAGGAATAAGAAAGTTAATTGGGAGTTTTCCACCTCCCTAAACACCCACATCGGTCACCAATTCCTGAAGGTCTAAGCTCTCCAGTGTCAGTCAAATTGATGTCTCTTCTCCCTGCCTTCTGCTGTCTCTCATTGCTCAAGCACAGTTGGCCTTGCGTCTTGAACTAGCTTCTCCCATTCACGCTGCACACTGCTGCCACAGTGGCCTTCCTAAACTATAACTCTGCTGTCATTCTCCTGCTTAAAATCCATCAATGATTCCTTGTGAGTTGTAGGATAGCACTAAAACTCCTGAGTTTTGCATGGAAGGTCTGTCATGACCTTGTCTTTGCCTGTGTATTTCTTCTGATCTCCTGCTACTGTTCTACTTCTGAGGCTAGCTCCAGTCATACTAAAGTTTCTGAAGTTCTCCAAATACGTTCCACATACGAACCTTTAAGTTAGGAACTTTCAAGGATACGAACGTGCATTCGAATGTCCAATCATGTAAGTTAATTCCCTATCTATGCTAAATACCAATTAGATCATTACACAAAGTATACATCATAACATCACACTGTACCCCATAAGAATGTACAATTAGTACGTGTCAATTAAAAATAAAATAAAACTTAAAAAGAAGAATTACAAATATCTCAGGTTATAGCTCTTGGGAATGTGATAATTAAGAGTCAATTTCAAAGGAGAACAAGGAGGATCCAGAGAAATAGAAGAAAAATAAGGATAGATTAAGTTAATTTTAATAAGAAATTAGAAAGAAGTAGATTAGATTACAGTACAAATGTCATCAAGAACTCAAGTCAGAGAAACACTGAAAAGTACCCACTGGATTTGATCATATATAGAGGCTTCTGCTGGCCAACACAAGGGTATCCTCGGGGTTGTATTAGAAACAAAAGTCGGAAGGTTAGCTACATGGGTAAGGACACAGAGAGTATCTCTAGGATAGGCTGCAGAGGGAAGGCAAAGTTGTTTTTTAAACTGTTGGTTCGTGTTTTTGTTTTTAAGGTGAAGAACATGTTCATATGTTGAGAGAGGAGGAACCAGTGGAGAGGGAGGCAATAAAGACAGAGCTGAGTTCATTAGTTCTACCTATCAAGAATCTTGTGTTTTTTGGGGGGTTTTGGGGGGTGTAGTTGAAGTCTCACTCTCACTCAAACTGGAGTGCAGTGGCCACTCCCAGTCATTGCAGCCTCGATCTGCTGGGCTCCGGCGATCCTTCTGCCTCAGCCTTCCAAGTAGCTGGAACTGCAGGCGCGCACTACCACACCCGGCTAATTTTTTTGATTTATTGTGGAGATGACCAAGTTGCCCAGGCAGGTCTTGAATCCGTGGGCACAGGCAATCCACTCACCTCAGCTTCCCAAAGCGCGGGATTACAGGCTGAGCCACCGAGCCCAGCTAAGAATCTTAAAGAGTATTCATGTCTATATGGAGATATGTTCATTGTGATTTATATTATAACATAACATTGGAAATACCTGAGTGACCATCAACCTGGCAATAGGTAATTCTGGTTCTGCCTAACCTCACTTCCTTTTTACTTCTCCATACACTTGAACCCCGCGCCTTAAATAAAACTGCCTGGAGGCCAGGTTGCATCTTTTCTATTGTGAATGCTAAACCTTCACATCACTAGGTTTTTGTATGACAATAACATGCACAGGCTTAATGCTTCCTGATATCAGGACAGGAGGGAGAAAGAGTGTTCACCATGATTTACAATACCTGGTAGAATTCTTGCTGTCATCCAAAGTCTAAGCCTCCCAATGGTCACTGGGTCTCTCAGGACTCGAATCATAAGGCTAACAAAAACATGCAACTCTGCTATCTTGAGGAGAAAAAAAAAAGCTTGAGAACCATCCACAAAGACCCTGAAAGAGTCCTAGGATATTGAAAAAGAAGCAAGATACTCTTAGTACTTTCTCGCCTAGGTTCTAACACAGAGAGACCATACCTTTGGGCCCTTTAAAAGCAGCCACACAAAACAGAAGCTGGGGATCCAGGAGAGGTAGGAGGGATGTGGAGCCCAGCAGGGCTCAGTTAGAAAGTCACTGTGTGCAGAAGTCTGGGCAATGCAGAGTATGATCATCAAAACGGCGTCTGGACTTTAAACTTGGCTCTTTGAATTGGTATGTAACCATGGAAAATGTATTAATCTTTTTGAGCTTTGGTTTTTTCACCTCTAAAATGGAGTTGATAATATCGTCATTGAAGGTTCTTGTGAGATGTAAATAGGGAAAGAAATTACATAGGTGTCTAGTAAATTGTGGTTGCTATTGCTATTATTATTAAAGCGAGAGGGAAAAACGGTGAATCTCACAAAAAGGAATGAAGAGGAAAAAAGGAGTTAGAAGAAAAATAGATCAGTGAGTCCCTAATTCCTAAAACAGCGATTTATGATAGCCTGCCCCCACTTCTCACCCCCAAGGCTCAAGAATCCTTCTGAGGATTCACCCTTGATGGCCTCAGCTCCTTGGAGACCCAGCAGGAAAATCAAGGAGAGAACTCTCAGGATCACAGCTCTGGTCTGGGACATTCTCTCTTCAGGGAACACGTTGTGGGGTCTACAGCTAACAACTGTGAGCACAGGAACAATGATAAGGAACTGAGGCAGGGTGGGGACAGTAAGAGCTCTGAAACTGTGGGCTTCTATCGCCTAAAAATGGCCAAAATGGGTGGAGGGGAATCAGTATAGCTGGGCTTACTTAACCAATCAGGCATATAATAGAGCTGACATTCTCTGTTGCTGGGTGAAGAGAGTGCCAAAGGGTCTGGGGACAAGATGGGAGAATTTTCAGGGACCAGCATGGTCAAAGAAACTCCAATTCACAGTTCATTTTTAGAGTTAGAGAAAAACTTGAAAAGACAAGTCATAATTTCTTCTACCAGCAAACGTCTTATATGATGCTCCATCATTCCTTACCCCTAACCCCATCCCAGACATTCAGGTGATCTTTGGTGTTTCTGTCTACTATTTTTTTCTAAACAATGTTTTAAGTTATTTCATCAAGTTTACAAACATATTCTGTTGGTATTTAAAGATAAATGCATTATCAAATAAAAATATGTAATTAATCTTTCAGGCCCACCTGAGATAATGGCTTTTTATTCCATCTTTGATGTAGAAGTTTTAGTTTTCTTTTTTCTTTTTTTTTTTGAGTTGGAGTCTCACTCTGTCGCCCAGACTGGATTGCAGTGGCCGCTCCTGGCCACCGCAGCCTCGACCTGCTGGGCTCCGGCGATCCTTCCGCGAAGTTTTAGTTTTCATTCAGAGGTTTTAATTAACTTGAATGAAGTTGATTTGTAGTAATTTTTCTATTCCTGATTACCTTGGTTAGTGAAATTTCTACATAATTTTTATTGTGTGGTGTGTGTATGGTTTTATGACCTTAAGTTTTTTTGCTTTTTTATAGATTCAGGGGTACACATGTGTGTTGGTTGCATGAACATATTGTTTAGTGATGAAGATTGGGTCTCAGGTGGCCCATTCCCCAGATAGTGAAATTGTGGCCCATAGGTAGTTTCTAAACCCTAAACCCGCTGCCCTGTCTTATTGGTGTCCCCGGTGTCTATTATTTCCATCTTTGTGACTGTTTAGCTTCCACATTTGAGTGAGAACACAGTGTTTGGTTTTTGGTTTCTGAGTCAGTTCACTTAGGATGATGAACTGCAGCTCCAACCATGTTTCTGCAAAGGACATGATTTCATTTTTTTAATGGCTACATAGTATTTCATGGTGTATATATACCACATTTTAATTATCCACTGATCAGTTGAGAGGAGTTTAGGTTGATTCCACATCTTTGCAATAGTGAACCGCTCTGCAATGAACTTGTGGGTACAGGTGTCTTTTTTTACATAACAACCTCTGTTTCTTTGAGTAGATACCTAGTAGTGGTATTGCTGAACCAAATTGTAGATCTATTTTTAGTTCTTTGAGTAATCTCCACACCACTTTCCATAGAGAGTATATTAATTTCTTCTCCCACCAACAGTGTATAAGTATTCCCTTTTCTCTGCATCTACACCAGCATCTATTGTTTTTCAGTTTTTTTATTAATAACCATCCTGACTGGTGTAAGATAGCATCTCATTGTGGTTTTAATTTGCATTTCCCTGGTTTGTTGGCCACTTGTATATATTCAAAAGATGTCTGTTCATGTCGTTTGCCCACTTTTTAATGGGGTTATTTGCTTTTTTTTGCTGATTTGTTTGAGTTATTTATAGATTCTGGATATTTGTCTTCTGTTGGATGTTCAGTTTGTGAATATCTTCTCTCACTCTGTAAGTTGCCTATTTGCTCTGTTGATTATTTATTTTGCTATGCAGAAACTTTTATGTTTAATTAAGTCCCACTTGTTTTTGTTTTTGTTGCATTTGCTTTTGAGGTTTTAATCTTAAATTATTTGCCTAGGCCAATGTCCAGAATTGTTTTTTCATGTTTTCTTCTAGGATATTCATGGTTTCAGACCTGGCAGCTAAGTCCTTAATCCATTGTGAGTACATTTTTTTTATACCAAGAGAGACAGAGATCAAGTTTCATTTTTCTGCATGTAGCTCTCTAATTTTCCCAGGACCATTTGTTGAATAGGGTGTCCTTTCTTCAGTATATGTTTTTGTCTGCTTTGTCAAATATCAGTTGGTTGTGGGTATTTGGGATTATTTCTGGATTCTCTGTTCTGTTTCATTGGTCCATGCTTTTGTACCCATACCATGCTTCTTTGATTACTACAGCCTTGTAGTATAATTTGAAGTCAGGTAATGTGATGCCTCCAGATTTATTCTTTTTACTTAGGATTGCCTTGGCTATTCTCTCTCTTTTTGGGCTCCATATGAATTTTAGGATTTTTTTTTTTTAGTTCTGTGAAAAATGACATTGGTAGTTTAGTAGGGATCGCATTGAATCTGTAGATTACTTTGGGTAACATGGTCATTTTAGCAATGTTGTTTCTTCCAATCCATGAGCATGGAACGCTTCTCTATTTGTCTGTGTCCTCCATGATTTCTTTCATTGGAGTTTTGTACTTCTCCTTGTAAAGATCTTTCACCTCCTTTGTTTGAATTATTCCTGGGTATTTTAGCTTTTGGGTTGCTACTGTGAATGAAATTTAGTTCTTGCTTTAATTCTCAGCGTGGTCCCTATTGGTGTCTAGCAATGCTACTGATTTGTGTGTGTTGATTTTGTATCCTGAAACTTTAACTGAATTCATTCATCCAGGAGTCCAAGAGTCTTCAGGATTCTCTAGGTATAAGATCATATCATCAGCATACAGAGAGAGTTTGATTTCTTCTTTTCAGTCTGGATACCCCTTAATTCTTTTTCTTGCCTAATTGTCATGGCTCATAATTCTTATTATCCAGATTTCTTTTCTTTTCTTTCCTTTTCTAGTAGGAGTCTCATTCTGTCACCCTAGCTGGAGTGCAGTGGCACACTCACAGCCACCACAGTCTCAACCTACTGGACTCAAGCGACCCTACTGCCTCAGCTTTCCAAGTAGCTGGAATTACAAGCATGTGCCACCATACCAGGCTAGTTTTTTTATTTATTAGAGAGACAAAGTGCCACAAAGTTGCCCAGGCTGGTCTTGAACTTCTGGGCTCAGGCAATCCTCTCGCCTCAGCTTCCCAAAGTGCTGGGATTACAGGCAAGAGCCACTGCATTCTACCCAGATTTCTTAGTACTTGAGTCTTCATGATATGTAAGCTGTCTGAAATAATATTTGTCTCATTAAATTACTAGTCATTTTATTTCATTTTCATAGAAGAATACTCATTACAGCATTGTATATGGTAACAATGCACATCCTTATTTTGATCTTGTTTTAAAGAAGGATATCTCTAATATCTTCTTATTACAGGTAATGTTCATTTTTTGTTTTTATATTTTCTTCACCATATTTCACCACTATTTTAGTCTTCTTTAAAAATTTTATTTAAAAAGCCTTGGACCAGATGACTTTCCAGCAGAATTCTACAAAACAGATAAAGAGGAACTCATACCAATCCTATTGAAAGTATTCCAGGCAATTGAGAAAGATGGAACTCTCCCCAAATCATTTTATGAAGCTAACATCACATTGATACCCAAACCAGGTAAAGACCCAACAAAGAAAGAGAACTTCAGGCCAATATCTTTGATGAACATAGATGCTAAAATTCTCAACAAGATCCTAGCAAGTAGAACTCAACAACACATCTCGAAAATCATCCATCACGACCAGTAGGCTTCATGCCCAGGATGCAAGGCTGATTCAACATTCATAAGACCACAAACATAATTAAATACACCAACAAACGTAAAAAACAAAAAACCACATTATTATATCATGAGATGCAGAAAAAGCTTTTGATAAAATCCAGCACCCCTTCTTGATAAAAACCCTCTAACATCTAGGCATAGGTGGAACATACCTCAAAATAGTAAAAGCCATCTGTGAGAAACCCACAGCCAGCATACTCCTAAACAGACAAAAATTGGAACCATTTCCCCTGAAAACTGGAACAAGACAAGGATGCCCACTGTCACCTCTCCTGTTTAACATAGTTTTGGAAGTCCTAGCTAGAGCAATCAGAGAAGAGAAGGCAATCAGGGGTATCCAAATAGGAAAAGAGGAAGTCAAGTTATCTCTCTTTGCAGATGACATGATTGTATACCTTTAAAACCCAAGAGAATCAGCCAAAAACCTCCTTGCACTGATAAAGAATTTTAGCAAAGTCTCAGGGTATAAAATAAATGTACAAAAGACAATCGCATTTCTATACACCAATAAAAACAAACAGAAACTCAAGTAAACAGCACAATTCTAGCCAGGCTCAGTGACTCAGCCTGTAATCCCACGCCTTTGGAAGGCTGAGGTGTGTGGATTGCCTGAGTCCGCGGATTTGAGACCCGCCTGGGCAGGCGAGACCTCATCTCTACAATAAAATCAAAAAATTAGCCGGGCATGGTAGCACGCACCTGTAATTCCAGCTACTCGGAAGGCTGAGGCGGAAGGATTGCCAGAGCCCAGCAGGCCGAGGCTGTGGTGGCCGGGAGCGGCCACTGCACTTCAATCTGGGTGACAGAGTGAGACTCCAACTCAAAAAAAAAGCACAATTCTATTTACAATAGCCACAAAAAAATGAAATATCTTGGCATCTTTCTAACCAGAGATGTAAAAGACCTTTACAATGAAAACTACAAAACACCACTCAAAGCAATCAAAGATGACACAAACAATTGGAAAAATTTTCCATGCTCATGGATTGGAAGAATCAACATTGTTAAGATGTCCATTTTACCTAAGGCAATCTACAGATTTAATGCAATACCCATCAAATTACCAGCAACATTCTTCTCAGACCTAGAAAAAAAAATACAGGAATTCATATGGAAACATAAACGACCAAGAATAGCCAAAACAATCCTCAGCAAAAAAAAAACAAAGCAGGAGGTATCACACTCCCAGACTTTAAACTATATTATAAAGCTGCAATAATCAAAACAGCCTGGTATTGGTACAAGAACAGGGATATAGACCAATGGAATAAAATTGAGATTCCAGAAGCAAAAACCTCACTTTCTCAACCAGCTCATCTTCGACAAAGCCTCCACCACCCACTACTGGGGAGAGGAGAACCTATTCAGTAAATGGTGCTGGGAAAACTGGCTGACCACATGCTGAAGATTGAAACAGGACCCCTACCTATCCCCATACACAAAAATTAACTCTAAATGGATCACAGACCTACATGTAAAACCTCAAACTGTAAGAACTTTAGAAAGTGCAGGAGACACTCTTATGAAAGTTGGAACTGGCAACCAATTCCTGATCAAAACCCAAAGTGCCCAGGCCATAAGAGATAAGATAGACAAGTGGGACCTCATTAAACTGACAAGCTTCTGCAAAGCCAAAGAAACCATCAAGAGAGCAAGGAGACAGCCCACAGACTGGGAAAAAATATTTGCCAACTCCATGTCTGACAAAGGTCTAACATCAAGGATCTACAAGGAACTCAAACATGCTGATAAGAAAAAAACAAACAGCCCATTACAAAGTGGGCAAAAGATATGAATAGACACTTCTCAAAAGAAGACATATGAGCAGCCGACAGATACACGAAGAAATGTTCAACCTCACTAGCCATCAAGGAGATGCAAATTAAAACTACACTGAGATACCACCTAACTCCAGTCAGAATGGCCAACATCAATAACTCAAAAAATGACAGATACTGGAGAAGATGTGACGAAAAGGGAACACTTTTATACGGTTGGTGAGAGTGTAAACTACTACAGCCTCTTTGGAAATCAGTGTGGCAATTCCTAAAAATTCTAAAAATCAACCTCCCACCTGACCCCACAATCCCCCTACTGGGAAGATACCCGGAAGAACTCAGGTCACTCTATAAAAAAGATACCTGCACACGTATGTTTACCGCAACATTGTTCACAATGGCAAGAACATGAAACCAACCATGCTGCCCATCAAAAGAGGGCTGGATTTTTAAAAATGTGGTACATATACACAATGGAATATTACACAGCCACAAAGAAAAACAAAATCATGAACTTCACAGCAACCTGGATGGATTTAGATCTTATAATACTGAGTGATCTCCCACAGAAACAAAGAACTGAGTATCACATGAGTATCACTCATAAGTGGTCCCTGAACAACTACCATATTACTATAAGAAAAGGGTTGAAATTAGCAGGAAACTACCGGGGGGGGAAGGGGGAAGGTGGGATTGGCAGTAGTCAATAACTGCCTGGGGAAGGGATGCACACCTCATCAATAAGGGTACCTGCACAATGAATATTTGTATACCTAACCCTGAATTGTACCCCACAATTTTAAAATAAAAATTTAAAGAGGAAAAGAAAGATTTTTATTTTGAAGTATTGCTTTGGTATTCACAGGTAAGATAAAAAACATTTAATATTTAATGTAATAATAAAGTACATAATTACATCAATATTTTTTCTTATTTTGTGATAGCCTTGCCTTTCATAAATAATAATTAACTAATAACAGATTAGTACATGAGAGATGCTAGTTTTAGAGCTTCACAAGTGTAACCTCATTTAATCTTCACATCAAGCCTAAAAGGGAGGTATTATTCATGTCCATTCTAAAAATAAATTATCTGAGATATTGAAGAGTTAAGTATTTGTCTAATTACCTACAGCAGGTAAGTGACAAAGAGAAGAGTCAAACCCAGGCAGTTACTGGAACCTGAGCTTTTCCCCCACAATTCTATACCATCTCCTAAATCCTAAGAACACCTTATGGTGTACACTTCTTTTTTTTCTTATTTTTATATGTTAGCACTTTATTTATATTTTTAAATCTACATGCAGAAATAATGCCAGTTTGACATTCTTTCCTTCTTCTTCTTCTTTTTTGAGTCAGGGTCACCCAGGTCCCTAGACCGAGCCCTGCTGACCCTGATGACAGTCCTATGGAAGAACCCTGTATCCCCTGCACATCTCAGGACTAATAGACCTCTGGGAGAAAGAAAATATGAATGGGTGCCAACCCTAAACTCCCCCTTGGGCAGAGGCAACACAGACTCCAGGACTCATTTGGAGTTCTGGGATGGATACTCTAATCTCTACAAATCATGCCACTGAATAACCTTTACACAATGAGACAGCACTTTTCCACCCCAGACCATGTCCTGTGGGTGTGTGAGGTGTGGCAGGGTTGGGGTGTGATAATCCCCATAAGATGGAACCACAGATTATTTGAGATACATAATCTCCCAAAACCTCATGACTTATCCAACTGGTGAAATGAGCATCACAGTCCTCCACCTGTCATCTTAAGCTCATCACATTCTAAACTGTCGAAGCTTTCATACTACCATCTGCCCAGTGTATGATGACTCAAATAAAGTTCAGTGCCCATTGGTTCTTTTCTCAGGGTCTATCCAATCCCAGAGTCATGGGAGACTACTTTGGTTTGTGGTCTCTATTATCTTAGATGGGAGCTCCAATAGTGAGTTCTTCTCCTGACTGTATTTCACCATTTTGCCATCCTCTTCCAGCTCTGTGATCATCCCGTGGGTCTCTGGAGCCCCCTGGACAGCAGCTCTGACAGTGTTACTGATAGCACTGCTCAACCCCATGGTCCAGGGAAGGGCCACTCCAGGTAAGAGCAGAGCAGCTATTCCTGGAAGGTCTGGCTCAGGGGACAATTCCTAGGGGCCTTTCTCTTGACAGCACCAGTCTCTGAGATAGGACACAGAGACTCCTGCCATAGCCCAGAGTCTCTTGTCCCCAGCTAGAGAATCAGACTCAGCCCCTATCAGATATACTGCTATCCAGCAAGCCTGTTATCCCTCCCAGGGACACGGGTGCTGTGAGCAGGAAGAGGTCCCAAGGGGTCAGAAGGCTTGTCGATGGGGAAATGAAGTCAAGAGATTGGGAATAACTTTGCAGGGACAAGGTTTCCAAAGAGAGAGATCAGCAAGTTCAGCCTCCTGGGCATCCTCATGTCTGCATCATAACCTTGAGGGAACTCAGGCAGAGAGCCCTCAGCTGGGGTATCCAGGCTCTGAGGATCACTCAGCCAATCCAGTGCTCAGGGAAAGGGCCTCCTATTCTCCAGGGTAGAGCAGGAGCTCGTGCCCCTTGAACAATGATGGCAAGGCGGGAGGAAGGGGATGAGACACTCTCTAGCCTGATAGTATTCTTGTTGAGGGTATTTCCCCCAACCTTCCGAGAACTTGGTTAGAGTATTAGGGTGGGTTTGACATTTGTAGAAAGGAAATGAGGGTGTGTAGGTATATGAAGGGAACTGAATGTAGGTTATCAGACAAAGAGGAATAACTAAGGGAAAGTTCTCTTCCTCCTGCTGCCTCCCTGTGGCTGGTATAATATTATGGCTTCTACAACCCTCTGTTTCTCTCTCAGGAGGTATCTTAATTTTCTAGTCCAAATCTACACCAACATCATGAGAGAGAGGGCTGTAAATATCTTAGTTTGCTACTGACTTCCACTTTTCCCGCATAGACCCTTCCTCTTTTAGACCCGCAGGGCATACCTATGACTTTCTGCCTTCATTTCACTTCCTTATTTTCCAAGAGTAACAGCATTTGAATCTCCTGAGTATGATCCCTCACACCCTAAGGCCCTCGCCTGTCACCTCAGGTCTATTCTCTGAGAAGAGAGGAGAACTTGCACTTGTGGTCACAGAAGGGTGCTAGAAGGAACTAGCAGGACAGCTCAGCTATGGGAACTGGAGAAGGGTGAGGCTGGAAAGAGAGGAGGCTAGAGCAGTGTTTGATGATACTAAATACGGTCCACCAAGAGGCAAGGGAAGGCAGTGGCAGCATCCCCTAGGAAGAAATGTTCTGGGGGAGGAGGGACAGTGTCAGGAGCCATCAAGGAAATCCAGGGACAGGATGAACAGAGAGCAGAGGTGTGGGCAGTAAACAGGGTGGAAGGGCAAAGGGTGGACTGAGATTGGCAGGGAGGATGAGATGAGAATGTACAGGTATGAGACAGGGACTGAGGGTCAGTTACCAGAGCATCCTGCATAGAATGAATGTTGAATTAAAACCAGGTGGAGTGGCCATCACAGTGGTTTATGCCTGTAATCCCAGCACTTAGGATGGCCAAGGTGGGAGGATTGCTTGAGCCCAGGAGTTAAACACCAGCCAGAGCCAGGCTCGGTAGCTCAGCCTGCAATCCCGCACTTTGGGAAGCCGAGGTTAGTGGATTGCCTGAGCCCATGGGTTCGAGACCTGCCTGGGCAACTTGGCAAGACCTCATCTCTACAATAAATCAAAAATCAGCCAGGTGTAGTCGCGCGAGCCTGTAATTCCGACTTCTCGGAAGGCTGAGGCAGAAGGATTGCCGGAGCTCAGTAGGTCAAGGCTACAGTGGCCAGGAGCGGCCACTGCACTCCAGTCTGGGCAACAGAGTGAGGCTCCAACTCAAAAAAAAAAAAAAAAAACCACCAGCCAGGACAATATGGTGAGACTTCATCTCTACAAAAAATTAAAAAAATAAAAATTAGCCAGGAGTGGTAGTGCACACACCTGTAATTCTAGCTTCTTGGGAGGCTGAGGTGAGAGGATTGCTTGTACCAAGGAGCCTTGCTCATGCCACTGCACTTCAGTCTGAGTGACAGAATGAGACCCTGACTTAAAAAAAAAACACCAAAAAGCACCTGCTGGAGGAAACACTGGAGCCAAAGGGGAGTGTGGGTAGACTGGGTAAGGTGATCCCACAATTCCTTTCATACTTCTCCAACTTCATACCCATCCCCAACCTCAACAAGAAAGAAGAGAGAAGGCTCAAGGAACCAGGATTTGGCTTCAATGGGTTGAGGGAAGAAAAGTCTGGTTGAGACAACCCTTCAGGGGCATCAGGTGATGCAGCACAAAGCAGACTCATGGAGGCAACACCCTTTGGACTCTGAGTTTTAAAATAGGCCTTTCCCAACTGAGTTCCCCCGTCACCACACCCCCTACCCGGGCTTCAGGGTCACTCCCAGTCCTCCTGTCACACCAGCTGGACACTTGCAGAAGCTCATTGTGCAAGTGATTCTCTGTGTACTTACTCTTCTGTCATTCCCACCTCCCAAGTAAAATCCCTAGAACCAAAACACACCTCATAAACTCTTTAGAGTTCCTTCTTATGTTCCAGGTATATCATTCATTCTACTTGTTGGTGAACTCATTCACTGATTTAAAAAAATTACTGAGTGCTCCATTAGATGTTGGATATAATAAAAAGACAGTAGGTATTTACCTTGAGAAGTGAATTTGTTAGTTTACCTGAGCATGAAACAGATGTGCAAACAATCACACCACGTTAATATGCTCACTGTGCCCAAGAACAGAGCAGGCCTGAAGAGATTCAGACAGAAGCAAACAGAAATGTTCTAGGTTATTGCTGTTTGTGTGTAGATATGCAGGCACTCACGAGGAAGAACAGCATGTGGGAAAGGCTGCCCCACACGGTTCTACAAAAATTACACCATCAAGGCCTCTGACACACAGGAGTCTACCCCCATAGGTCTCTGGTTGTGGTGGTAATTTTCATCAATTAAGGTACATCCCTCCCCACCCCTGCCTACCCCCCACCTCCCCCCGCCCCCCTACCCCCACCCCTGCTGCTTCTGTCCTGCCCTGGTAGATTCTGCTGCAACCTGAAAGGCCGGGTCAGAGGCCTTCCCTCCTACTCCACGTGGGAGAGGTGATGGCTTCCTCCTCATATCTGACCTCTCTCTGTGATCCCTGAGTCACCCCTGAGCAGCCGGTCGCGTTATTTGCAGGAAACCCTGGCATTTATGGGTGAGAAAATTTAGGCCTAGCAAGGTTCCGTGACCTGCCAAGGATGACATAACCCGGTATTAGGAAAACTGTTTTAAAATCTAACTCTGAGGGGGAATTTGAGGAGAATGGATCGTTAATATTGAGAGGGAGACAGACGGAGATGGGGAGGGGAAAGGACGCCCCGTCTCAAGGCCTCTCCCCCACCCCTTCACCGCCTACCCACCCTCGCTCTCCGCAGAGAATTATCTGTACCGGGGTCGAATGGATTGCTACGCTTTTAACCAGACGCAGCGCTACATAGAGAGGTACATCTACAACCGGGCGGAGTACGTGCGCTTCCATAGCGACGTCGGGGAGTACCGCGCGGTGACAGAGCTGGGGCGGTCCACAGCCGAGGACTGGAACGGACGGAAGGACCTCCTGGCGGAGAGGCGGGCCCTGGTGGACACGCTGTGCAGATACAGCTACAAGGGGGATGAGGCCGTCACCCTGCAGCGCCGAGGTGAGGGCTGCGGCGGCCCCAGAGAGCAGGGACAGCCGCCGACCTGAGGGGCAATCGTGAGGCGCGGGAGGGGGACGTTGGAGCTGGGGACCGATGGGGGAGCGGGCCAGCCCGGGACGTGTCCGGGAGCAAGCGCCGGGACCTGAGCTGGGCTGGGCGTGGAGAGAGGGAAGGGAAGGTGGTGTAGACAGACCTGGGGATTGGATCAGACCTGGCTATGGACGGGGATGAAGGGAAGGAGGCGCCAGGACAATTCGCAGGGGGTTTCCTGTGGGGATGGACATAGAACCTCCAGGCAGAGCAGGACATGCAGAGAAGAAACTTGTGGGGGAGACGATGAGTTGCAAGGTGCCTAAAGGGTCCCTTTAGGGGCGGCCTGCTGGGCGGGTGGAGGGAAGGGCCTGATGCCTGTTTCTTCCCCACTCCCAGTCCAGCCTAGAGTGAACATCTCCCCCGCCAAGAAGAAGCCCCTGCAGCACCACAACCTGCTTGTCTGCCACGTGACAGATTTCTATCCGGGCAGCATTCAAGTCCGATGGCTCCTGAATGGACAGGAAGAAACAGCCGGGGTTGTGTCCACCAGCCTGATCCGCAATGGAGATTGGGCCTTCCAGATCCTGGTGATGCTGGAAATGACCCCCCAGCAGAGAGACGTCTACACCTGCCAAGTGGAGCACCCCAGCCCGGACAGTCCTCTCACCGTGGAGTGGAGTGAGTTACTCCCTGCTGACCCGCTACTACCCACCCCTGAGGGGAAAGGGGACTCGCTGGCTGTGGGGTCCACACTCATCTTCTCTTATGTGTCTACACCCTGAGGCCATGTCCACCGCCATCCTTCTTCTCGGTAAGCCCCTGAGTGTTGTTTTAAGCTGGGGACAGTGGAGACTTGTCTTTCCTCAGCCTGAGTGATCCCGAGGATGCATATGGTTCTCCCTCCTTGTCAGAGAATCTAGGGAATCAGACACCTTCCTTGATTGCCCTCACACATGGGAATTTCTCTTCCTTCAGGCTTTTGACCTATTCTGAGTTATTTTAAGGGACAAATTCCAGAGTCTGTACCTTGCTGAGGTTACACCCTCCTTTCTAGAACTGAGTGGGTGGGTCTCTCTAAATTTCCTACTTACCCAAGATGTATCCCCCTCACTGTCCTTGAGCCAATATTCTACATCAGACTCCAGGATCAAACAGGACTTGAGTGGGGGTGCAGCTGGTGGAGGTGACACTGACCCCGGGTTTCTTCTTCCCAGAAGTGCAGTCTGATTCTGCCCAGAGCAAGACGCTGACTGGAGCTGGGGGCTTCATACTGGGGCTCATCATCTTTGGCATGGGCATCTGCATGCACAGGAGGAGCAAGAAAGGTAAGGACACCTGCAAGAGGATCGAGACTTGCCTTCTTCTGGCTTGCTCACCCATTTTTTGTTATAAGGGAATGAGACGAAAAAGTCATTCCAGAGAGTCTGGAGGACCGCTGGATAAAATAGTCATTGAGCCAAGATGGCCTGTAGGGAGAGAGGATCCCAGGATGGGGTCTTAATGCAATCAGGTGCTTGAGGTCCAGTTACTCAGGCTTGGGCTTGTGCAGGGCATCCACTAAGACATGGGCAATGGAAGATAGAGTGGAAAAGTTACTAAAGTGGTTTTGGTAGCTGAATACTGTCTCTTTCCTCCTTTCATTTCAGTTCAACAAGAATCTCAATAAACAGGTAACATTCCTGCTTCAATTTCCTTGAGGGGGTGGAGTATGGAAGGATATAAGTGCCTCCTTTGTGTTATGATGCTGAGGCACCTGCTGGGAAGAGAGTCAGGCCTCAACGTCTCTTTCCACCTCAGCCCTGGGGTTAATGGGGGTTGGGAAGAGTATTACTTGGTTCTATTGTTGGAGGAAGCTGAGTAAACTCTGTTCTTTATCAGAATGAGAGCCACTCTCTCACCATAATTTTCTCTCATGGGACTTAGAGGAAGGGGGGCAGTAACCTGCGATGACGTTTCCTTTTATGCCCACAGAGTTCCTGATCTGACTGGAGAGACTATATGTGCCTTGAAGTAGTAGTTTTCTTCATTTCTTTAGTCACAGAAGCTGTCTCTGGGACAGACCTCCAGCTTCCCAAGTGGCTGTTGTTGCCTAGTGATTGCTCTAATGCCAGTTTCTATAGTTCTGCTCTTTGATTCAATGTACAGTTTATCTTATGGGGCCTCCAACCAAGTTCCCTTCTTCTTAGCTCCATAAATAACCAAAACCCAACATTATTGTTTGTCTTCTTTTGAGAATATGCACCAAGTCATCTCTGCCTTTGCTTTTGTTGAGGGTTTTAGTGAACAGTAGGAACTGATGAGAAAGTTCACTGTTGTTTACATGTAAGCAAGAAGAAAAACATGAAAATGGGGATATCCTAATATTGGATAAGGTGGTCAGTTGGATGTGGCCCTCTTTGGGCTGCCCCATAATCATGTCTGGTACCTTCATCATTTAGGTCTGGGAACTTTTTCACATAGCACGGATTCACTGTATAACTAAATGTTTTACAATACTGCTGAGATTAAATGAAGATCAGAACTTAAAATGATGAATGTAATCTAATAAATATTAAATATTTTCTTTACATACCATCATAAATACTCCCTAAACAGACATAGCTTGGCCTTTTGAATGCATCATGTAGAGGAGACTTATCCCCTAAGTCTGCACTCATCCACCCACCTAGACCTCCTGAACTAATAATCCATACAGAGGGAAATACGTCCCCATTGTTAGAAGACCAAAACCATACATGTAGCACTCTTTTTCAAATACGGATCTTTTTTTACAATCCAAAATTATTATGGGATTTGTATTTTATATTATGTTATCTTTAAGTCAAGACAGAAGACATATTTGGTCTAAGCTTTTCTTCTTGTATATGATATAGATTCTTATTTCCTGGTGCACATGAGCTCTCAGCAGCTCTGACACACCCAGTTAATGGCTTCCCTTTTCCTGGCTTCTTACAAACAGCTTGGGGCCTTGTGTGCCCCTGGACACCTATTCTGGGTCAGTTCTCAAGAGCTTCTGTGCTTCTCTAGCTCCCTCTCAAATAATGCCCCACAACTGGGCACCTGCTTCCGCAATTTCCAAGAGAGGTCAGACCTGAAGACTCAGATTTGGGATATAACTGCAGCAAATATAGCCGGGGTCTGCAGAAAGAATGAACTTACTAAGTGAGAAAGTCAGGGGAGAGAAGCCACTGACCAAGACAGTCAACTATGTCTCACATAATCTGCTAAGAGCTTCAGTTAGTCTCTCAACCTAGAGCCCATTATTAGATTACATTAATCATTTTAAGTTCTGATCTTCATTTAATTTCTCAGCAGTAATTGTAAAACACTAAGTTATACAGTGAATCAGGTGTTGGCTTCCTCAATCTAGGGAATAGTACACCTTTTCTATTTAAAAGTGTGGAAACTGAGCTTTAGTGAGGTCACATAGCTACAGTATAGCACAAGCGCAAATATGTAAAATTTAGATCTGTTTCCAGAGATTATGCTCTTCCCATTACTCCACCTGAGATAACGTATAGAGAAGTTGTTCTTGCCCAGTTAAAACATTGTTATCCCTAATCAGCAGTTTTCTCTAAATCTATAAATGAACATGCTGCTGCCTTGTTTTGTTTAGTAATTTCTCAGCCATCACATAGTGAGGTGAGGATAGTGTAAAGTAGATAAATGAAGACTCTTTATCTGTCTCATTTCTCCTTTTGACTTCAGAACAAACACATGAGAACTTATACAGCAAAAAATTAATATGATTGTAATCCAGTCATTAAGATGGAAAGAGGTCATGAAAATTCTGGAAGGTCTTCAAAACTAGATTGCTATCAAATCTCCAGACACAGAGCACATCCATCTACCCTCAGAGTCTCTTAGCACTGAATATTGCAAACCATATCCAATCAGAGTCGCCCCCTACCATCTTTGCCCCTGTACCCATGCTATAGACCAGGGCAGTACTCAGGGCAAAGTGAACATTCTCTGGACCTAATTCCTGGCAGGATCAGAAACTGCAGACTCTGCACTCACATTACAGGTCCAGAATATGGCTCCTAGGGAACTGAGGGAAAAGGAGACAGGGAAAGACCCTGGGTCACTGAAGGAAGGTATCTGTGACATCTAGCTCTGACATACACTGGTATTTATTGTTCTCCAGGATTTTTCAGGAAGGATGAGATGTAGAGATTTCCCAGAGGAGACTGAAACATGAGACCATCCAGCGTGGGGACCATCTTGTCACCATACTTTAAAATGTCAACATTGAGCCGGGCTCGGTGGCTCAGCCTGTAATCCCGCACCTTTGGGAGGCTGAGGTGAGTGGATTGCCTGAGCCCGCGGGTTCGAGACCCACCTGGGCAGGCAAGACCTCATCTCTACAATAAATAAAAAAAAAAAATTAGCCAGGTGTGGTAGCGTGCGCCTGGAGTTCCAGCTACTTGGAAGGCTGAGGTGGAAGGATCGCCAGAGCCCAGCAGGTCGAGGCTGCAGTGGCTGGGAACGGCCACTGCACTTACAGTCTGGGCGACAGTGAGCCTCCAACTCAAAAAAAATAAAATAAAATGTCAACATTGATTGAGTACTTTCTAATTGTCAGACATTTTGCTGAGTGCTAGGTATAGTAGGATCATAGACTACCAGGAGTAGGAAGGATCATCAGGTGTGTCAGTCACTGGTGTTGAAGAGCAGATTCAAAGGAAAGCTGGGACTGGTGCTTTAAAGTAGACCTGAAGCTGGTGACTCCCCTGAGTCCATCTCTGACTCAGAAATGTTGTCACCTGCAGTAGAACAAACACAGTGGGTCAGGATTCCCAGCTTAGGATCTCAGGGATGCTGGCAATTTCTTTTCCTTAACTTAGGTAATCGTTACACAGGTGTTTGTTCTGATAATCATTGGCTGTTCATTATATTGTTTAGTGTGTTTCTTACAAATGTCCTCTAGTTCATGGTAAAAAGGGTTTAAAAAGAGAGATAAAGGAGGATATTGGTAACTTGAAGCAAAAGCAAGAAGCCAGTGAATCAAGCATAAATATTAATTTTTAATAATGATTTGAAATAAAGAACATGGCTAGTTGTGGTGGATCACGCCTGTAATTCCGGCACTTTGGGAAGCTGAGGTGGGAAGATCGCTTGAGCCCAGGAGTATGAGACCAGTCTAGGCAACATTGCTAGACCTTGTCTCTACAAAAAAAAAATCAAAAAATTAGTCGGGCATGGTGCCATGCACTTGTAGTCTCAGCTACTCAGGAGACTGAGGCAGAAGGATTGCCTGACCCCAGGAGGCCGATGCTGTGGTGAGCTGTGATCATGACACTGCACTGCAACCTGGGCAACAGAGTAAGAGTCTGACTCAAAAAAAAAATAGTCTGAAACGGGAAAGCGTTGTTATTCTGGAGATGGCCAGATTCCCAAGACCATTCTGTAAAACCAGTGCTCCAGGTAGAGGCCCCTTCCACAGAACCAGCAGGATTCCCCCATCCCATGAGTAGCGGAGGCCAGAGGAGCAGATAAGGGTAATGAGGACGGGCTGTGGATACAAGGCCTGCAGGATCCTTACTGCAGCTCATCATCCCGGCTTCCAGAAGCTGATCAGAACACACTGGCATAGGAACAGAGAGAAAGTGAGAAACAGGAATGGTCTCTTCTAGTTCCCATTCACCACCAAGACCACACAAAATGGAACAGTGAAGTAGTTTATATTAAATTCCACAGACTCCTTCTCTCCACCCAAAAAGTCAGCCCTACCTTTTCCTGCGGATCTGGTTCTCTCATGATACTCTCCCAATTTCCAGACATAATCACACTTGAAACTTTCAAATTTATCTGCTCAATCTCCATCCTGTTGGATTCATTTCTCACATAGAAGGAAGGGAGAGTTTTTCTGACATTTATCACTCGAGGGACAGAGACCTGGATGAGGGCAGTTCAGCTGTGGAGCTTGTCCTGTGGGTGAGAAAAGAAATGGAGAAGCTTGAAGCTTAGCAAGAGAGAGCTATAGAAATAGCTGGTGAGATGGGGCAATGTCCCACAGGAGGTGAGAGGAGGGTAGGGTGGATGGGTACAAGAGATGGTCTGGGAAGCCAGGGGCAGTGCTGGAAGTTAACACAAATGCATTAGAAATCAGGACTTGGGCTGGGCTCAGTGGCTCAGCCTGTAATCCTGTGCCTTGGGAGGCTGAGGTGAGTGGATTGCCTGAGCCCGCAGATTCGAGACCTGCCTGGGCAACTTGGCAAGACCTCATCTCTACGATAAATTTTTAAAAATTAGCCGGGTGTGGTAGTGCGTGCCTGTGGTTCCAGCTGCTTGGAAGGCCGAGGCGAAGGATCGTCAGAGCCCAGCAGGTCGAGGCTGCGGTGGCCAGGAGCGGCCACTGCACTCCAGTCTGGGTGACAGAGTGAGACTCCAACTCAAAAAAAAAAAAGAAATCAGGACTTGGGGCTCCTTTGGGGTGTAAAGTGAGCAGAGTGGAGGGTGGAGGAGGGAGGAGTGGAGGTGAGGTGGAGAGGGCAGTGAGTTCAGAGGAATAAGGTGAGTATTCTTCAGCGTGTAAGAAAAGTTGGTGGAAAGGGAGCAGGAGGGCCCAGAGCTCTCTGCACAGTTTAGACACCAAGGAACTCCTTGCTGTGTGAAATGTGAGGCCAGGGAATTTGGATCAAAGAGGCTCAACACATTCCTCCATTTCTTTTTGCGTCTCCAACTCCTCAGGTTCTCTTCAATGTCCAACACAGAAAAAGAAAAGAGCAAAAGGGGAGGGTCTGGCTTAAGGCGGCCCAGGCAGAGTTGAAATTGTTGAGGAAACACAAAACTCTGGCTAAAGAAAACATCCAGCTCTTAGGTGCAACAGATCTGTAGCTCTAACCCTATCTGGAAAAATCCGTTGTCGCATTCATCATGCAGGTATTCAGCAGCCTGAGGAGTTAAGCTTTTGTTTAACCCTTTCCTTTTATCTCTCCTTCCCAAGAGAAAAGGAGGTGAAAATAAATCGACTGTCAGCATTATGTTAATAAAAGCTCCTTTCCAAAGTTAAGGCCTCGCCCCAGTGCAACTTCTTTTGAGCCATCCCAAACAAACTAGTAACTTTGTTCTTTGCCTTTCTCTCTGTTCCAGGTACTCTAATTCATCATAGCTTAATGAGAAGGGCTCTAACCACCACTGAGCAGCCCCAGCTACTATGCTCTAGGTTTAATTTACATCGTCTTGTTTCATTTAAAAAATTCCTTCAAGGGAATTTTTAAAAATTCCTTTTTATAAGTGAACAAGGTAAGACTCTGAGAGGTTGCTTTATTTGCCTAAAGTCACACAGCCAGTTGATCAGTGGACATCCTTCCTGTGCTGCCCTGCACTGTCTTCTTTATGCGCTGTGGTACTTACATGTTCTTTTTTTTTTTAAATCAATATTTTTTATTTTGATATTGTGGAGTACGGTTTAGGGTTAGGTATACAAATATGCTTCGTTCAGGCACCCTTGTTGATAAGGGGTGTCTCCCTGTTCCCAGACAGATATTGACTACCATTAATCCCACCTCCCTTCCCCTCCCCGCCCATAGTTTCCCACCACTGTCAGTCTTTTTTTTTATATAGTATTACGGTGGATGTTCAAGGTCCACTATATGAGTGAGAACATGTGATACTCAGATCTTTGTTTCTGTGAGAGGTCTCTCAGTATTATAGACTCTAGTTCCATCCAGGTTGCTGCGAAATTCATGATTTTGTTCTTTTTTATGGCTGCATAGTATTCCATTGTGTATATGTACCACATTTTTTTAATCCAGTCCTCTTTTGATGGACAGCATGGTTGGTTCCAGGTTCTTGCTATTGTGAACAATGCTGCGATAAACATTCGTGTGCAGGAATCTTTTTGATAGAGTGATTTGAGTTCTTCAGGGTATATTCCCAGTAGGGGAATTGCGGGATCATATGGGAGGTTGATATTTAGAGATTTTAGGAATCGCCACACTGCTTTCCACAGAGGTTGCACTAGTTTACCCTCCCACCAACAGTGTAGAAGTGTTCCCTTTTTGCCACACCCTCTCCAGCAACTGTTATTTTTTGAGTTGTTGATAATTGCCATTCTGACTGGAGTTAGGTGGTATCTAGTGTGGTTTTGATTTGCATCTCCCTGATGATTAGTGAGGTTGAACATTTCTTCATGTGTCTGTTGGCTGCTTGGATGTCTTCCTTTGTGAAGTGTCTGTTCATGTCTTTTGCCCGTTTTATAATGGGGTTGTTTGTTTTTTCTTTTCAGCACATTTGAGTTCCTTGTAGATCCAAGATGTTAAGCGTTTGTCAGACCTGGAGTTGGCAAATGCTTTTTCCCAGTCTGTAGGCTGTCTCCCTGCTCTCTTGATGGTTTCTTTGGCTTTGCAGAAGCTTGTCAGTTTAATGAGGTCCCACTTGTCTATCTTATCTCTTATGGCCTGTGGGTTTCGGGTTTTGTTCAGGAATTGGATGCCAGTTCCAATTTCCATGAGGGTATGTCCTTCATTTTCTAAGGTTCTTATGGTTTGAGGTAGGGGTCCTGTTTCAATCTTCAGCATGTGGTCAGCCAGTTTTCCCAGCACCATTTACTGAATAGGTTCTCCTCTCCCCAGTGGTAGGTGGTGGAGGATTTGTTGAAGATGAGTTGGTTGAGAAATTGAGGTTTCGCTTCTGGAATCTCAATTCTATTCCATTGATCTATATGCCTGCTCCTATACCAGTACCAAGCTGTTTTGATGACTGTAGCTTTATAGTAAAGTTTGAAGTCTGGTAATGTGATACCGCCTGCTTTGTTGTTTTTTTGTTTTTGCTGAGGATTGTTCTGGCTATTCTTGGTTACTTACATGTTCTTAATATGACCTGTTCTGGAAAGAAGATGATTTCTTTCACATCAGCAGTTTACAAGTTTTCTCTAGAATGCTCAGTCATTTTTCAAGAGTTTCACCGTCTGTAGTACTTTCACATACACGTAGAAAAACCAGTTTCAGAGACGCCTATGTAAAATATATCTGCTTTGCAAATAAGAGTTAACTGGAGTCAGACACGCTGGCTCACGCCTGTAATCCCAGCACTTTGGGAGGCAGAGACAAAAAGATTGCCTGAGCCCAGGAGTTCAAGACCAGCCTAGGCAACTTGGCAAGACCTTGTCTCTACAATAAATCAAAAAATTAGCTGGGCATGGTGGCACATGCCTGTAGTTCCAGCTACATGAGGTGGAAGGATTGCCTGAGCCCAGCAGGTGGAGGCTGCGGTGGCCATGAGCATGCCACTGCACTCCAGCCTGAGCAAGAGTGAAACTCCTACTAAAAAAAAAAAATTAACAGGAGGAAAGATCCAGTTACTTTAAAAAGAGAGAATTCAAACTACTATTCAGGAGAATAAGAAATGTGTCTTGAGTGAAAAGCAGGTAGGGGAAACCTGGCTGAACCAGAAGAGGAGTTAGACTGGGAGAAGTTGTACAGGGATGGCAGTAGCAGGCAGAAACTCCAAGCAGAATGGGGCCAGACACTCTGAAGCTGAGGGGCAGGGCACGGGGCATGGTGAGATCTGATAGATATGTTTTCTGAGGCTAGCTCCCCTCCCTCTCCCTCCTTAGTTACCCCTTGTGCCACTTCTAGTTGGCTCTCATGGAGCACCTGAGGAAGGACAAGGACACCAACCAGATCACCCAGATCAACTCTGACCATCTCTGAGGTAGCAGAGATGTTAAAGTGAGAATAAAAATATAGAAGCAAATCTCTAAATTCAACATTTTATTTGAGCATCATGGAATTACACTTTGGCGCGTACATACAAACCAGGTGTCTTTGGTATGTCCAAAGAACAAGGAAAAAGCTGGAGATTTTATTGGAAAGAGAAATGTTATATATTGTTTTGAAAGAAACTCAGTGGCATGAGAGAAGTTTTTGGAAGCTGGCAATCTCTGACTGGTGAGTGCTGGTGGTAAGTAAAACTGGTCTTAGAGTCGTGGCAGATCTTTTCAGCAGCATTAGGTAAAACTGACCATAGGGTGATATCAGATAGTTTCGGCAACTGGGCTTGCAGAAAATTTAATTCTTGGAGCAGTGCTCTGTCTGAGTGCTCTTTCCCCCTGGCCTCTCGACTCTGATTTAGTTGAGCATGACAAGAATGACCCAATTTATACATAATCAACCTTCACAGAGGCAATAACCAGACTCCCTCACAGCCTCCCCCTCCTGCTGCTGCATCCTCGAGGCCTCTTGACTCCCACCCTGGGAGGCTTCTGAGCAGCAAGAGGAGCAGGCAGAGAATGAGGAGCTTCATGGGGTTTTGGCTCCTGTGCCCAATCCTGGACTGGCCTGCTCCCTTGAGGGACCTTCCTCCTGCAGGGACCAGCATTGTGCATGCACTGGGGTCCGGGAAGTCAGGTGAGAGACTGGAGCTGCAGTTTCCACTTATGATCTCTCTCTCTCTCTCTCTCTCTCTCTCTCTCTCTCTCTCTCTCAATAGCTTTAGGAGGTACAAATAGTTTTTGATTACATGGATACATTGTATAGTGGCAAAGAAGTCTGCTTTAAGTGTACCCACCACCACCACCTGTGCACATCGTACCCAATAGGTGATTTTTCATCCCTCCACCCTTCCCCTTCCCCCTTATGAGTCTCCAGTGTCCGTTATGCCGTTCTCTGTGCCTTTGCAGACACTTAATTTAATTCCTATTTATAAGTGAAAATATGCAGTGTTTGGTTTTCTGCCGCAGCCCATGAGGCTGCCTTGAGGGTCCCGAGAGAGAGCAGTGAGAGATTAAGAAAGACACAGACACAAAGACATAAAGAAAAGCTGGGGCCAGGTGGGATATTTTCCTCTGATGGAGGAGAAGTGGCCCCGAACTAGCTCAGCATGTTTAATTTATAATCAGGCACAAAGGAAGTTGGGAAGGGTTCAAGGTCTATGAGGGAGCTATAGTGGAATTTTGTTGCTACCTAACTGGCAAGCTGTTCTGTGGTTATCTTGTTGTTGCCAAGGTTTTATCTGTACTATTTGCACCTGAATGTGTGGGCTCTGAGATGCCGTTCCGTGTAGCAAGATGCATCCCTTGTTCTTTGGCTAGGGTGCAGAGCAGCCAAGCAGGACTTTGCCTTTGCTTGGGGCCTTGCTTTTGCTCGAGGTCTGCTGTCCAGACAGCACTCATCTGCTCCCCACAATTTTCTGTTCCTACGTTACTTCATTTAGGATGATGTTCTCCAATTCCATCCATGTTGCTGCAAAAGACGTTATTTCATTCTTTTTTTTTTTTTTTTTGAGTTAGAGTCTCACTCTGTCGCCCAGACCGGAGTGCAGTGGCTGCTCCCGGCCACCGCAGCCTCGACCTGCTGGGCTCCAGCGATCCTTCCACCTCAGCCTTCCAAGTAGCCGGAATTACAGGCATGCGCTACCATACGCAGCTGATTTTTTTATTTATTGTAGAGATGAGGTCTCGCCAAGTTGCCCAGACGGGTCTCGAATCCGCGGGCTCAGAGAGTCCACTCACCTCAGCCTCCCAAAGGCGTGGGATTACAGGCTGAGCCACCGAGCCTGGCTATTTCATTCTTTTTTGATGACTGAATAGTATTCCATGGTGTGTGTATATATACCAAATTTTCATTATCTGCTGATCAGTTGGTGGGCACTTAGGTTAATTCCACATCTTTGCTCTTGTGAATTGTGCTGTGATGAACATACACGTGCAGTTGTCTTTCTTGTATAAAACTTCTCTATTCCTTTGGGATTGCTGGATCAAATAATAGGTCTACTTTTAGTTCTTTGAGAAATCTCCATACCGATTTCCATAGGGGTTGTACTAATTTGCACTCCCATGAACAGTGTATAAGCATTCCCTTTTCAGTGCCACCACTTATGATATATTTTAAATCCTTAGAGAAGCTTGTGATTTAAAGATTCCTGAAACAGGCATTGGTGAGCCCCCAATTAGATGCCAAGCAATCAGAATATAAGAACAATGTATATTTTGTAATGTAACCCTGAAAAGTGACAGGTTTGGGGAAATTAGCAAAATATATAGATGGTAACCAACAATATTTTATTGATCTGTTGGTTCATTGAGAGCAACAAAGAGGCTGGCTGGGCGCGGTGGCTCACACCTGTAATCCTAGCACTTTGAGATAGGGAGGAGAGAGAACTGCCTGAGCTCAGGGGTTTGAGACCAGTCTGAGCAACATGATATCTCATCTCCACAATAAGTCAAAAAATTACCCAGGCATGGCGGTGTGTGTCTGTAGTTTCAGTTACTTGGAAGGCGGAGGCAGAAGGAACATCTGAGCCCAGGAGGTCAAGGCTGCTGTGGCTGTGAGTGTGCCACTGTACTCCAGCCTGGGCAACAGAATGAGATTCCAACTAAAAAAAAAGAGGCTGAGGTGGAGAGACAGAGACAACACTGTGAATCTGGTGAACACAGTGTTCATCTTGGCCATGCTCTGGCCCCCCTGGGTGGGGTCCCTGGTCAGCACTTCCTGGACGGAGGTACAGTGGCACCTTTGATCTGGAACTGGACACTCTGCTGGAAGAAAGGTGGAGACTCCGGAGAGAAGAGGCACAGAACAAGAAATACACAGCCCTGGAGGCAGCCACCAGCTCCACCTGACTGGCCTACGCAGGAAAAGTGGGCAGTGGCCAGGCTGGAGTGGGGCTGGACGGGGGTGGGGGAAGGCCTCCCACGATGTGGAGACTTCAGCCTCCCCAGCTGGCCCTTGCCAGGCTTTCACTATCCGAAAACTTTACGTGTACCAGAAGAGGATCTCCTGTCTCCTGGAGCCACATGTTTACAACAGAGAGGAGTGCGTCCAGTTTGACAGTGCCCTGGGGTCGTTCAGGCCTGTGACGGAGCTGGGGCAAGTGACAGCTCAGAAGCAGAACATCTAGGACTTCCTGGAGGGAAGCGGGGTGCAGTGGATGGGTGTACAGACACAGCTTTGAGCTGGACGAGGGTTTCACCCTGAAGTGCAGAGATGAGAGGGTGGGTAGGAGAGGGAAGATCCTGAAGGAGCGGACTAAGGTGGGGGCTGCCCATCTCCCAGCCCCTGTGTGACCCAGGTGGGGTGTCCTGGACCCAAAGGAGTCCCATGGTGCATGGGAGGCCAGACCAGCCTGGGAAAAGCCCAAATCCCTGCTAAGCAAACAGGAAAACATCAAGTGTATGGAACTTCGACCTGCTGGGCTCAGGTGATCCTTCTGCTTCAGCCTTCCAAGTAGACAGAACATGGGCGCATACCACCACACTCAGTTAATTTCTTGATTTATTGTAGAGACAAGGTCTCACCAAGTTGCCCAAGCTGGTCTTGAACCTCTGGGCTCAAGAAATCCTCTTGTCTGCACCTCCCAAAGTGCTAGGATTACAAGAGTGAGCCACTGCACTCAGCTTCTTCTCTTTTTTAAAATAAGAATAGCAGACTGATAGATCAAAGAAATGTTATTGACTGAATATATTCTGAATCCAAGATGGAAAAATGTATAGAGTTTAATAGCTTCAAAGCTGTCTGAACATTTCTGTTCAAGAATATTAGTTACCAGCTTACATGCCTCTGGTGAAATTGATACAGAGTGCTGACTTTGACCCTCTCCTGTTCTTCTTTGTTCTTTCTTTATTATGTATGACGAAGTCATCCTTGTAACATTTATATGTTTTATTCTACTCTCCTACACTGTTTCCCATCTTCTCCCTCCAAGTGGTTTAATGGATGACATAGTCATTTTAAACATCTAGAAGTCAGTTTCGTAGGAAAATAGCTAAATGCACAACTTTAGCTGTCTTGGTCTCATAATGAGATTTTCTCCACACCTAGTCCAGCCGAGGGTGAATGTCTCCTCCTGATAAGAAGGGGCCCCTGCACAATCTGCTTGTCGGTCACGTGACAGATTTCTATCCAGACAGCATTCAAGTCCGATGGTTCCTGAATGGACAGGAGGAAACAGCTGGGATCGTATCCACCAACCTGATCCATAACGGAGACTGAACTTTTCAGATCCTAGTGATGCTGGAAATGACCTCCCAGCAGAGAGACGTCTATACCTGCCAAGTGGAGCACCCCTGCCTGGACAGTCCTCTCACCATGGAGTGAGTTACTACCCAATGACCCTCTAGATTCCAGACTCTGTGGCCCACTCAATTCTGTCTGATGTCACCGCACATTGAGGTCATATCACTCCATACTTTTCCTAATCAACATACTGACTGCAGTCTGGGCTGGGAGCAGCAGTGATCTGGTGGTTCTAATGCACACGTTTCCCTGACCTGAGGAATCCTGAAGACTCTCTCCTTGTCAGAAAATCTCAGAAAGACAATCACCCTCATGAGTGGCCCTCAGATATGGGAACTGGCCTCTCCCTTCAGCCCACGAACTTGGACTTAATAGGCTGACCTGAGGGGCACACGCTAAAGCCAGAATTGCCCCCCCACAGAAACCACCACCCTGAACTTTAGGTACTTTCTACATCTTCTCCTCTTCCACACTTGGACTTAACTCTCCCTTTTACTAGTTAAGGCTCCAGAATGTCATACAGAGCCCACACGGTGTGGCAGGTGGAGGTGAGACTGACCCTGGGTCTGTTCTTTTCAGAGGCACAGTCTGATTCTGACAAAGCAAGATGCTTACTGGACCCAGGTCTTTGTGCTGGGACTCAGCTCCCTTGTAGTGAGCTGCGTTTATTTCAGAAGCCATCAAAGTAGGAAACTAGTCTTACTCTCCTGTTCTTCTGTGATGAAGTTAAGGCAGAAAAGTAAAACCACAGAGTGCAAGAGGCCACTGAATCAGGTTCGGATAAGGCAAACACAGTCCTGTAGGAAAAAAGATGCCCAGTAAAATTCCTGGGTCTCCCAGTTATCTATTTTTCAGAGAGTCCTTTTAAGCCTGGGATAGGCATAAGTCTACAGTTTGGACCCTGCTTTAGTTCTCAGTGACGTATGGAATTGGATGCAATTGTTTATATGGTTTTCTAAAATGATATTGCTCCTAATTTTCTCAGTGGCTGAACATGTCTCTTTTGTTTTCATTTCAGAACAAGGACCTCAGCCAACAGGTGATATTTCTCTCCCTTCTTCCTTATTGGGATATAATTCATCCTATTGCAAGATGACTCTGGGGGCATTTAATGAGTAGGCCATGTTCAAGTTATAATAGGAAGTGCCCTGCGGATGAGAAGAAACTCTCAGAAACTGTTCCTTTTGTTCAAGTTGAGCCAGATTGCCGCCAACTTACCGCTTTCAACTTTGGGTGGGTGTAAGCAGTGAACATTATTATACTTTGCCTCATTAGTGAAGGAAACCCCAGAAACGCTCTTCCCTTACTCACCAGGCCAACACCCAGCCTCTCTCCATAAAGTTTTTTTCTCTCCTAGGACTCCAGAGAGGAAGGATGCAGCCTCTGAGCTTAGGTTGGTTTTTGTCTTTATTTGTTTTTACCTTCTCTCCTCCTTCTCCTTCTTCAGAAGGCTCCTGAACTGATCACAAGCATCACAAGTCTCTTGGAGCAAGTACGCCTGAAACTCTTCTTGTCCAGTGCACATGTTTCCCTGGTCTGAGGAATCCTGAAGAATCTTTGAGCTCCAGCCTCCAAAAGAACATTTCAACTTAATTGTGCCTCTAACCTCAGTTTCTGAGTCTCTGCATTTTAATTCAATGCACTGCACTTCCTCTTTCTCAAGTTCTAGCATGTGCTTTCTTGAGGAACATAAATCATCTAGACCCAGTATTACTGTCTGCCTTTATTCTCAAGAGGAAGGAGATGGTCATGTGACCACGTTTATGCTTAAAGGGTTTGGTGACCATTGAGTCCAGGGAAGAGCCTGGGGGTAAGTCATTGTCATTTTACACAAGCAAGGAGAAATAAACTTCTTGATGGTGATCAATTCTCCTTGTTAGATAGAAGTGCAATTGACAGAGAACCTCCTCAAATTTGTTTTATTTCATGGTAGATGCCCAAACTCATGTTGTACCCTCACCAGCAAGAAGGAGGCCATTACTCTCACAATCACAGATGAACAGACACTGAGCTTGGCCTTTGCCACTGAAAGTCATATGGGACTGATAAGGTATGTCAGTTATTAAGAATATGCCTTTCAAATTTAAAAATCAACATCTCAGTTTTAAATAACAGGTGTTACTGCATAATACATTATCGTTCTCCTTTTGTCTTACATGCATCAAGTTTCAGAGACAGACTTATACTTGAACTCTGTGTTCACCAGATCACCCCAACTCCCTCATTTGTGAGTCGTATAGTGGGAAGGACATCCCCAGTTCCGAAAGTCAAAGCCATGTGTACATCAGCATTTTCAGGCATAGGCCTGCTCTTAGAATACAGTTTATTATAATTTTCATAAGTTATTTTAATTGAGACAAACACAAAAGACATATTTGCTCCAGTTATTTCACGGTATAATAAATATTCCACCTAAGTTCAAATTGCATATACTAGTAATGAGGAAAAAAAATTTTTTAATTGGGTCTTACTCTGTATCCCAAACTGGAGTGCAGTGGCACAATCACGGCTCATCACAGCATCAACCTCCTGGACTCAGGCAATCCTTCTGCCTCAGCCTTCTGAGTAGCTGGGACTACAGGCACGAGCCACCAGGCCCAGCTAATTTTTTGTTTGTTTGTAGAGACAAGGTCTTCTTATGTTGCCTAGGCTGATCTTGAACTCCTGGGCTTAAGCAATCCAAATTGCTCTCCCAAATTACTGGGATTACAGGTATGAGCCACTGTGCCCAACCAGGAAAACTTCTGAATTGCTGTAATATGACTATAATATGTATTTTTTTTTAATTTTTGAGACAGAGTCTCACCCTGTCCCAGCCAGGCTGGAGTGCAGTGATGCAATCACAGCTCACTGCAGCCTCAAACTCCTGGGCTCAGGTGATCCTCCCACCTCAGTCTCCTGAGTAGCTGGAACTACAGGTGTGCACCACCATTACCAGCTAATTTTTAAAATTTTTGTTGAGACAAGATCTATGTTGCCCAGGCTGGTCTCAAACTAATAGCCTCAAGCAATCCTCCTACAGGGGTTACAGGTGTGAGTCACCATGTCTGGACAATATTCTTAGATTAATATCAATTTTCAAAAATGGCAGGACCTTCACCAAGCTTATAGTTTTTCCTTCTTAACTGGTCTTCCTGAATGTGGCTATAGGAAATTATTTTTTATGAAATATGTGCATAAGTTATGATGACAAGTCAGATTTTGGTGATTTTCTATATTACTAGATACCAATGCCAAAGAAGGGGTTGTGTCAGGAGTCCACAAGACCACCCCAGGCTAGATGACTCACAGGATTCGTCATATAGTCATATTCACTGCTATGATCTATTACGATAAAAGAATACAAAGCAAAATCAGCAAAGGGAAAAGGCACATGGGGCAAAGTCTAGGAGAAACCAAGTGCAAGCTTCCAAGGGTCCTCTCCCACTGGAGCCACACAGGACACACATAATTCCTCCAGCAACAAGCTGTGATGACATGCATACAGTATTGTCTACCAGGAAACTCATAAGAGAATAAAACTAGGGGGGTTTATTGGTGGTTTGTATTAGTCAAGATTCTCCAAAGAAACAGAACCAATCGAGTATACATAGGTAGGTAGGCAGGCAGGTAGGTAAGTAGGTGGAAGAAAAATAGATAGATAGATGGATAGATAGATATAGATGGACTGATCAAATACCAATCTCTTCCAGAAAAACCCTCACAGACTCACAAGAAATAACACTTTACCAGCTATCCAGGTAACCCTTAATCCAGTCAAGATGACACCTAAAATTAACCATCCCAGGGCTCATGTAGCACCCTCTATCTAATACATAGCCAAATTCCAGACAGTTTGTACAAACAGTTTAGACATAGCCATTCTTGTCACTTCTGGGAATGGTGGGAACCCTGTTGAAATCCAAATTCCCAGATGCCAGTCAGGGCCAACATTGTAAGAAGGTCTTTCAAAGGATAGCAGTCAGTTCTGATATGTTAACTTTTCTGCACAGAGACAAACCATCCATTCTACTGACAACTTTCAAAATATCATGAGCATCCGTTTATATCAAAGTCATATATTGATAAAGAAGACACTCTTAAATCCTCCTTTTCCGGAAATAATGGTTATCATACAAGATAGAAATAAGGCTAAGCTCATAAAATTGTTTCTCATACTGAAATTATTATTATAAATGCTTTATAAATTCTGTTAGCATTTAAGCAGATTTTGGAAAGCTGAAGTTACAAACCAGGGATGCATATGAAAGTGTTCTGTGAAATTTTTATTTTTTTGCTCAATGCTATGAGAAATGACATGTGTTTTCTATTCTATGATTTATTTGGAGAATAGAGGCAACCCATCTCTTAGAGCTCCAAATGAGAAAGGGAAGTTGTAATTTCAAATTCACTTTAAGTCATCTTGATAAAAAGAGGGAAGTGGAGGTAGTCTACCTTGTGCCCAAAGAATTTTTAATCTAAGGAGTTTGACTGTGAACAAGCTTCTCATTGCCTGCCTTGCCTAAGAGAGGCATCACTATTTGAGATTTTGACAAGAAAGAAACATACAAACAAGCAAACTTCATCAGCAGAGAGCTGAGAAAGCAATGTTTATAATACAAATAAAAGAGACTTAGTTTAAGGCACGTGGCTCACGCCTGTAGTCCCAGCACTTCGGGAGGCCGAGGTGGGAGAATTGCTTGAACCCAGCAGTTCAAGACCAGCCTGGGCAACATGACAAGAATTCATTTCAACAAAATTTTTTAAAATAGCCAGATGTGGTGGCATGTTCCTGTAGTTCCAGCTACTAAGGAGGCCGAGGCAGAAGGATTGCCTGAGTTCAGGAGGTCAAGTCTTCAGTGAGCCCTTGTCATGCCACTGTACTCTAGCCTTGGTAAGAGAGTGAGACTCTGACTCAAAAAAATTTTTTTGTTTTGGCCTGGTGTGGTGGCTCATGTCTATAACCCCAGTGCTTTCAGAGGCAGAGATGGGAGAATCTCTTGAGCCTAGGAGTTTGAGACCAGCCTAGGCAACTTAGCACAACTCCACCTCTATAAATAGATAGATAGATAGATAGATAGATAATAACCGCTTTGACTGCTGTCTGATATCCTGAACATTTCACACTTTGCTTTATGAAAAGAATCTATAGGTTAATTAGAGTTTGATAAGGCAAACGAGGCATCCCTTGATTTTCTGTTTGGCCAAGAATTCTCCAAACATGATGTCATCAGAACACAGTCATAAAGTTGTGAATCAATCCGGAATTCTCACCATTGAGTAGAGTTGTGAAGTATGCCTCTCAGGTTAGAGAATTACCATATGTAGGAAACAATTTAGTACTTTTTTCTTTTCCTATTCTATTGGACAACTACAGAGAATTAAAACCATGAGTTGTTTTTAATTCTCATGAGAAATGTCTTAAAGTTTTTGAGGAACAAAGAATCTGAATTTAAAGGTGTTAAAGCTAGATAATATTAAGTAGGATCCTATCGCCACCTAGTGGCCAACAGTGGAATCTAGGCTTGGAACAGGAAATAAGGCAATTTGTCATCAATTCGGGAATACTCCAACAGAGAAAAAGTTAGGTACACAAAAGGACGTGAATCAAAATAAATTTGACCAAACAGATAGGTTTTGGCAGCACCGAGGTTTCTGTGGTTTGGCTCTGCTTTTAACAGTAGCTGTGAAACTGCTAAGCATTGCTCTGTTGTCAAATGAGCCCAATTATATATTTTTAAGAGTTGAATATATTTTAAAAGAAAAGAAAAATTAAAGGATATAAAATTTCAGTTAAACTGGAGGAATAAGTTCAAGATATCTATTGTACAACACAGTGACTATTTAATAACAATGTATTGTACATTTGAATATTGCTAAGAGAATTAATTTTGTGTTCTCACCACACAAAATGATAAATATTTAAGGTAATACACATATTAATTAGCTTGATTTAAGCATTGTATACATAAATCAAAACATCATGCTGTACATCATAAATATATCCAATTTATGCCAATTAAAAAATTTTTAAAAATTAAATGAATATACATATTTTTGTGGTAAAGGAGTATGGAGAGTAATCAATAAAATGTTTAAAATATTTTGACCAACAGAGGGCAAACTTTCAGCGTCAACTTTGTAAAGGAGAAGGTGTACATTAGTAAAGAGTCCTGGGATCTGTAAAGTGGGTAAGATCATCAGAGAACCCACAGTGGCAGCCCAATCCAATCCAACATTTGGCTCTCATGGAAATGTTCTATATCTAACCTTCCAATACAGTAGCTACCAATCACAGGCAACTTTGGAGCACTTAAAATACTAGTGGCTGGTGCAACTAAGGGGCTGAAGTTTTTATTTAATTTCACTTAAGTGTTTGAAATTTAAATTATTATAATCACATGTTACTAGTGGCTATCATGTTGAACAGGCAGCGTAGAGTTTACAAACTTTCTCGTTTTAAAAAAAAAAAGTGTAACCAGGCACAGCGGCTCATACCTGTAATCCCAGCATTTTAGAAGCCCAAGGCGAGAGGATCGCTTGAGGTCAGGAGTTCAAAACCAGCCTGGAAGACATAGCAATACCTTATCTCTCCCAAAAGAAAAAAAAATCAAAAAATTAGCTGGGCGTGGTGGCACATGCCTGTAGTCCCAGGAGACTGAAGCGGAAGTGTTGCCTGAGTGTAGGAGGTTGAGGCTGCAGTGAGCTGTGACCATACCACTGCATTCCAGCCTGAGTGACAGAATGAAACACCCAACTCAAAAAAAAAAAAAAAAAAAGTAAGCCCTCTCTTTGTAGCTTTTCATGGAGCCAGGACTATCTGCAAGAGAAAGTGCTAGAGAATTGAAAAAAAAAATGAAAAGACATTTAAGAAGTCAGAGGGATGAAGATAAAGTGTTTGGTCAAGGCTCATTAGCTTTGGAGATATCAGCATCCCAACAGCATAATAGGCCCATTAGAAAATAAAAAATTACAAAAGAAATTAAGAAAACTGTCCAATTTTAACAGAGGACATATCCATAGAAAATGATTTTGGCAAGCCCTCAACTCATGCAGCGCTGGAAACTGAGCCAAAGGGGAATACCAAGACAAAAAGCTTAAAAACTTTAAGAATACATTTCAGTATTACAGATGGGGTCCCTAAACACCTCCCCTGACTCATCTTGAGTTTAAAGTGCTTTGTCCTAAAGTCAGGTACTCTCACGGGACAAATAACCTCAATGTCCTCCCTTCCAGATCTGTTACAAAGTTAGTGTCTGGAGACACTGCACTCTGGTTAAAACATTTTATTTTATTTTATTTTATTTTATTTTATTTTTTATTTTTTGAGTTGGAGTCTCACTCTGTCGCCCAGACTGGAGTGCAGTGACCGCTCCCGGCCACCACAGCCTCTACCTGCTGGGCTCCGGCAATCCTTCCGCCTCAGCCTTCCAAGTAGCCGGAATTACAGGCGCGTGCTACCACGCCCGGCTGATTTTTGACTTATTGTAGAGATGAGGTCTCGCTGCCCAGGCGGGTCGCGAACCCCCGGGCTCAGGCGATCCACTCACCTCAGCCTCCCAAAGGCGCGGGATTACAGGCTGAGCCACCGAGCCCAGCTTGGTTAGAACATTCTAAACAAAAGACAATCTTTAGGAATTCCAGAAACCTTGGGATATAGGATCAATGGCAACGTTTAATTGGGAAAACCTAATCTAGTAAGAGGGGCTAGTTTAAACACTGGAGTAGGCGGAGAAGAAAGTATCAGAGTGTCAGGTCATGATAACATTGGCGGGAGTGGAGGGGGAAGGGGGGTACAGAGAACCAAGAAAGTTTCTGTGGTGACTTCATCTGCCTCTGAGTATGTTTTTTGAATTTACTATTGCAGTTCTGGGAGCTGGAAAAACTCTTACTTAAATGAACTTCTGGAATTCCACTTCCTCCCACACAAAAAATGTAAATATGAAACAGTGCCAAGTCCCTGAGAGAATATAAAATAACAACTATGAAAAACAGTTAGAAAAACTTGAGGTAATCCTTCCCACCAATAGGAATTTTTGATAACTCATTTTGGCCAGTCAAAAAGTAGGTGGACTTTAGAAGTTAATTGTGAATTGCAACAATATTAAGAAAAATAGCTAAATCTGAAGGCTTACTTACTAAGTGCCAGGGACTGTTCTATTATATATATGTATTTAACTCAACTATAAATAAATAAATAAAATGTGGCTAGCAATGCATCTGATGCCATTTCCTTAGTAGAAGATATTGCTAAATCAATCCTTGATTAGCATGCATGCATCTATCTGCCTGGTGTAGTCTTTTCTATACCAATAAATTAGATTCACCACCAACAATTTGCTCTGGGCAGACCCAACAAGTTAGCTTTACTATGCCTCCATAGTAAATTCTCCCACCCTGAAGCATGATTCAATAAGCAGAATTTAAACGGATGGCCTAAATCCAATGTAAGCACCCAAATTGCTCATTACATGAATAACACACTCACTAAGAGTGACTTGCAAAAAATGTGCCCATGAGAAATATCCTTTATCTTGCTTGTAGCAGTCATTACACAGTGAATATGTTTGTCAAAAACTCCTAAACAAGGGGGATAAATGTTACTGTATGTAAATTATATATCAGTAAATCTAATGTTTTTTTAATTTTTTAAGTTGGAGACTCTCTCTGTCACCCAGGCTGGAGTGCAGTGGCACCATCACCACAGCCTCGACCTCCTAGGCTCAAGCAATCCTTCTGCCTCAGTCAGCCTCCTGAGCAGCTGAGATTACATCACACACCTTTACACCGGCTATTTTGTGTGTGTGTGTGGAGATGAGGTCTCGCTATGTTGCCTAAACTGGTCTGCTTGCCTGGACTCAAGCAGTCCTCTTGTCTCGGCCTCCCAATATGCTGGGATTACAGGCTTGAACCACTGCACTTGGCCTAAACCTGATTTTTTTTTTTTTTTTACAGCAAGTGCATCCAAAAGCTCTGTCTTCCCTTGTTGATTTTTTGAGTAAAAAGAAATGGATCATTAAACAGCAAAAATTGCAGTAAGTTTTGGGGGAGAAAATTCTGCCCAAGACCAGACAAAAGCCTTTGCTCTTGAAATCCCCTATCTGAAAAAGGGGAACAGAAATTAATTGGCATATTTGAGATCTGAAGACTGCATATGCCATATCTGTATTAAACTTGGGTATCTCATGGAATTATGTGGGCCCTTAAACAACAAGATGCCTCAGAACTGTGCTGTCTAATACAGTAGCCACTAACTAGCTATATGTGGCCATTTAAATTAAATTAAATTGAAAATTTAGTTTATCTGATGCACTAGTCACATTTCAAGGGCTCAATAACTACATGTGACTAGTTATATCACAGAACATTCTATTGGACAGCACTGCCTTAGAGGCCAAACAGATATATGGACCACAGGAGTTTAATGATTTGAGGACTAAATGCAAAATTATATGACGTGTCTCTCTCTGAAAATTCAAGTAGCTGATATTTCTAACAAATTAAAATCGTCTTGAAATGATATACTGTAACTACCTTACTGATGCTCTAGCAAAGCCGATGACCATCTAAGACACCCAGACACCTCAGAGGCAGACATGTAAATAAAGGTAACTAATAGTGGTGTCATAGTGGAAAGGAGACTGCTACAGCAAGGGCAAAGCTCTAGGTGTCCATAACAGCCTTCAAATACTTCAAGAAATCCTGGGGGAAGATGTGCCAGAAATAAAAACCAAATAGCCCATTTGTTTTTAGACTCCTGCTGCAATGCTTTGCCTAAAGGTATCAGCCTCCAGACCATCACCAGATGGTTGATTACATTGATTCCCACATCCATCAGCACAAAAAAAGATGTTCTTAGACAACTGATGTTTATGCAATTTATGGGACTACTGATTGGCAAAAAGCAGCCACTACAGAATCCCTCGTATTCAGATCTTAGTCAAGAAATTGTTCAGAGACATGATAGAGCAGAGAATGCAAGTTGTTCCCCAATATTCTTAATCCCACGACTCAATAGAACTTTCCATTTTAATTGGCCACAAGGACTTCCAGAGTGAATACTAGTTTCCCATTCTTTCCAGTTATGGGATGTAGCAGGATGACCAAGCTCTACCCATTGAGCTGTAAGTAGAACTGTTGTGTGCAATTTCTAAAAAATGGCCTAATAAAGAAGGGTTGGTCCTTATTTCCCCTTCCTCCTTCCTGCTGACTGGAGTGCAAATATGACAGCTGGAATGCAAGCAGTCATACCTGACCTAGGAAGAAAAGCTAGGTGAGGCTGGTGGGAGAACAAGATGGAAGGAGCCTAAATCCCTGCCACTGAAACATTATGCCAGCCCTGGGGTTCTGTGTGAGAAAGAAATGAACTTCTATCTTGGTGAAGCCACTGTTGTTTTCAGGATTTTCTGTTTCTCACGGCTGAAGTTAATTGTAACCAAAACAGAACAAGCTTAGACTCATCGAAACATAAAACGGAGCTTGCAAAGTGCAAGTTGTTTCCAAGCATCTGATACAGCAAAGTGATGAGATGGTTGCCCCAAGTCCTGGCTTGGGACCCTCAATAACAGCTCCCTCATAAGCTGTTCATACGTTTCATGGTGCCTTTTCCAACATCATAGTCTCCTTCATCGTGCTCATTAGTAAGGAGCAAGTGCGATTCCTTTTATTCATCTAATCAATGGGCCCCAAAAACTGTGACTAACAGGATAGAGAAGGGATTCCAGACACTGTTATACGTGTCAATAAGACATTTGTTGAGTTTAGAGCCATCTCTAATGGTTTCAGAAAGGACCTGCATAGATTTGCAGTAATAAATCAATAACACAACTCAATGGCAATTATACTTCCCAGTTTCCCATGTTGCATGTGTACTGGCTGGGTATAAGACTTAGTAACTTCAAAGCATTTGCAATAGCCATAAAATGGAGGCTCTTTAAGGACACAGCAGAGTGGTGATGGGCATTTCTACAGCTGAGTAGTGTTGGGCATGTCTAATGCCCTTCTTTGTTGGCAAATGTCATGCACTGTGGCTCACACTTGTAATCCTTTGGGAGGCAGAGGTGAGAGGGTTGCCTGAACCCAAGGGTTCAAGACCAGCCTGGGCAACTTGGTGAGACCTCATCTCTACAATAAATTTTTAAAAATTAGCTGGGTGTGGTGGTGCATGCCTGTAGTTCCAGCTACTTGGAAGGCAGAGGTGGAAGAATCACCTGAGCCCAGCAGGTCAAGGCTAGGGTGGCCGTAAGCAAACCACTGCTCTCCAATCTGAGCAGCAAAGTGAGACCCCTTCTCAAAAAAAAAGAAAAAAAGCAAAAACAGAACAACAGCTATAACAAAAAGCATTTGTTTACATTTCTCTAGGTGCCCATAACAGCCTCCAAATATTTAAGAAAATATGTTAAGGGTAATAGAATGGGAGGGTGGAGTATAAAGATATGAAGAGTCTGGGACATTGATGGCATCAATCAAGGGCCAAACCAATGCCAGCAGCTATCTTCCTCAGCTCTATTGTCATGAAAAATTAATTTTGATTTATTTTTAGCCACTGTTATTTGAGTTTTTGAAGCCTGTACTTGCAAGCTGTTCTGGACCCAGTAGGTCCCAGGAGGCCCTTTCAGACCTAGGGCACTTGGCTTCCTTTCCCACTTTGTTCCTTTGCTTACTCCTTACAAAGCTCTTTCTAGCTTAGAACAGAGGTTCTTAGCCCAGGCTGCACTTTGGAATCATGTGTGGAGCTTTTACAAAAGCACCTTTGCCCAGGCCCCATCCCAGATGTTTACATTTTTTCATAATAAAAAGTAAACAAAGATAGTTTTTTTTAAAGTAAACAAAGATAGTTTAAATAAGAAAATCAATTTTTTTTTCAGTCGAAGTCTCACTCTGGGAAGTGCTGGAACTACAGGCGTGAGTCACCATGCCTGACCAGAAAATCTATTTTTAAAAACTTAAAAGACTATCAACTTCATTTGAACTGTAGCTCAATCATACATACACACACACACAGAAAACACAAAACAATCAGAGAAATCTGAACACTAACTGAATATTTTATGCTAATAGGAATGATTATTAATTTAAAATGTAATAATGGAATTGTGATTATTTTTTAAGAATCCTCTTTCAGTTATACAAACTGAAAAGTTTACAGATGAAATCATATGATGTCTAGGAGTGCTTCAAAATAATCCCAGATGATGGGGTAGAAAAGGGTGTAGTAGAGATTAAACAAGATTGACCAGGAGTTGAAAATTGTTATCAACTCATGGCTGGTGGATAACAGATTCATTTTACTATTCTCTATATTTTCATATGTTAAAATTTTCCATAACAAAAAGCTTTAAAAATAAATGAATAAGCATATATCAATTAGATAAAGCAAATGAGAAAAGCAGCTTTAAAAAAATTAGGCTGGGCATGGTGGCTCATGCCTATAATACCAGCTCTTTGGGAGGCCAAGGCAGGAGAAGTGCTTGAGCCCAGGAGTTTGAGACCAGCCTAGGCAATACATCAAGGCCTCATCTCAACAAAAAATTAAAAAATAGCCGGACTCGGTGGCTCAGCCTGTAATCCCACGCCTTTGGGAGGCTGAGGTGAGTGAATTGCCTGAGCCCGCGGGTTCGAGACCCGCCTGGGCAGCGAGACCTCATCTCTACAAGAAATGAAAAAATCAGCTGGGCGTGGTGGCGCATGCCTGTAGTTCCGGCTACTTGGAAGGCTGAGGCGGAAGGATCGCCGGAGCCCAGCAGGTCGAGGTTGCAGTGGCTGGGAGCAGCCACTGCACTCCAGTCTGGGCAACAGAGTGAGACTCCAACTCAAAAAAAGAAAAAATTTAAAAATTAGCTGGGGGTGGTGATGCATGTCTGTAGTTCCAGATATTCAGGAGGCTGAGGCAGAAGGATCACCTGAGTCCAGGAGGTCAAAGCTATGGTAAGCTGTGATTATGCCATTGTACTCCAGCTTGGGCAACAGAGTGAGACTCCAATCCCACTTCCCCCCAAAATTAGCCAAAATAGATTAATCAACACAAAACTTATTAAACAGGAAAAGGGGTCAGTTTATAAATAAAAGGTAAAATCTTTACAAAGACACAGTGAAAACCCACTCATTCATTAGGCATAGTAGACACAATGCCTATGGCCCAGAGTACTTTTGGTGACCATGAAAATGTTTATATTTCCTTTAAAATAGAAAAAAATAACTTTTAGTTTAAAGAAAATATTTTAACATACCATGTTAATATATTTGCCTATATATCAACAATCATAATTACGATTTAAAAAAAATTTTTTGGAAAGAAAAAGTCCAGTAAGGCAAAAATGCTTAGGCCCACGGAAGTCTTAATGTAGCCCTGGATACAATGGTCATGAAAGTTTATGTGCTGAATAGCAAAGTAGCAGAGGGCAAATTGGCAGAGACGCTGGCCTCTGAGGTTAAAGAGTTCATGACATCATGGCCACAACAGCTGAAAGTAACTTTGGGTTTCCCATTGGGAGCAGGTAAATGGGGAAAGTAAGTGTGGTCATGAAGGGGTTGGTTGGATCATGCTGGTCAAATGTGTACAAAGGGGGTGTGTTTAGAGCAGAAGAGAACAGATACTTCCTGGGGTGTCTCAGTAATCCCACATTAACTGAGAATGG
Organism: Cephalopachus bancanus; assembly: GCA_027257055.1. Taxonomy (NCBI): domain Eukaryota; kingdom Metazoa; phylum Chordata; class Mammalia; order Primates; family Tarsiidae; genus Cephalopachus; species Cephalopachus bancanus. The sequence continues at coordinate 186,726 of JAPVLO010000549.1, read as the reverse complement.
TGCCCTCAACACACTTTCACCTTCCTGCATATCTGTTTATCAGTAAACTGAGCCTCTGGTCATAGAAATTAGTTTTCAAGGAGACAGATGACAACCAGATTGTCTCTCGGTGACTCTCTGAATAGTCGAGTCCAGAGATACAGAGGTTGAGAGCAGCTCTGCTGAGTTGTATCCTTGGCCACACTCCAGGGACAAAGTTCACAAACTCCTGAGGTCCCCAGAACTCCTCTCACTCTTCCCTACTGAATCAGCACTTCCTTCAAACCCCAATATTTTTACAATAAATTCCCTTTGGGGCTTAAGCTGTTCTGAATCAGATTTTGCTACTTGTAACAACAACAAGTCTCAACAGCACCAGGATCAGAAGTATAAAGAGACAGCACCATGCCCAGCCACCAATGTGTTAGCAAAGAACAAGGCATGGAGATAGAACCAAGAAAGCTGGCCAGTTCCCTCCCTTTTCTTTCCAGTGCAAAGGCTGTCATTAAGGGGGAATTATTCCCTTACAGCACCAGTATTATCTCACTTTGCAGGTGAGAAAACTGATACCCATTAATGTGAAACTCAGAAGCAAACCACCTAGCAAGCTAAATGAAGCACTTGTTAGAAATACAAAGAGGCCTCTGCCAGCTTGCATCAGTGCCACCTTTGGCCCTAAGTCTGCTCAACACATCCAAACCTAGATCACCTGTCATTCAGACTCTTTATCTGATTCCCTTTGTCCCCAGGACTCCAATTAAACACAACACTGTTTCCCATCTTCTCCCTAACCCTAATGTCTCTGAAACCTGCTGGTTTTGAGTTTTGTTTGTTTCTATAGATTTAAAGTTCTAAGAGTAAGGAAAACCTATGGGTACTAATAAAAATAACCACAACTGCAAGGTTGAGAGGGCATAAGAAATTCTACCGACACTAGTAACAGAGGTATGCCTTATTTATTGAGGAGAATTGGCCCACTACCTGACTCATCCCAGACCCTGGAGAGATGTGAACACAACATATGACTATATCACCATGACCCATAGACTTTGACCTGAGTCTCTATGGAGTCCAAGTTCTTTATAGGTGAAGTGGCTGAGACCTTGAACATGACCTTTACAGGAGCTGCAGTAATATCCAAAATGGCTTTTATCTGTTATACTTTGGAAAACCATCTATATCTTGGGAAATAAGAACACCTTCAATTTGGAAGATGCTAGAAACAAACGGTATTTCTAATAGAAAGACCAGAGCAAAGTAAACAAAATGGATTGACATACCCCTGTCTACTGGGGGAAAGCAGTGTGGTGTGCTGGCGCTCACTGAAGCTGAGAACTGTATTCATTCTGCCATCCTGGTTGTTTGGGAGTGGCCCTAAAGGAGGTAACCCTACAGATGTTCCTCCTCTTCATCCAAGGACTAGTGGGACAGGTCTTCTCAACCAAGATGGCAGTCTGCTGGCAGTGCCAGTTCCCATGAAACTACTCTAAAGATGAGAGAAAAGATAATAGAAGCCCAATTACAAGCAAGGGGTGATTTCTGCTCACTTCAGGTTTGTGTTGAGAAACACAACCATGGCCTATGTATGTGAACTTCCTATGGCCAGGAAAAAGTTTGGATGTGGCCCTGACACTGCCTGCTAACCACACCAAACTTGCAGGAACAGAGGCTACATAACCACGAAACTGGGAGGCCAACACCTGCTGCATAGGAACTTCTTTCTGAGGCTGCTAGAGCCTTGTTTTCACCCACTCCCTTCCCTATCGCCTCTCCATTCCACCTGTTCTCGTCCACTCAAAACTACCAATCCCAGCATGCAACACAGCCAAGGGATGGCAAGATCAGAAATATGCAGACTATGACCTTTTGGAATACAAGGGTGGACCCAAAAAAGCCCTGGAATTTATTTATTTGTTTGCTTGTTTATGTAGAAAGCAAAATTTATTGAGAGGACAGAAAAACTCCCAGATCAGGAGGGTACCCGAGGGGGTTGCCCTGTAATTTATTTATTTTAAAACTGTATTTTTATTCTTACATGTTCAAACTTCAGTCACCTTCAAAGTACTCTCCACTTGATGCAATACACTCATAGAGATGCTTTTTCCACTGCTCAAAACAATTTTTTAGCTCATGAATTTTGATGCCTTTTTTAGTGCTTCTGCTGTTTTTTGTTTCACCTCTTTCACATGAGCAAAGTGTTTCCCTTTGAGGACTTTTTCCATCTGGAGGAGAAAAAGTCACTCAGGGAAATATCTGATGAATAGGGAGGGTAAGGCATGGGGGTTGTGCCATTTTTGGTCAAAAACTGCTGAACACTCAGTGCAGTATGGACAGGTGAGTTCCATGTTGGAAGAATCAGTCACCTGTTTCCCACAACTTGGGATATTTCTTCCGCAAATCGTGACACAACCTTCTCAAAACTTCCAGATAAAAACTGATGGTTCCTAGAACACTTATCTAGCAGGGAAAGCCTATACTACAAGGGACCAGCCCTTCAAAAGATAATTCTGGTTTTTTGGGTCCCCTCTCATATGTAGTCTTCCCAGGTACCATGACCTACGTGGTCTGTAAGTTATTTTTATTTTATCCACAAGTTTTTTAAATCATATGTCACAGGTGCTAAAAATGTCAGCTCAAAGTTGAGAAACAGCTCCAAGGGTGTGACAGGTCAGAAGACCCATTCCCACAGCCTTCCTTTATGCAAGATCTCACTGCTGTCCCCATCCCAAACCCTCCTCTCCTCAGCCACCAGCCAGCCAGTTCACAATTCCATCATATAACTTGCCTTTTCAAACACCATCAATGACTCCTTCTTACTTTTTGGGTTCAAGTTCACCTCCTTTGAGAGACAGTCAAAACGTGTCAGAACTTAGGCCCTCCAATAAGAGTTTATGTTCTGCTCCAATCAAACCCCAAGTATTTCTCCAAAGCCTCTGTCTCTCTCTCTCTCTCTCCCTTATCCCCTCCCACCCTATCCAGAAGCCTCCATCGTGCACAAGCCAGGGGTGCCACTGCCAGCACCCACATGCCCAGGCAGAGGGCCTGCACTATCCACACCCAGCCCCAACCCCAAGCCCCTAACCTCTGCTGCCCTGCCCTTAAATGCCTACCATTTTTCCTCAGAACCAGGCCCCAGCCTGTGGGAAGGGAGGGATATGTCAGCTTCAAGGAGAGGGCTATGGTCCTGGCATGCTCAGCAGCAACTTGGCACAGAATCACTCATAACTCTGTTAGATGGAGTTGGTTGGTTCACTGCGTAATCAAATAGGCTTTTGTGGATTGGGCTGGGGGACCTAACCACCATATATAAATATTGTTTGAGTGACTTTATGGCATTGTTTCCATGGAGAAGAGCCCTCTGAGCTCAGCGCATCTGACCAAAAGTGACCTTTGGGGGACTCCCCTTTGTGTTCTGGGGACGACCTCTGTGGGTTTGGCGCCAACTGCAGAGAGAATGCCAGGGAAACCTCAGCTCTGGCCCGCCTTGTCTGAGAGTGGGTGCGGGTGAGGGGGATGGGGAGCGACTATGTTCGTCTGATCTTTTCTTGACCTGAGGCCTGGAGGGGAGGGAAAGGGGGTGTCTGAAGCCCTCGGGCCCTGGAGGTTGAGATGGAGGACATGGGTGATCCCAGAAACCTCGCCCACCGCCGGACCCCAGACAGACGAGATGGGGGGGTTCCTTCTCCATTCGTCCTCCTTCTAGGTTGGGAGGAGTGAGGGAAGGCTCAGCGGGTGAAGAACGAGAGGCAGCGCGTCTAGGATGTCCGAAAGATCCCTTGCTCGGTGTCGCGCCGAGACCTTGATGCTGGCACCAGGGGGCAGCAGAGGCGGAGGGATGCGCAGGGCGGAGGCGCCCGCGGGGAGGAGGGGTTTTCACCTATGAGTCCCTCGCCCACCCGTCCAGGCCAGGCTGGGCGGCTAGACGCCCACGGGAGGGCTTCCTGTGGCCGAAAAGGAGTTAGCTCCAACCCCAGGTTTTCGTCCTTGGGGACGGGGATGATCAAAGCGGTGCCGTCGGGGACCCGCAGGGAGAAGGAGGAAGCACCGGGAGGAGGAGCAGGGCGTTGCCTACCCGGGCTCTCGGTCTGGGGTTGCGAGCGCGAAACCCGGACACGACATGCGCGCACACCCGTCCCCAGTCGCCTCTGCAGCCAGGTGCCCCGCGAGGAAGGGGCGTCCCCGTTGGGAGGAGGCCCTGAAATGCGTTTTAAACGAGGACGCTGGGACAAGAGACGAGACCACAGAGGCCAGATAGGAATCCCCGCTGCAGCGGCCAGCCCTGAACTAGGCGCCGACCCGGACAACCTGACCGGAGCTGCTGAGTAGGCCCGGAGAGGGAAGTGGGAGTGGGGGTGGTCCAGAGAGGGAGGAGACAGGAGGGGACCCTGCGTCTCAACCCAAAACAAAGCCTCAAAGGATACAGTCGCAAGTGCACGCGAGTGAGGAGGACCAGGCTGCAGCCCTGGCTTTTGATGACAGGACATCGCAAGCCTTGAGGGGAGGGATAAGGTGACCAGAGGTGCAGGTGCAGTAAATGTCGGAAGTGGGCCTCAGTGTCCACATTTGCAGAGTTTAGACCTTTTAAGGCTCCCACCATCCCTGGAGTCCCTAAATGTGGGCGTGGGGATGGAAGCTATAATTTGAGGTGGGATCAGGGACGGCAGATGGTCCCTCACCCATAAACAATCCTACACTGGCATCAGAATCTGGGGCCAGAGAGAGCTTAAGCCACCACCTGGTGGTATTCCTGGGGCATCCATTTGTGATTTTGTACTTGTCGCCCAGGCTGTATAAACTCTGGGCCCTGACACCCCAGCCGGACACGCCCTCCAGGGTGCCAGGATTAAGCCATCTATTGCTGGTAACAGCTCAACTGGGAAGAAGGAGCATGGGGTTGGGGCTGGAGACTGAAATAACAACACAAGCACCAACACACACACCCAGGAGGAGTCAATCACATTATTTAACCATCAGTCAGAATGGATGCTGGGCACAGGGTCCTGGAAGTGCCTTCCATTCACATGCCAGACGTTAACTCTTTCGTTGCCGGATCAGGGAAGATGAGGAGTGCCCAGGGATGGGCAGAATGGCAATGACATACTCAGGGGGCTCAGGGCCATGGCGATTTACCAGCCAATGTGGAAGAATTTTAATATTTCAACAATCTGCTGGATGAAGATTCTATACACCCCTCACTATCCCATTTCTTCCCTGGGGGAGCGTTCTGGTCCTCAAGTACAGGCAGTGCCTTCCAGACCCAGACCAAGTGAAAGGTGCCAGCAGACATGTGGGCCAGGGAGCCAACACCTGGTAGGTAGAGATGGGAGAGCCCCACCCTGGGGAGAGAGTCAGAGCCCTGAGGCAAAGGAGACCATGTATCCCAACATTCACAGTGGGTGCTGCAGGTGAGGGAGGGAGGTGGGGTTCATCCTGGGAACCCCTGCACCCAAGGCCAAGTGAAAGGTCCCAGCAGACATATGGGCCAGGAAGCCAACACCTGGTAGGTAGAGACGGGAAAGCCCCACCCTGGGAGAGAAAGTCACAGCCCTGAGGCAAAGGAGACCATGTATTCCAACATTCACAGTGGGTGCTGCAGGCGAGGTGGGAGGGAGGTGGGGTTCATCCCGGGAACCCCCACACACACAGTCACTGAGGAAAGCCCTGAGGCAAGGATGGGGGTTCCGGGGCCCACCCCTGGAGAGTCCTGTCACCAACATCTGCTGATTTTTGTTGGCATTTCTCTCTTTATCTTTTTTGTTATTTTGTTTTCCACTCTTTAAATAATTAATATAATTACTTTTAAATACAAAATACACAGTGTCCTTTCTCTTCCACTTGTTTGGGGCGATTGGGAGGTGTTTTAAATAAGGGTCTCAACTCTCTAACAAATCACAGGCTCCAGGTAGGTGGGCCAAGAGCCCCAGAGGCCACCCCTTCCCTGGGGTGTCCCAGACCCACTTGACCCCTCCCCTGGTCTGCCCCTGACTGGGGGCTCTCAGCACCCTGGCCCAAGACTCCCAAGATGGTGAGGAGCCCCTTGGGAGGTGGCACAGAGCTGACGCTGTGGGATCCCAGGTGGCCTGGTTCCGACGGACAGGATCAAGCAGAGAAGGTCCTAGCCCATGAAGCAGACGGGCCCCAGCAGCACCCCTCCCCGCCTCGGTGGGGACCCCAGGTCTGAGAAGGAGGCATCCAGCACTGGCAGCTGCTCCAGCACAGGTGTTCGCACCTCCAGCACTGTCCGGCCTTGCTGTGTCTTGAGGGGGAGACAGGGGAGAGGGAGGAGTGAGTGTGGCAGAGGGAACCACCTCAGGCCCAAGCTGGTCTCTCCTCTGCGCACCTTGACCCCATCTGGGTGACTCAGGATAAAGAGATTGGGGGTGTCTGTGTGTCCACCCATGGTTCCATGAGTGTGTATGTATACCCCATGTGCCTCTGCTAGGCACCTATATGTCAATGTGTATAGGAGCCCACATGGCTCACCCTATGTGACACAGATGAATCCTACCCTCACGGCTCACAAACTCTGGCTTCCATCCTTCCCACCCTCCTCATCCTCTTTTGTGCTCCCTCGGGCACATCTGATACCATGAGGCTGGATTTCTCTCTGCTGACCCTGGGTGCCCTGTCCAGGGGGTCTTCCCATCTCCTTCCCCCAGCCTGAGTCTACAATCCGCCCCCCACCCAGCTCTCACCTGGCAGCCATCTCTGAATTCCTTAACATAGGGACTGGTCTCTGGGCTCAGCTCATCTTCATTGGCTCCCCGGAGTCTCAGGGGACCATCATGGGCTGCTCCAGAGCACGGGTAGGAGACATCCTGGTGGGCTGAGACGCTGAGCAGCCGCAGGAAGGTGAGCTGCACCACACCCACCGGAGAGCCCTCTGAGTCCACATAAGAGAACTGGAAGGAGATGAGGGGTTAGTGTCAGGGAAAGATGGAGACAGGCCTGAGGAGCATCTAGAACCAGGGTAGCTGGGCCAGGGTCATGAGCAGGGAATGGGTAGGAGGAAATGGCTGGGGGAGAAATGAGGGCCGAGTGGGAGCTTGGAGGTACACCAAAGGCAAACTTCTGTCGCAGATTGTCACGGGAAAGAGACACAGTGAGCATCAGAGGACTGGTGAGAAGGAAAGGAAGAAGGAGCCAAGGAGTGGAGAAGGGTCAGCAGGCTCTGTGGGAGCAACAGCCGGAGAACTTGTCACAAAAACCCAGAAACTATTAGACCCTGAGGGGGTACGCCATGGGGCAAGGGAGGGACAGCCAGGGACCAGTTCTCACCTGTGTGACATCATCCCTGGGCGTCACACAGGTTTCCGCTCCTGCCGTGAAGTTACAGAAAACCCGGAAGGCATCCCGAGCACAGCCCTGGTTGGGGTCAACCCAGTACTCTCCTGTTGGGAGGGAGCGGGAGGTCAGGGCCACCAGGTCTGGGCTTCAGGATGCTCTCTGCCTCTACATTCCCTCTTCCCTCCCACTGTTCCTCAGCCCTCTCCCTGATGTTCTGTCTCCCAGTCCTCCTCTTTCCCACCTAAGCCCCACAATTCACCTCACCCTACTGCATCCCACCCTCACCACCCTGCCCCAGCAGTAACCCCAGGTCCTCTGACAAGTGTAAACAGCCTCATATTACAGACAATGTGTGCTAGTTGGTGCCTATAGATTCATCTGTGTAGATGTAAGTAGGGGCGTACACATATGTGTGTTTATCTGTTCCTGTAGACACTGAGTTGATAACAAGCTGGGACACATTGGCTCATATCAGTTGCTAAAATACTGGAATATTTCTGACCTGGTTGGCAAATAACTGCTGTTCCTAGTCCCTCAACCCTCACCCACCACCTGACACCTTCTCAAGAATCCCCCAACATCCGTTCTGCTTGTTCAGTGCCCATGCTGTTGTAAAGATGTGTGTGTCCCCTGAGGCTGGTGCTGACCATCGGGCAACTCTGGGTGGCACAGCTTCAAGTCCTGGCAGGTGCGAGCAGGGCTGTCCTGGGTCCCTGTCGGCCGCCTCATCTGCTCAATCTCTTCCCGCAGGGAGTCAAGGGAGCCAAAGATCTCCTCTAGCCCCTTAGGACCTCCCGGAGCTCCCCCAGTTGGCATGGCCTCGTCTTCCTGCATCAGGCGGCTTCCATCCACTGAGCGCCGAGTCTTCTTGGGCATCTGGATGGGCAGTGGCTGGATCACCTCGCCTGGGGGGCCCTGGGTGAGGGGGCAGATAAAGGGGGCAAGAGAAGAGGTGAGTATGAAGGTGAAGTGGAGAAACGCCAGAGCAGGGAAGGGTGGTCTGAGAAGCAAGGCCCGACTCCTAACTCACCGGATGTCCTGGAGGGCCCTGGATGCCCTTCTCACCCTTGGGTCCAGCTGGGCCCTGACAAAGGAATCAAGAGGTCAAGCATAGCATCAAGGCCACAGAAGGGTCAAATCTGTCTCCTGGGTGGGAATGAAGGGCTCCCCCAGGGGGAGTCTGTTTGCCCTGGAGAGAGTGTCATATAAGCTGAGGGAGGCAAAGGACAGAGCTGACGGGGGTTACTCACTGTGGCTCCTTTGGCTCCTTTGGGGCCAGCAGGTCCCTGTGAAATGAGGAACAAAACAGAGGTGGTCACTGCAGAGGAAGGACAGGCCTCAGAGGAATGGAGAGGCAAGGTCACCTGTCCACAGGACCCTCGGGTTACTCTAGGAGTGGCAGGCATGAGGGAATATGGGGACATTCAGAGGCTCTGGAAGTATGGAGAGGAAATAGTCAGGGGGGGATGAGGACAAATGGGGAAACTGAGGACTGTTTATTAGGCTTGTGTTTGCCATGGAAGTCACTGAGAAGTTGGGTGGGGAGCAGTGGGGTTTAGGGGATTTAGTGGAGAAATAGATGAGTTACTCACGGGGAGGCCAGGGGGCCCTCCAGGACCAATGGGGCCAGATGCTCCTGGGATACCCTAGGAAGGGTAGGTAGGGGTCTGGTTCAACTGGATCCTCCCTCCACCCCTCCTGAGCATGTTCCCTCACACCTGAGTCTCAACCCCACCCCCAGCATGAGTCCCCACCCTTGTCCCCCCAACACACACACCCGCCAGGACCAGACCCTGTACTCACTGTCTCTCCCTTCTGCCCAGAGGAGCCCTGAGGGCCAGGAAGTCCCCGATCTCCCTTTTCTCCCTGCTCCCCAGGGGGTCCGATCAGCCCAATGAGACCTGGGTGACCCTAGAGAAGGGAGCAGGTGGTCAGGGGGTGCAGAGGAGTCACATGGATGGAGGAGAAGGGCCAAGAGACACAGAGGGACACAGGTGTAGGGTCTGTGAGTGGCTCTCACTGAGCAAGGACCCTCCAAGGACTGGGTGCTAGAGGCCTAAAGCAGAGTGATGAGTACTCAGGGTCCCCACAGGTTTCAGGGTGTGAGGGTGAGGGGAGAGACATCTGGCTGTATGTCTCTCTGTCACTTACCTTCTCTCCCTTGGCTCCAGCATCACCCCGGAGGCCAGGAAGCCCTGGGGGTCCCTGTGGGGAAACAGGAAGTCACTTTCTCCAGAGAAAGGGGGGACCAAGCTCTCCCCCACCACCACCTGCTTCCTCCCAGGCTATAGTTCACTCACCAGGGTACCCACCCTGGCGCCCTACTCAGCCCAATCCCAGTTACTCACCACAGGACCTGGAGGCCCAGCCTGGCCTGTGGCTCCGGGACGGCCCTGCTGACCCTGCAGATTCCAGGGGACCACAGGGATCAGGAGGCACATCACCACACCACACCCCTTCCATGGTCTTTCACCCATCCACCCTAATGCCAGCCCTTCCCTGCATTAACTCACCACTGCACCTGGAAGCCCCCTCAGACCATCAGGGCCAGGTTTTCCCGCTGGGCCTGCAGGACCCACAGGGCCTGTCTTCCCTGGGGCACCCGAGGCACCAGGATCTCCCTGAAACACACACAAGGAATGTGTCCTAAAGAGCAGAGGAGGGGATTTGGGCTGGGATCAGGAGGTCCGAGGTAGAAGGGGTGAGGCAGGGAGAAGAAGTCAAGAATGTTCTGGCATGCAGGGCAGCCTATCCCTCACCTTGGCTCCCTTCTCTCCTTGTCGCCCCTCTGGACCAGGTGTGCCAGCAGGACCCTGCAGATGAGGCAGGAAGGAAGAGAAGATGAAGCGGTGAGCAGCCAGGCTCAACTCTTCCCCACTTCCTGTCCTAGACACACACACACAAGCATGCACACTTGCACACACAGACAGACACCGATGGCTGATTCACAGACGTTAAGGACAGGTCCAACTGTACCAGCTGTTGAAATGGTGAGTAGTTCTGTACATTTGGTGAAGAGCCACTTGCCCACACCCCACCTAGTGTCCCACCTCCTTCCTCAGTAACTGAAAAGTTTACCCCTGTCCCTGCAGGGGCCCTCCAGAAAATCTGGCCAGCTGCCCCCTTCAATGTCCAGTCTGATTGGCCAGTAAACACCACCACCCTTGGCAAGAACATGCATACCAAAACCCAGGAACAAACATACCAAGGTGCACCGCACACTTATAAACCCACGTGCTCATGTCCACACATATCCCATCCAAGGACAACGCAGGCCCCAAGCATCTCCCTGCCTGGGCCACCTGCCATTGCCTTTCCCCCATCCACACTGCCCAGAGACTGCCTTCCAAGGTCCCAGATGTCCACTTCACTTACCCGTTTTCCAAGTGGCCCAGGGGGTCCATTCTCCCCAGTAGGACCAGGGGATCCCTAGGGAGAGAGGAATTGGAACAGGTGAGTGTTTAGCTTCCAGTCAAGGGACCCTCAAGAGTCCCAGAAGAAGAGTAAAAGATCTGAAGGGTTGGGCTTAGTGGGGGATAGGCTCCCTGGCCACTCACGGGCTGTCCTGGTTCGCCATCTTCTCCACGGTCACCCTTAGCACCATCCTGGCCCTGCAGGGATGAAGCAATGTCAGAGGTGAGCCCTTGACCTGGCTGGCATCACCCCTAAAACTGCCTGCCTGCCCTCCATACCTCAGCTTCCCAACACCCAAGCCCATCAGCCACAGAGGTCCACCCTAAAAGCCCCACCCTCTTTGCCCCTTCCCCTCCCTGGGTAAGACTCACCCGAGGGCCACCTTCTCCAGGGGGGCCAGGGTCACCAGGAAAACCGACAGGACCCTAATCCAGAGGAAGAACAAGGGTCAAGATCACAGCCCCCAAGCTCACTCCATGGGCACATGCCACCCTCTACCTCACTAGACAGTGCCCACTGGCATCTCCCTAGGAAGAGGGTCTCCTGTGCCCCTTTCCCCACCTCATGCACTGCATGCCCTCTGATTCTTTAGGGCATACTACAGGCATCTCTCGTTTTCTCTTTGGATCCTAGAGCCCATGTATCTCCCCAGGAGACCCCACTCCCAGAGCCTCCCTCCCAGGCATTCTCCCACTCTAGGACTCCCCACACTCCAAGATCCTCCCTCACACACACCATATTCCCCGGTCGCTCATTCACAGGGCCCTCCTCTCAGCATCCCCCAAACTCACAGGGTTCCCTTTGGGGCCGTCATCACCCGTGGGGCCTTTAGGCCCTGGTGGTCCCGCCTCTCCTGGCTGCCCAGCCTCTCCTTTCTCCCCACGCTCCCCACGTGGACCCTGCAGAGCAAGTGGGGAGCACAGGTGGTCCCAATGGGGTCTTGAAGATTAGAAGTGCAGCTTCTGCTTCCAAGATAACTTCAGCCTCCCTCCACTGCCCTCAGTGACAGTGGGACACACACAGAAGGTCAAGTCTATGGAGGAGTTGCCTGGGCCCTCTCACCCCTTCAAGGAGAGGGTGGAAGGGCTCACACAGACCCAGGGATCAGGCCTTGAAAAGGGTGACTAGAGCAGAGACTCCTGGCTGAAGAAGAGTTCCAGCTCAAAGAGGCCATGGGAAAAGTGGGGGTGGAGTGGAAGAGGGTAAAGGGGATTGGGAAACAGGGCCTCTGGCTGTCACTCACCTTGACACCTGGCTCGCCCTGGACCCCTGGAGATCCTGACTCTCCTGGCTCCCCCTGCAAAGAGATTGGGATCGAAAACTTGCCCACACCCCACGTAGTGTCCCACCGCCTTCCCTAGTAACTGAAAGGTTAACTCCTGTCCCTGCAGGGGCCCTCCAGAAAATCTGGAGAAAGCCTCTTTTCCAAAAGAATATCCTGATATTCCCCACATCTCATTCTCCTTTGTCTCTCCAAACTCAAACTGGCAGAAACTGGCAGAAATCCTCATCCCCTACCCCCAAGACAATTTCATTGGCCCACCTCCCATACCTTCTCTCCAGGGGGACCCACGTTCCCATACCTTTTCTCCAGGGGGACCCAGGTTCCCAACACCTCCTGGCGGACCTTGTGGGCCCTGGAAAAGGAACAGAAATAGGGTCACTGCTTAGGGAGAAGGTGCCATTCCGAGAGCAGAAGCCCAGATGATTATCCCAAAGTGACAGCAGTGAGATAGTGTTTCCAGGGGCCAGGGCTTCTCTTGGCACCTGAGATGAGACTAGAGTTTACAGTGTGGGGAATGGGAGGCAGAGGACTAGACACATTGATCGAAAGGGACAGGGGCTGAGAAGACTCACATCAGCACCATTGGGTCCAGCTGGGCCTCGAGGTCCTGGGGGGCCAGGTGGTCCCTGCGGGGAAACAGATATGCCAGAGATGGGGAAGGGAAGTGAGAGAAAGAGTACAAAGGGTGGACATGAGTGGTGGAAGAAGGAGGAAGAGAAGCCAGGCCAGGGAATCAGCTGTGGGGTGTGAGGCGGGGGTTGGCTGGACAGGGGGTGACTGGAACCAGGGCTGGGTCATACTCACCATAGGACCCACATCTCCTGTTTCTCCCTTCTCCCCAGAGGGGCCTGGCAAGCCCTGTGCAGGTACACAAAGCACAGACCCGGGTGACCAACCCACCAAACATAGCCCAAGGCAGGCAAGCCCCCACAGTGCCCTCCCCTCAGATCCCACATCCCTCCCAGTCTTCTGACCCACTCCCCAGTCCTCAGGCTGCTGGCAGGGGTCTGGGGGCGAACAGCAGCCCCTTCCGGACCCCACCTCTTAGCCCTGTCCCCACCCCTCAACTCGCCTGTAGGCCAATGGGTCCTGGGGGCCCATTGAAGCCTCTTGTTCCTTCATCGCCTTTGGCTCCAAAGTGTCCCTGGGGTCCCCGAGCTCCGGGCTCTCCGTCTGCTCCCTGGATGGGTGGAGGCAGGGGCAAGGACACAGAAATGTGTCATGGGCCAGGTGTTCTCTATCCACAAAGCCCACACAGAACCAGGCATCAGGCCCAGAGCCCCCCTCCCACCCCCAGCCCCAAGGACAGAGGGAAACTGAGGGCAGACTAGAGGTTGCTGGGGCCTAAGAGGGGATGGAGGGATCACTCACCGCTGTTCCAGGCTGCCCCACGGGACCGATGGGTCCAGGGGGTCCAGGAGGACCCTGGGGAAAGAGAAGAGTCAGAGACACCAAGATGGGGAGAGAGACCAGGTGGGCATGAGGCTAAAGGTTGGGAGGCCAGAAGTCAAGGTCATGAACACTTACATGTTCGCCTTTGTTCCCTTTGGTGCCCTTCTGTCCAGGGTCTCCCACCTCACCCTGAGAGGAGAAGGTGGGTGAGATTTTAGAGGAAAGAGATAGGTAGAGAGGAGAGGATGATACAATAGCGGTCAGGGTCATGCCCAGATCAGCCATCTCATCTGGAGAGAAGATTGGTCAGGGTCTGTGGGGTCCCTCACCTTGTCTCCATCCTCTCCAGCCACGCCTGGGGGTCCAGCAGGGCCAGGAAGCCCTACAGGACCCTGTACCCCATCACGACCAGTCGGACCAATAGGGCCCTTCTCGCCCTGTGGGATGGAAGAAGAAGTCATGTCCTGGAGGTAACCTCACCCCCAAACACCCTCACAGGAAGCCCTTCAGAGCTTATCACCCCTCAGCCCCAGGACCCCTCCCCAGGGCCTCCCACACTCACCGGGACACCTTTCTCTCCTGCTGCTCCAGGGGGACCCTGTGGGCCCGGGCGTCCTGGAGGGCCAATGGGTCCCCCCGATCCTGCTCCACCTCGCTCCCCTGGGGAGCCCTGAGAGAAGAGATGAGTCAGACCCCAGGAGGGAGACCCCAGCCCACCCATACCAGAGGACCTCTGACCATGATTCCCAGGAGAAGAGCCCCAAATCAGATCATCCTGGCTGACCCTAGACCCCTCTGCCCAGTCCCCAGCTTCTGCCTAGATCCAGATGACAGTCCCACCCTTCCTCACCCACCACCTTTCCAGTCCCTTCTACTGCCCCCCAGGGCTCCCAGACTCACTGCAGGGCCAGGAGGGCCAGCTGGACCTTCATTCCCCTTCAAACCGGATCCACCCTATGAACCAGAGATTTGGGGAAAGTGGGATTTCACAGGAATAGTAAGGATGAGGCTTGGGGAGGGGAGACAGGCTCAGAGAGATGGGAGTAGGGAGTGACATGGAGGAGGGTCAGAGAAGGTCAAAGAGTGGGTCAGGGAGGAGGTCAGGATGCTTCGTGACTTGTTACAGGCAGGGTTTTGGAAGACACTCACAGCAGTGCCTGGGAGGCCTCTCTCTCCTGGAAAGCCCCTAAGACCAGCAGGGCCATCCTTCCCTGGGGCCCCAGGGGGACCAGGGTCACCCTAAAAGGAAAGAAGTGATGAGCTACAGCCATGCTCCCAAATTAAACAGAAAGATCTCTGTCCCCCTCGACTCCCCAATTTCAGCACCCAACTCCACGTCCCCCAAGTTCCCTTCTGCCCGGCCCTTCACTGACCTTTGTTCCTTCTTTTCCAGCTGTCCCAGGCAGTCCTTGCTCTCCAGGGGGCCCTGGGGGGCCTGGATGACCTCTCTCCCCCATGGGGCCAGTTTCTCCTGCTGCTCCCTTGAAAAAGGCAGAGTCCCCACTCTCAGACCCTTCCTCCCACTGTCTGCCAAAAGAGCCCATCCTATCCACCCTAAAACACCCCTCTAGAATCCCTTTATCCCTGCCCAAATCTCCTTGAGAATTCATGGGGGTGCTTCTGAGTCAACATTGGGTTTTCTCTTCCCCACTGTGGAGTAACTGCACCACCTTATGTCCCTGTTGGGGAACTGTCTCTTCTCAAAGGAGAAGACTGAAGCTCAGGACCCCGGCCCCAAATCCAGCCCCCACGACTGACCCCACCCAAGGGTCCCCCTCAGGCAAACCAGGGGCAGGGGTGCATGACTGAGAAAAGAGGGGCAGGTGGATGAACTCCAGGCTCTGGGGTCCATTCTCCTCTGGGGACTGACATACCTGAGGTCCCACCACTCCTGGAGGGCCAGGGGGGCCAGTCTTCCCTTGGAAACCCTGAGAGAGGAAGAGTGGAGAACACAGTGAGCAGCCATGGCCACTGCGGAGCAGATGCCAAGGCTCCCAGAGGAAGTGCCGTGGCCCATGAAGCCCCGGGTGGTGGGTCTCAGCAGCACCAGGGCAGGCTCCACTCTGCCAGAAGAAAGTCCCTGTGGGCCTTCTAGACAGCTCTGGGGTTTGAGGGTCCTAGGGGGCCACTTGAGAATAGATGGCCAGGGGCATCACTTACCACTTCTCCTCTCTGGCCCGGGTGTCCCGGCAGCCCGTCCTTCCCAGGGGGGCCCTAGAAGGAGTTCAGGTATCAGGTGAACTCTAGGCTGGAAAGCGGGGTAGGAAAGAAGGACTCAGAGAACCAAGGTGGGTCAGAGCTCTGGGCCAACTTACCGGGGGTCCTTTGGGGCCGGGAAATCCGTTGGGACCCTGAGGTCCAGGAAGCCCCTAGGGACAGAGGTGGGTTGAGTCAGGAGAGTGGGGCAGGGGTACAGAAACACAGCTTCCTCTCTGAGGTGAGGAGGGGGCTGGCTCCACCCAGGTTCCCTGGGGAGCACTGGGGAGGGAATCCTCAAGCCACACTCACCCTCTCTCCTGGGGGCCCATGGGGGCCATCACCACCTGACGTTCCCTGTGGGGAGAAATGGAGTCAGTGGGAGGAGCTGCTTTCCAGCTATTCTCGAGGTCAGAGGCATTGAGGGAGAGCTGGAGCTCCATGGGCAGGGGGCAGATGGAGCCCTGCAGAGACCACTAACCTTAGCTCCAGACTTCCCAGTGGTGCCTCTGGGTCCCCGCTGACCCCGTGGACCCTAGAGAGAGAGGGAAGAGTTGTCAGAAAAACTCAGATGCACCCCTCTGGATCTTGAGCCACCTGTTTCTCTCCCTCTGCACTCACCGTGGGGCCTCGTTCTCCCCGAGGCCCTGACTTCCCCGACAGGCCCTAGTGGGAATGAAGTAGAAAGAACATCACATCACCCAGGGCGTGACTCCCCACTGAGCCCCTCCAGCCCTTCCCTTCAGCCCTTCCCCTGCCCCAGCTTACCCGGGCTCCCTTCTCTCCGCTGGCTCCAGGGAAGCCAGGAAATCCCAGGGACCCCTGGTGAGGATGAAAAAGCAGGAAAATTGAGAAGTCATGAAAGGAGAGGGCTCAGGAAGTGCCAAAGGGTGACAGGAGAGGCCATGGAGGCAGCGGTGTGGGAGATTTGGGCTTCTCCAGTAACTAGGTGGCCTTGGACAGACCCCTGCTGCTCTGTGGGCCTCTGTTTTCTCATCTGTAGAATGGGGGTCGACTAAATTCTCTCTTGGGTCCTCCAGTGCTCTGGAATCAGGGGTCAGGGAAGAGAAAAGGAGAAAGGGCACAAACAGGTATCACATTACCTTGGGACCCTGGCGTCCAGGATAACCAGGAAGACCAGGAACACCCAGCTTGCCCTGTGGAGGGACAGGGAGCAATTAAGAGTGACAGAAGCCACAGATCCCTGGCGAGCACAACCCCCAAAGACAAGGGCCAACCCCCACCCACAAGCCTCAGCCCCTGGCCCCACATCTCCTGACCCACAGATGCCTGGTTTCTCAGTCTCTCCTTCCTGAGAGTGGATTTTCCCCAACTCAAATGCTAGGACCTGTGTCTGCAACTACGTCAAGTCCTTCAGGGTCACTGTGACCTAGCTCCTGTCCACCTCCCAGCCTCCGCTCCATTCTCCCCAGCATCCACTCCTGCTCCACCAAGGCTGGTCCCCACAGGCCTCCCGCCCTTTGGCCAAGTAGCACTGCCCTGACTCCCCACATGTGACCCTTCCTGATGACCTAAGGCTCATCCTGCCCAAGCAGCTGCAGAGCATGTTTGGGAGCAGGGATGCTGTAGCCAATCTGCCTGGGCTCAAGCCCTGGTTCTACCTTTCCCTGGCCAGGTGATTAACAAGCCCCTTAATTGGGCCAGCGCTCAGAGAGAGTCAACTTTGGAGATGGCGGCTGTCACCTGCTGTGAGACTCTCCCTTCTCAGAACTCCTGCCCTGAGTCTAGACACATATTCCCTCAGCCTCACATCTACAGTTACTCCCTATGCCTCATCTCCACCAAACTTTTCATGATAGGATACCTTCCCTGCACCTCTCCCTGCCCCAACCCATCAGCAGCCAGGAGGTGCTGTATACAGAGAGGAGCATAATTAGTGCACAGCCATCTTCAACTGACTCACCAACTTTAACTGTGGGCACTCCCCATGCCCACCCTGACCCCAGTGCTCACATCCCCAGGGGGACCCAGGCACAGATCCCTCATCCCATCACCTTCTCGCCCACGAGCCCTGTGGGCCCAGGGTCTCCGGTGGGCCCAGTGCGTCCCTTCGGCCCCTCGGGACCATCCTCTCCCCTGGCACCAGGGACTCCAACCTCACCCTGAGCGAGAAGGTAGGAGAAGTGAGTGTTGGGTACTGCGGGGTGAGTGAGGGGCATGGTCTGGGCCCCAGAGAAGAAGTGGGAACCAGTGAAGCCAAGTGGGGCTGGCAGCATCCCAGAAGCTGTTGCAGGACAGGGAGCCCACAGGGACAGGGAGGGTGTCGTGATGGAGGGCATGATGCAGACCGTGGAGTTGTCATCCTGCCGGGATCAAGCTCCCAAGGGAGCACAACACTGGAGTTGGGAAGTCCAGGGTCTCAGGAGAATAGACTGGTGATAGAGGGCTCCAAAGTGGAGGATTATCAGGACACGGAGTTGGGGGCCAGTGTGGGGTCTCTACTCACCCTGTCACCTTTCACGCCTATGTCACCTTTGAACCCAGGAAAGCCATCCTCGCCCTGAGAAAGATGGAGGTGAGAGGACACCAAAGATGATGGAGGGTTGGGGGTTCAAATGGAGAACATGGGTAGAAGGGTGGGCTTGGGAGTTGGAGGGAAGCAGGGGGGCAGGCTGGAGGGAAGGCAGTGAGGAGCGGAGATGGGAAGGTCATGAGGGTGGGATTGAGGTGCTGGGAAGCTGGGTACACAATGCTCACCTTTTCACCCTTATGGCCCTTCAGACCCCGAATTCCATCCACACCCTAGAACAGAGGTAGAGTGATCAAGGGATGCAGGTGGGTCAAAAGGACCAAGCTCCTAAGACCCCAATTCGCTCCTTTTATCTCCCAGTCTGATGGTCAGTTACCTTGACACCTCGAGGTCCCGGGTATCCTAGAGGACCCTGAGGTCCAGACGGACCCTGGTAGAAGAAAGAGAGGCATTTATAAAGGGCCCCCAGGGTGTCACTGTGGGGACCTCTAGAAGTAGGGGAAATGGAAGTAACAACACTGACATCTGGATAGGGTTACAGGTCACAGGAATTGAGAATATTGACAGAACCACACGAATGATGAGATAAGGAAAGCCCAAGGACTTTGAGGCCCCAGAGTCTGGATGGAGACTCCTTCAGGGATGGAAGCATAGGAAGGGTGGGAGATCTCACCTGGTTTCCTTTGGTTCCAGGGGGACCTTCTTTCCCGGGGTGACCCTGGGGATAGGAGACAGAGAATGTGACCACTGGCCCCCGATACCATCTCTGCACCTCTCCCGGCATTTCTTCCAACCCAAATTCTCCATGATCTGATGAAGCTGCCTGACCATGGGCAAGCACCACCAGTGATCTTTCAGGGCAAAGGATGCATGGTATGGATGGTCACTAAAGGAGCCTGGAGGTCATGCACTGAGTGGAGGCTCAAGGGGAACTGGAGTCAGAGGTGGGGGACTACTCACTGGGGGTCCATCTGAGCCAGGCATGCCAGGGAGTCCTGGTTTCCCTCGAGGACCCTAAAGGAAGACAAGGAGTCTCAGGGTCACTAGAGGGGTCAGGTCTGAACATAGCTAAAGTCCCAGAAGACATTTAGAGTCCTCCCTATACCCTCCTCCAAATCTCCCATCCCCCAAACTACTAATCACTTACCTTCTCTCCATGAGGGCCAATGGCACCCTGGGGCCCAGGGAGACCCTACATATAGGGAGAGAGAAGTCATGGAGGCCTCCCAGAGGTGAGCTGCTCTCTCCTCCAGCCAGCCTCCCCATTCAGAGCATGAGCACTGAGAACCTGAGACCCTTCATCTCCTGTCCCTTCCGGGCTCTGACCCATTGTGGAAGCCCAGGGGAAGTTGCTAAAATTGGCAAGGGGGTGAGCAAGACCACTCACCTGGGTCCCAGGAGTACCCTGCTGTCCAGGAGGTCCTGGCTCTCCCTGGGGTCCCTAAAAACAGACAACCAGGCAGGAGTCAGGAGACAGTGACACAACAAACTTAGGGGCGAGATCTGAATCCCAGTGGAAACAGCCAAAAAGGCAAAAGCAGAAAGCAGGAGGAGGGTCAAAATGGTGGCAAACAGGACCTTGGCAGGGACCTCAGGGAATAAGGATCAGGGTGGAGTCTCCATGCCCATCACTCACCAAGCTCCCTTTGGGGCCATGAGGACCATCCATGCCTCGGACGCCCTGAAACATGAGAAGGGTGTGAGCAGCTGGAAGGTGGGCCTGGAGGGACCTGTGGTTCTGAGAGGCCCGACCATTCCAGAGGATGGGACCTTCAGACCTCCAATCATCCCAAACCTAAGCAAACACAGCTGGCCCAGGCCCACAGGGCGTGGGTCTGTGGATTTGTGGGTTTGTGGGTTTTTGTTTTGTTTTTCTTGGGGATTTTTTTTTTTTTTTTTTTTTTTTTTGGCTATGCTGAGAGCTCTCAGTGTACTGCGGCATATGGCCCTCCCAGTGCATATGGGAGTAAAGGTAGAAGCAGGGCTAGGTAGGGTCCAGAAGAGGGGGGAGAGAGAGGAGGAAGGCAGTTAGGAAGGATGAAGAGTTGGAGAGGTCAAGGGGTCACATCAGGGTCAGAAGTCAGGGAGTCACTCACCGGGGGGTCCAGGAATACCAGGTGGGCCTTTGGGGCCAAGGAGACCTCGAGGTCCCTGCATTCAGGATGAGGGAAGGAGACAGCATGAATGGATGGAAATGTGTTTCTTTAGTGCTCATGTCCCTCTCCTGGCCTCCCCAGAGCCCCCCCTTCCTCATCTTGACCCTTTGGATACTCACTGACTCTCCAGGCAGCCCACGAGGCCCAATCTCCCCATCATCTCCCTGGAGGAGGAGGACATGGCAAAACAGCCTTACCTTCTAGACCTCTCCTACACCCAACCCCTGCCCTTGCCACTACACTTACCCGCTCTCCATCCTCACCAGGGGGCCCAGAAAGGCCCTGAGCACCAGTATCACCCTGGAAAATGGGGGAACACGTAAGAGGAGCCTTAGAGCCCACAACACAGGCAGGCACGACCCCCTTCAATTACAACTGATTGCATTCACTGAACTCCCAGCTTCCCTTCCTCGCCTCCCCTCCCTTCCACAGAAGATCTACCTTCATCATAACACCTACCCCCAATATACTCACCCTATGTCCCTTCTCCCCAGGTAGTCCTGGGAGTCCATCAAAACCTCGGTCACCCTAGGAGGAAGAGGGGCAATGGGAGTGAAGGCCCAACCCCTTCCCACTCCATCCCTCCCTACTGTGTCCTGAGTGAGGAAGGACTGTATCCTGAGGGAGCCTGGGGAGCAAGGTTATCCCCAGGAAATGAATGAGCTGGGGTGGGGCCAGGAGCTACAGGCAGCAGGGAGGGGCCCGAGCCTGCTACCTTCACTCCAGGTTCTCCAGGCATCCCTCGAGCTCCATCAGCACCTGCCCGGCCCTGGAAGTGCAGGGGAAGTGTCAGAGCAAGCAAGGACACAGTTCCCAATACCCATCCCACCTCTGGGGTACTCACCCTTCGCCCAGCCTTGCCGGGAGGGCCTGCAAGGCCCTGAGGTCCTCTGGGGCCCTGATGAGAGGACAGAGATGGGTTTAGGTTAGTGAGCACAGGCAGAGGGGGCTCTCACTGGGTTGGGATTCAGATGTGGGGGTGGATTAGGGAGGAGAGTCACCTGAGGTCCTAGGTCTCCAGATTCTCCTTTCAGGCCAGGACTCCCAGGTTGTCCCTGGGAGAGGGGAGAGACGATGGCCATGGTGAAGGACACACTCATTGGTGACCTCAGATCCCTCCCCAAAAGAAACTTCTTTCCAGAACTATCCATATCCCCATACACAAATAAATGCTCCTCTACCCCAACACCCAACACTCACCAAGGGTCCAGGGCGACCTGTGTATCCCATGGGACCAGGAGGTCCACGGAGCGCCAGCTAGGAGAGCAGAGGGACAACATAGCTGAGAAAGGGGCAGCTGGGGAACCCCCAGTCTCAGCACGCCCTCCAATTTCACCCTTTCACTCCTGATCCTTGTCTACTGCCCTTCTCCCCAACCTCCCTCTCAGTCCCAAACCAACCCAGACTTTCTCCTGCCCACACTCACTCCAACTAATCCTTCCTGCCCCCTTCTAGAGCCTTCCCTTTCCCACCATAGCCCCCTCCACCAAGATTCACCCAGCCCTACTCACCCGTGCCTGCTGCAGAATCGCCTGGGCCTGAGCCTCCTGGGCTGCCACCACTGGGCCCTTGTCGCCCCCACCACTGCCAAACCGGAACTGAGGGGCAAGGAGAGAAGATCCAAGTTATCTTCCAGGAAACCCATGTAACCAACCCAGTCAGAGACTCATCCAACCCAGCCAGAGACTCATCCAGCATTTCCACCCCATCCTCCATGTTCTGCCCTATCCAGCATCTCCCATGAGTTCTAGATAACAATTTAAAGGTTTTCAGAAACTCAGTTCTTGCTCTCCTCCCTGCTGTCTAGTCTCTGCCCCTCAAAAAACTCTCCTTTGGTTCTAGGCCCCTTGAAAGATAGGATTTTTTGCCCACTTCTAGATTACCTGTCTGACTCTAGAAAATCCATATTTGGTTCTAGGTCATCTAATGAGACCCCAACAGCTTCCTCCCAACCCCCAAAGATCAACTCCTTTAGGTTGATAATCTTTAGAGACTCTTCCTTAGTTTTCCTGATCCTCTGACTCTTGGTGACACAACAAAATTCTGTCCTCCTTATCAGCCCATTCCAAAACCCAAAAGACAACTTACTGGGAGCATGAGGGATGTGCCCGGAGGGCCAGGGGCTCCATCTGATCCAGGGAGCCCTGCTCGGCCAGGGGGGCCCTAGAGCAGGGAGAGAATAAGAAAGATAGGATGATAAATAGGGGTCTTAGCATCATTTTGAAACCATCCTCAACAGAATAAATGTAGACTTCTCTAGATCTCTCCCAGGCTCCCCACACCTGTGGAGAAAAGTAAGGGCGTGATACCAGATTATTCCCCTCCCCAACCAGAGATTGCCCTCCTTTCTGGATACTGGGGGGCTCAACCATCCCTTCATTCATTAATCAGCCAGCTAACAAGGAAATTACTGAGCATGGTATCTCCCTGTTTGGTACCAGTGGCTCCTCTGTGCACCCTGCCCCCCTCACACACACACACACACACACACACACACCACTCCTTTACCCTCTCTCCAGGGTCTCCAACTGGTCCTGGGTTCCCTTGGATACCAGGAGGACCAACCAATCCCTGAGGAACAAAAAAGTACCAGGTCAAATGAGGGCACTGAAACAGAATAGGGATGTGTGGCTCTACAGAAGATATTTGTGAATCTAGGAAGCTCTAATTAGAAGGATGCTCTGGAGTGTTGAGAAGGAGGCCTGGGCATATGTGGGGAAGGCACAGATGAATGTAAGAACAGAATGACTAACAGGTCACAGCTAGACTTACCGCAGGGCCTTCTGGGCCAGGAGGCCCCTCCACAAACATACCCTGTGGAGTCAAAAGTTAAAAGTCAGAGACAGCTGGGCACGATGGCTCATGTCTGTAATCCCCGCACTTTAGGAGGCTGAGGTGAGAGGATTGCCTAAGCCCACGGGTCTGAGACCAGCCTGGGCAATATGGTGAGACCTCATATCTACAATAAATCAAAAAAATTAGCTGGGCATGGTGGTGCATGCCTGTAATTCCAGCTACTTGCAAGGCTGAAGCGGAGGGGTCACCTGAGGCCAGCAGGTTGAGGCTGTGGTGGCCATGAGCATGCCACTGCACTCCAGCCTCGGTGACAGAGTAAGACTCCGACTCAAAAAAAAAAGTCAGAGGCAACAGGCCTTGCATCCCCACCCCCACTTATTTCTCCTCTTTACACTGCCTCAGCTCAGTGTAACTTACAGGTTCCAGTACTGCAGGCTCTCCTTTCTCTCCTTTCAGCCCCCGGGGTCCATGAGCAGCCTGAGGGAGACACACATGTAACCCCCAGTGGGGCCCGTGAGCAGCCAGGACACCAGGACTGCCCCCTCCCAAATCCAACTTTGATTCTTAGGTCCTCTGGACACCTCCCTAACTTCACCTCCAAGCCCCTCAGCCCTTCCCCAAAGCCCACTCTTCACAAATCTCCCAGGCTTGCCAAGGAGATCTTGGGGCCCCCTAGTTCCTAGCTCCTACCTCAGCAAACACAACTTCTCCATCTCCTTGAGAACATCTTTCAGGAAGGTCCCCAGACCTTTCCTGGGATTTCAAACCCCCAACTTTCCCAAACCCTCTTCTAGAGGACTCCAACCTCTTCCCCAAACTCCCTCTGACCCTGAGAATCCCTAGACCCTTAAGAAACCATCCAGCCGGGCTCGGTGGCTCAGTCTGTAATCCCGCGCCTTGGGAGGCTGAGGTGAGTGGATTGCCTGAGCCCGTGGGTTGGAGACCCGCATGGGCAATTTGGTGAGACCTCATCTCTACAGTAAATCAAAAAATTAGCCTGGCGTGGTAGCGCGTGCCTGTAGTTCCTGCTACTTGGAAGGCTGAGGCAAAAGGATCGCTGGAGCCCAGCAGGTCGAGGCTGCGGTGGCCGGGAGCGGCCACTGCACTCCAATCTGGGCGATAGAGTGAGACTCCAACTCAAAAAAAAAAAAAAAGAAAAAAGAAAAGAAACCATCCATTTCCTCACCCTTATTCCAACCCATCAAGTAAGAATCTCTCTAATATTGTGGATAGATTTTATTTATTTATTTATTTATTTATTTATTTATTTATTTATTTATTTTGAATTGGAATCTCACTCTGTCACCCAGACTGGAGTGCAGTGGCCACTCCCGGCCACTGCAGCCTTGACCTGCTGGGCTCCGGCGATCCTTCCACCTCAGCCTTCCAAGTAGCTGGAACTACAGGCGCACGCTACCATGCCTGGCTGATAGATTTTATTTTAGGGTAGGGAAAAAGCATGGACCAGTATGATAATCTGATTAAAGCCATTAGTCTTTCTCCAGGAAAGAAAAAGTATATGCCTTTATGCACAAAATTTTATTTAGAATTTCAAAGGGCTCACAAGTTTTAAAAACTCCCAGAGAAGACCATGCACAGTGGTTAATGCCTATAATCCCAGCACTTTGGGAGGCTGAGGTAAGAGGATTGCCTGAGCCCATGGGTTTGAGACCAGCCTGGGCAACTTGGTGAAATCCCATCTCTATAATAAATAAATTTTTTTAAAATTAGCCAGGTATGGTGGCGTGTGTCTGTAGTTCTAGCTACTTAGAAGGCTGAGGCAGAAGGATTGCCTGAGCCCAGCGGGTCAAGGCTGCTGTGGCCAGGTGACAGAGTGAGACTACTACCCAAAAAAAAAAAAAAAAAAATCCCAGAGGTTAAGCATCCACACTCTAAGTAAGTTTGGAGAGCAGTCCCAACTGATATCCCAAACTCAGACCTCATAACTGGCTTTTGGAAAAATACTATTCTTGGTCTCAATTATCCAAGCCCCAGAGCAGTGCCCACCCCACCCCATAATTCATTCCCCAGTTCCTCTCTCAGAAAGGATGCTATGCCCACCCTCTGGCCCTCATTTGTACTCCAAGCTCACCAGTTCCTTCCCTTCCACACTTCCACTCAGATACCTGTTACCAACTCTGGGGCCAGAACCAACACAAGGACAGGGAAAATGGAAGGCATTCACCACCAATCCCAACTCCCCCAGCAAAGATTTTCAGAATGCCCCCTCCACCTTCATCCTGACCAAACAACAATGATCAATTTTCAAACTCTCCCAAATCCCACACCAACCCCAAATATCCAGAGAGCAGCATGAGGGAAAAGCAGCAGAAGGTCAAGGGTAGCGATATTAATGAAGGGAGGTGCAGGGTGAGGCAGCAGGGTAGAGGAGGCAGCCATAAGTGTCAGAAGGCAGGCAGAAGATAAAGTAGAGCAGACAGGAAGCATTCCAGTCCACAGCAAGTGGCTGAAGACATGGAAAACAATTAAGACAGACAGAACACGCGAAACAACAAACACTTGGAAGCAAGAATGATGGCAGGGCCAAGAAAAATTAAACATGGCCAAGATGGATAGGAACAAACCATACAAATAGGAAGTGGTTGGACAGACAGGAAGCAGCCAAGAAGAGAGGATCCAGGATATGGAGCGTCAACAACATGGCTACCATGACCAGCAGAGAAAAGAAATTCACAAAGTAGATAGAAAATGACTTCTGCAAAGGGAATCATGACAATGAAAGGTAATTCTTCCAGAATACACAAATATCAAGGCTAAGGCATACAGGAAGAGGCCATGACAAATATCTAAGCCCACAGTGGAAACGTTGTGATTTAGATGACCTGAGACACACAGGAGGAAGCATATTGTCAAAGGAAATTGTCTCAAGACAGCATGAAAAACTAGAGCCAGAACACAAATAGTAAATCCCTTTCAATTCAATCTGACAGAGTCACCAAGATGGATACCATGGCTGAAGAAGGCAGGATAGGACAGACAAGAAATGGCCTGTTGGTTTGAAAATGTGACATAGGACGTTAGATCATTTGACAACAACATGTACAGGAAATTGTTTTGGCCAAAAATAAATTATAGAGACAGACTGAAAATGGACGCAAGGTAGGGCCTTATTGACCAAAAGCTTTCTGAAATCCAGCTTGATTTAGAAAGAAAGTGGCCAAGAAAGACAGGAAGTGGCCACAGTATTTTTTTTTTTAATCCCAATTGCCCTGCGAGGAAGGATTCACAAAGAGACAGGGTGAGACATTTGGAAAGGGAAGGCAGAAAGTAATCTTTTCGAGCAACATATACATCTTATGTGAACAGAAAACAGCAAACCACCAAAGGGAAACAGCTCACAGCCAACAGACAAGGGTCAAAACCAGCAGGAAGCAGTTCTTGTTGCTCCCACCGCTGGTCAAGAATGGAAGAGGAACTTCTTTCACTTACGACTCCTGAGTGGGCTTTCTCCGCAGAGAGGGCAGGGCCAAGCTCCGTCTCCTCACGATAATCGTCCCCATAGCCATAGGTGTAATCGTAGGACCCTGCTGGAGGGTCTGTGCCACCCTCCCCATATTCCTCTGCCCGGAACCTGTCGGCTGTTGAGGGGACCTGGAGATCTGTCTGCTCCTTCCCGGGGATGGGGAGGGAGAGGGGGTAGACGGGGGCATTAGGGCTGAGAGGAGGCTTTCCCTGGACCCCAGGGTATGACAACTTCTAGCCCAAAGGATTCTGAGGGTACTCAGGACTGGAGTTTTTCTCCCAAGAAGAGCAGGGAGAGTGGTGGTACAGAAATGGGATGGCCATCAAAGTTCACAAATGGAAAGGGATGTCCAGTTAATGGGCCGGTGGGAAGAAATGGCAGATAACAAGAAGGGTGGCCGGAGGGCTGGACACAGAGTGGACAGTCCATGGACACTCTGATAGACAAAGGAGTCCAGGAATGAAGAACAAGACAGAGAGACTGGAAGAAGAGGAAAAAGTGGCAACATTAGACAGGAAATGACTCCTGGGAACAAAAATGTAACATAGACAGTAAGACCATATGACACCAATATGGAAGGAGGTAACTCTGGAATGAAAGAAGAATGGAAGGAGGCATGGACACTGAAGGAACATGGGCATACTTAGAGAAACAAGCAGACCAGTAGGTCTGGAATGAGCAGAAGACAGAAGGTCATAAATGGAAATGACAAAGAGCCCTCCGGCCAGGGGAGGGGCTGGTTCATCAAGATGCCATGGGAGCATCAAGATAGCAAGGAGAGTGGCCAAGATGACCATTGCCTCCAGCTAGGATGAAAGTGAGCATGGAGTTACCTCCTCAGGAGGTGGCAAAGGGCTTGACTCCAGGATTTCTTCCTCTTCACCTGGAGTGGGTTCCTAACCCCAAAGAGGGGGTAGAAGAGTAGAGAGGAGAGAGGGAGGAAGGAGAAAGGAGGTGAGTGGAAGGGAAGTTAAAGCAGCACCTCTCCCCCCACCGTAGGCAGTGTCTGTCTATGCTGGGGGATGGGGGAAATCTCAGATCTTGCAGCCCCTTTGGCGTGGGGGAGAGTTTGGGGAGAATGAATCTCCAAGGTCATGTTTGGGGGCAGAGATCTGGATGCCCCGGCTCTACCTGCCGGTAACTGCTGCCTCTGGTCCTCGGGGGGGCCCGGGCAGTGGGGGAAGCTGCCCGCCGAGCTGGGCGTCGGGTGGGGGAAGGCTGGCCCCTTGCTGGGCCAGAGCCTCCAGTTCGAGAGGGCCTCCGGCCTGGTGAAGGGGATGCCTGCCAGGCTGCTGACCTCTTGGCAGGTGGGGTAGGCTTTCGGGGAGGGGTCCGACGCTCCCTAGGGGAAGGGGGAGCCCTGTGGTGGGGGCTCTGAGGCCTCTGTAGCAGAGAAACATGGAGGGGACAGTAAGTAAACACCCATAAATATATGGTGTTTCTTTCCACAGACTGGGGAGGGGAGTAAGGTGTCCTAGGAGATGTTTGAAAGGGTTGCTAGGAGGAAGGGAAAAAATGAAGGGGTCTCTCAAGTTACCTGATAATCAGGGGTCGTCCCCGTAGTCATCACATCATAATAGGGGGGCTCGTAGTCATAGTAGAGAGACTCAGTGGGCTGGGGTTGGGAGGGATGGGAAAATAGGTAGGAAGGGGATGGGGTAAAGGAGGGTAGGGGGTGAAGGATGGAGAGGGGGAGATGAGATGGTATAGGAGTTGGGAAATGGGAGGCATGGAGTTGGGAAACAGAGTGTAGAGGAGGAAAGGAGAGGTTGGGGTTAGGAGAGAGGTGGGGAGAGGTGGGGAAGGGGGAAGGGGTTCCACATGTGGAGCAGAAGCAGACATGATTAAGAGATTGACCCTCCCATCTTCAGACCGCTGACCACAGGTCTTATCTGTCACCCTAGCTGTCCAGACCCCCACCCAATCCGATCACCTTTTTTGTCCCTTCCCCCACCACAGCCCCTAATCCTGCCCCTCCAGGTGGGACCAGAGCCTGGGCTCCCCACCCCAACCCACCTTTGGAATTCCCTGTGCCCTGCTCCTTCCCGATTTCTCCTTCTTGGTCTTAACACCCCAACTTCTTTCTCTCAGATTCTGCCCCTCTACCCTTCTCTCCCACCTCCCTCCCCCTGTCTCACCCTTTCCCCCCACTCTCTCTCAATCTCTTAATTCAAGGAAGGAAAGGGAAACCCAAGGACATAGTTTCAGGAAGACTGGCAGAGGAGACACAAGCAGGGAACACAGCTCCCAGCCATGAATTCTTCATAACGACTCTTTTTATTTTTAAATGAAAATAAAAAGGTTGATGAATGAGGACTAGGGGGGTTGATGAGAAGAGGGGGTATGACTGGGGAGGAGAACTAAGGAGAGTAGGTGTCTGGGTGCCTTCCCTCTCTGGGGTGTGCTGCAGTTGGGGTCCTCTCAGCTCCCTCACCTGTCGCTGGGGTTCCTGGTTTTGTGGCCTATGAAGTCTTGATTGTTGCTGCTTTGGAGATCTCTGGGCTCTGTGGGGCTGCTTATTCTGAGGTCTCTCCCTCTGGCTCCCCTCACATTCCAGCTCCTTCTGTTCACAGGATTCATAGGCAGCTTGGACACCTGGAACAATGGTAAGCTCCTGGACATCACCCTGCAAAAACATGAAGAAGGAACACCAATGAAGAGAGGCAAAAGAGAGACAGAGAGAATAGTCTAGGACAAAGGGTAGACCAATCCAAGGTGATCCTATGTGGTGGAAGAAGGTCATTTTCATCTACCTATCGCCCTTTGCATAGCCCTTTTTCATTTTCAAAGGATCTCATGGGACCTTCATAACTACTGGAAAAGTCAGCAGGATAAGGGTCTTCAGCCCATTTTTCAGATACATTCCATTCAGAAAGGCAACGAATAGTCTAAGGTCACTCAGAGTGGCAGAATCAGAGCCAGAACGTAGGCCTTTCCACATACTTTGCCTCACCCCTGTCCCTTGTGACAATTTACAAGTCTTTTCACAGTGGCTTCCTGAGACAGAAGCCCAGCCTCATCGCCTTGGCCTTCCAATGGCAGCAATGATGAGACCTCTAGAAATAGGGGCGGGGGAACCCACTTCTGAATTCCAGTGGCTTTTATTTGTACCCATATATGGTACTTAGCACTGTAATTTGGGGATATTGCCTCATTTCCATAGCCAGAACGACAGCTCCTGGAGATGACAGAGACCTTATATTATTTGTCTGTGTTCCCCTTGGCCAGCAGGTGTTCAGAAAATGTTGACTGACTGGGTGGATGGTGGGTGGATGGATGGAGGAGTGGACAGAAAGGTGGATAAGTGGATGGGTGGATGTGAGCACAAATGTTTGACTGAATGGGAGCATTGATGGCTTGTAAATGAATGAACATATATATGGGTGGATAGGTGGGTAGATGAGTGGGAGGTACACAGCAGATGGAAGGAGACTGGTGAATAGATAGGTGAATAGAATTGAATATACAGGCAAATGAATGGTTGGATGGCGAGTGGGTAGGTGAGGAGACGGATGGGTGAG
Source organism: Cephalopachus bancanus (assembly GCA_027257055.1). Lineage (NCBI taxonomy): Eukaryota > Metazoa > Chordata > Mammalia > Primates > Tarsiidae > Cephalopachus > Cephalopachus bancanus. The sequence goes on along the minus strand of JAPVLO010000549.1, from coordinate 156,725 downwards.
TGTATTGAATGAGAGAACGGTTGAGTTGGTAGAAGGATAGGTGGATCGATGAGTAAGTGAATGGATGTATGCATGTGTGCATCCTTGTATATAAGGACAGATGGAGTGGGTAAATTGGTAAGTGGATGAATGGATGGAAGGATGGATGGACAAATGGACGGGTTGAAAAGAGCGGTTGGATGGAAGGTCGGATGCATAGATGGGTGGTTTGTAGGTGCTTGTGTAGACCTTTTTTTTTTAAGATGGGTAGTTTGAAGAGGGGAGTGGTTAAGCAGGGGGAAGATGGGCAGGTGGGATGATATAAACTTAAATGCAGGAGAAGATGGGTAAATATGTGACTGGATAGGAGGGTAAATGGATGGATGAGTGGGTGGTGAATGCTTGCTTGTGTGCCTAGGTGGACTGGTGGGTGAGTGGGTGAATAGATGGAGCAGTGAATAAAGAGATATAGGTTGAAGGTATGGATTAATAAGTGGCTGTGGACAGTCCTGCCATGTAAGTGGACATCTAGTTTTCCTACAGAGAAAATGAGCCCTGAAGATAGAAAATGAAAATAAAACTCCACAAGAGGAAAAATGGATGGTTAAGGCATAGATGGATGAAATGCTGGGACCAGAAGGGGAGTGTAGGCACAAGACAAGGGACCAGAAATCACTCCTTTCTGACTATTCCGGTTACCTCAAATACTTCTTCATCCAGGATACGGGCACCAAAGATGATCACTCCACGGGTGTCCAACACCGGACGAGCACTTCGGGGGAGGGGCCGTGTGACTCGCTTCTTGCAGTCAATGATGAGGGTGACAGACTGGCCCTTCACGGCCACAGCCACATGGTGCCACCTGATCATGGGGTAGAGGTTCAAGTGACTGAAGTGGGGGAGTCAACAGGACTGGGCAACAGTTGATGGAAGAGTTGAAGCCAATATTAATAATAGTAGTAATCACAATAGCTACCATTTATTGAGTGCTGTCAATGCACCAGGCACCATGCAATCATTTTCTCATTTCTTTGTGATGATCCTATTGAATCTCTATCTTACAGATATAGAAACAGGCTCCAAAAAATGAAGTAACTTGCCCCAGGTACAGGCTAGTACAACATACAGAGAGGGATGCCAATTCTAGAGCCCAGATTCTGGACTAGAAGTAACTGAAGTTTGGGCAGTAGGTAGGTGTAGCATGGCCAAAAGGGTTGACAGGATTTCCCAGTTTAAGAAGTAGGAGTCCTGGGACACCTTCTGAAAGTGTGTGCCAGACAGCCCAAAGGAGCAGAACTTACTTGCCATCTGCTAGACTGAGGCCTCGGAAGATGGGCTGAGCCGGAGGTTGAGGCCGCCCAGTCTGGTCCTCATACAGGAAGCGGACTGGTCGGCCCAGCTCCAGGCCCAGCTGTCGGACACCCTGGGCACTGTACAGAGTCAAGAGGGGAGCTTGGAGACCAGGGCGGGTCCGGACAACAGTCAGTAGAGAGAAATCTTTGGGAAAGCCTCCTGGTACCCAAAAGAGATATATACAGACTGAGTAAGCAGTAGACAGAGCCATAATCTCTTCCCTGCTGGTGTCTGATCTCAGACCCCACCCTACTACCTCCCCCAGGTCACCCTACTCCACTGTGTCATCCAGACCTGGGAAAAGCTGGCGGGTGGGTGCACTGAGCTGGGCAGGTCGTGATACTCGGTAGGCCACATCAGCTGAACAGATGCCTCTCGCTCTCCGGACACCATCCGGGAGGGTGGGGAACCTCAGGGCCTGGAGCACATCCACAGCAGGTGCACCTGGGAGAGTCCATGATGGTCAGGGGAAGGGAAATACCCTCAGGAGGGCATAAAGAGGGGACATCTGAGACCTGGAAATCAGCTTCCCAGGGTTGGAACTCCCTAATAGGCAAAGGTCACCTCTCCCTCACTTGCTTCCGAACGGGGCCTGAATGGATGGGAAACACAAAAGCTACCTGAAGGGGCGGTGCCGCATCAGCAGTACACAACTCCCATGGCCACTCTTGCCCCTCTCCCTCCCAGCATCTATCTCTCTCCCTCTCTCCCTCTCTGACCTTCAGTTTATGAACCCATCTCTCTCTATTCTCTCTCAATATCTCTCCCAACTCTCCATCTGTCTCCCTGTCTCTCTCACTGTCTCTCTTACTCTTTATCTCTGAACCTGTTGGTCTTTCTGTCTTCCTGTCTCTTCTGTCTTCCTCAATTTCCCTCACATTCTGTCCATCGATTTTTTTTTCCCCTCTGTCTTTCTCTCTCACTCCCATTCCCTTTTAATATCTCTTACTCTCTGGGTCTCTGGCATCTGTCCCGTCTCCAGCACAAACAACATCTGGACAATCGATCATCCTGGGCACAGGAGGTGCAGGGGGGCCATGAGGGAGAGAGCAGAGCAGAGAGGCAGCTGTTTGGGAGGGGGCTTCGAGCTGCTACAGATTCCATATTTAGGGATGGAGAGGGAAAAATTCTAACCACGCTGAGGAAGAACATACAAGAAAGAGCTCTCCCCGGAGCCTGTGCCCCCTTGCTTGGGAGACGAACCGGCGGGGAGAGGGGGACTAAAGCTGCCACGCGAGCCGGAGCAGGTCCAGGGCGCAGAGCCACACATCTGTGGATCCCATTAAGTCCTTGCCCAAATCCCGGGCAAGCTCCCCACACCTGGAACCTTGATCTGCCTCACCACCCCCACCACCTGGGATCCAAAGATTTAGACGTAGGCCACCAGCCCTGTCCACTCAGCTTCCTAGGACTTAAATTCCCCGGAAGACAAAGGTCATCTCTCCTTCACCTGCTCTCTAATACACACACTCATCACAGCATCAGCTCCAGATTGGAAAAATTCCAAAGAGAGTTCTAGCAAAACGTTCATAGAAGTGTGGGGCAGGGCAGAGGCCAGAGCAATCAGGAGAGCAGAGCTGGGTGGGGTGGATGAGGTGGGGCAGGCAGGCAGAGAAAAGGCCCTTTGAGTCCAGGAGCCTGGAAACCACGGCCTTGCCCCCCCCCCCCCCCGCCTGAGCCTGGCCCCCGCGCGTGTGGTAGCTCCGCAAACACCAACACACAAGGGCCGCTTTGAGAGACGAAGGGTGAGTGAGACAGAGACACAGAGACTCACAGAGACCCCAGGCCAAGGAGACCTCAGAGGCCCCCACCCTCCACCATATCCCAGGAGAGTACAGTTCAATCCTATAGACAACCTACCCACAGGTCTGCCCACCATCTTCCCACATCAGGCCACATACTTGCCCCACTGTCTCGGGCCTCCTCTGTCCCACAGGCTCCCCCCTGGTAGCACTATCACCCTCCACCACTCTACCTCTGGCATCCCAAATGCCCTATTCGCTAATCTCAGGAACTCTACAGTGACCCATTTCACTAAAGTCCTACTCTACCTGCTCAGTCCCAGAATAAGAGGCAGTCATCTTGGCCATTCCTCTGGTTCCAGGCCAGGAGGCTCCCTTTGCCTCTAAGAAAGACTCCTGGAGTCTATAAACACCATATACTTCAAGTTCCAGTCCCTGAGCCTTACACTTCTCACATCTCGGAAGTTCTTCCCTCTGTAATCTAATCTAAATCTTTCATGCTGCCACTCTGACCATTTTCTCTCCAAAGCAGAGAAGAAATGAATAGTCAAGTTATACGCAAAACAGCCCCCAATGTTTCCAGAACTGGGTTTCTCCAGCCTGCCTAATGCCCAGTGTTCCCAGCCCCAGTCTCTCTGACATCAAATCCCCTTTCCTAGGAGCCAGGAATTCTGGGTCCTGGGAAAAAGAAGGGAAAGATTGGGGTTGTGGACACCAGGGTCCCAAGGGAGCCGGGCTGGCCAGAGGGGGAGGGGCCGGGCAGGAATGCAAAGAGTTGGCTCTGGCCTCAGACACCTGATCCTGGCCTGTCCGGCGGCCGTCCTGTTGGCAGCCAGCCCCAGTGCTCCCTAGAGCCAGCCGCGTGGCAGCATCGAGGGCACAGGGAGGGGGAGGGGGACACTGTTGGAGAGGCCAAGGGGACAGATAATCGAGGCATCCCTTCTTTCTTGTCTTACTAGGCTCATCTCTGAAGCACAGATGCTCACCCCTCATTCCAGAGATATGGTAGAAAAGCCAGAAGACACACACACCCATCAACACTGGCCTCTACCACCCCCATACCAGCAAAAGCTGGACCAGACTGGCCCTGCTCATCCCCAGCTCCTCCCAAGGACCCAAGACAAGCATTCAGCCCCACTCAGGGCTCTCTAAGGTGGTCTCCACCTTTCAGCCTTACCTGCCCTTCCCCAGTCACTTCAAAGAGGGAGAAATCCCCACCCTGACTCCAAAGAACCCCAAAAACCCTTTTTAGACTCCTGCCTCGGGCATCAACTGTTCCTCCCGAGGCATACTCAGAACTGCAGCCCTGACTCCGGTGACCCAGCATCCGGACTCCTCTTACCTGCCCAGCCCGGGGTGGCGCTCAGCCCCAGCACCAGAGGTAGGAGCAGGAGGAGGCGATGGCAGCGGCTGCACCGCTCCATGGCTGATCGACCGGAACGCTGGGTCCCAGGGACCCAGGTCGGTCTGAGGCGCTGGGCGCCGCGAGGCTGACAGAAGACAGCGAGCGGGCTGCGAGCCTCGGACGCCGGGGTCCCGGGAGGTCAGAGGCTGTCGGGCAGCGACAGCTTTCAGCGGCCCAGCTCCATGCAGCCAGGCGCCGTCGGGGCTCCGGCACTGCAGCCTCCTCGGTGGCCGCCGCTCCTGTGTGTCCCCAGCCACCCCGGCGGCCCAGAGCCCCCACCTCGCCCCCGCCCCCGGTCCGGCCCCCGCCTCCAGCCGCCCGCCCACAGCCACCGAGGGGAAACCCCACCCTCGATCTCCACCTGGGGAGGGGGCGGGACCCTCTCCCTCCCTCCCTCCTTCTCTCTCTGACCCTCGTACGGCTCTCCTCTGCTCCTTGCACTCAATTGCCTGCACCCTAAGATTCCCTTTTCAGGAACCCCAGTATATCTATCTACCCCAGTCCCTTCCTTTTCGAGGACCCAAACATCCCCCAGTCACACACACCCGTTTCCTCCCCCTTGGGGGCCCAGAGACCCCTTTCGGCACACTCCTGGGCAGGATTTAGGGCACAGTGGGAGGGAAGGGGCGGGTCTGGGGGTTGCCACCCCCACCCCACCCACAGTCAGGTCTCCATAATTACTTCCCTCGTCCCGCCTTGTGTAATTACAGAGCCGGGCATGGGGCGGGGGTATTTATAGACAAGACTATAGATAGCGACTAACTGGCTGGGGGGCGGGGGGGCTCTACGGGGCACAGAGGGAACCTGCCTGGGGACAGAGAAATCAGAGACTGGGACTGACCGACAGACAGACTAGTCAGGTCCAAGGAGATGAAAATGGGGGGGGGCGAGGCAGGGGGAGTCCGAGAACCAGGTGGAGAGGGAGCAGTGGTGAGATGAGGGAGCGGTCGACTCTGGTTGGAAGGGTCGGGAAAATGGGGTCACTCCGGGACGTGGGCCGCCTCCAGCCAGACAGCGCCTGAGGAGGCCGCAGCGCTCTGCGCCCCGTGCGCCCCCACGAACGGGCACGGCGCCGGGTCTGCCCGGAGCCCGCGGCGCGGCCGGAGAGGAGACCGGAGCGAGCCCAGGCGCCGCCGCCCGCTGGCGCTGGGAGGGCGCGAGCGAACAAGGCGCCTTTGAGAACCAGCGCCCCCACCCTTCTTCCTCCGGCCGGCCCCGCCCCCAGCCTGGCACACCCTCTTCCCCCCTCCCCGACAAAGCTCTCCTTGTGTCCCCCACCCTGCGCCGGCCTCTCGGGCCCCAGGGAACCTCGGCGGCGTCAAGGGAGCACGTCCAGAGCTCCCAACCGGATACCGCCCCCAGCCCGGTGCGGCGCTGCCCATCCTCATACAGTCACCTCAGTCCAGAAAACAGCGGTTTTAATTTGAAAGCGATTTTATGTGAGAGAGGGGAAAGGAACCCCAAAGAGAAGAGATGCAGGGCAAAAATCATGCAGCCCCAGCATCCCATCTCTGCGGGCTGGCCACCTCCCCTCAATTCTCAGACCAGGATCCTGTGTCCCCAGCCTGTGCCCTGTGCCTGAGCTGGAGGAGCTGTGCCGGGAAGGGCTGGGGACTACACTCATTAAACCAACCCCTGCCGGGTCCTGTCTTCACAGCCCAGTCCCCTTCCCCAAGTTAGACAGGAAAAAATGCGGGAGGCAGAGAGTTGGAAAGGCCAGTGCTTGGAGAGCCCCAGGGACAGACCAACTCAAGGCCCTGCCTTTCTCAAACACCCACCTCCACCACGAGCATCTTAGTCAACCTGGGAAAGTACAGTACTTCTTTGAGTCTAACTGCAAGTCTCTATCCTTAGAGGAGATTAAAAATAGCAGATTGGTTCCTACGTCTCCACCAGCCCCTTCACCACCACCACCACCTTTTTTATTTTTCAGTCTGACTGCAGAAGGAGGCGAGTGTAAAAGGAGATTCTAGACAGGAGACAGTGGTAGGGCCCCCTCCCTCTTCCAGAGAGGCCCTCATTTGTCAGGTTTGGGAAGAAGACCTCTCAGAGCCCTACTCCCCTGTCCATCAGCTTGGGGGGCCTGCCCCCCAATATCCACCTCTAGGGGAGTTCCCCATCTCCACTCTTCAGATGGGAGGCAAAGTGAGGCAAGATGAGAAGGAAGCAACATCTCAGGAACAAGGCCAGTGCTTTGTGCTGGGGAAAAGATGGGGTAAGAAATCACCCCAAACCATGGGAGGCCCCAACAAATTCAGAGACTCCACACCACTGAAGGGAGACATCAAGGCCTCATAGGGATCTGAGGTCCCCTCTAACTTGGGATATCAAGCAAACCCCTTGGAGGGTTCATGTTTCCCCCGGGCAGTCTCGGTTCTGACTCACCCCCAAGGTTCTGGGAACACGGCCCCTCCCACCCTGCCCCTGGGTTTGGAGTCCCTCTTGGGTGTGTGCTCCTTAAGTGTGAGAAGCACCATGTTTGGAACGGGCTCAGGCCAGCTGATGGGGAGCCTCTAGCATCTCCATGAGGAAGGTGTCAATGGGGGTGTCGCCAATGAGCTTGAAGAAAAACAGATGCTCTAGACACTTAAGGCCAATGGACCGGAGGGCAGGAAGACGTAGCAGCAGCTTGGCAAACCTGGAGTGAAGGTGGGAGAAGGGGAGTGAGAGCTCGAAGCACACAGGCCCTGAACTCAGCCTTGGGGCACTCCTCACCCCCCCAAGAGCCTCGGTCCCCACAACTCCATCTCACCGGCCCTGCTGCTCAGGGTACTTCTGTTTGCAGTAGGTCTCCAGTGATGCATACACTTTCTCCCGCAGGACCTCCACCTCACTGGGGTTAGAGAGGCCCTTGGCATCTGGGATGAAAGGGAAGAGAGGAGGAAGAGGAAGGAAGGCAATTCAATCAGACAGACATGTAGACGTGACCCACGGGATGCCCTTTTTAAGCCCCACCTGCTTGCATTTTACCAGATGCCTGGCAAGAGAAGCAGGGCCCATTGGGCTTGTGGGGTGGGATCAGAGGGACTGTGTCAATGGATGTGGGTTTTTCCTTGGTCAGTTGGGAGATTTCCAGGTTGAGGGTCTTACTGAGGGGAACAGCTGGGTAACTTAGGAGTCTCTGGAGAAGAGGAGGCTCCAAGGTTGCCTTGGCCTTGAGAGACAAGGGTAATCCTCCTCTTACCTGGATTAAACAGAATGATTGCCCTCAGGCAGCCAAGCTCTGTCTTGTCCATCCTCATGTCACGCATTTTGGACACTAGCTCTGTCAGCACCCTGGAGAGGGACCTGCAGGTCACTCAAAGGTCACAGCTCAGCCAGCCTTGGACACGGACCAGCCTATAGCCCCCGCCCCCTCTACCTACATGCCAGCCCAGCCGAGGGCCACTGACCGATCAAAGATGGCTCCCACGCCCGCAGAATGGGCTGAGTTTCGGTGCACGTGTAGACCTGTGGCGAGGAGGATGCCATCTCGAACGTCAATGGATCGGTGGGAAAAGGAGGCAATGAGGAGCTCGTTCCAGCCTGGGTGGGGCAGCAATGGTCAGGAGCCAGAGATCAGGCCATGGGATTCAAAGCACATCAGTGGAAGAGAAGAAAACAGGTGGCAAGGTCAGTGAACTTGGCTCCCTGAGTATGCAAGGTAAGTCCTCTGGGGTTACTAAAAGTCAAGAGGTCAAAGGGGGTCAAATGTCAAGCAGTCAAAGGGATCCGAGGTCACTGACCTGCCCGCAGCAATATGACCTGGTCATCCAGAGGCAAGGAGGAAAAGTGTGGGATCCTCTTCGCCCACTCAACAAGCGTGAATAGCTGTTTGTCAGCTGCCTGACAGATGTTAGTCACGGGGTCATTTGGCTGCAGGGGATGGGGGGGGAAGGAAACTTATGAAACATTTATTGGAACACTGGGAGCCCCCTTGTAAGAAGCTTTTGACATCCCCTTCTTAGATAGAGTCTTCCTTCAAGTTCCATCTAAACCAATCTCTGTAAATCAGGTTTCTCTTCTAGCATTTTGGTAAATGATTATTAGGGACTTGCCTGTGATTGTGCCAGTGGGTTGTTTTGGGAGTGGGGATGAGGGAGCTATCACACCCACCTCAGATGTTTGAAAGGCCTTGGTTGGCAGCACTTCCAGTCCCAAGCAGTGTTAGGAGGGTTGTGAGAGGGAGTGGGAGAGGATACAGAACACACCTAGATGCCCTCCTCCCATCCCCCACCATGAAGGAGAATGAATTGACCCCATCACTCACGCTGCTGCTGCTACCCCCGGTTCCCCCAGGACCCTCAACGCCCTGGTCACTCTTCTGCTCCACAGCAAGCTCTGCCTCCAGGATCCTGTCCACAGGCATCTCCTCAGGGGCTCCCCCAGCCCCCTCCCCATCCCCGTCCTTGTCCTTTCCCCGCTGACGCTCCTCCTGTACTGCTGCAAGAAGGGGGGAGGAAAAAAAAAGGAAAGTCAGCAGCTAGTCATGAAGGGGTTCTGCAAATATCCTCAGGGCTTAACAGGGTCTCTTGGGAAATACTATAGGAACTGGGGAAGTCACCAGAAATGGTGGCCTGGGGGCAGCCTGTAAGCAGGAGTTATAGCAGGGCAGATAAATAAGTCAAGAAGAAAGGAAGAGGAGGGTGAAGGAATTAGAGAGGAATTTAAATGGAGAGCATACTACATACTAGCATGTTTTAACATTTACACAGTTATCACTGACGCTATAAGCTCATTCCTACGTTTAAAGATGAAAAACTTGGGGCTCAAAGAGGTTGGGGCTCAAAGAGATTGCCTAAGTTCACACAATATATGGAAGGTCATACAATTGAATCCAAGCATGCCTGACTGCACATCTTATGCTCTTCTGACTCAACACAAGGCAGTAAAAGGAGCAACGGCCTGGGTCTTCAGAAATGTGGATTCTGATCCCACCCCTGCCACTCTTTTGTTACATTACCTTAGGAAAGCCAGGCCTCAGGCTCATCTTCTTCAAAATGAAGGAGTTAACAAAGATACTCTCTAAAGTGTCTCTCTCAGAATTCTGGGAATCAGACTTAAAAAGATAAGATGGAAACATAGAAGAAAGAAGGCAAGCCCTGAGGTCTTCAGTCAAGTCTGTAGCTTAAGAGTGTAGACTCCCAGCAGTCAGAGGAAAGACCTCAGACAACAGGAGATGGAGACCAGAGAGAGTGCGTGGAATCAGAGAGAGGAGGGACTACTCAGGTTAGAGAAAGGGAGACAGAAAAGTCCATCACAGGTAAGGAAAAGTCATTCAACCTAGAGCAGACTGGGAGAAGTCATAGGTGCAAGCTACTGAGGCAGAATCACAGAGAAGGAAAATCAAGGGCCAAAGAAGGGTACCAGGGAGAAGAGATGATGAGGAAGGGAGAGAGAAATCAAACATCGCCCTCTAGAGGAGAAAGAACAGTCCAGCCTTCCAGAGAGGTATAGAGACTGGTTTCCTTCAGTCTTCTCTTCCCTCCTCCCTCCTCCCTCCTCTCCCATTTAGGTGAGGGAAGAGAAAGGGCCTGCAGTCTAAAAAGCCTGAGAAGGGCAGGTCCTTACCCTCCCTCTTCATGCCAGTGGCCAGGCACTTCTGATAGCGGCAATACTGACAGCGATTCCGCTGGCGCTTGTCCACAGTGCAGTCTTTATTGTCCCGGCAAGAGTAAGTGAGGTCCTTGCGAATGGTGCGCTTGAAGAAGCCCTTGCAGCCTTCACAGCTGTAAACTCCGTAGTGTTTGCCTGCAGGGGGGGCAATAAGACGCATGGAGACCCCTTTCACCGCTAAGTCTCTTGCCAATTTCCCTCTAGCAAAACTAAGCTTAAGTCCTCCCTATGTCTGCCAAAAACAAACACAGGGAACCAAGAGGTGAGGGATGATCCAGTCCTACTCTCCTTACTGTTCAGAAACCTTTTTTCCTCTGACCACCCCCCACCCCATCCTTCATCTGTGAACTCCACAGCTGATAGTAAAAGGCCCAAACTCTTTCCTCCTCTCTGCTGATCCTCTGAGCCCCATACCTGAACTTCTGTCTCCGCAGATTGCACATAGCCGTTTGCCAGCCCCAGGGCCACCTGGAGGGGGTGGACAGTGCAGGCCCCGGACCCCTAAGACTGGTGGCTTCACATCTTCAGGGGGGCCAGACCCACCCCCAGGGAGCGACACTGTTGAATTAATCTGGGATGGGGGAAATAGGGAAGTCACAGAAGACTCGTTGGGAAGGAGAATCACACAACAGTGATGGAAATCATTCCCTACCGCTTGGCAGGACCCTGCACTGCACATTCCAAAGGGTATCTACTATGTAGTCTATGAAGGGCCATCCCTGAAGCACAACCCCAAAAAGATTAAACAGTTCACCCCAGAAACTGTGCAACACAGTGGCCCTGAAGGGCGTGTGTCTTGGAAAAGCAGATGGGATCAACAGGGCAGGAAATCACTGATAGATGAAAAGGACATCAAGAATATCGGGGTTCTTCTATAGGGTTGGGGAGGAAGCATGCACTGAAAGATCAGTCACCTCAGGAAGGGCAAGGGGTCTCACAAGGACCACAGGCCTGCCAAGATTAGAGGACTGGAAGGTCAGTGGGCCATGGGGAAGTTCACACAAGGATCTGGGGTTACAAGGAAAACAAGGAAATGAAAGTGGAGAGGCAGTAAGTGGGTCACAACCTCTCACCTGGGGGCTGCTGACAGGCCCGGAGAATCCTGGGGGTGCTGGAGGGGGCAGACCGGGGGACCCCATGGAAGAACTGATGACTGGGAAGGGGGAGCCTAGTGGGGGTGGTGGCATTGGGGGTGGAGGTGGGGCCCCAGAGCCTCCAAGGGTTGGAGCTGCTGAAGGGGGTAGGGGTGGCCCTGGAGGAGAAGGGGGAGCAACCCCCTGGGGAAGGGGATTTGGGGAGGAGCTGTCTGGGCTTCGGGAGTCTGAGGGAGGGGTACACACAGGCACAGAGACACACAGAGACAGGAGAGACAAAAAGAGAAAATGAGTCTTCGATCATCCAACTGGAAATTTTAATTCTTTAATCCCCCAGCACACCCCTACCTAGCCCACATCACCCCAGTCATCCCCAAATCCAGGGACACCATGCTGTCAAACAGTAGTGTAACTCCTAATTGTGGTGAGGAGAGGGGACTGGCAAAGGAGAGGACAGTTTTAAGTGAGGAAAAATTCCAAGCAATGAATTTGAATGACTACCAGGTCATCCCAAGCCAGACCTGTCTCATGGGTGGGGCAGCACGTGGGGTGTACCATCCAACCCTTCCATTCCCAGCTTATAGCCGAAGAGACCCTTCCTAGGACGCAGGATCTGCCTTCAAACGTCCAAAATCCTCAAGCTTAAGGGGAAATGTGCCCTTCCCACACCCGGGACCTCCGGTGCGCGGGCCTCAGGCGGCCACAGCTTAAAGGACGGAAGCTTCCCCCTCCCCGCCCCGCCCTGGGGGGAGGGCGCTAAGGCCCTTGGGAGGGAGGGGACGCGTGTTTACAAACAAGGGGGCGGGAGCGCCAAGGGAAAGCACCGGGGGAAAGTGTGGGGGGAGGGGTTGCAGATAACGCGGTCACTAGCTCGTCTGCCCGTCCGCTAGAACACTCACCCCGCCCGCTGTCGCCCATCCCGTCCCGTCCAGCCTCCCCCGGCTCCGGCTCCGGGGTTTGTTGTTCTCCGGCTGCCGCCGCCGCCGCTGCTGCGGGATCCAGCCAGGGCCGTCGCCGCCGCCACCGGGACGCGACCCCACAATGCATTTCTTTTCGCACCCCCACCGGCCCACACTGCCCTGCGGCATGCCGCTGAGGGAGGAAGGGCGGGCGAGCGGCCCAAGACATGATCCCTGGCTGAGTGTAGGGATAGCGAAGAGGTGCCAGGGACTCCCAAGGGTCGATCGGAGGATTAGCTGAGAAAGCCCCTGAGAAAAAGACTCTGGCCTGGATCGGGTCGAATTAAGCTCTTCGCTCTGCTCTGTACCAGAATGACAGCGCCGATGTGGCAGCCATCTTTGTACAGACGGGAAGTCCCTGCGCTAGTTCCCGCCCCCTCGTCTAGTTGGAAACGGAGGAGGCGGTCTCCGCCGGCCTGTTAGCCAGCCTCGCCCACCCTCCCCTCAAATAACCTCCACACTTGCGCATGCGTGCCAGGGCAGGATGGCTTCGCCGCTACCTACAGCCGCCATATTGGTAAAGGCACTGGAACTGAGGTAGGGCGGAATTTCCTGTTATCGCGGGAGCTAAAGGCGGGACTGCCACGTCTAAGCATACCGGGAAAGGAGAGGATTGCGAAGCCGGTGAGAATTCCCTGCTTTTCCCTACCGTCCTTTCCAGGCCTTTTAACCACCTAATAGGTCATCGAGACGAGGGCCTAGACAGTCCGTAAGGTGGCAGGTCAGAGCCTAAAGTGGTGTCCCGGGGCCCTACATCCGGGAGGGGGTTCGGGATAAAGAGAACGAGTCTTGGGAAGAATGTGGATGGGGACGTAATGGAATGAGCAGCCCATAGAGGTGGATAGAGGGCGCGATTGGAGTAAAGCGAACCCTGCATACATATAGAGTTGAGAGTCAAGTGGAGTCACTGTCTCTGTCCCTCTGGTCAGCGTGATGGCCAGAGGCCTGGGGATCCCCCACTGGGTGGCCGTGGGACTGCTGACCTGGGCGGCCTTGGGGCTGCTGGTGGCCGGACACGGGGGTCATGGCGATCCACATGACGACCTGCAAGAGGACTTCCATGGCCACAGCCACAGACACTCACATGAGGACTTCCACCATGGCCACAGTCATGCCCATGGTCATGGCCACACTCATGAAAGCATCTGGCATGGGCATACCCACGGTCATGACCATGGACATTCACATGAGGATTTGCACCATGGCCATAGCCACTCCCATGAGAGCCTCCACCACAGAGGACACGGACATGACCATGAGCATAGCCATGGAGGCTATGGGGAGTCTGGGGCTCCAGGCATCAAGCAGGACTTGGATACTGTCACGCTCTGGGCTTATGTAAGTCCCCAAGGGATGGGGGAGAGAGGGGCTGATTCTGGATTGTTGGGAAACTCCACACTACTTAACCCTTACTCTTCCTCACTAGGCAATGGGAGCCACAGTGCTGATCTCAGCAGCTCCATTTTTTGTCCTCTTCCTTATCCCTGTGGAGTCAAACTCCCCCCGGCATCGCTCCCTACTTCAGATCTTGCTCAGTTTTGCTTCTGGTGGGCTTCTGGGAGATGCCTTCCTGCATCTCATCCCTCATGCTCTTGGTAAGTAAGCTCTGATTTCTACCTCAAATCTTAACCTATCTCATTCTTTGAGAAAAGGGTTTCTTTCACCTTTGTGATCACTCATCTCCTGATATTTCCCCAAATACATACCTTGTGGGTCACATATTCCCTCATCTGGTTTTCTCTCCCCTCTCCCTCCAGAACCTCATTCTCACCACACTCTGGAGCAACCCGGACATGGACACTCTCACAGTGGTGAGGAAGAGACAGATGGGGACAGGGGCTGGGGAAGGTCTGTGCCTCCCTATTCTTCACCTCCTGCACTTGAGGAGGAGTCTAGAATCTACATCTCCCTTAATGTCTCAATGCTTCAATTCCCAGGCCAGGGCCCCATTCTGTCGGTGGGATTGTGGGTTCTCAGTGGAATTGTTGCCTTTCTTGTTGTGGAGAAATTTGTGAGACATGTGAAAGGAGGACATGGACACAGTCATGGACATGGACACGCTCACGGCCACACACATGGAAGTCATGCACATGGAAGACAGGGTGAGCCCCAGAACAACTTCCCCAAAAGTCACCTTGCCTGCCTCAGAATCTCCTCATCTTATGGCTCTCAAGAGGCTGAGGATGTGTTGGAAGATCTCTATTCCCCACTCTGACCAACTCCTCTCTTCCCTCAGAGCATTCTTCAAAGGAGAAACAGAGCTCAGAGGAAGAAGAAAAGGAAGCAGGGGGGCTGCGAAAGAGGCGAGGCGGCAGCGTAGTACCCAGAGATGGGCCAGTGGGACCTCAGAACCCTGAAGAAGAAAAAACAGGCTCGGGTAAGGGCCAGGATTGATGATAAATTTGAACCAGGGGCATCGTCATGAATCACAATGGAATATAAGTTGTGGGTAATGACTAGTATTTGGGTCTGGGAAACACTAAGGGACTAGGTGCGAAGTGGCCCTCTGAGGGGAGATGTGAAAATAGCTGTCCAGAACTGGATTGATGGTGATGGATGCTTATCATTTTGTCTTCCCGTTCTTTACAAGATCTGCGTGTGTCCGGGTACCTGAATTTGGCTGCTGATTTGGCACACAACTTCACGGATGGCCTGGCAATTGGTGCTTCCTTTCGAGGGGGCCGAGGGCTGGGGATCCTGACCACAATGACAGTCCTGCTACATGAAGTACCCCATGAGGTTGGGGACTTTGCCATATTGGTCCAGTCTGGCTGCAGCAAAAAGCAGGTTGGTGATGATGTGTACCAAACATGGCTGCCTCAAACCCTTTATTTCTGTTCACTCACCCCAAATCCAAAACTGCCTCTCATTAGTTCTAAACAAGTCATGCTATCATTGACAAGTCCTCTAGAAATGAGGGGTAAGAGGTCTGTTTTCATTGTCCTTTAGCCCAATATTTCTTCAACTGGTTCATAAACCATCTGAATGGTTTATGGGGTATTTTTTTTTTTTTTGAGTTGGAGTCTCACTCTGTCACCCAGGCTGGAGTACAGTGGCATGCTCACAGCCACCACAGCCTCAACCTGCTGGGCTTAGGCGATCCTTCCACCTAAGACTTCCAAGTAGCTAGAACTACAGGTACGCACCACCACACCCAGCTAATTTTTTAAATTCATTGTAGAGATGAGGTCTCGCCAAGTTTCCCAGGCTGGTCTTGAACCCCTGGACTCAGGCAATCCTCTTGCCTCAGCCTCCCAAAGTGCTGGAATTACAGGCTTGAGTTACTGCACCTGGCCCAGTTTATGGGGTCTTATACCCACACACACACACATACACACACACGTGTGTGCTTCATGAAAATTTATGAAAAAGACCTCTTTGATCTCAGATGTAGACATCCTGCCCCCTTTTTACCTTGATTTTTAGTTTCAAAGACATGTGCCCTACACCTATGTACCTATTCCGTAGCAGCCACTTCCAAACCACTGATAATCTTTTGCAATTGGTGAGTGTCTCTTTCTCTTTTCTGCCCTCCAGGCGATGCGTCTACAACTACTGACAGCAGTAGGGGCACTGGCAGGCACAGCCTGTGCCCTTCTAGCTGAAGGAGGGGCAATGGGCCGTGAAGCTGCAAGTAGTGCGGGTCCTGGCTGGGTCCTGCCATTCACTGCAGGTGGTTTTATCTACGTAGCAACAGTGTCTGTGTTGCCTGAGCTTTTGAGGGAGGCATCACCATTGCAATCACTTCTGGAGGTGCTGGGGTTGCTGGGGGGAGTTGTCATGATGGTGCTGATTGCCCATCTTGAGTGAGTGATGAAATAATCTGCCCCCACCACTGCCCAAAACCTCCACCCCTAACTCCAGATCAGGAGTCTGTGGTGGTTGGGGACCCTGGCCAGGGACATCTGCTAAAGGAAGGAATTGTAACCTAGGAGAATGGTTACTTAGCATTAGAGCCTTCAAGGTTTGGCAGTCTTACAGGGGCTATAGAGGTGAGAATGAGCAACCAGAGGGACCACAGTGTTTGGCACCAGCTGACTGTGTTGGATTTGGAGAGCTAAATGGGGCCATGAAAATAACCAGAAGGGAGAGGGGTGATGGCAGCCTGCCTGGTGTCCCCTACCCCACCTGTTGTCAGAGGACCAAGCTGCTGCTACACAGAGGATTCTCCAAGGTCCACTTTTCTCTCTCCCACCTGCTGGTAGAGGTTTCAGGGAAGACCAGAGCCCTGGACAGAGGGAGTAACAGGAGTAGGAGAAAAACATCAAACATCAATCGTGTGTCTTGATTTGGGAGTGATTGAGGGTAGGGGGTGGGAGAGGGTTAGTTGGTAATCTCATGGCCTGATTTTTTGTTGCTGTTCCTATTCTTTTTATATCACTGTGTTTAAATGGGGGGGGGTGACCGGAAATAAAGTCCTCGGATCTTCTGCCCCATATTCAGTCTTCATCTTTTTTGGGGGGAATGGGGCCCCTTGTCTTTCCTACCCCCCAGGCCCCCAAGCGGTAGTGTCTGGCCACGCCTCCGCGGTGGGAGGTCGGCCAGCTCTGGTGGCCGCAGATGGCCTAAGGCTGGCGGGGCTTCAATTGGCCCCAGCTTTGCCCTTGCCACGCCCCCTCTGCACTCGGATTGGCTCGGGGCTGGGGTGCCCGCCCACCCGCAGCCCGCCATGGCGTCTCAGCTCCGGCTCCGCTCCGCGCTGGCCCTGGTCACAGGTCGAGGGGGTGCTCTCCCTGGGCGGGTTGGGGTGCCGAAGTGATGTCAGGGGGCAAGCCCTCGGACTCCGCGGCCACTGTAACCTCTGGCCCCTTGTGCATATTTTACTAACTTTGCGCCCTGTGATCTCTGACCCCTGCCCACTCCTCCCCCCACCTCCTCCCCGCGTGTTCTCTCCTGCCTCAGGTGCGGGTAGCGGCATCGGCCGGGCGGTCAGTGTGCGCCTGGCCAAAGAGGGGGCCGCTGTGGCCGCCTGCGACCTGGACGGGGCAGCGGCACAGGAGACGGTGCGGCTGCTAGGCGGGCGGGGGAGCAAGGAGAGGGCGCCCCAAGGGAACCACGCTGCCTTCCAGGCAGACGTGTCTGAGGCCAGGGCAGTCAGACGCCTGCTGGAACAAGTGCAGGTGAACGTCAGGCGACCTCACCCACTTTAAAGCTCTGGCACTGCCTCCATTGCCCGGCTCATTGTGGAGTTTTTTGGTGTGTAACCTCCTCCTCCCATAGGCCTGCTTTTCTCGCCCACCATCTGTCGTTGTGTCCTGTGCGGGCATCACCCGGGATGAGTTTCTGCTCCACATGTCTGAGGATGACTGGGACAGAGTTATAGCTGTCAACCTCAAGGTGGTGACCTCTGAACCTGTAACTTCGGCCGCCGCGCCCCTCCCCTCCGCCCAGCCCGGGGAGGGATGGAGGAGGGCTGTAACCCCGGCTGATGTTTTCTGCCTTGTTACCATTTCCCACCAGGGCATCTTCCTAGTCACTCAGGCTGCAGCCCAAGCCCTGGTGTCCAGTGGTTGTCATGGCTCCATTATCAACATCAGTAGCATCATAGGAAAGGTCAGGTTGAGTTGGGAGGAGGTCAGCCAGCCACATGGGTATATAGAGAGAGCCCTCCTTGGGACTTGGACTCATCCTAGATCTCTGATTCACCTATAGGTTGGGAACATGGGGCAGACAAACTATGCTGCATCCAAGGCTGGAGTGATTGGGCTGACCCAGACTGCAGCCCGGGAGCTTGGACGGTTAGTCAGACTTTTCAGGGTGCTGGAGAGCTTTTTTACTGAAGCATGTGGGGGTCTGAGGGAGGGGTTAATGTTCAGTCATCTCCAGAATCAGCCACTCTCCTTCCCGCAGACATGGGATTCGATGTAACTCTGTCCTCCCAGGGTTCATTTCAACACCCATGACACAGAAAGTGCCACAGAAAGTGCTGGACAAGGTAGGAGGCTATGGGAGGAGGGTGGAATCATTCGGAGACCCAGTATCTCTAGGCTTCACAAAGAGAGAGAAAATGCTAGGCACAGTGCCTGGCAAACAGGAGGTATTCAATAAATGTATGAGCATTTAAAACAAAACAAAAAAGGGTCACAGCCTCAGTCTTCAAAAAAACTCCATAAAAGAAACTCACCCACATATGAGTGTTTCCTTTACAGGTGACCAGAATGATCCCGATGGGACATTTGGGGGACCCTGAGGGTGAGCAATTTGAGGGGAGGAGGCCCTGGGGAGGGGGCCTGAGTGAGGAGATCCCAAGATTTGTAGTGTTTGGGGGAGGTTTGGTGGTTAGAGAGAGAGAGAGAGAGAGAGAGAGAGAGAGGTGTGTGTGTGTGTGTGTGTGTGTGTGTGTTTGGAGGGAGGGGGTCTTTGGTGGGAGATGATGGCTACTTTGGTCTGTGGGAGTAGGATTCCACCCTCTCCCCACCATTCCTACAGATGTGGCAGATGTGGTTGCATTCTTGGCATCTGAAGATAGTGGATACATCACAGGGGCCTCAGTGGAAGTCACTGGTATGAAGTGGACAATGGGAGGGAGAGGGCAGAGAAGGGGGGTAACCCAGACTATATGAGAAAGCAAGTGAGGGGAGTCTGGAGCCACTGGGAAAGGCAGAGATTCCTGAGGCCAGGGACAGATGTTGGCACCCTCAAGCCCATTTGTCCCTCCACCCATGCATCTGTCCAAATGTTTCTGCCCCTCCCAGGAGGTCTTTTCATGTAACTGCCTCAAGGACCCTGGACTCTGCTCATTCCCCCACCACTCTGCCTCCTGCTGATGAGGACTCTAAGTTCCCAGGCTACAAAAGGGATGGCAGTGTATGGCTCAGGAATGCTGAATATGGGAGGCAGGGGTGCTTGTGACCCTAATAAATTCCAAATCCTCTTCCCTGCCACCTCCGGTTCTTCTTGTGTCCAAGCCCTCAGACCCCTCCCTACCTCCCCCTCCTTTCCCTCTCCCGAAGGATTGTTCCCTTTCACTGCCTGGTCTCCCAGGGCAACCCCCGCCGCCGGGTGTGAGAGGGAAGAGTGTGTGTCACAGTGTATGCGTGACACTCTGGGTCTTTTTGGAGGGAGGGGTTCCTGTGTCACCCCCTTCCACTGGTTCAGTAGCATCAGTTCCCTCCCCCCAACTCTCTGGGCCCCTGTGGTCCCCTAGAGTGATTTGTTCATCGCCCCATCCTGGTGTCCAGTCTGGTCTTGGGAGGGGGTCTTGGAACAGGTGGCCCTCCCCCACCCCTCTCCTTTCTCTGAGTCCCCCCTCCCTTCTCTCCACCTTACAATAGCTGCAGCCGGCCTGGGGTCGGATGGGGGGGATTAGGGGAGGGGGCCAGGATTAGGGGAATGAACCAGCCGATGAAAGGGGCTGGAGGAGAGCAGAAGGGAGGGGGCTGGGAGGAGGAGGAGGAGAAAGGGGAGGGGGTCCGCGCTAATCGACTCTGGCGCCCACATAAGAACTGGCCACGGACTGAAGGAGAGGACAGGGAAGTAGGGGGGACCTGGGGTGGGGGGCGAGGGGACCCACTGCCGCCTTATCCCGGAGACAGGCCACCCCCTGGCAGCTGGAACCTAAGTCCGGGAGCCCCAGCTCAGGCTGGCGGGGACAGGACGCCCATCCCCGTCTCCTTTTCCCGTATCCCTCTCATTCCCTGCCCTCAATGGGGTCGCTCGGCCCCTTCCTCTTCTCTTTCCTCCCGGTCCTCTTCCCTTACTCGAGAGTCCTCGAGGAGACCTCTGCCCACTTCCCACCCCAGACATTCCGCCCGTGTCTCCCACCCACATGCGCACACCCCTCCCCAGTGAAGGCCCCAGCTCGTGTGTGTCCCGGCTTCCGCGTGGTGTCTCCACTCCCCCGTTCCTCCCGTGCGCCTCCCTCCCCGCCCCGGGCCGCGGCTCTTGATTGTCCAAACGCAATTCTCGAGTCTATGGCTCCGGCCGAGAGTTGAGTCTGGACGTCCCGAGCCGCCGCCCCCAAACCTCGAGGGGGAGAGCGGGTCGGAGGGCCCAGGGAGAGCCAGCGCGGAGGGTGGGGCAAGTCCCCAGGGCGGCGAGGGGCGTCCCGGACGCATCGGGACCCAGTGCGTCCACCGGCCTGGAGGGCCAACGCGGCAGAGCGCTTTAGCAGCTTTCTTCCCGGGACACTGGGCTGGGGCCGACGGCGAAGTCGTGTGGGGGCGGGCGATCCCCGCGGCCGCCGGGGGACGCAGAGTGGGGGAGGCGGCCCTGTCCCCGAGCCCCCGTCCCCTCCGGGGGTCCGAGCGATCCCAAGCCCCGCCTCCCGGAGCGGAGGCCCCGGGTGGGGGCATCGCGAGGGCGCGCGGGCTGAGGTCGTCGGCCGCGCCGCGGGGCCGGGCCGGGGGGGGAGACCGTGGTCCCCACGTGGCGCGGGACTCGCGGGACGCTGGCTCCGCAAGCGCGGCGGGCGCGTCTCGTGGAGGGGAGTCCCGGCGTCCACGTCCCGCCCCACCCGCGTCGCGAGTGGCGGGTGACGTCTCCGCGGGCGGGGGGAGTGGAGGGGCAGGCGGAAGTGACGTAGGGCCCCAGCGCCCGGGCCATGGCGGCGGCGGTGGCGGGAGCTGCTGTCTGAGCTGCGGCTGCGGACCGAGCGAACTCGGCCCAGGAGCCCGGGCCTGGGGAGAGGCGCGGCGGCGGCGGGAGCGCGGACGGCTGGAGCCGGGTGAGGGACGGCGCGGGGGCGGAGAGGGGCGCTTCTGGAGGGGCGGGGTCTGCGCGAGGGGCGGCCCCCCTAACGCCCTCCTCCCCCTCCCTCCTCCCCAGCCTTCCTCTCCTCCTCCTCGGCTGCGGAGCCCTGGTGGGGGTCTGCGCCCGGTCACCATGACGACGCCGGCGAACGCCCAGAATGCCAGCAAAACGTGGGAACTGAGTCTGTATGAGCTGCACCGGACCCCGCAGGTGACAGGGATTCTCCCTTCCCAGCTTGCCTACCTCCTCCCCCAAACTCCTCAATCCACACCCTGTCACTCAGCCTCTTTTCTATTCTTTGCTTTATTCTGGCCTGCCCGGTTTCAGACTCCCTGGCCCTACCTTTGAGCCACCTTAATCTTTTTAAAGCACTTTCACATTTATCTCATTTAATCCTCAAAACAGCCCTGCCAGAGAGGTAGAGCAAGTATTATTGTCTTTACTTGAAAGATAGTAAAACAGACACAGAAATTACCTCCTCAGTTCAATATCAAAGGTCAGTGCATATAAGACACCATGGGAATTTATTGAAAAATAGAGCCTAACGCATGCCTATATGGGAGGCTGAGACAGAAGGATCACTTGAGCCCAGGAGTGCAAGACCCTGTCTCTACAAAATAAATAAAATAAAAATAGAGCTTCATACTGTCAACATTGTGATTCAGTAATGGGATGGGGGCCTCAGAATCTGCATTTTTTAATAGGCACCCTAGGGGATTATGATACAGGTAGTACCAGGACCACACTTTAAGAAGTTCTGTTGGGCAGTGTGCAGTGGCTCAGGCCTGTAATCCCAGCACTTTGGGAGACCAAGGCAGGAGGGTTGTTTTAGGCAAGGAGTTTGCTACCAGCCTGGGCAACACAGCGAGATCTCGTCTCTATCACACACACACACACACACACACACACACACAATTCTAAACATTTAGCTGGTCATGGTGGTACACTGTAATTCCAGCACTTTGGGAGGCTGAGGCAGAAGGATCACTTTAGGCCAGGAGTTCAAGCTGCAGTGAGCTATGATCGCACCACTGCACTCCATCCTGGGCCACAAAGTGAGACTTTGTGTCTCTTAAAAAAAAATTATTTTGAGTAAGTCTTCAAACCACAGATCTGTGCCTTCCCACTCCTAGGCCTCTTACCAAACCTCAAATCCTCCTATTTCTCCTAACCTACTCTTAGCTAATGGACACTTATTGTTTCTGTTCTCCATTTTCTCCAAGTTAGTAGTCCCTCTCTCTCAGAATTCCCATCTTCCTGTAATGGCCAACATGGGTACCCAGATTCTGCCATCTCACTGTATTTCGCAGAATTATTATTATGGGCTGCATGTTTCTAAAACCCTTTTTCCCCCAACCCACACCACCTTTCCACTCACTGATGCCTCTAGGAAGCCATCATGGATGGCACAGAGATTGCAGTTTCCCCTCGCTCGCTGCATTCAGAACTCATGTGCCCTATCTGCCTGGACATGCTGAAGAATACAATGACCACCAAGGAGTGCCTCCACCGATTCTGCTCTGACTGCATTGTCACAGCCCTGCGGAGCGGGTAACAGGAGAGATATGTTTGAGATGGGTGAAGGGGTGCAGAGTTGGGGCCCCCCCACACTGCTCCTGGTTCAGCCTAGGCTTCAGTTCCCTGGACAGACCACTCAGGGCTTCCTTTCTCCTACCTCAGGAACAAGGAGTGCCCTACCTGCCGCAAGAAGCTGGTATCTAAGCGATCCCTACGGCCAGACCCCAACTTTGATGCCCTGATCTCTAAGATCTATCCCAGCCGGGAAGAATATGAGGCCCATCAAGACCGAGTGCTCATCCGCCTCAGCCGCCTGCACAACCAGCAGGCACTGAGCTCCAGCATCGAGGAGGGGCTGCGTATGCAGGCCATGCACAGGTGTGAGGGTTGGGAGGGAGGCCGAAGCAGCATTTGTGGGATGGGTCTGGACCAGACTCATGAGACTGTCTTTACTGCCTGCCAGTATCTAAGTCTTTGCATTCTGAGAGCTGACCAGAGCCTGATCATTAGGCCTGGAAATCATGGATGTAAATTGCAGCTTCTTAGTAAGCAACTGGCACGGATGTTCTTTAGAAAAAATTCACTCCCTAACTTTCTAGAAGTTAGAACAGTAGAGTGGCTTTGAGAACAAGTTCTGGATTCATACTGTGAGGTATTAGCTCAACTTCTAGGCCAGCATCTCTCAGTCTTTAATGTGCATCCAAATTGCCTGTGAGTCTTGTTAAAATGCAAGCTCTGATTCAGTATGTCCAGAGTTGGGCCTGAGAGTCTGCATTTCACAAGCTCCTAGGTAATGTCTGTGCCACTGCTTCTTGGACCACACTTTGAGAGGTGAGGGCCTATGAAATCAAACAAGTTACTTAACCTCTCTAAACCTCAGTTTCTTCAGCCATAAAACAGAGATAATATAATTACCTGCATCTTGTAAGTAGGTTAACAGATAGGTGCAAAACACTTAGCAGAGTGTTTAGCACATAGTGTTTAATAAATATCAGGTATCATCATGAGGATTTCCCTGATCTCTTAATTCTCTGAAGTTTAAAGTCTAAGCCCCTTATCCTTGATGCTTTCTAATCTGAACCACTTGCTTCTGCAGGGCCCAGCGTGTGAGGCGGCCGATGCCCGGGTCAGATCAGACCACAACGATGAGTGGGGGGGAAGGAGAACCCGGGGAGGGAGAGGGGGATGGAGAGGATGTGAGCTCAGACTCTGCCCCTGACTCTGCCCCAGGCCCTGCTCCCAAGCGGCCCCGTGGAGTGGGTGCAGGGGGGAGCAGTGTAGGCACAGGGGGAGGGGGCACTGGTGGGGTAGGTGGAGGTGCTGGTTCTGAAGACTCTGGTGATCGGGGAGGGACCCTAGGAGGGGGAACCCTGGGTCCCCCAAGCCCTCCTGGGGCTCCCAGTCCCCCGGAGCCAGGTGGAGAAATTGAGCTCGTGTTCCGGCCCCACCCCCTGCTCGTGGAGAAGGGAGAATACTGCCAGACTAGGTGAGGAGCCCTGTCTTTCCCCAGACCACTGAGAAACCAAAGAGTGCATAGATTTCCATCAGAGGTGGGCTTTGCCCACCCCTAAAAGAAACCCTAACTCAGAGGCCCTTTTGGAAAGCCCCTACTCCCTGCTTCCCCATTTGAGGCATCCTGTGCCCTAAACCTGTCCTCTTTCCCACTCCAGGTATGTGAAGACAACTGGGAATGCCACCGTGGACCATCTTTCCAAGTACTTGGCCCTGCGCATTGCCCTCGAGCGGAGGCAGCAGCAAGAGGCAGGGGAGCCAGGAGGGCCTGGAGGGGGTGCCTCTGACACTGGGGGACCTGACGGGGGTGGTGGGGAAGGTGGGGGAGCAGGAGGTGATGGTCCCGAGGAGCCTGCTTTGCCCAGCCTGGAGGGCGTCAGTGAAAAGCAGTACACCATCTACATTGCACCTGGAGGCGGAGCATTCACGGTGAGAGCCTCCCAGGGCAGTAGTAGAAGAGGGGACAGGAGGGAAGGGTGGCCTAAGGCCAGCAGAACCATGAGCCTGTCTCACCAGCCCCCTCCTCCCTCTGCATCCTCCATCTCCCTTCTCTGTCCTTTCTCTGCTCCCGTCACTCCACGTGCTTTGCCCGTCATTTTCTTTTCCACCTTCTCCAACTTTCTTCTCTCTACCCCCTCCCTCTCCTTGTTTCCCCTCTCTAGACACTGAATGGTTCGCTGACCCTGGAGCTGGTGAATGAGAAGTTCTGGAAGGTGTCTCGGCCCCTGGAGCTCTGCTATGCTCCCACCAAGGATCCAAAGTGACCCCAGAGGGGTCAGAGGCCAGGGACCATGGGGTGTCCCTGTGTCCTGGCCCATCACCCCAGCTTATTTGTTCCCCAGTGCCCCCAGCCCAGCCAGCCAGCCAGCAAGAGGACACAAATGAGGACAAGTGGCTTTTATACAAAGTATCTATATCAGATTCTTCTATATTGTACAGAGTGGGGCACATGCCCCCATCTGCTGCCTTTTCTATTGCCCCAGCCTCCCACCTACACAAGGCGTGGGGGAAGGTGAAGAGCCTTCTCCTTCAGCTCTCCTGCCAACAACAAATTTGCTGTTTTTCCTCTTTGAAACCTGTAGTTCTGTGTGTCTGTTTATCAAGGGTGTACAAGGAAAAAAAAAGGAAAAAAGAGTGGGGAAAGAGACCTAGAAATCATGTAGCCTTGGAGATGGGGTGAACACCAAAGGCTATTCACAATATGTGGTTCCCATCTTTCAAAACCTCCAAATTAGCGAACGTGTGTGAAAACAGGACCGATCTGTGAAGCTAGAAGAGGGGACGAAGAGTGGAAAGGTGTGAAGTCAGATCCAAGCCTACGCCCTAAAACCTGAGTCGTCCAGACGGAAACGCAGGGCCTCGGTGCCAAAGGGAAAGCAGGAAAGTGGCTCAGAGGAGAAGGGCTTGTAGACGCGGACAGGACCATGGTGTTCGGAAGAGAATTATTCCTTGTCACTGCGTGAAGCTGATGTCCATAGCTGGAAGGAAAGGGAGGAGGGAGGTGGGGCGGGCTGCAGAGAAGCTCCCCACGGGACGTCGCGGCCGCCCGGGCTGGCTCCCGAAGAATGGGCGGCAGGGCTAGGGGCTCAGGCACCGGGGAGCGCGGCCCTCGCGTGCCGCCGGGCGGGCCGGAGGGCGGGCGCCCGGGAGCGGTGGTGCTGTGCTCGTCCAGGCAGCGGCTGAGAGCAGAGGGGTGGGGGCGTCGAGGAAAGAGTTCTGCGGGCGGGACGGGGCACCGAGCCAGAGGCGCTGTCCCGTCCAGGGCGGTGCGGGGGGGCCCGGGAAGATAAATTGCCCTCACCGCCCCAGCTGCCCTCCCCTCGCTTCCTGCCTCATCTGCCCTGGGCGACCCCTCCTCGCCGCCCAGTTCAGTCTCCGGCCCAGCAGCCCGCCGCGCAGGTAAAGCCCGCCGGGCCCTCCCAGCTCCGCGGTTGCCCGAGGGCAGCCCACTCCACCGTCGGCGTCCTCGTGGGTGGCCCTCGTCCCCGCTCCCCGCGGTGCCGCAGACGCTGGCGGCGTCCTCCAGGCCCGGCGAGTACGGCGGACCCGCGCCCTGGCGGGCGCTCACCCGGACACCCCCTGCCTGCAGAAGTAGACGACGCCGCGTCTGCCCTCGCGGGAGCCCCTTTCTACTCCCGCCCCCTGGAACCCGTGGTCCCGACTCCCCCTCTCTGGGATGCCCAGTACCCAGGGGGTGTGGCGCTCCCCGGAGGCTGGGGCGGGAGGCGGGTGGGCGTTGCTCCCGGAGCGTCGCGGTAGAGAAGCAGATGGGGAGGAGTCCGTGAGATTCCGAGGTGGAAGCCGGGGGCGGGGGGCGTGGAATTAACCCGGCTTCTCTTCTGGTTCCAGGGGCTGCCGGCAGCGCCTGCCCACGCTCCTTGCTCTCCCCGCCCTAACCCACCGGCAGCCTCTTCAGTCCCTGCCGCCCGCCCCCTGGCTTCGCTCTGGGACTGCCTGCCGCCACTCCGTCCCTCCATCTCGGCTCCACCCTCCCCTCCTCCCACTAACATATCACATTTCCCCTCGTGCCCTCTTCTGCTGCCGGTCCTCTCTCCATGACTGTGAACTTCGCAGTCAGGTTTATTTAGGCGGCACCATCTGGGAGACATACAGGAACCTGTTGCCCTAGGTAAGTCTCCCCTACCTGCTCCCAAGAAAGAATACCTACTCCTGCCGGGCCAGGCATTGCACCTTCCCAATGCTGGGAGGAGGACGTGTCTGTGTCTGAGTCTGAGTCTGGGCGGGAGGGTGGGGGCGAGAGTGGGGTTCTATCCCCCCCCCGTGGCTCCACTGGGGTATTTCATTCCCCAAGTCTTTCAGTCCCTTTCAATCAAGCATTACTGGATTAGGCAAGGTGAGAAATACAAAGTATACAAAAGAGAACTTTACTGTTTTGTTACAAACAAGACACATGGAGAATAGTTAAGAGTACAAAGGAGCAGAGTAGAGAAAGGAAGATTGATACAGTTCTAGATCAGACAGACCTGGGTTCAAATCTTTGCTGCCGTTTACAAACGGAGCGACCTTGCATACGCCTCTGTCTTGCTTCGGTTTCCTCGCCTGCAAAATGGGAGAATAACAGGTTGCTGTAAGGACTTAGTGAGACAATACAAGTAAAGAAACGTACCTGACAGGCCAGTGGTTCTCCCATTGTGGATCCCAGATTGGCAGCATCAGCATCAGTGACACCCGGGAACTTGTTAGAAATGCACATTCTTGGGCCTCACCTCAGACCTGCTGTGTGAGACGCAATATGGGGCCAGCAGTTGTATTTACACAAGCCCTCCATGTGATTCTGATGTGCACACAAGGCTGAGAACACTGTGGTAGATGCACAATGAAATGTCTTTCCTAACTGCAGGAATACCAGGTGGCTTTGCAGGAGGAGGCTCTGTCTCCAAGCAGGGAGATTCAACTGGGCTGGTAGGCTGGTCCAGAGGAAGTAGGACTGGTCTGGTGAGGGAAGGAATGGGAGCAGCTCTTCTGCAGGGGGGTGGGAGATGGGGGGAGCCGCTGTCTCCCTTACCCACCATCCACCCCACCCCTGCCATTTACCTCTCTCAGGCTTCTCAGTCCCCAAACCAGAGCAGATCATGTGTCCAGATGCAGAAACTGAGCCCGGAGCCCAGAACCTCCGGAGACTGAGGAAAGTGCCCTCCAGGAGCCCCCTGCCCAGATGAGGCCTAACTCTGAGGCCCTGTCCTTGCCCAGCAGCCCTCAAAACTCTGAGAATCTGCTCACAGGAAAGTTGTGCTCTGGGTCCCTCCACCAACCTCACAGTCCACCTCTGGGAAGAGAGGGGCCATTGAAGCCCCCAACCACTTCCTCAGGTCTTCAGTTGAGAGGGGGCTTAGCCTCTGCTCTCCCACATCTGTCTCCTCTCCTTCCTTCTCCCCCACGCTACTCTCACCTTAGTGTCCCCTCCCCCCACAGGCTGGGAGCAAAGAAAGAGGAGGAGGAGAAGGCAGGACAGACCCCACACTCCCTCCTACTCTGGCACCCCTTGACCCCTCAGCTGTCACAGCTGACCTGTTCCCACCTCCTCTACCAGGGTGGCCCATTTCACCCACCAGGCCCATTTCTTGCCTGGAATGTAAAGCCTCTCCCAGCACAGCCTAGGTAAGAGGCCTTTTCCCTGCCCTGAATGTAGGCAACACTTCAGCCAAGGAACCCACCTGACCCCACTCCTATACTTCCAACACAGGTGACAGGCCCTGCTCCTGCAGCGAGTGTGGCCATAGCTCAGGCCAGAGCTCATACCTGACTGAGCCCCTCTCGCTGCATCTGGTGTGACAAGGGCTTCTCCCCAGAGCTCCAGCCTGCTGCAGCACACCGCTGTGCATGCAAGCAAGCAGCCTTATATCTAGGTACCCCCCCAGCCACATCCACCGCAAGAAGGTTCGCTTAGGGAGTGCCCCTTCCCCTGCTCCCAATGTGGCAAGTGCTTCACTCAGAATGCCAGCCTGGGCTGGTACACAGGGGAGATGCCGCACCTGTGCAGTAAGAATGGCCGTGGCTTCAGCCAGCACTCCTGACTCATGGTCCACCACTCGGTTCCCTACTGTCCCTGCTAGGCCACACCTGTTAGGACCCTGGTCTTCTCTTCCCCCAGGTGCTGGCTGTGGCCCACTATTGTGTGGCCCAGTGCACAGTGAGAAGCTGTTTCTCTGACCCAGTGTGGTGAGGGTGCTGGCCACCACTTCAGCCTGCAACAACAGCAGCAGGACTGTGATGGGAAGCAACCCCACCAATGTGGCAAGGACTTGGGGCAGAGCTCAGAGCTGGTGTAGCAGCAGCAAGAGTGCAGGGGCAAGACTACAGGTGGCTTCTGGTCCAGCTCCAGCCTGGCATAGCACCGCAGGACTGCACGGTGGACAGGCCTTCTCACTCAGGCCTCTGTGACTGTGGCTTCACTCAGAACACCCATCTGCCACAACACCAGGCCTCACACACAGTGGGGAGGACAGGAATGGACACAGTGAGGAAGGAGGAGGGTCAGAGCCCCTGTGGCAGTACTGCCACCCCCAACCCAGCAGCATGCTAAGGAGGCAGAAGGACAGCCTTGGTGAACCACAAAGAACAGCTCCAACCCTGTCCCAGCCAGAGTGACTTTCAGAGCAACTACATGAGGTGACCGACTCTCACCTGCTCCTACTTAAAGCTAGAACAGCTGGGTTCACCTCACTCTAGACCAAAGTGCCGAACTCTGAGGGAGCTCCCAAGCTCCTGTTTCTTAGAACAGAATCCATACTTTTCAGAGAAAGAAAAAGAAAAAGAAAGAAAAGAAGAGAAAATATTCACATCTCCTGTCTTCCAACTGAAAAATGTAACCAGGATGTCTCAGATCTGCTGGTGTCTTCAATGGATCAGATTCCCAGGGATTTTCCTGAAGAAGTCATTTTTTAAAATTATTATTATTTTTGAGTTGGAGTCTCCCTCTGTCACCCAAGCTGGAGTGCAGTGGCATACTCATGGCCACCCCAGCATCGCTCTGCTGGCCTCCCGTGATCCTTCCGCCTCAGCCTTCCAAGTAGCCGGAACTACAGGCTCGCGCTACCATGCCTGGCTGATTTTTTATTTATTGTAGAGACAAGGTCTTGCCAAGTTGCCCTGGGATTGTCACAAACAGGAGTCATTTTAAAGAGATAACTTAATCCCCAAATATCTCCACGACAACCCCCACCATTAAAGCCTAGTCCCCCCACTAATCCCACCCCATACTTCCCTCAGGGGCTGCTGGGTCCTTCTTGCCTCAGGTGCTAGGCTACACCCAGTACCCGATCAGATGGTGCCATCTGCCTGTGCCCACTCCTGGCCTCACCAGGCCCTGTTCTCGGGGCTGTCTAAAACCCTTGCTGCACTTAACTCTAAGAGCAAAACCCAATGCCAGGTGTGGTGGCTCATGCCTAAAATCCCAGCACTTTGCACGGCCGAGGTGAGAGGATTTACTGAGCTCCCAGGTTCAAGACCAACCTGGGCAACTTGGCGAAATCTCATCTCTACAATAAATCAAAAAATTATCCAGGCATGATGGAGCATGCCTGTAGTTCCAGCTACTTGGAAGACTGAGGCGAAAGGATCGCCGGAGCCCAGCAGATGGAGGCTGCGGTGTCCGTGAGTGTGCCACTTCACTCCAGCCTGGGGGAATGGAGTGAGACTCCAACTCAAGAAAAAGAAAGAAAGAAAGCAAAACCCAGCTGGAGGCTGCTCTTTCCTACTGCAAGATTGAAAGGTGACAACAGACCGAAGCATGTGGCCAAGAAAAAGACGGGAAAACGAAGGCACTGGAAACACGAGGAAGGAGCCAAGGGAGGTTGGAGGCAAAGGGGAGGGAAAGGACAGGCCTGAGTCAGGATGCCCGAAGGTGTCTCAGGAGAACTTGGAAAGAAACACCTCTAGGTGCACACATCCCCGAGAGACCCCTGTGTCTTCAGTGTACACTTTCCCCTAGGGCTGCCAAGGTCGCCACTAGAGCACTCCCTGTGCTGCCGTATGCACTTCATCCACAAGATTGCTTGTCTAATGTCCTTCTCATGTGCTGGGAAACCAGAAAACAGTCAGCCAGGAACCCCCCGGGAGTGTCCTCTCCAGATTGGTGCTCCTCAGCCTCACCTGGCCTGGAGAGAGAGCTGTCGTCATTCACCCGTGTGGAAGTTTCCTTTGGGGGTCACTCTCTTGGGCAGTACTTGCAGCAAGTTTATCGTTACCGCTCATGTTATGGGATAAGAAAGACCTTATTCTTGTACTCTGGAACTTGGCAACATTTCTCCCTGGGATGTATCAGGGAGGATGATTATTGACAGGTGCAAGAAGGAATTAAATATCCTTAGAGGTCAGTGGATCACTAGAGAGACTACTAATTAGTTTCAGCCTTTCAGGAAGTGTGTACTGAGTCTACCCCATGTCAGAGACTGTTCTGAGACCTGGATATTGCAGTCATATGACATGGCCCCAACCTCCTGAGGAGTTAATCTAGGGGTGGATTCATGTGAGCATCTCAGTATTGAATCCAGCAACTAATCCTATTAATTTTATCTGCTATAACTTATCTCAAGCTTGTCCACTCCTTTCCATCCGTCCACACCCCTAGTACAGTCATCATCTAGACCATTTGGCTCTCCTCCTTAAATTCACATAGAACCACAAAAGACCCCCAAATAGTCAAAGCAATCTTGAGCAAAAAGAACACAGCTAGAGGCTTCACACCACCTGATCTCAGGATCTATTACAAAGCTATAGTAATAAAAACAGCATGGTAATAGCACAAAAACAGACATATAGAACAATGGAACAGAATAAAGCCCAGAAATAAATGCAGTCATGTATGATCAGCTGTTCCTTGACAAAGTGCCAAGAACACACAATGGGGAAAAGGCAGTTTCTTCAATAAACAGTACTGGAGACCAGGCACAATGTCTCATGCCTGTAATTCCAGCACTTTGGGAGGCCAATGCAGGAGCGTTGCTTGAACCTAGGAGTTCAAGACCAGTCTAGAAAACATAGCAAGACCTTGTCTCTAGAAAAAAACATTTAAAAATTAGCCAGGCATAGTGGTGTGCACCTGTAATCCCCGCTACTCAGGGGGCGGAGGCTGGAAGATTGCTTGAGTTCAAGAGATTGAGACTGTGGTGAGCGGTGATCATGCCACTGCACTTCAGTTTGGGTGACATAGTGACTTTAACTTAATAAATAAATAAAAAATAATAGGCTGGGCATGGCAGCTCATGCCTGTAATCCCATTTTGAGCACTTTGAGAGGCCAGCATAGAAAGATTGTGTGAGCCCAGGAGCTTGAAACCAACCTAGGCAAAATAGTGAGACCTCATCTCTACAAAACAAAAAAATCCACACCAGTCACCTGCAGTCCCTTGGCAACTCCCTATCTTCAATTGCATCTCTGTTTCTGAGTGACAAGTACTAACTGTACAGATCAGCTGGATATCCAGGGGAGCCACCTCTCTTGTGCTGCAGGCTCCGCATGGCCCCAGGACTGTGAGAACCCAGGGGACTCTTAAATCAAGTCGCCGCCCTTCCAATATGCATTAATCCACTCCCCTGACTTCATGCTGGGGTGGGTCCCCAGTGTGCAAGTTCAGTGTTCATGGTGTTAGGGACAGAGTGTTTTCTGGGTTTTTTTTTTTTCAGTGTAGCATATTTGAGGGAGGCAGTGAACCCACTCTCCTCACCTCTCGCCTGCTCAAATCTGTCCTGGAATTTTACATGCTGTGAATAAAAGGCCTTCGCTGCCCCCACCTAAGTTTTCCTGGATTGGAGGTTTCAGTGTCCAATGGTGACTGGAACCTTCCCTGAGGAGGAATCCTAGTGCTCAAATTTCCCTCCAAAAGCAAGTAGGCAAAACCATTGCCAAACCCCTCCCCCAATCAATGGGCCCTTTATTTATGACTACTTAATTTATTCTAATAAGATTTTACGGTATTTATATATATTGCGTCATCTGCTTCCCTTGTATTTTTCTTCCTCTTTTGTAATATTAGAAACAATGGTATAATTATTGTCTTAAGTATAGTATAATAATATATTAAGTAATATATTTGTTACCTTGAAAAAAAATAAAAAACTTAGATGGGCATGGTGGCATGTACCTGTAGTCCCAGTTACTCAGGAGGCTGAGGCAAGAGGATTGCCTGAGCCCAGGAGGTTGAGGCTGTGGTGAACCATGATCATGCCACTGCACTCCAGTCTGGGAGACAGAGAAAGACCTTACCTTAAATAAATAAATAAATAAATAAATAAATAAATAAATAAATAAATAAATAAAAAGACTGAGTGCAGTGGCTCAAGCCTGTAATCCCAGCACCTTGGAAGGCAGAGACAAGAGGATTGCCTGAGCTCAGGGGTTCAACACCAGCCTGAGCAATATGGCAAGACCTTGTCTCTGCAATAAATCAGGGGAGAAAATTTTTTCATAGTAGATGTATTAGTTGATCATATCGGAATCGTGGGTATGAGGCTCGGATTCATAGGAAAAGTGAGGTGAGAATGAATGTTTTTATTATGAAGTTGATTGTGAATATTTCGGGTATAAAGATATTGTGTAGTGCGCCTAGGAAGATGATGGTATTAGGGCATTTATTATAATAATATTAGTATATTCTGCTATGAAGAATAGGGCGAATGGTCCTGCAGCATACTCAACGTTGAATCCTGAAACTAATTATGACTCACCTGTGAGGTCAAAGGGTGCTCGATTTGTTTCTGCTAATGTTGAGATGAATCATATTATTTCTAGTGGTCAGGAGGGAGCAATTAATCAGGAGTATTCTTGAGTTATGATTAGTGTTATTAGTGTAAAAGATCCACTTATTAGAAGGATTGCTAGGAGGATGATTGCGAGGGTTACTTCGTATGAGATTGTCTGGGCTACTGCTCGGAGTGCACGGATTAGTGCATATTTGGAGTTTGATGCTCAGCCTGATCAAAGGATTGAGTATACGGCTAGGCTGGATGTAGCTAGAATAAGTAGGATGCTTAAGTTTATGCTGAGAAGGGGATGTGGTATGGGTCTGGGAATTCATATAATGAGAGCAAGGGATAGGGCAAGGGTGGAGGCAATAATATAAAGTAGGGATGTGGATGTAAGAGGTTGGAGGGGTTCTTTAATAAATAATTTTATGGCATCTGCAAAAGGTTGGAGGAGGCCGTAAGGCCCAATAATGTTAGGGCCTTTTCGGAGTTGTATATATCCTAGTACCTTGCGTTCTGCTAATGTTAGGAAGGCCATAGCTAGAACTACTGGGATAATTAGGATTAATAAATTAACTATAAACATGTTGTTAAGAAGAGGAGTTGAACCTCTGATAATAAAGTTTTAAGTTTTATGCAGTTACTGGGCACTGCCATCTTAACGAACCCTGTTCTTGGGTAGGGTTATTTATTAATTTACTAGATTAAGATTATTTCATCTATTAAATAGGGACGCTTCAGGTAGAGGTGGGTCCCATCTTTCTTGTCCTTTCATACTGGGAAAGATAGTAAATAGATAGAAACCAACCTGGATTGCTCCAGTCTGAACTCAGATCACGTAGGATTTTAATCGTTAAACAAACGAACCATTAATAGCGGTTGCACCATTGGGATATCCTGATCCAACATCGAGGTCGTAAACCCTATTGTCGATATGAACTCTGTAATAGGATTGCGCTGTTGTCCCTAGGGTAACTTGTTCCGTTGCTCAAAGTAAGTTTGGGTCAATAAATGATTTTTGCTTAGACTGGTAAAGTCTTGGGTATTATCATTCAGAGTATTCTTGGGTATTATCATTTGCTTGTGCTCCGAGGTCACCCCAACCGAAATTTACAGCTCATGTCCAGTTGGGTGTTGGTCCTAATAGGTCGTTTGGGTACTGGTTGAATAGTTAAATTGAAGCTCCGTAGGATCTTCTCGTCTTATTAGGATATCTCCGCCTCTTCACACAGATGTCAATTTCACTGATGAGAAGTAGGAGACAGTAAAACCCTCGTGTGGCCATTCATACTAGTCCTTATTTAGAGAACAAGTGATTATGCTACCTTTGCAGGGTTAGGATACCACGGCCGTTTAATGTATATCACTGGGCAGGCAGTGCCTCTAATATTGGTTATGCTAGAGGTGATGTTTTTGGTAAACAGGTGGGGTTTAAGTCTTGCCGAGTTCTTTCTACTTCTTTCCTTTAAGAAAACGCATGTAGACCTTGTCTCTACAATAAATCAAAAACTTAGCCGGGCATGGTGGCATGTACCTGTAGTTCCAGCTACTTGGAAGATTGAGGTGAAGGGACCACCTGAACCCAGGAGGTCGAGGCTGCAGTGGCCATAAATGTGCTTCTGCACTTCCAGCCTGGGCGACAGAGTGAGACTCCGACCTAAAAAAAAAAAAAATAGTGCTTGGAAAACTGGATATCACCTGCAGAAGAATAAAATTGGGCCCTCATCTTACTCCTTACACAAACATTAACTCAAAATGATTTAAAGATTTAAATACAAGATCTGAAATTGTAGAACTACTAGAAGAAAACAAAGGAGAAAAGTTTATTGGCATTGGCTTGGGCACAGAATTTTTGGATATGATCCAAAAAGCAAAAATAGATGAACAGGAATGCATCAAACTAAAGCTTCTGCACAGTAAAGAAAACAAAAGAGTGATGAGACAACCTGCAGAATGGGACAAAATATTTGCAAAAAATACATTTGATAAGAGATTAATATTCAAAATATATAAGGAACTCAACTCAATAGCAAGAAAACAAATAACCCTATTTAAAAATGGGTAAAAGATCTAAGGAGACATTTATCAAAAGATATATAAATATTCAATAGTTATATGAGAGGGAAAAAAGGCTCAGCATCACTAATCACCAGGGAAATGCAAGTTAAAACCTCAATGAGATATCATCTCACACCTGTTAAGATGGCTATTATAAAAAAAAAAAAGATAGCAAGTGTTGATGAGGATGTGGAGAAAAGGGAACCCTTACACACTGTGTGAATTAGTACATGTGAATTCATACAGCCAAATGGAAAACAGTATGGAAGTTCCTTAAAAAATTAAAAATAGCCAGGCACAGTGGCTCACATCTGTAATCCCAGCACTTTGGGAGGC
The DNA here is from genome assembly GCA_027257055.1 of Cephalopachus bancanus. Classification (NCBI taxonomy): domain Eukaryota; kingdom Metazoa; phylum Chordata; class Mammalia; order Primates; family Tarsiidae; genus Cephalopachus; species Cephalopachus bancanus. Next base: position 121,280 of record JAPVLO010000549.1, on the reverse strand, counting down.
TAAGACTAGAAGATTGTCTGAGCCCAGGAGGTCAAGACTAGACTGGGCAACATGGCGAGACCTCACCTCTACAACTGAATATGGTGTTGTACACCTGTAGTCTCAGCTACTTGGGAGGCCGAGGCAGAAGAAGGCTGCAGTGACTGTAATCATGCCATTGCACTCCAGCCTGAATGACAGAGTGAGACTCCAACTCAAAAAAAAAATGTTCTATACTTGCATAAGGAGACAAGGATAAAAATGGTCATCTCGGTATCATTTGATTGTCAAGAAAAAGTGGAAACAACCTAACTGTCCTTAAAGTAAGGGAATGGATAAATAAAATGATTTGTTCTTACAATGAGGAATTACCAAGCAGTTAAATTAAATGAATTACAGACATATTTACAAATATAATGAGTAAAAGAAAGTTGCAAAAATGGATATTGTATGATATTATTAGTGCGAGTTTTAAAATATACAAAAGGGCTGGGTGCAGTGGCTCATACCTATAATCCCAGCATTTTCAGAGGCCAAGGTGAGAGAATTGCCTGAGCCCTTGGGTTCAAGACCAGTCTGGACAACTTGACGAGACATTATCTCTACAATAAATCAAGAAAAGTTAGCCAAGCATAGTGGCACATGCCTGTAGTTTCAGCTACTTGGAAAGCTGAGGTGGAGGGATCACCTGAGCCCAATAGGTTGAGGCTGTGGTGGCTGTGAGTGTGCTACTGCCCTGCAACCTGGGCTACAGAATGAGACTCCAGCTCAAAAAAGTAAAATAAAATACACAAAAAGTGGCGGTATATGTTGTTTAGAAAAACAAACATTTGTTAAAAGTACAAATAAACATAGGAATAATTCCCAGCAACTTCAGAATGATAATTACCACGAGGAAGGAGCAATAAAAGATGGGCTTTACCAGAGGTTCGAGACCAGCCTGGGTAACTTGGCAAGACCTCATCTCTATAATAAATCAAAAATTTAACCACGTGTGGTGGTGCTCAACTGTGGTTCCAGCAGCTACTTGGAAGGCTGAGGCGGAAGGATCACCTGAGCCCAGCAGATTGAGGCTGTGTTGACTGTGAGCATGCCACTGCACTCCAGCCTGGGTGACAGTGAGACTCCGATTCAAAAACAAACAGTGGGCTCTACCTAAAGTTGTAATGCTCTTTAAAAAAAAAAGATGGGGATTTGTTTAATTGGATTGTTGTGATGATTAAAATGAACTAATAAATGGGACTGTATTAGATGAAAGTTTGTTGCCAGTCTCTTTAGAAGAGCACAGTAAGACAGACCTGGTGGCTCACTCCTGTAATCCCAGCACTTTGGAAGTCACAGATGAGAGGATTGCCTGAGTCCAGGGGTTCCAGACCAACCTGGGCAACTTGGTGACACCTTGTCTCTACAATAAATTTAAAAATTAGCTGGGTTTGGTGGTGCGCACTTGTAGTCCCAGTTATGGAAGACTGAAGCAGAAGGATCACCTATGCCCAGCAGGTCAAGGCTGCAGTGACTGTGGGCATGTCACTGCACTCCAGCCTGGATGACAGAGTGAGACTCCTACTCAGAAAAAAAGAAGAGTATAATAATGGTGGCTGTGTAGGTCGAGATCTGACTTCCTAATCTGTTCTGTCTGCCATGTGTTCTCATTCCTGCTATTTATGCCTGATAATTTACACCTGATAATCTCTTTTGTTTTGTTTGTTTTTGTAGAGACTGAGTCTCATTCTCTCACCCAGACTGGAGTGCAGTGGGGTAATCATAGCTCACTGCAGCCTCAAACTCTTGGTCTCAAGTGATTCTCCTGCCTCAGCCTCCTGAGTAACTGAGTCTACAGGCACATGCCACCACATATGACTAACACCTGATAATCTTAACTGCTATATGCCTCAATTTAAAAACAAAATTTTTCCCTTATTTCAACAACTTTAGGGGGTACAAAGGGTGTACATATGTTTATGGTTACATAGCTGTAGTGTATAGTGGTGAAGAAGTCTGGGCTTTATGTGTATCTACCTGATGGGTGCTTTTTTTTTGTCCCTCCACCCTTTCTCCCTCCCCCTTCTGAGTCTCCAATGTCCATTATATCATTCTCTATGCCTTTGTAGATTCAATTTCCTCATTTATAAAATGTGTATATTAAAAGTGCCTACCTCATAGCATGGTTGTGAGAGTTAACTAAGTTAATGTCAAGTGCTTTAGAACAGTACCTGTCTTAGAGTAACTACTCTAAAAGACTGTGCTGTTGTTGCTGTTGTTGATGCCATCATCATTGCTATTGTTAGGTGTCACCTCCAGCTGCATATAAATTTTTTCTTTAATCTCATAAGAACCTCACTTGGCAATGAAACTACCCAGTAACTGAAAAGATCCAGCCAGATTCTTCCTTTAAAAAAAGAGATCAATTAATAAACTCAAATTCTGTAGGAACCAGGCAGGTACTGTGCAAAGTGCTAAGGTAAGGCTGTAACAGACTAGAGGGCACCCTCCCCTTCTGTAGGGACAGCAGCTCCTGGTCAGGTGTTGCCACGTAGATATTCAGAGCTGGTGTTGCCATGAGAAACTGGCAATCCCAATTTTTCTGTGAAATTCTTCCATTTTGTTAAGTGTTGCAAAGAATTCAAAAGAATAAGAAAAGCAATTATTTTATTTTAGCCAATATACAACTTGAACAGATGGGATAAAATCCATGCATGCACCTTCATGTTCTTTTTTTTTTTTTTCTTTTTTCTTTTTCTGAGTCAGAGTCTCATTCTGTTGCCCAGGCTGGAGTGCAGTGGCATGATTACAGCCACTGCAGTCTTGACCTGATGGGCTCAGGTGATCCTTCTACCTCAGCCTTCCAAGTAGCTGAAACTACAGGTGTGTCACCATGCCCCAGCTAATTTTTTTTTTTAATTGCAGAGATGAGGTTTCGCCAAGTTGCCCAGGCTGGTCTCCAACCCTGAGCTCAGCAATCCTCTCACCTCTGTCTCCCAAGGTACTGGGATTATAGATGTGAGCCGCCATGCCCAGTCACCTTCATGCTCTTTACTGATGTGCTTACTAATCAAAGCAATGAGGATATGTGTGCCCTCCATTTGTACATTTTCCCAGGTTAAAAAATTTTAAGAAAACAGCTTCCTTGAAGATATTTTATTTATTTTTTATTTTCAGTTTATTCTTTGAGTTCTATATTCTTAGTTTCTGTTTCTATTCTATCTCAATTTGTGCTCCTTCTCAGTAATCTAGGACCTAAAATAAAATATAATTGTAGTCAAAGTGTATAAAATTCAAATATATTTTCACCAAAATATGTAAAGTACATTTTAAAAACTCAAAACTATTTTGTATGTTTATTAAATCTATTTTCTTCTAAAATACTCAAAATTGTCTATTGAAGTTAAAATGCAAAATATAAATTGTAATTATTAAATATTGATATTTAAAATCAAACAGTTTAGATAAAGTTAAGTTTTTGCTTACTCTTTAAAATTTTTTATGAAATTGTGACCGGGCATGGTGGCTCATGCCTATAATCCCAGCAATTTGGGAGGTGAAGACAAGAGGATTGCCTGAGCCCAGGGGTTCAAAACCAGCCCTGGCAACATGGCAAGACCTTGTCTCTACAATAAATAAAAAAAACTAGCCGCATGTGGTGGTGCACACCTGTGATTCCAGCTACTGGGTGGAAGGATCACCTGAGCCTAACTAGTCGAGATTGCAGTGGCCGTGAGCATGCCACCGCACTCCAGCCTGGATGATAGAGTGAGACTTCTACTAAAAAAAAATTAAAAATAAAAAAGTTTTTATTAAAAATTTATAAATTGAACTTTAATTCCTTTTTTTTTTTTGAGTCAGTCTCATTCTGTCACCCAGGCTGGAATACAGTGCATGCTCACAGCCACCGCAGCCTCAACCTGCTAGGTTCAGGCAACCCTCCCACCTCAGCCTTCCAATTAGCTAGAACTACAGGCATGTGCCACCACGCCAGGTTAATTTTTTGATTTATTGTAGAGACGAGGTCTTGCCAAGTTGCCCAGGCTAGTCTCAAGCCGCTGGGCTCAGGCAATCCTCTCGCCTCTGCCTCCCAAAGTGCTGGGATTACAGGTGTGAGCCACTGTGCCCCACCTGAATCTGAATTCCTAATGTGGTGGTGTTAAGAGGTTGGGCCTTTGGGAGGTGATTATGTCACAGAGTAGTACTCTGTCCTCATGAATGGGATGGGTGTCCTTATTCAAGAGGCACAGGGGAGCATGCTTGCCCTTCCACCAGGTGAGGATGCAGCAAGAAGGGCCATCTACGGAGCAGAAAGTGATCTCACTGGACCCCAAATCTGCTGACACCCTAATCTTGGACTTTTTTACCTCCAGAACTATGAGCATCACATTCCTATTGTTTAGAAACTACCCAGTCTAAGGTATTTGTTATAGCAGTCGAGTGAACTAAGGCAAACAGTTTTTTGAAAATTAAACTACAGTCGGCCCTTTGTATCTGTAGTTCCACATTTGTGGAATCAACCAACCACAGTTTGAATTTTTTTTTAATATATAACAATAAAAAATACAATAATAAAAATAATGCAAATTTTAAAATATAGTATAACTATTTATATAGTATTTACATCATATTAGGTATTATAAATAATCTAGATATTATTTAAAGTATATGGGGCTGGGCACAGTGGCTCACACCTATAATCCCAGCACTTTGGGAAGTTGAGGTAAGAGGATTGCCTGAGCCCGCAGGTTCGAGACCAGCCTGGGCAACTTGGCGAGACCTCCTCTCTATAACAAATCAAAAAAATAGCTGGACATGGTGGCCTGTGCCTGTAGTTCCAGCTACTTGGAAGGCTGAAGCAGAAGGATCGCCTAACCCCGCAGATCAAGGCTGCAGTGCCGTGAGCATGCCCCTGCTCTCCAACCTGGGAAATAGAGTGAGACTACAACTCAAAAAAAAAAAAAACAGTAAAAAATAAAAAGTGAAGTATATGGGAAGATGTGTGTAGGTTATATGTAAATACTATGCTTTTTTAAAAATACCATGCTATTTTATATAAGGGACTTGAGTATCTGTGGATTTTGGTATCTGTTGAGTCCTGAATCCCATCCTCAGTGATAGATGACTATATTCATAATCTAGTATTCAATACAGAGAATCAATATTATGCTTCATACAAGTCATATCTAGACCTACATGCGTGCAAATTTAACAGTAATAACGATTGTTTAATATTGAAAAATGTTCCTCAACTATCATTTGCAACTGTTTTAAATGCAGCAAGCACAACACAAATCTATGCTTCTAGAACACAAAGGGAAGCAAGAAAAATGGACACAACACTATGAAAAATGGTAATCTAACAGGCTATTTGAGAGACAATATTTGACAAGTTCTTTTTCTTTCTTCTTTTTTTTTTTTTTAGTTGGAGTCTCATTCTGTCACCCAGGCTAGAGGGCAGTAGCCTGGGCCACCGCATGGCCACCACAGTCTCGACCTGCTGGGCTCAGGCGATCCTTCCATCTCAGCCTTCCAAGTAGCTAGAACCACAGGCATGCAGCATCATGCCCAGCTAATTTTTCTTGATTTATTGTAGAGATGAGGTCTCGCCAAGTTACCCAAGCTGATCTCAAACCTGCGGGCTCAGGCAAACCTCTCACCTTGGCCTCCCAAAGTGCTGGGATTATAGGCGTGAGCCACCATGCCCGGCATGTATTTTCTGTTACCCAAGTAGTTCCACTGCTTAAATCCTCCCTGCACTACAAAGCAGTGCATACCTTGGAATCTGGCAGAGGCACAGCTTCAAACTTTCACCTCAATTTCAGAATTGGGTTGTAGTCATATTTTGTTTCCAGCATTCAGGGCAAAAGATTGCAGAAGCATTTCTCCAGGACTTGAACAGTGTTCATTTCAAGAACAGATATATAAGGTTTCAGGTTGTGCTGTGCCAGGACTGAGGGTAGATCCCAGGTGGCAGAGGTGCCCAGGTGTCATTTCATAAATCTTGTGTGTGATAGGCTGTTTGTGATAGGTTATTCCTATTCACGTGTGTGGGCCAAGGTAGGGCCTTTGTGGTCCAGATCTGAGGATGATTCTGCTTGTGGGGGAAGATCATGATTTCTGTTTCAAATGTGCTAAGTTTGTAGTAGCTTTGAGACACCAAGTAGGGATGCCAAGGAAGCAGTCAGATATACAGGTCTGGAGATTAGAGGGAAGACAATGTGAGAGTAATCCGCTGATAGGAGCTGAGGCCCATGGGCCGGGTATGATTCCCTGGAGAGTATAGCATGAGAAGAGGAGGATTCAAAACTGACCATTCTTGGTAAACTCCAATATGGCCCATTAATTTCAGTGAAAGAGCAGAGTAAGCCAACAGAGACGTGACCAGCCAGAGGGACAGGAAGAAACCAGAAGAGACCAAGTCCTGGAGGTCAAAGAAAAATGGCATTTCAAGAAAGAATTGGTCAACAACATTGAATACTAGTGACAGTTCAAGTATGAGGAAAACTAAGAAATGGATTTCCAGCTACTCAGAAGGCTGAGGCAGGAGGATCATTTGAGGCTAGGAGTTTCAGTCCAGCCTGGACAACATAGTGAGACCCTGTCTCTAAAAAAGGGGGGGAATTTAATAACATGAAGTTCATTGCAAAAATATTTTAGAATATTTGAGTAGCATGCTAGAGGTGGACACTAGCCAGAAGAGTTTGAGCAGGGAGTGGAAGTGAAGAAATAGAGAACTTTGCCCAACTTTTTATTATGAAAAATTTCAAACATATAGAAAACATAATACAATATCATTTGTATATCCACCAATTTACTTAGATTTAACAATTGCTATTTATACATATATACAAATATGTGTCTATAGTTCTTAGTTCTTGAACCACGTGAAAATGTAGGAAAGCATGATGTTTCACACCCAAGTACTTCAGCAGACGTCTCCTCAACATAAGGTCTTTCTCCTACATAACCACAATACCGCAATCATGGCTAAGAAGATAACAATCGGCTGGGCACGGTGGCTCATGCCTATAATCCCAGCACTTCGGGAGGCTGAGGTAAGAGGATTGCCTGAGCCCACAGGTTTGAGACCAGCCTGGGTAACTTAGCAAGACCTCATCTCTGCAATAAATCAAAAAATTAGCCGGGCATGGTGGCATGTACCTGTGGTCCCAGCTACTTGGAAGACTGAGGTGGAAGGATCACCTGAGCCCCGGGTCGAGGCTGCGGTGGCCGTGACCATGCCACTGCACTTCAGCCTGGGCACAGAGTGAGACCCCGACTCAAAAAATAAAAAAGAAAGAAAAGAAAAGCATATGCTCAAATATTCCCCTAATTCACCTCCAAATGTCTTTTATACAATCTTTTTCTAGCCGGGTTCGGTGGCTCAGCCTGTAATCCCGCGCCTTTGGGAGGCTGAGATGAGTGGATTGCCTGAGCCCACGGGTTCGAGACCCGCCTGGGCAGCAAGACCTCATCTCTACAATAAATCAAAAAAAATCGGCCGGGCGTGGCAACGCATGCCTGTAATTCTGGCTACTTGGAAGGCTGAGGTGGAAGGATCGCCGGAGCCCAGCAGGTCGAGGCTGCAGTGGCCGGGAGCAGCCACTGCACTCCAGTCTGGGCGACAGAGTGAGACTCCAACTCAAAAAAAAACAAAACAAAAAACAATCTTTTTCTAACCAGGATCCATCAAGGTACATGCACTGTGTTCTTCTTGAGTGAGAGAGTGAGTCTGGCAGTGAAACTATTGAGAGAATTGAGAGATAGAGTTAGTAGTCAGAGAAGAAAATGAGGTAGAGGACAGATTTGATTTGGGGTTTTTTTGTTATATTTACTTATTTATTTTGTTTGTTTGAATAGGGGGTCTCATTCTTGTTGCCCAGGCTGGAGTGTAGTGACACCATCACGGCTGACCGCAGTCTCACTGTTCTGGGCTCAGGTCTCAGCCTCCTGAGTAGCTGGTACTACAGGTGTATGCCATCATGCTGGCTAATTTTTTATTTTTATTTTTGTAGAGACAAGGTCTTACCATGTTATCCAGGCTAGTCTCAAACTCCTGGGCTCGAGCAGTCCTCCTGACTTGGCCTCACAAAGAGGTGGGATTATAGGTGTGAACCACTGTGTCCAGCAATTTTTTGTTTTATTTTGAGAGGAAGAGGCTGAAGATCCAGGAGGAATGAAAGAGGTGATGACGGAAATGGGGTGCAGAGAGACTGGCAGGGAGAGGGCAGTTCCTCTACTCCATTGGTTTTCAAAGTGAGGTCCTCAGAATGGCAGCATCAGGTGTCACCTAGAAACTAGCAGGAAATGAAAATTCTTGCCCCCAGCCCTGACCCACTGAACCTGGCACACATCACTATTGGTGAACCATTGCTCTATTGTAACACAAAGAACAAGGAGACAATGAGCACAGAAGTAGGAAAGGTGTGGATTTGATAACAGGTGGTTGAGGGAGGTCATCTCTGATGACTTCTGTTTTCTCTGTGACACAAGAGTGAGATCATCAGCTGAGAGTGAATTGAGAGACAGAGAGAAGAGCCTCAGGGGTTCAAGAATTAGGGAGATTTAAAGTAACCATTGACCAGAATAACAGGGTTGAGTCACTAAGCAATGTTGGGAGCTTCCGATGGGTTGGTGACCATGAATAAGGAGTAGTACCCATTTCCTGGTTCTGTGAGATCCCCCCAACAATTCTTAGCTATCAGAATAAAATCCTGAAGCAGACAGATCATTAGGCCCTACCAGGGTTGGGGTTTTGCCAGACAGCTGCAAAGGATGAAAGTATAGAGGGAAAGGGAGTTGGGGGTATTGTCCAGAGAACAAAAGATTGTAGAGTCAAAGCTGGGTAGGTTGGAAGAAGGCGTCATTGATCTGGTGGTCTTAGGAGACTTCAAAATGCTTATGAAGGGGTAGACAGACTGCTGGGGGGAAGGTTAGGAGATGGGTCGAAGAGCAGGCCTTTTGAATTATTCTCTCAAAGGGACTGCTTCAGGTGATAAGATCCAGGGTGTGACAACCAGACTGTGTGGCTGAGCCAGAGTGGAGAAGGTTCTTGGGGAGAAAATGCCAAGTTGTTAAAAGGTCAGAGGGGGAGTGGATCTTCCATGTGGACAAGTAAGTCACCCAGCTAGAGAACTCAATGGGAAGACCAAGACAGTCAACTGAGAGCCAGCGTTCCCCTGAGTGAGGTAGAGAGGTCTGGCAGGTGACACACAACAGCAGGGAGAAAGGAAGAGGACAGTTTCGTTCAACGGCTAAGCCTGGGAGGCAGAGGGTTACATTAAGCTGGGCTTGGAGGCTGGGGACAGAGTAGTTTGGAGGCAATCTGAGGCAAGGAAAGCACCCTCACCTAGGAGCAAATAAACAGCTCTCACTTCAGAAGACTGCAAAGGAGGGCGTGCCCTCAAGGGAGAGCTCAATTTCAGTGAAAGCCAGGAAGTGGAGGGAACGCTCCAAGGAAAACTTCAGGGGATGAAGGGGTTGCAGTTTATTAGGGGGCAGGAGGAGGGTTGGGGAGGGGGAATGTGGTGGCTGGGTCAGAGCCGGAAAGTACAGAGACAGTGTCCTGCAGACACAATGCAACAGAATTGGCGGACAAGGGAGTTTACTTTGTCACACTTAAACCATAAAAGGATGGGAGGCAGGCTGGATTTCATCCAGCTAGTTTCCTGGAGGCTGTATAAGTGGTGGTTACGGGTGTGGCCTCCAAAGAAGATCTGTCTGGATTCAGACCCCAGACTTGTTATGCACTCACTGTCTATAACTTTGGGAAAAGTCTCTGGGCATCAATTTCCTCTTCTGTAAAACAGGGATGACAATAGTCCCCTACCTCAGCCAGGTGTGGTTGCTCATGCCTGTAATTTCAGCTCTTTGGGAGGTGGAGGCGAGAGGATTGCCTGAGTTCAGGAGTTTGAGACCAGCCTGAGCAACCTAGCGAGACCTCGTCTGTACAATAAATGAAAAAATTAGCTGAGTGGTGACTCACACCTGTGGTTCCAGCTACTTGGACAGCTGAGGAGGAAGGATCTGAGCCCAGCAGGTCGAAGCTGAGGTAACTGTGAGAGTGCCACTGCACTCCAGCCTGGACAACAGAGTGAGACTCCAACCCAAAAAAGCAAACAAACAAAAAAACCAATAGCCCCCACCTCACAGAATTGCTGTGACAATCCAAAGACTTAATGTGTTAAGTGTTTAAAACAGTGCCTGGACAGTCCATCTCTGATACACTTGTTGAGGCTCCCAAGCCTGGCAGAGCAGCCTCTTTGATCACCTGGACCCTGCCCTTGGTTAGGTAGGAAACATAACCAGCAAAATGTGGATGAAAATGATGACTATGATGGACAATTGCAAATGCAAGAATTATGTGAAGACACCAAAGACAGCAATATCCAAGACAATGCCGGTGGAAAATGGGTTATTTCAGGCAGCAGCGGCAAACATTCCCTGAGTAGGACCTGGACAAGAAAGCTTGGCTCTCCAAGACCATGGAAGGTTTCATTACTACATATCAGACTAGTTATGGCTTTTCTAATGATGAAGCAAGTAGCTCTCCTGCAAATGCACCAGCTGTCAGTGCTAGAATTGCAGAGGAGCATCTGCAAAGAAAACCCCCAAACTCACTGATTCCCAAAATAGGGGAGACAGAAGAAAAATAGAATCAGTATGACTTCATATTGAAGAAGACAAATACAAATATATGCATATCTGGTTTGCCTCCAAACATGACAGTGGTTGAATTTGTACTGTTTATATCCACATTTTGGGCCAGGCATAGTGGCTCACCCCTGTAATCCCAGCACTTTGGGAGGCCAAGGCAGGAGGATAGCTTGGGGCCAGGAGTTCAAGACTAAGCCTGGGCAACATAGCAAGACTTCATCTCTACAAAAAAATAAACTGAGTGGGGTGGTATGCATTTATAGTCTCAGCTACTTAGGAGGCTGAGGCAGAAGGATCAGCTGAGCCCAGGAGGTTGAGGCTGCAGTGAGCTGTGATGGTGCCACTGCAGCAGAGTGAGACTGACTCAAAAATAATTTTATATATATATATATATTATATATATATATATATATACACACACACACACACACACACACACACATTTTAAATTATTTTGAGAAATCCTCAGACTACTTTAAAGTCAAGCTTAACAAAGATAATAAAAGAACTATTTTTTAATTAAGAAAGGTAGATTTATTAAACAGAAGATACGTTATGAATGGTACAACAGGCAGGACAACAGCTAAGAGTGTGTCTGCTGACTGCCAGTCAAAGAACTCTTTTTTTTTTTTTTTTTTTTTTTGAGTTGGAGTCTCACTCCATTGCCCAGACTGGAGTGCAGTGGTCACTCCCGGCCACCGCAGCCTCGGCCTGTGGGCTCCAGCATTCCGCCTCAGCCGGAACTACAGGTGCACACTACCATGCCCGGCTAATTTTTTGATTTATTGTAGAGATGCAGTCTCACCAAGTTGCCCAGGCGGGTCTCGAACCCACGGGCTCAGGCAATCCACTCACTTCAGCCTCCCAAAGCGTGGGATTACAGGCTGAGCCCCACTGAGCCCAGCCAAGAACTCTTAAAGAGGACGGGCTTCGCTGCTATTTGAAGAAGGATTCTGCACATCTTACATTACAGCTTTTGGATAAAATGAAATTAGAGGCTACAAATTACATGTCGAGGTGGCAAAGTTTCAACCAAAGGGGGAATAAGGTGCTTGAAAAAAGAAGTGCACAGATTACAAGAAGCATCTATCTTTGCAATAAAAGTAGTTGAATCGGAGACCCAAAAGGAGAGCTGGGTCACTTGGAAGGCACCATGAGTGAGCTATCATCATCACATGTTTCATCCTATGGTTTTTAAGGATGATCTATTGGTGCTGAATGAGCTCAAAGAAGGCCCTTGAGTAGAGTAATCAAAGTTGGGACAAATTAGGAAGCTTGTTCTCTTTGACAGACTGGAAGATGTTGCAAACTGTATTCTTGAGGAATACAGAGAAAGCTGATTATTCGAATCCTCAGTGGAAGGTTGTTCATTGGCCCAGGCATGGCATGGCATTCCGGACTATCAGGCTGAGGAGACCTCAGGGAAACAGGAGAAAAGTCTGAGAGGATGGGAGGCCTCAGTGCCCCTGAGGCCAGCAGAGACTTTCAGCCCCAAATTCATCTATGCTTCAGAAGAGTCAGGCATTGGCAGCCCTTTCACCCTTAACTAGCTGAAACCCCGTCTCTTCCCATCACTGACATTCTGACCACTCTTCCCAGGTCACAGACACTCCTCAGACGCCAAATCCAAAATATATGGCTGGATTCATTTGCATTGACTCAGGCAATGAATTTGGAAAGGAAGTTCATTTGTAGGAACATCATTTTGCAGTTGGGAATGTGGGGCCTTGAGACCCTTGGAATCACTGCTCTAGCTGTCAATAGCACACCCTCTTTCACTTGTTCAGTCACATTTTAGTCTAGGTGCTGCTGGGAAGGGATTTTGCAAATATCATTAAAGTCACAAATTGGTTTATCTTGAGTTCATCAAAAGGAAGACTGTGCAGGGTACAGTCATGTCAAACGCCTCTAACAGTGACTGGAGAGGAGAAAACACATTTCTATGCTTGTTTGCCTCAATTCTGGCAGCTCAGATGGAAAATCAGCTCTCTGCAGGCCCTGGATGAGGCCACGTGACTGCAGAGAAAAGAACTGTGGAAAACTCAGGTCAGCACAGTGGCTCACGCCTGTAATCCCAGCACTTTGGGTGGCGAAGGTGATAGGATAGCCCGAGCCCACAGGTTCGAGACCATCCTAGGCAACACGACGAGACCTTATCTCTATAATAAATTTTAAAAATTAGCTGGGCATGGTGGTGCATGCCTGTAGTTCCAACTACTTGGAAGGCTGAGGCGGAAGGATCACCTGAGCCCAGCAAGTTAAGGCTGCAGTGGCCATAAGAGTGCCACTGACTCCAGTCTGGGCTACAGAGTGAGACTCTGACTCAAAAAAAAAAAAAAAAAATCGGAAAACTCAACAATAAAAATGGAGACAATGACACTTCCAAGTAAAACTACTGGAGTCTTCAAAAAGTAAGGAAAGAAAAGGAAATACCATGACTGGAGAAACTGCCAAGTCAGTTAAACCTTGGAGTGATGGGTAAACTCAGAGTATTTTTTTTTTTTTTAAGCAGGGTCTCACTCTGTAGCCCAGGCTGGAGTGCAGTGGCATAATCACTGCTCACTGCAGCCTCGACCTCCTGGACTCAGATGATCCTCCCACCTCAGCCTCCTGAGGAGCTGGGACTGTAGTGTGTGCCACCACTCCTGGCTAATTGTTTTGTGTGTGTGATTTTTTTTGTAGAGATGAGTTCTTGCAATGTTGCCCAGGCTGGTCTCCAGCTCTTGAGCTCAAGCAATCCTCCTACCACCTCAGCTTCCCAAAGTGCTGAGATTATAGGCATGAGCCATAGCACCCAATCAGAGTTTTTTGGAAGAATGGGAAATATGAACACAAGGAATGAGAATCATGTACTGTCAGAAGCAATTGCAAGCTGGGTGTTCACACCTGTAATCCCAGCACTTTGGGAGGCCAAGGCGAGAGAATGACCTGAGCTCCCAGGTTCGATACCAACCTGGGCAACATGGTGAGACTTCGTCTCTACTATAAATAAATAAATAACCAGTGTGGTGGCATGTGCCTATAGTTCCAGCTACTTGGAAGGCTGAAGCATAAGGATTACCTGAGCCCAGCAGGTCGAGGCTGCAGTGGCTGTGAGCATGCCACTGCCCTCCAACCTGGGCAACAGAGTGAGACTCCAACTCAAAAAAAAAAAAAAAACAATTGCCAAGAAGCCCAAGTACAGGGGTATGAAGGAGAGCTGAGACATGCCTACAGACACTCGGTTTGCAGGACTTATAATGGACTATTAATGAAGCTCACCAGAGGCCAAGGAGCTCACAGATAGAAGGCTTGGACCCTCACCTTGGGGAGACTGACTCAGCAGATCCCACCCTGAGTAGAGTGACTTGCAAACTGGGATGGGTAAATTAAAGAGAGAAAAAGTAAGTCTCAAAATGTGTGTACATGTGCATGTGTGGGTATATAAGCTAGAAAGGGTTAAACTTCCCTGTGCACAGTGGCAAATCAAGCAGGGTGGGGTGGTGGAAGAAGGCGGCACCACGGGGAGGAGTATTTTGTCACTAACATTGTTTTATAATTGTCAGTACAAGGTAGCAATAAAAAGTTGGTTTTAAACCGGCTTGGTGGCTCACGCCTGTAATCCCAGCACTTCGAGAGTGGAGGTGAGAGGATTTCCTAAGCTTAAGGGTTCAAGACCAGCCTGGGCAACTTGGCGAGACCTTGTCTCTACAATAAATCAAAACATTAGCCCAGCATTGTAGCAGTGCACAACTGTAGTTCCAGCTACTTGGAAGGCTGAGGTGGAAGGATCACCTGAGCCCAGCAGGTTGAGGCTATGGTGGCTGTGAGCATGCCACTGCACTCCAGCCTGGGCGACAGAGTGAAACTCCAATTCAAAAAAAAAAAAAAAAAAATGTTGATTTTAGAATTGTTTTTACAGGTTGGGCGTGGTGGTTCATGCCTATAATCCCAGCACTTTGGGAAGCTGAGGTGAGAGGATTGCCTGAGCCCACGGGTTAGAGACCAGCCTGGGAAACTTGTGAGACTTCATCTCTACAATAAATAAAAAAAAAGTTAGCCAGGCATGGTGGCATGTGTCTGTGGTTCCAGCTACTTGGAAGGCTGAGGCGGAAGGATCACCTGAGCCCAGCAGGTCGAAGCTGTGGTGGCTGTGAGTATGCCACTGCACTCCAGCCTGGGTGACAGAGTGAGACTCTCACTCAAAAACAAAAAAAAAAAAAAAAAGGAATTGTTTTTCCATTCTCTGTAGACAACACACCCTCCTGCTGCCTGCACCCAGGGCCACTTTCCTCCCCGCCCTTGGTCAACTGCAGTCTGTGTGGTCTATGCTAGTAAATAATCCACCTCCTCTACCGGATTGTAAGTGGGGTTGGGTGGGGGGGGGGGCATGGTGAGTGAGGATTATTACAAAGTATCATCATTTTATGCAGCATAGTTTGTACAAGAGAGATGTTTTCTAAATATTTGACGTGAATTAATAGTTGGATTTGTGCAATAACGAAGAAACTCTTCCTAATTACCCTGGTTGTAAAATAATATAAAACAGGTGACCACTAAGCTGATTGTTTTTATTTTCATTGCCAAATTCCTAACTTTTTTTTGGTCAGAGTCTCACTCTGTTGCCAAGACTGAAGATATCATAGCTCACTGTAGTTTTGACCTCCTGGGCTCAGGCAATCTTCCCACCTCACTCCCATCTCAGCCTCCCTAGTAGCTGGAACTACAGGCATGTGCCACCACGTTCTGCTAATTTGAGTGTGTGTTGGAGTCTCTATCACTCAGGCTGGAGTGCAGTGACTTGATCCCAGCTCATCAAAGCCTCAACCTCCTGGGCTCAGGCAATCCTTCCACCCCAGCCTCCCCAGTAGCTGGGACTACAGGTATGTGCCACCATGCCTGTAAAAAATTTTTAAATTAAAATTTTTTTTTGTAGAGGTAGGATCTCGCTATGCTGCCCAGGCTGGGCTTGAACTTGTGAGCTTGAGTAATCTTCTTCCCTCAGCCTCCCAAAATGCTGGAATTACAGGCATGAGCCACCATGCCTGGCCACAAAATTCCTAACTTTTAATGTGATTCTGGCAGATAAAGAAGAAAAAAATCAAAAAGTATTTTATGACCCTATAAACTGTGTTTTGGAGACTCTGGCATCTTTTAAAACAATTGCCTGTCCGGAGTTTGAAGTCTACTACCATCACTTCATCTAATATCAAGAAACTCTGCTCAATCTTTCTTCAAGCTGCTTTCAAGTTTTGTAAGATAACTATGCTAACTAGTTGTCAGAATAATCTTGGAATCCACCTGCAGGCTGCAGACCTCGCTTGGAAATGTCCGACCTCACTAGACTGAACCTCTGCAAATTTCACATGTACTGGTTTATGTTTCTTGTAAAGTCTTTCCCCCTAAATTGTATAAAACAAGCTACTATTCAACCACAGTAGGCACACATTCTCAGGATCTCCTGGGGACATATGCCATGGGTCTAGGTCCTCAAGTTGGCCAGAAAGAAAAATTCTAAAATATCTTACAGAGTAAAATAATTTGGCATCTTTTCATCAAACTATACCATCTCCATAGAGATCTAGGGGTTCTCAATATTTCTATGTCTTGACTATACCTCTGGCAGTCAGGTGAGGTCTGTGAAGTTTCAGAATAATCTTTAATTGCATTAAATAAAATACATGGGATTACAAATACAATACATGGGAAAACAATTGTACTGAAGTATGAGTATCAAAATAAAACAAAATGTGTGATAAGATCTGGTGATGAATCTAACCACTACCATCAACTACAAAGTAACAATGAGCATACATGACATTTGAAATTTCTGCAACTGGAAGGTGATATTAAAATATCTGAATTAGCCGGGCTTGGTGGCTCAGTCTGTAATCCCAGCACTTTGGGAGGCTGAGGTGAGTGGATTGCCTGAGTCCGCGGGTTCGAGACCTGCCTGGGCAACTTGGCGAGACCTCATCTCTACAATAAATTAAAAATTAACCGGGCATGGTAGCGCGCGCCTGTAGTTCCAGCTATTTGGAAGGTTGAGGCAGAAGGATCGCCAGAACCTGGCAGGTCCAGGTTGCGGTGGCCGGGAGTGGCCACTGCACTCCAGTCTGGGCGACAGAGTGAGACTCCAACTCAAAAAAAAAATCTGAATTGGTCGGGCTCGGTGACTCAGCCTGTAATCCCACACTTTGGGAGGCCAAGGTAAGTGAATTGCCTGAGTCCACGGGTTTGTGACCTGCCTGGGCAACTTGGCGAGACCTCATCTCTACAACAAATCAAAAATATTAGCAAGGCGTGGTAGCAGGCGCCTGTAACTCCAGCTACTTGGAAGGCTGAGGCGGAAGGATCGCTGGAGCCCAGCAGGTCGAGGCTACGGTGGCCAGGAGCGGCCACTGCACTCCACTCTGGACGACTGAGTGAGACTCCAACTCAAAAAAAAAGGAAATCTGAATTCTACTGGCAACAGTCACATGTACTGCAAATTCCTGTGTAGGTGTATTGCCTGTGTTTATCATTGGAGAAAATGCTGAGCTTCAATTAGAGATTAATGAAAATAAAATGTAATTTCACTGGGTGTGGTGGCTCACATCTGAAATCCCAGCACTTTGGGAGGCTGAGGCGAGAGGATTGCCTGAGCCCAGGTGTTACAGACCAGCCTGGGCAACTTGGCAAGACCTTGTTGCTACAATTAAAAAAAAAATTATCTGGGCGTGGTGGTGCGTGCCTGTGGTTCCAGCTACTTGGATGGCTGAGGTAGATCACCTGAGCCCAGCAAGTCGAGGCTGTGGTGGCCATGAGTGTGCCACTGCACTCCAACCTGGGCGACAGAGTGAGACACTGACTTCCCCAAAAAGGTAATTTCTTCCTCATCCTCATTCATGAACCCTTAGGGATCTTGAAGCAAGAGCCCTGCACTAGAGCCAGTGATATTTCAGAGCAGAAAGAAAGAAAGTCAGCTCAAGAGAAGATGTTACTCCCTGCCCATGAGCCCTCTGGTTGGTAGGAGGTGCGTCTCCAAGCTTTATAGTCACAGTCAATCTCCTAGTACCTTTCTTCCCTCCTAAGCCTTGTCTCAAGGATCAGGGAGTGGGTACTCCACATACCTGCTGTACTTCCATCTGAACCACTATTGAAGCTCCTCCACTATCCAAAGCTTCCAAGGATGTGACATGTGGAGGAAAGATGGGGAGAAAAACCCCTAGTACTCAGCGACAATATTCTCCAGTTGTTTGACTCGAAGCATCAAGTGAGTCCCCAGAAAACATATTGGCTTTTCAACTCAGCCACATCATTATTCCCAAGGCAGATGGTTGTTTAGAAGACATTTTCTAGCTCATACGGACAATGGCACTTTATGCTTTTAAGATAAGAGAACCTCAAAGGCAGAGGACATTGTATCTGGGGTCAGAAATCTGGAAGACATGTTTCTTCAGTGAGACACACAGGACTGAAGTCAGGAAGCCACCAGGAAGTGGTGTTGGCCCTGGGATGTCCTTCATGTCACACAGAAACAGAGAGGAACTAACATTTCCTGAGGAATTACTCTGTGCCCGGGGATGTACACTGTCTCATGTTTATCATAAACTCTTCCTCCATAAGGTAAGTACTTCGTTTTGTTTTTCAAAAAAATTTTTTTTGCACTTGGCGAGATCTCATCTCTACAATAAATCAAAAATTAGCCAGGCGTGGTAGCACACGCCTGTAGTTCCAGCTACTTGGAAGGCTGAGGCGGAAGGATCGCCGGAGCCCAGCAGGTCGAGGCTGCAGTGGCTGGGAGCAGCCACTGCACCCCAATCTGAGTGACGGAGTGAGACTCCAACTAAAAAAAAAATTTTTTTTGCTACATTAATAAAACAAAATATATGGAAGCAATAGTAAAGTCTCGACCTTGCTCCAATATCTTATTTATTTATTTATTAGTTGCATTTTAATAAACTTTTTCCAAAAGAGATGGAGACAAGCTTCTGCTGAGAGGGGCATGGTCATGACTTGGGGCAGGACAAGCATACTTTCCATCACGCACACACCCACGTGTGCATACATACAAAATATTATTTCTTCTAAGTTTTACTTGGTCCTCCTCTAGCAAATGCTCTCTAAGTTTACTTAATATTAGTAGTTTGCACTTGAATAGACTAAGACAAGAAATAATTTTATTTTTATTTCTTTATTTAAAAACTGTCGCCTTATGGAAAAACAAGGTGAAGGCAAAGGAAACTACTGTAAGTATCACAATGGTGAGAGAAAACACAAGAGATCTGATATTAATCAGATTGACACTCAGAGGGCCGCATGTCTGTCAGTGATGGAACTGGGATTTGAGCACATGGACATTTGTTGGATTTTGCCACCTAGCTTCTATTCCCCATTCTTCTGGTCCTGTTTTCTGCATGAGGGCCACTATCCTCCAACATTGGATAGTCTGGGGGTACTTATCTTCAAGGACCCCTCACCTCCCTCAGCTGAGTGTGGGCACCTGGGCCAACCTAGGCCAGAGTTCTCTCCCTTTGATCCAAGGTAGAAGACTCACCATTGGTCCTTGCTACCTAGATGCTGGAACCATTCCAACCTCTGTCTTTCCTGAAGATCGCCTATTCAGCTTTTCCTCCAGTCCTGTAATCCCAGCCTGGAATCATGGAACAAAGACAGGAAGAATACCTCACAGAGTTGGTGTGCAAATTCAGAGAGACAGGATGTGTACTCTATGAAACTGGGGAATTTGATTACTTCTCCACAGTGCCTA
The DNA here is from genome assembly GCA_027257055.1 of Cephalopachus bancanus. Taxonomy (NCBI): domain Eukaryota; kingdom Metazoa; phylum Chordata; class Mammalia; order Primates; family Tarsiidae; genus Cephalopachus; species Cephalopachus bancanus. Next base: position 101,929 of record JAPVLO010000549.1, on the reverse strand, counting down.
TCACAGAACACAGAGAAGGGCATCAATAAATATGCATTGGTTTCATGAATATAGTATCTGAAAACACTTTTTTACTCTAGTATGTAACATGAATAGCTATGTCCATTATGCCCAGGATGAAGAGAGTTGATTTCTATTCTCCTCAAAATTTTGTTTTATTCTTGCTCTCTTTCTTTCCTTGAATCTTTACACTAAGTCTGATTACTTTATTTTGGAACCCAGCAGGCCTGCACCCCAGAATGCCTGATATCCTAAAGTCAGAAGAGCCACCCTTCTTATGGGGAGGGCAGGTGGGTCTATATTTATAAGGTAGGAGGAAAGGAGGCCATCCCTTTTTTCTTTTGTCCATACTAAGTAGCTGTGACATTGATGCTGATGGGCAACACTCCCCCTGTATTATGCAGACAGTGCTGTTGAACATGGGGTAAACGTTTTCCAGAAAACCCAGGTAAGAATCAATCCAGTCCGGGCTCGGTGGCTCAGCCTGTAATCCCAGCACTTTGGGAGGCCGAGGCAAGTGGACTGCCTGAGCCCGCCAGTTCGAAACCATCCGGGGCAATTTGACGAGACCTCCTCTCTACAATAAAAAAAATTTTAAAACTCAGCCGGGTCTGGTAGCGCGTGCCTGTAGTTCTGGCTACTTGGAAGCTTGTAAGGCTGAGGCGGAGGATCGCAGGAGCCCAGCAGGTCGAGGCTGCAGTGGCCGTGAGCATGCTCCAGCCTGGCCTAGGGAGTGAGACCCCAACTCAAAAAAAAAAAAAAAAAAAATCAACTCAGGGCAAGTTGAGGGCACAAAGGTAGAGCAATAGGGGACAATTCTTTTTTTTTTTTTTTTTGAGTTGGAGACACTCTGTGGCCCAGGTTGGAGTGCAGTGGCACGCTCACGGCCACCCCAGCGTCGACCTACTGGTTTCAGGTGATCTTTCAGCCTCAGCCTTCCAAGTAGTTGGAACTACAGGCATGCCACCACACCCGGCTAATTTTTTGATTTATTGTAGAGATGAGGTCTCGCCAAGCTGCCCAGGCTGGCCTCGAACCCGTGAGCTCAGGCAATCTTCTCACCTCAGCTTCACAAAGTTCTGGGATTACAGGCGTGAGCCACCGCGTAGGGGACAATTCTTTAAAAGAGAAAGATCCCTGAATAGCACTGGGGGATTACATTACAGCCCAGGAGGACATCTCCAAGTCCCTCCTGTGTGACGCTAGGGGCCCTTGTACCAATACAGACACCGGTCTCCGAGATCAGCAGAGAGGCAATGAGGATATTGCCACAGCTTCGTCCTACAGACTGATTCCAGATGCTTCTGAGTCCGTGACGTCACTGAGGGAGAAGATTGAGGGATGATGTTCCCCAGAAGTTCTGCCTGAGGATCTAACCACAGAACAGAGGGTTTGGGGGTTGAAGGAGAAGTCCCTCCGCAGCTTCAGAGTGAAGAGGGCGTGGAGGAAGCCGAAGACTCTGGTCACGGTTTGAGCTGAACGAGAAGAGCTCATCCTCTGGTCCATGCTGCTCCCTGGAGGTCAGTATGGGTATCGCTGCTCCCTTTCACGCTATTTTGTGTCCTGTCTCGGTTCTGGATCTTCCCAGTCCTGAGAGACCGTTGGGTCAGAGGGCTCCTAGTGATCTTCGAGGGCGCCAGACGTCCTCGAAAACTGCGTGTTCCAGTATCATCTGAATGCCTACCGGGTTCCAGAATCAGGAGTCTCCCTCGCTGCCCCTCAGCCCCACCACTCACATTCCAGCAATGCGTCTCAGCGAGATTGCAGAACCCCGCGCTTATCCCATCAAGTCTGAATATTTGGGCTCGGGGACGGAGGGGGGAGGAAAGGATCAAAACTGTTAAGAATCACGGTGCCTGCCTGCACAAGCTTCTCCCACCCGAGCGTTAGCGGACTTTCCATGAAGTCGCCTGTGTACCTGGGAACATTTTCTTTGGGAACCCGCCCTCTTTGTCAAAGCAGCTTTTGCCTTTCCTGTCCCAAATCTCAAATGGCCCTTCTCCCGTCCTAGCGCTGAGGCCGAAGTTACCCCAAATGCCAGAACATCTGGATCTCCTAAGATCGATCCCCGTAAGGGAGTAGGTGGGCGAGAAAAGAGAAACGGGAAGGGAAGGTAGAGGATTCCTGGGGCTGGTGACTAAGGTGAGCTCGCAGCCCCTCAGAGACCAGCACACCACCGCTCGCACCCCGCAAGCAGGCATCAAGGAACGTATGGGGAGGGGTAAACCAGTAACAACCCCGAGAGGAGGGGCTGAGGCAGTGGACCGGCGAGGTCATCTAAGTACAGTCATGGCCCGCCCCCTAGTCGTCTGGACCAATCAGGAGTTGCTCTGGGTCCTCCAACCCCTCCCTTCCTCCCTCCTTTGCCCTCGGCCTTGGCGCAAACACGTTCAAAGCTGCACGGCCGAAGTGCTGAGATATGGGTTCCGAGCCAATCAGCGCCGCTTTCGGGGACGGGGCGGAGCTTTAAGAAGACAACAACCGGGAGCTGGTGCCTGCCTTGTTACGCCTCCATCTTGCAGCGACCAATAGGAAAGCCTGTCAGCCGGGTAAACTCTAGCTTGGCCTCAGAACACATCCGCAATCACCGACCCCAGCTCTGACCACAGGCGGCACTTCTCAGGGCACCTCCCCTCCCCTGTGGGCTAGGCCCGCATCAGGAGGGTCTGAGCGGCGAATAGAAACCCATTTCTTTCCATCGTTCGTCTGGGACGTAGGGAGGGGATGGTATTTTCCTTTGACAGCATCTTTACCCTTAGGACTTAAAGGCGCCCCAGTGTCTCTCCAGTCTAGAGATGAAGTTCAAATGAGGCGTATAGGCAGAAGCAGCAGGAAGGCTCCAAGCCAAACACAGAAATGGACGAGATGGGTAAATCACGAACCTGGTCTACCTCTGCCCCAAGGGTGTGGGTGCTGCAGCCCTCCAGCAAAGGGCTGTGACAATCACAATCAGAAGAGCTGCCTCTGAGAGAGAGGAAGCAATCCCAGCATCAACTTGGGCTTTTCCCAAGGTAGCCCTGGGGACAGTGCATGAGGGCTGCACTGCCTCATTCCTAGCATTTGAGGTATCTACCATTTTTAACCCAAGGGGTTGGTTACTTAAGAAACAGTCCCCCCCCAAAAAAAAAACTATGCAGCCACCTCTTTGGCCTGAAGTAGCTAGAAGTTAGAGGTTATCATCTGTGCCTTCTATCTGGATGCATACCAGGAGGGTTCTAAGTCCAGGAAGCAGTCAGAGAGGTAAGGTGACTCCGGAAAAGAGATGCGACCACTTGAAGGACTCAGGAGAAAGGAAATAGAAGAGGGTTGTCATATTAAATATTTATTATTTTCTGCAAATTGACCTTGGAGTAATTCTCAAGCCAGGAGGGGATGAGTTAGTGTTCAAGTTGCTGAGATCTTAGGTCAAAAGCTACAGAAAAGAAATCACTTTGGGGGCAAAAATTAACAATAACTTGGAGGCAGTCACCCCTTGCCACCAACTGCAAGAGTTGAGGCTTCCTGTCTCAGGTCACGCTGACAAGAGTTGAGTGAACCAGAGACTGAGGCAGCGAGGTTTTTACAGAAGAAACAAGCCCTGGGTGTGTGGGAGCAGGGGAGAAGGCTGACAAATTGGGAAAATGATAAAGATCAGTGGGGAAGTGATCTTGGGAAACCTAAAGACACTGGGAGACAAAAGGCCAAGGGGGTCCAGCTTATCCTGCTGAAGCAGGATGCTGGGAATGCAGGCTGAGTTAAGGGCCTGGGGGACAAGGTGGAAAACTGGAAGGGGAACCAGGTGAAGAAGGGTGTGGGGTGGAGGAGCAGAAGTCCATGGGGAGGAATGGCGGATCCCAGCATATCAGAAGTTGGGTTTATGCTTCTTGAGTTCCACCATAAGGTGGTGGATGTTGATGAGCTCAGCCCGGGCAGGGAGGGCTCGCAGCTGGGGCTGGGACAGCACCCGGTGGAAGCGATGGTAGAGCTGGATCAGCTGGGTCAATGCTCCCTGATCAGAGAAAGTCATGGAAGGATCAGATTGGGAGGTGGTGCTAATGATGATGACAGGAAACTGGTTAGGGCTCATCCTGAACCTTAGGCACAGCTAGTAGTTGAAGATCAAGGGTCATATAGTAATGCTGAGCCCAAGGAAACCTGGGGGTAAAATAAGTAATAGGGGACGGGAGTAGGGTCTGGGAATTGCAGGTCACCTGGATGATACTGGTTCCATTTCTGAAGTTGGTGAAACTCCGCATTACGTCCTGACTCAGAGACTCCACCGATGACTTCCAAGAACTACCAAAGCCACGAATCAGCTGAGTTACCCGGGCTGATAGTAGGAAGAAAGAAAGAATGTCAGAGAGGGATCTGTCGGGGTGATCTTCATCCCACTAAGTCCTTCCCAAGGAATACCCATCCTCACCATTAAACCCCTCTTTTCAGGTAGTCTCCCACCCCAGTCTTTCCTGCTCTACAGCCTCCTCATATCATCTGCATTCTATCGTTTTTCTTTTCTACTCGCCTTATCACTGATCCCACCACTATCACACCATCCTCATACCTTCTTCCCCTCGAAGTCGCTCAGCCTGCCCACGCTCAATCAAAGCCTCAGCCTCTTTCACAAATGCCACCAGACCCCCAAAAGGGGGAGAAAGCAACTCTTCAATGAATTCCTGGAGAGATACAAACACATACACACAGGGTTGGGTGTTCCGGTGCCAGATTATTCTAATTCTGGCATCATGACTGAGTGGGTGCTTAGGACATTCTATAGCAGAACAACTAAACTCTGGAAAGGTAATGAACCTTAAGACACTGCTGGTCTCCCAAGAAGTGAGGAAATTTCCAAGCATCATCACTCTTCAAAAAAACCAAAGCTAAACTTGAGTTGGGAGCAGAGCACCAAGGAATTGGGGTCAGGGGTGGACAGTTGGGAGAGGCAGGGCTACCAAGAGGCAAATGGCCATGGCCACTCTGCTATTTGGAAACAGCCTGATGCCAACCTCAGGAGGGGACGCCGAGCCTGAGTCTCTTGTACGAGACTCAGAGAGGCACCAATGGAGATACAAGTGGATGGCGTCTTTCAGCTATTGCAAAAGCAGTGGTAAATCCTCTCAGAAGGAAAATATTCTCAATCCTAATTTAGGCCCATACAACTCCCCCTGATTAACACCAAGTAATGAACATAAGGATAACCAGACTCATAAGAAGGAAAGCTACAGCCAAGGCGAGAGGATCGCTTGAGGCTAAGAGTTTGAGACCAGCCTGAACAACATATTGAGACTGTCTCTACCAAAAAAAAAGGCAAAGCTACCATGAGAGTCAGCAGACATAAGAAGCAATGGACCTCCAAAGACTGCTGACATTAGGATTGTTAGATACAGATAACAGTTGTATGTTCTGTATGAAATGCTTAAAGTTAAGGAAGCAGACATAAACATGATCAATTAATAAGAACTATTAGGAATTAACAGACTTCAAAAATTGAATTTAAAAAAATGAAAAGTCAACATTAGAAAGTCAACAGGTTAAATAGCAGGTTAGATATAACTAATGATGATAGCTGGGCATGGTGGCATGTGCCTGTACTCCCAGCTACTTGGGAGGCTGAGGCAGAAGGCTCACCTGAGCCCAGGAGGTCGAGGCTACAGTGAGCTGTGATCATGCCACCAGACTCCAGGCTGGGCAACAAAGTAACACTGTGACTCAAAAAAAAAGAAGAAGAAGAAGCTGGGTGTAGTGGCTCATGCCTGTAATTCCAGCACTTTGGGAGGCAGAGATGAGAAGAATACCCAAGCCCATGAGCTCAAGTCCAGCCTGGGCAACATGGCAAGATCACATCTCTACAATAAATTTTAAAAATTAGCTGGGTGTAGTGGCAAATGCCTGTAGTTCTTTTTTTTTTTTTGAGTTGGAGTCTCACTCTGTCGCCCAGACTGGAGTGCAGTGGCCGTTCCCGGCCATCACAGCCTCGACCTGCTGGGCTCCAGCGATCCTTCCACCTCATCCTTCCAAGTAGCCGGGAAATTTCAGGCATGCGCTACCACACCCGGCTGACTTTTTTTTTTTTTTTTTTTTTTGAGTTGGAGTCTCACTCTGTCGCCTAGACTAGAGTGCAGTGGCCGCTCCCGGGCCCCCGCAGCCTCGGGCCCGCTGGGCTCCGGCGATCCTTCCGCCTCACCTTCTGAGTAGCCGGGAAATTTCAGGGATGCACTACCACGCCCGGCTGATTTTTTGATTTATTGTAGAGATGAGGTCTCGCTGCCCCGGCAGGCTCGAACCCGCGGGCTCAGGCAATTCACTCACCTCAGCCTCCAAAGGCGCGGGGTTACAGGCTGAGCCACCGAGCCCGGCTTGACTTTTTGATTTATTGTAGAGATGAGGTCTCGCTGCCCAGGCGGGTCTCGAACCCGCGGGCTCAGGCAATCCACTCACCTCAGCCTCCCAAAGGCGCGAGATTACAGGCTGAGCCACCGAGCCTGGCTATGCCTGTAGTTCTAACTACTTAGAAGGCTGAAGCAGGAGGATCACCTGAGCCCAGTAGGTCAAGGCTGTGGTGGCCGTGAGCATGCCACTGTACTCTAGCCCTGGTAACAGAGTGAGACTCCGACTCAAAAAAAAAAAAAAAAAAAAAAGGCTGGGCATGATGGCTCATGCCTGTAATCCCAGCACGTTGGGAGGCTGAGGTAAGAGAATTGCTTGAGCCAGGAGTTTAAGACTAGCCTGGACAACACAGTGAGACCTCATCTCTATAAAAATAGAAAAATTAAAATTAAAAAAATTTTTTTCCAGCCTAGGCAACTTGGTGAGATCCCATCTCTACAATAAATCAAAAAATTAGCCAGGCATGGTGGCATACGCATGTGGTTCCAGCTACGTGGAAGGTTGAGGCAAAAGGATCACCTAAGCCCAGTAGGTCAAGTCTGTGGTGGCCATGACAGTACCACTCACTCCAGCCTGGGTGACAAGAGTGAGGTTTCAACTAGAAAAAAAAAATTTTTTTTTAAAGGAATGATACAGTGAACGGGAACTTATCATCGAAGAAATGACTCAGAACGCAACACTGACAGATAAGGAATAGAAAATTTGACACAGTAACAGATATAGAAATCTAATTAATGGAACTAGGCAGTGATAACTAATAGCTACTAACATCATAAAGAGAGCCAAGAAGATATTATGTCTTCCCTGAGGAAGTCAGAAGTATATATCACTACCTCTCAAATATCCTTAAAAAAAAATAAAGACTAATTGAAATCTAATCAAATCTTTCCATCTAATTACGCATTTATGGGAAATACACCAGAGGAACGGTTTAGCCACACCATGTGATACAATCAGCAAAATCTAGACTGTACATCATTCTATATGACAAATGACTCTATTTCATCTACAAAATAAATGCAGGGGAGGAGAGGGCAAAGATGGAAGGGAAATGTATAGATTTTAAAAAGACTTATGTATGTTCCTTATATGAACCCTGATTTGTGCCATATAAATTATTTATGAGACGACTAGAGAAATTTGAATACTAGATTTTTCTTTTTTGAACACCCTCCCTGTCACCTGCCTCCCAAATAATACCTATTTTATTTTATTTTTTTGAGTTGGGGGGTCTCACTGTCGCCCAGGCTGGAGTGCAGTGGCACGCTCATGGCCACCTCAGCATCGACCTGCTGGGCTCCAGGTGATCCTTCCACTTCATCCTTCCAAGTAGCCAGAACTACAGGCAAACACTTCCACACTGGGCTAATTTTATTTTGACTTATTGTAGAGATGCAGTGTCACCAAGTTGCCCAGGCTGGGCTCAGGCAATCCTCTCACCTTGGCCTCCCAAAATGCTGAGATTACAGGCTTGAGCCACCACACCTGGTCAATAGCATTTTTAAATGAAATAATTTTCATAAGTGTGACAATGGATTGTGCTTTTTAAAACACATTCTGATATAGAGCAAGTGATAATTATGTATAAGATTTAATTCAAAATAACTGGGGACATAGGAGGAGGATACCCAATAGGTGTTCATACAGATAAAACAAAACTGAGAATTGGTTAAATATCAGTGATGGTATCTGGGAGCTTACTATGCTTTTCTATTAGCATCTACATTTGAAATTTTCCACAATAAAAAAATGTTTTAAATGTGATTTTGAGTCAGGATCTCACTGTCACCTAGACTGGGGTGCAATGGCATAATCACAGCTCACCATAGCCTCAAGCTCCTGAGCTCAGGCAATCCTTCCGTCTCAGCTTCCCAAGTAGATGGGACCATAGGTGCACACCACCACACTCAGCAAATGTTTTTTTTTATTTTCTGTAGAGATGAGGTCTCTTTATATTGTCCAGACTGGTCTCGAACTCTGGGATTAAGCAATCCTCATACTTTGGCCTCCCAAAGTGCTAGGATTACAGGCGTGAGCCACCATATCTGGCCCTAAAATAATTTTTTTTGGTTTTTTTTTTTTTGAGTTGAAGTCTCACTCTGTCACCCGGGGGTAGCCACTGCAGCCTCGACCTGCTGGGCTCCAGCAATCCTTCCTCCTCAACCTTCCAAGTAGCTGGAACTACAGGCGCATGCTACCACACCCGGCTAATTTTTGATTTATTGTAGAGATGAGGTCTCACCAAGTGCCCAGACAGGTCTCGAACCCACGGGCTCAGGCAATCCACTCACCTCGGCCTCCCAAAGTGCTGGGATTACAGGCTGAGCCACCGAGCCTGGCCAAATAATTTTTAATGGAAGAGGAGAATTAAAACAAAAGCTCCCAGATCAGGCATGGTGGCTCACACCTATAATCCCAACAGTTTGGGAGGCTGAGGTGAGAGGATTGCCTGAGCCCACGGGGTTTGAGACCAGCCTGGGTAACCTGCCAAGACCCCATCTCTACAAAAAATCAAAAAATTAGCCGGGCATGGTGGCGCATGCCTGTAGTTCCAGCTACTTGGAAGGCTGAGGCAGAAGGATCACCTGAACCCAGCAGGTCGAGGCTGTGGGGCCATGAGCATGCATGCCACTGCACTCCAGCCCGGGAAACAGTAAGACTCCAACTCAAAACAAACAAACCAAAAAACCCAAAATCTCCCCAAAACAAAAAAACTCAACCCCAACAGTATGATCTGGTAAGATGAAAGTGAAATTATTATTCCATTTTAAAATAAATTATTTCTGCTGGGCATGGTGGCTCACTCCTATAATCCCAGCACTTTGGGAGGCCGAGGCAGGAAGAATGCTTGAGCCCAGGAGTTTGAGACCAGCCTGGGCAACATAGGGAGACACTGTCTCTAAAAAATATTAAAAAATAAGTTGGACATGGTGGTAAACACCTGTAGTCCCAGCTACTTGGGAGGCTGAGATAAAAGGATCGCCTGAACCCAGGAGTTAGAGGCTACAGTGAGATATGATGGTGCCACTGCATTCCAGCCTGGGTGACACAAACCCTGACACAAAAATTGTTTTTAAAAAGTCTATCTTCTCTATTCTTCAACCAAAATATTCACCTATATCCACTGAGGGTTGTCAGGTAACTGAGACTAGGGAGACGTGCTTCAAGAAAGGATCTTTCTATCATCAAGGCATTTTTGTGATGTGATTTTGGACAGAAATTAAATAATCAAATTCAACCTATTACAGTCGCCTAAATGCAATAACATATATAACATTCTTAATATAACAGTGTGGGTCACAGGGAGTGGACTGCAAAAAAAAACTGCCTAACAGTTACAACCTAAGCCATCTAACATGGGAGCCACAACTCACATGTAGCAGATCACCTGAAACATGGCTAGTTTGATCTAAAATATGTTCTTTTCTTTCTTTTTTCTGAGTCAAAGTCTCACTCTGTTGCCTCGGCTAAGTATAGTGGCACAATCAAGGCTTACCACAGGCTCAAACTCCTGGGCTCAAGTGATCCTCCCGCCTCAGCTTCCTGAGCAGTTGGAACTACAGGTGTGCACAACCATACCTAGCTAATTTTTTTTTTTTTTGTAGAGAAGAGGTCTTGCTATGTTGCCTAGGCTGGTCTCAACTTCTGGGCTCAAGCAATCCTCCCGCCTTGAACTCCCAAAGTGCTGGGATTACAGGCATGAGCCGCTGTACCCAGCCTAAACTGTTATAAGCAAAAAAAATTTATACCAGACATTAAAGACTTCATATTACAAAAAATTTTAAAATTTTTATTGATTATATGTTGAAATACTATTTCAAATGTAGTGATTCTTTTTTTTTTTTTTGAGTTGGAGTCTTACCCTGTTGCCCAGGCTGGAGTGCAGTAGCACACTCACAGCCACCGCAGCCTCAGCCTGCTGGGGTCATGTGATCCTTCCGACTCAGTCTTCTAAGTAGCTGGAACTACAGGCATGCACCATCATGCCCAGCTATTTTTGACTTATTGTAGAGATGAGGTCTTGCCAAGTTGCCCAGGCTGGTTTCGAACCTGTGGACTCAGGCAATCCATTCGCCTTGGCCTCCCAAAGTGCTGGGATTACAGGCTGAGCCACCAAGCCCAGCCCAAATGTAGTGATTTAAATAAAATATATTATTAAATTAATTTCACCTGTTTCTTTTTAACATAGCTTCTAGAAAATTTAAAATTATGTAAGTGGCTCACATTTGTGGCATGCATTATATATTTCTATTGGACAGCACTGGTCTATAATTGGATAAACTTTATCTTTCTATTCAGCAAAAGAGAACACTGATAGCAGAGGAGTGACCAGAGGTAAACAGTACACCAGGCTTTCCCACATAGTCTCAAGCAGTAGCCAACCAAAAAGGAGCATTGATGGCAGCTAGCTCCCCACATCTGGAAAATGTCTTGTAGCAAAGTTCAGCTACTCTCTGCAGAATCCTCTAGGTAAGTGCATCTTCTTTGTGTAATCAGTGGGTCTAGAGGCCTGCACTCTAAAGAGGAACTGACATTTCTGCTGGTCACCTACTCTCCAGGTGAGGACAAGTTTTCCTGTCTCATCTAATTGCATGTCTATGTCTAGAGAAAAGAATGAGAGAGTCTAATCTACAACTAATCAGATTCCTAGAAAGTGAAAGAATGAAGGAGAAGCAATGCATAATAAGATACTATGAATTTTTCTGAATTAGTGAAAAACGTAAATTCAAAGACCTAAGAAATATAAGCTACCAAGTAAGATAAACACAGAGAAATCCATACCAAGATATATAGCAATAAAACTTCAGAATACCAAAGAAAAAATAGAAGATCTTTGAAAGCAGTCAGAGACAACACAGTACCTTAGAAGGAGCATTAATTTAAGCCAGAAGACAGTAGAAAATCATCTTCTAAGTTTTAAAAGAAAATAACTGTTCATTTAGAATTTGATAGTAAGAAAGCAAAAAAGTTTCCCTAACAAAGATGAAATAAAGATATTTATAAAAGAATAAAAAGAATGTTTACTATCAGTAAATTTTCATGAAATAAATTTCTAAAAGACCAGCCTGGACAACCTGGCAAGACCTCATCTCTACAATAAATCAAAAAATTAGCTGGGTATGTTAGAGCAAGCCTATAGTTCCAGTTACTTGGAAGGCTTAGGCAGAAGGATTGCCTGAGTCCAGCAGGTTGAGGCTGCAGTGGCCATGAGTGTGCCACTACACTCCAGCCTGAAGTCGAAACTCCAACTCAAAAAAAATTTTTACTTCAGGAAAAAGGAAAATTATTCCAAAAAGACAATCTGTAAGAAAAATGCCCTGGAAAAGTGTGAAAATCTAAGTAAGTATTATCACTATAAAACAGAAATGGCTGGGTGCAGTGGCTCATGCCTGTAATCTCAGCACTTTGGAAGGCAGAAACGAGAATATTCAAGACCAGGCTAGGCAACATGGCAAGACCGCATCTCTACAATAAATCAAAAAAATAGCTAGGCGTGGTGGCATAAGCTTGTGGTTCCAGCTTGGAAGCCTGAGGCAGAAGGATCGGCTGAGTCAAGCAGGTCGAGGCTGCAGTGGCCATGAGCATGCCACTGCACTCCAGCTTGGGCAAGAGAATGAGACTGCAACTCAAAAACAAAAAGAAACAATTAGATACAGGATAGGGCTGGGCGCAGTGGCTCATACCTATAATCCCAGCACTTTGGGAGGCCGAGGTGAGAGGATTGCCTGAGTCCACAGGTTTGAGACCAGCCTGGGCAACTTGGTAGGACCTCATCTCTAAAATAAATCAAAAAATTAGTCGAGCATGGTGGCGCGTGCCTGTAGTTCCAGGTACTTGGAAGGCTGAGGTGGAAGGATCACCTGAGCCCACCAGGTCGAGGCTGTGGTGAGGGTGCCACTGCACTCCAGCCTGGGTAACATAGTGAAACTTCCAACTCAAAAAAAAAAAAAAAAATACAGAGCCAGGCTCGGTGGCTCAGCCTGAAATCCCGCGCCTTTGGGAGGCTGAGGTGAGTGGATTGTCTGAGCCCGCGGGTTCGAGACCCGTCTGGGCAACTTGGCAAGACCTCATCTCTACAATAAATCAAAAATCAGCCGGGCGTGGTAGCGCATGCCTGTAGTTCCAGCTACTTGGAAGGCTGAGGCGGAAGGATCGCCAGAGCCCTGCAGGTCGAGGCTGCGGTGGTCGGGAGCAGCCACTGCACTCCAGTCTGGTGACAGAGTGAGACCCCGACTCAAAAAAAAAAAAAAAATACAGGACAGAAATAAAATACTGATTAATAATTAGCATGGAAGGCAAAAGAGGGGTGATTGGAGCACTAAAACATTTTAATTGTTTTAAAGTTCACATGTTGTTAGAGAGAGCATTTAGATATTAAGTTTAGAAGTTCAGCTAAATATGCCAGGTAAATTTTAAAGGACAAATCCTAAAAGAATAGAGTGTAAAATCCAAACAATCAGAGAAAAAAATATACAGTAAGAAAAAAGGCAAAGACAGAAGACACAGTACAAATTAAAGATGGTAGAAAAAAAGTTCAAATATAACAATCACAGTAAACACTAATGGATTAAAATCATAAATTAAAAGGCACAGACAGTCCAACTGAATCTTTTAAGAATTCCAGATATATGCTATTTATAAAAGACAATTTTTTTTAAAGAGGATATCTTGTCTTGCTCTGTTGCCCAGGCTGAAGTACAGTGGCGTGATCATAGCTCACTGTGGCCTCGAACTCCTGGGTTCAAGCAATCCTCCCGCTCCAGCCTCCTGAGTAGGTGGGACTACAGGCATTTGCCACCACACTCAAATAATTTTTATTCTCTTTTTTTTTTTTTTTTTTTGAGTTGGAGTCTCACTCTATTGCCCAGACTGGAGTGCAGTGGCACGCTCCCGGTCACCGCAGCCTCGACCTGCTGGGCTCCAGCGATCCTTCCACCTCAGCCTTCCAAGTAGCTGGAACTACAGGCATGCGCTACCATGCCCGGCTAATTTTTTTTTTTTTTTTTTTTTGAGTTGGAGCCTCACTCTGTCACCCAGACTGTAGTGCAATGGCCGCACCCAGCCACTGCAGCCTCGATCTGCTGGGCTCCGGCAATCCTTCTGCCTCAGCCTTCCAAGTAGACGGAATTACAGGCATGCGCTTCCACGCCCAGCTGATTTTTTGATTTATTGTAGAGATGAGGCCTCGCCAAGTTGCCCAGGCGGGTCTCGAACGCGTGGGCTCAGGCAATCCGCTTACCTCAGCCTCCCAAAGCGCAAGATTACAGGCTGAGCCACCGAGCCCGGCTATAATTTTTATTCTTATTTTATTTTATTTTTTGCAGAGATGGGTCTCACTACATTGCCCAAGCTGGTCTTTGAACTTCTGGCCTCAAGCATTCCTCCTGCCTCGGCCTCCCAAAGCACTGGGAATACAGGTATGAGCCCCACTGCCTAGACACAAAAGACACTTAAAATGTAAAAACATTAAAAAGTTGAAAATAAATCACACAGTGGCTCACACCTGTAATCCCAGCGCTTTGAGAGGCAGAAGCAAGAGGATTGCCTGAGTCCAGGGGTTCAAGACCAGCCTAGGCAACTTGGTGAGACCACATCTCTACAATAAATCAAAAAATTAGTTGGGCATGGTGGTATATGCCTATAGTTCCAGCTACTTGGAAGGCTGAGATGGAAGGACCACCTGAGCCCAGCAGGCAGAGGCAGCAGTGGCTGTGAATGTGCCACTGCACTCCAGCCTGGGCAACAGAGTGAGACTCCTAATCACACACACACACAAAAGTTGAAAATAGAAAACAGAAGTAGGGCCAGAAGCAGCGGTTCATAAAAAATATATTTTTAAAAAAGGAAATTGGGCCAGGCATGGTGGCTCAAGCCTCTAATCCCAGCACTTTCAGAGGCCAAGGTGAGAGGACTGCCTGACCCTATGGGTTTGAGACCAGTCTGGGCAACTTGGTGAGAACTCATCTCTACAACAAATCCAAAAACTAGCTGGGTGTGGTGTCGCATGCCTGTAGTTCCAGCTACTTGGAAGGCTGAGGCGGAAGGATCGCCTGAGCCCAGCAGGTCGCGACTACAGTGGCCACTGCCCTCCAGCCTGGGTAGCAGAGTGAGACTCCTACTCAAAAAAAAAAAAAAAAAAAAGATGACAACAAAGTAGTAGGACTAAAGACGGTCATATAATGATAAATGCTTTAAGTCATTAATAAGAGCTAACAATTCTAAATTTTTAAGAATTTAGATAAAATAAGCTGAAGCTATAAACAGCAAAATTTGACAAAACTAGAGACAAAGTGACAAATGTATGGATTTCAATACATCTCCCTCAACTATTGATAAGTCAACTAGACAACAAATAATCAGTAAGGATACAGATGATGAATTAAGAAGACTGATTTTCACATATTAAAGAATTAAAGAATCCATTCTTCTCACGCATACATGAAACATGCATGGAACACACGTGGAACAATTACAATAGATGATCACGTACTAGGCCATGAGCAAACCTGAACAAACCTCAAAGGATCAGTACCCAAAAGACCATATTAGGTAGACTATATAAAGAGCTCTTATATATCAAAAAGAAAAATAAAAGCAATACAATTTTTAAAAGTCCAAATGCTATGACAGATGTTTTAAGAGAAAAAAATTGTATGGCTGCTAAATATTTAAAATGATATTCAGCTGGGCATTGTGGCTCATTCCTGCAATCTCAGCATTTTGGGAAGTGGAGGCGAGAGGACTGCCTGAGCCCATGAGTTTGAGACCAGCCTGAGCAACATGATGAGACCTCGTCTCTACAATAAATTATAATATTAGCCAGGCATGCTGTTGTGTGCCAGTAGTTCCAGCTACTTGGAATGCAAGATGGAAGGATTGCCTGAGCCCAGCAGGTCGAGGCTGCTGTGGCCGCAAGCGTGCCAGTGCACTCTAGCCCGGGCGACAGTGAGACTCTTACTCAAAAAAATAAAATAAAATGATATTCAATCTCATTAATAATCAGGAAAATAGTTGGGTGTGATAGCTCATGCCTGTAGTCCCAGCACTTTGGGTATCCAAGGTAGGAGGACTACTTGAGCTAAGGAGTTAAGACCAGCCTGG
Source organism: Cephalopachus bancanus (assembly GCA_027257055.1). Classification (NCBI taxonomy): domain Eukaryota; kingdom Metazoa; phylum Chordata; class Mammalia; order Primates; family Tarsiidae; genus Cephalopachus; species Cephalopachus bancanus. Next base: position 86,464 of record JAPVLO010000549.1, on the reverse strand, counting down.
GCAACATGGCCAGACCTCACCTCTAAAAAAAATAAAAAATTATCTGGGCATGGTGGTGTGCGCCTATAGTACCAGTTACTCAGGAGGCTGAGGCAGGAGAATTGCTTGAGCCCAGGAGTTGAGGCTGCAGTGAGTTGAGGCTTCAGTGAGTCTTGATTGTGCCACTGCACTCCAGCTTGAACAACAGAGTGAGATCCCGATTCAAAAAAAAAAAAATAGCAGGAAAATACAAATAAAGATCTCACTAAGAAACGGGTTGAATATCCCTATTCTAAAAATTTGTAATCCGAAATGCTCCAAAATTCAAAACTTTCATTTTTTATTATTATTATTTTTATTTTTTTGAGTTGGAGTCTCACTCTGTTGCCCAGGCTGGAGTGCAGTGGCATGCTCACAGCCACCGCAGCCTCAACCTGCTGGGTTCAGGCAATCCTTCTACCTCAGCCTTCCAAGTAGCTGGAACTACAGGTACGTACCACCACACCCAGCTATTTTATTTATTGTAGAGAAGAGGGTCACCAAGTTGCCCAGGCTAGTGTCAAACCACTGGGCTCAGGCAATCCTCTCGCCTCTGCCTCCCAAAGTTTTGGAATTACAGGTGTGAACCACTGCACCTGGTTCATTTTATATTTTTAAAAACAGAGAGGATTTCACTATGATGCCCAGGCCAGTCTTGAACTCCTGGTTCAAGTAATCCTACTCACTCTCCCAAAGTGCTGGGATTATAGGTATGCACCACCAGGCTTGGCCCCAAAATCCAAAACTTTTTGAGTGCTGATGTGACACTTGAAAAAACTACTCTTTGGAGCATTTTGGATTTCAGATTTTTGGATGAGAGGTGCTAAACTGGTAAGAATAATGTAAATATTCCAAAATCCGAAAAAACTGAAATCTGAAGCACTTCTGGTCCCAAGCATTTCAGCCAAGGGACATGCCTGTACATATCAAAATGGGAAAGACATTTGACAATACCACATTAGATAAAACATGGCTCAGGAAGAATTCTTAAATATTGCTAGTAAGAAGTAAACTGGTATAACTACTTAGGAAAACAATTTGGCATCATCTCATAAAGCTGAATACTGGTATAGTCTATAACTAGCAAGACTATTATCCTAGGTTTATATCCAAGAGGAACTCTCGATAAAGCTCTATGTTTTTGTTTTTGTTTCTTAGTCAGGGTCTCACTCTGGCTCACACAGGCTCACCACAACCTCAACCTTCCGAGCTCAGGTGATTCTTCTGCCTCAGCCTCGCACTGAGTAGCTGGGATGACAGGTGCCTGTCACCACACTTGGCTAACTTTTTAATTTTTCTTATAGAGAAGTCTTCTCATTATGTTGTCCAGGATGGTCTCACACTCCTAGGCTCAAGCAATTTTCCCGCCTTGACCTCCCAAAGTACTGGGATTGCAGGCATGAGTCATCACACCCCGACAACATCTATGTTTAAAAGATGATTATTCAGCCGGGCTCGGTGGCTCAGCCTATAATCCTACGCCTTGGGAGGCTGAGGTGAGTGGATTGCCTGAGCCTGCGGGTTCGAGACCCGCCTGGGCAACTTGGCGAGACCTCATCTCTACAATAAATAAAAAAATCAGCTGGGCGTGGTAGCACGCGCCTGTAATTCTGGCTACTGGGAAGGCTGAGGCGGAAAGATCACCGGAGCTCAGCGGCCACTGCACTCCAGTGTGGGCGACAGAGTGAGAATCCAACTCCAAAAAAAAAAAAAAGATGATTATTCATAAAATGCTCACTGTAGTAAAAAACTGAAAGCAATTCACTTACAGAAAATATGTATAATCATGCAATGTATTATACAGCAATGAAAAAGAAAGAGCTACAGCCATATACAATAACAATATTAGAAAAATTATGCATATGATTCTGTTTTTACAGCATTCAAAAACAGAACAAATTTTTGTTTTGGCATACATACAGCTCTATTTTTATTTTTTAGAATCGAGGTCTCACTCTGTTGCCCAGGTTGGAATGCAGTGGCATGATCATAGCTCACTGCAGGCTCAAACTCCTGGTCTCAAGCAATTTTCCCACCTCAGCCTTTTGAGTAGTTGGGACTGTAGGCATGTGCCATTGTACCTGGCTGGTTGTTTTTTTTTTTTAGAAATGAGGTCTTGCTGTGTTGCCTAGGTTGGTTGGTCTTCTCCTAGGTTTAAGCAATCCTTCCACCTTGGCCTCCCAAAGTGCTGGGATTGTAGGTGTGAGCTACTGTGCCCAGCTAAGTTCTATTTTTAAAAGCAAGAACATTTGTGGGGGAGGGAAGGGAAGCAAGAGCATAATAAACACAGCATTTAGGTCAACAGGTGCCTCGGCATGAGAGGCAGGGGAATGGAGTCAGGTGGATTCATAGTTGATGTTGGTTTTGCCATTGTGCTAATTTTTCAATTATGTGGTGTGTTTACAACATTAAAAATCAAAACAAAATAAAACAGACCAATAATGACAACATGTTATGAACTACAAGTTATAACAATTTCAATTCTATGTACCAGAGGTCCATTATGCCACCCTCTACACACACATACACACACACAGAGAAAGAGCTGAAAACAGCACAGGAAACTGTTCCTTCTGTTTTCCCCACACCCCTACCTGTGTCCGAGCATTGAGCAACTGCTGGAAACTCTCAACCTCTTTGCTGTCATCTGCAGCCCGCTCCTAAAGAAAACAAAGGAAAATGTCAAGATTGGGGAAATCAGTCCTTCCCTTCAGAATGTCCCCTTCATTCCACACTTATGGTACTTGGCCAGACATAGTGCCAGACTCCAAGAGTCAAACACTGAACAAGACAGACATCATTTGCCTTCCTGGAGCTACCAGAACAGAGGAGGAAACTGAATTCTCTGGGTAGGGAGACAGGGAGAAGGAGCTTCTGTTACCATCAGCACACCCAGCATCATGTCATAGTTGTTGATAAGAAACACAAGCTGCTCCTTCCTTGAGGAAAACTCGGCTGCCACTCGGAGAACAAAATTCTCCACCTCCACCTGAAAAAGCCGAAAGGAGGAGGTGATACCAGAAAGCAAGGTCATCTGGCCCTTCTGGCCCCCTCCTTGTGTTCCAACCATGACCTACTGCTGGGAGGTCTCTCCTACCCTGCCCTCACCTGAAGCTGTCCCAGCAGCTGCATGGTCCGTTCATTGGGAATTGTCTGGTTGATGCTGACAAGAGCAGATGAGAACTCTGCATAACGACGTGTTATCTAGGACAATGACAGTGGGAAGAGAAATCACAACAACCCCCCTGGCCCAATTCCCTTGGCCAACCAACCATGTGACTGCTTCCAATCCCTCCTACCAACAGTGCCAAATTCCCATGAGTTTCACCACATTCCTGTGCTGCCCACTCACAGAGTTCGGCCCATGACACAACTGCAGCCTTGGCCAACCCCCACAGTGAAGCTCAGAACACTGCCTTTCAAGAACCCCTTTGTTACCGTTGCCCTCCCTCACATAGTGGGGTCGAGTATCCAACCCCCCAAGGCGCTGAGGGTCAGTGCTGCGGACACTCTGGACATTCATCTCCAGGATCAGCTCAAACCGTGGCCACAGCAAGGCGAGTACCTGTTCCCAGTACCTGTGGGCTTAATCAGAATCAGAGGTCAGCTGGCAAAAAATGGTGGGGGCGGTGAGGAGAGTGGGGCATCCTCAGGTTAATGGCCAATAGGTGGTGGGGATGGAGGTGAAAAGTGAGTCAAAAAGCAGCAGTACTGCTTCAGGAGTCAATGAATGGGAATAAGGGTCAATGATATCAGGTCAATAGGAGCCCAAGAGTCAGGGCAGAGTCACACAAGACCAAGAGAGTTCACGGCCTGCAGGGCATCAAGGACTAGAATTCAGTGACCTGTCCAGGGCAGGAACATCTCTCTTCGCTGCAATGTTGCGGAACCGGAGAACAATGTGGATGCAGAGAAAAACAGCAATGGCATCATAGCAGTCAGCCAGATAGGACTCCAGGTGTTTCTGTGATTTAGGAACAGGCAGAAGATTGGAAGAGAATGTTTGTTAGTTGTTGTTCCCAGTGACTATGAACAAATATGTGTGTTTCTATGACAATAAGGTATAGGAAGAGAGAGACCTGAAAGGAAAATGCCCCAACCTTCCCTGTCCACGGCCATGTGGGTGGTCCTGTTGCCTTGCCATAGCCAGGATCTATGATCATAGCAGAGTTCAGGGCTGACCTGAGCCTGGGTTGGGGGTTTGAGAACTGAGACTTAGGGGCCTCTCGGTTTTCAGGTTCAGCAGCAGGGGTAGTCTCAGGGAGCCCAAGCTCTGAGGATTTCATGGAGAGACACTGCAAGTACAAGGCTTAGACATTTTAGAATGAGGGGATCTTGGTTTCAGTACTGCAGAATTACAACCCCACCATGGTGTTAATGAAAACTGAAGACAAAGGGATTTAAGAGCACAGGATTGCCTATAGTCCCGGCTACTTGAAAGGCTGAGGTGGAAGGATCGCCTGAGCCCAGTAGGTGGACGCTCGGGTGGCCATGAGCATGCCACTTCACTCCAGCCTGGGTGACGGAGTGAGACTCCAACTCAAAAAAAAAAAAAGAGCACAGGAAACAGGAATCTTACCAGGGTCATGCTGAGCGTCCGGCCCATGACAGCATGGAACAGGTCGTGAGCAGCTGGGCCAGACACCATAAAAAATTCACAGATGAAAAGATATTCACGGCAGGAATTGTCCAGGAGGGCATAGTGCTGGCTGCGGAAGAGGGCCTCAAATGGATACTAGGAGGGGAGGAGTAAAGAAGACAGAAGGAATAGACCCCAACACTGACTTCCCGTGGACACAGCTAGTAAATCAGTAAACCCGGGTAATAAGAGCTCTGCAGACCCCCCATCCAACCTAAGTTCAGGCTGTGAAAGAGAATCCTGAATGGGCACCGAAGAGGTGGGAGCATAACGGGACAAGAGACTGAGCCCACCTCCACCTGCTGCCAGTACTCCTGCATCCACCTCAACATCTGTCTCTGACAGTCATTCCCCTCAGCCAGTCTCTCCCCTCTGCACGTCCGTAAGTCAGTGGTTCCCAAGTTTTTCACACCACAGCAGGTGAGTGATCAGAGAAAGGCACTCTTGGGTCTAAGGGGGTTGAGGCAGGTTGGGAAGCTTTGCCCTGAGGCCTGGCCTTCCCTTGCCCCATGCTCAGAGTCCCCTTCACGATATAAGCTGGCTCCTTCTCATACCCTCTGCTCTCCCCGCTGGGCTGTGTGGGGCACCAGGATGGGGGCCTCAAGTTCAGTGGGGGAGATGACGGAGCCGCGGGTCCCCAAGGTGAAGATGGTGTTCCTGCTGCGGAGGGATGGCTTCGAGAAGAATCGTGAGAAGGGACAGAGTCAAGGAAAACAAGACCACAATGGCCTAAAGACTCAGCATCTCTGGGACCCCAGGCAGCCAGACACAGCCTAGACATCCCTCTTTCCCAGTACTAGGGCCCCACTTCACCTGACATGTGAAATAGGTTTCAGAGGGTCTCTACATCCCCTGAAATCAAACGCAAAATTATGTGTCAAAACGACATATGCATCTTTCTGGGGAGGGAGATTGTAGCTTTCATCACATTCTCCAAGGTTTCAGGCCCACAGAAAATGGTAAGGAGCCGTGACTTGGAGGCTGGCGCCAGAACTCCTCTCACTCTCAAGGTCTAGCATAAGGGTTCCCTGGCACTAGGATATCTTTCTTTGCTGTATCTTCCACGCCCATCAGATCATCTTTCTCAGCGACTTCCTCATACTGGAGAAAACAGAAAAGAGAACTGGTAACCATCGTTTCCCACAGCACAATAAAAAACTTCTGTTCTTCCTTGCCCAGGCATGTCCTCTCCTCCCAGTCCACGTGCCCAGAAATGCCTCTCCTCCTTTGGCCTCACCTGCACCTTCATGAGCCGCCCCAGATAAGAGCGGTAGTAAGACAGGTAGATCTTGCTCAGTGTCTCCACGTATTCATCCCTGATCTCCTTTGCGGTTGCTCGTTCATTGCCCAGAAGGAACTGATAGAAGAACCTAGAGGGACCAGGGATAAAACAGTCTTCCTGTCTGCCCAAGAAACCAGATGCCCACTCTAGGACACTCAAAAGCCATCCTGCGCACGTCCTTGGGGTGGTGACCTGTACTTCAGCAGGGCCGTCTGGGGGATCTGATAGTTGGTCATCGGTTTTCTGAAGGAATAAATCTTCTGGAGGATGAACTCTCGGATTTTTGTCACTGCCTAGATGTGGAGAACCAAACAGGGCATGAAGCTGCAAACCTTTCACTGTATGGGAGGAACTGGGGGAAGCGACAACGCTAGACACAGGAGGAAGGTTGGTGAATACTGCCTCAGTATTTCTTAGGATTTTCAGGGAAACCCAGAGAGGCAAGGATGGGCTCTCCCCGGAAAAGGAAGGTGAAGTTCTTGGGGACAGGCAACAGTGAGCTCTGCCAAGAAAATCCAGAGCAAAGGACTTGGGGAGGCTGTTTAAAAGGTATCCACCCCACTTCCCACCTTGACGCGGAGCCGGTCAAGAACACCTCTGACATCTGCACAGGCTGCTGTGCCTCTAGCCTCCTGCTCTCTGACTGCAGCTGCCTTAGCATCCAGCTCCTGTAGCTGCTCCAAGAACCTGGGTTCCGTCACTGGAGCCTCTAGAATTGCCCTGAGTGGCAAGAAGGGATATGATGTGTTAGAAGGGAGATCCAGACATCCCTAAATCAAATCCAAACCTGTCACCTTTATCTTACGATGTACCATAGAGTCAGGATATATGCACAAAGTTTTCTATTCCCAGACTCCTCTACTGTACACATAACCTTGGATCAGTCCCAATCTTTGATGCTCAAGTTATGTACCAAGGTTAGAAATGGTTGTCAACCCATTCACTAATTTCTAGAAAGCAAGTGATGACCTGGAGCCAGAAGACTCACGTGGTAAACAGGGTTGGTCATTCCAGCCCATTAACCTGCTATGGATATTGTGACTCTTCCGATCAGTAACTCACGTGACCAGAGCAGAGGGCACCACCAGACCATCTACAAGCTCCCCAAGCTTTCCCCGAACTGCCTGGCGATTTCGAAGTCGAATGTTCATGGCTCCTGACTGTTCCTGCAGCGTCCTGATCTCAGAGCTGATGGAGCTGAGGTCACTCTGAAAAGCTCCCAACATCTGCTCCATGCGCTGGGAAAAGGGTGGAAGATGTTGCTGGTGTGCCATGGGGTTGGTAGGGGACAAGTGGGCCACCTAAGTATCTTGGCGAAGTCCCCAGTATCTATCAGTCCATGAGTGTGGCAAGATGATGAAGTACCCCAAAGGTTACCAAGAAATGTCACCAGTATGACAGTAACAACAAAAAAGGTTCCTGAGGTCACCCTGAAAATGACCCTAACCTGTCCCCATCTGAGGGTGGTGACCTAAAGAATGGTACCAGAGGCCATGATCTGGTTCAGTTATTAGAAGTCACAGGTTATGGTTACTAACCTCCAGGACAGCATCACAGGCTGTGATCTGGTTGTGCAGAGATGCTATGTTCTCACTCTCTTGGATATCTAACCCACAAAAAGTCAAGGAGCATCATGGTGAGGATGGAGTTCCTTAGACCTTCAGTACCTCTCCAATTTCTCCCTAAAGTGACAGAAACCTCAGAAAAGAAGATGTCAGCCCCAGTTGGGCCATATGCACCGCACCCCAAAAAAATTCCCATGTAAATAGCACCACCCCTCCTCTCTGCTGGAGGATACAATCTCGAATGGACTTCTGTTCAATCTGCTGTAGCTCCAGCTCTACTTGCTTTGAATAGTGACGGAGATCCACACCCTGAGAGAAGATAAAGATGACACATCAGAAAGAAGTCCCAGTGAAGGGACACTGGAACAGAATCAGTGAAGGGCTAAAGGGTATGATATCAGGGTGATATAACAAAAGTGAGACTGTTTTTTTTATCCTTTCAGGGGAGGGTAGGTGGAAGAACAGATTAGCACAGGGGAAAGCCTCACCGTTTTAAGAGCTTCCTTTACTAACTCATCCTCCAGATTTGCCTGAATGTGAACTGGAAGTAGAAATTGATCATAAGGGTCCAGCTCCACAGGTCCCTCTCCCCATACTGAGCATCTGCACACAGATCCCTGCCTTATTTCTTCCAACCCCCATGCCTCTCATATTTACAGGTACTCTGCACCCACTCCATGCCATCACTTACCATCCACTTCATCCAGAATGAATTCATCAGAGGTGATATCCAACTCCCCAAGTTGCAGTGGCTCCTGGAGCCCAGGACCACCCCCCTGAAGAGGGACAGGTTAATAGGAGAATGGTACAGGGTAAAAAAGGGAGAAAAAAATATAACTGGATGTCCTCAATCCTTCAAGTGAGAGGAAAGGTGCTTTTACTGGGGAGCCATAGGTACTGAGTCAAAAATTCGAGAATCTCACACTGTACTCAATTTACTTTGGATAGACAAGGACTATGACAAAGAGTCAGGCAATCCATTATGACAGGAGGAGCCGGGCATGGTGGCTCATGCCTGTAATCCTAGCACTTTGGGAGGCGGAGGTGAGAGGATTGCCTGAGCCCAGGGATTCAAGACCAGTTGGGCAACTTAGCAAGACATCTCTACAATAAATTAAAAAATTAGCTCCATGTGGTGGTGCACACCTGTGGTTCCAGGTGCTTAGAAGGCTGAGGCAGGGGAATGCCTGAGACCAACAGGTAGAGGCTGTGGTGCCATGAGTGTGCCACTGCACTCCAGCCTGGTCGACAGTGAGCCTCCAACCCCCCAAAAAAAGACAGGAGGAAACCCAGAAGAGCAGCCAGTCTCTGTAGTCCCCGCAACTTGAATTTGGTAAGCTGAAGCCAGAGGAGTACTTGAGTCCAGAGTTCAGGCCAGCCTGGAAAACATAGTCTCAAAAAAAAAACAAAAACAAAACAGTGGAGGTGTTCCAATGAGAAAAATTAGGAGTTGCTGAGGACAAAGCAGATCTTGCAGTTGAATTCAGGATCCGCAAAATCCTGCTATCTCGGGTGTTCTATCAGTACACCTCTAGGGAACCCTAAGCCTTTCTAGAAGTATCAACTAACATATAGTGTTTACCTGTGTGCCAGGTGACATCTAACATATACTCATTTATCTAATCCTAACGACAACCATACGATAGGTCCTATTATCTTCTTCATTTTAAAGGTGTGGAAGACGGTGGCATAGAGAAGTTGGTTAACTTGCCCAAAGACACACAGCGTGTAAATGGCAAGGCTGGAACTAGAACCCAGGCACTCTGGCTCCAGAGGCCATAGTCTTAAATTTTACAGTATACTGTTCCTTTACCCTACCCCAAAACGAGGAGGGAAGTTACAATGATGCCCTCGAACCTGAATTTCAACCATTCTGGCCCCAGCTCGGAGTCGGGTCTGATCCCAGGGAAAGGCATAGGGAGCCAAACAGGCACCATCATTGGTGGCAGCCAAGCTCCCACCCCTGTGCCTAAACCCAGCCCAGGCCTTTCTGACGCGAGGACGTGACTACGGAGGAAAAACATTCCCGCGTTCTCACCAGCGGGCCCTCCTCCTCCTCCATATCTGAGGTCCCAGCCCTCGAAACCAGCTCTCGGGCGGCTGCCGCCATGGTCGCAGCGGCGGCCATACCCCGCAGCCTCACTTCCGGCAGCTGTCAGTCCCGGCGTCCGTTCCTCCGAGTGGAACTACAAGTCCCAGAGTGTCTTGCACAGCGCAAACTGGATCCAAGATATTTGCGTTAAATTGACTCCATCCTTCCCCTTGCAGCTGTATCCACCTGAGTGCAAAGGGGAATGTGGAGGTCTCAAGCACAATGTCGTTCCGGAACCTTAGCTACTATTGTACCCGTGAACTCTACGAACTGTAAAGAAATAACACAGCGGAAGTTGGAATACCCAAGCAATACTCTCAGAAGTCCAGAGAGCTCGCGCTGAAGCAGTTTCCGAAAGCGTTTCGCCTAGGTCGCCCCGCCTCTTCCGCCTCAAAAACTATATAAGCGTATCACGTCACTTCCGTTCTCTCTTCCACAGGAGGCCTACACGCTGCCGTTTGTGCCGCCGCCATGGTAAGACGAGTCTGTCCTGGGATCCAGCGACATCGGAACCCGGACAGGGAAAGACTGCTGTCAGGGTGCCGAGAACACCGTGTCCTAGGGGCCTGCAACTTTCTGTGTGGAGCCTTGGATCGCCCCCCTGGGAAGGGACACCAAAGACTTCCAATTCCGGGGAGCGGGACCCGAGGAAGGGTCACTCCTCGGGTGCACGGAAGCTGCCAAAGCCTTGGGCATATGTAGGGTACTCCGGCCTCCGCATGCAGAGTGTACTTTTGGGAAGAGGCTGGAAGTCTGCTCCCTCTTTCCAGAGGTTGCATTTTCCCCATGCCTGAACGCTTCGTGTTCCTGCTTTTTGCAGGACTGAGGAGTTCGGTGTGAAATGGAAACCTAAGGGTGGGGTGTCCTTGCTCCCTATGTGAGATGCTGACGTTTCTGTTTGAGGTTGTTCTATCGCCTTAGCGACCTTACGGTTTGATAGTTCACGGTATCTGACTTTCCATACTCTTCCAATCAGTCTCTAGTGATCCCTGAGAAGTTCCAGCACATTTTGCGAGTACTCAACACCAACATCGATGGGCGGCGGAAAATAGCCTTTGCCATCACTGCCATTAAGGTAAAGTAGGGTAAGGGGCAGAGATCGTAAGCCCAAACTGGGTTGTTGAGACCTAAGCTATAAAAATGAGGCAAGGTTGAAGATGGTTAAGGATGCAACTAATCCCTTTAACCTATACCACCACGTTTACCAGAGAAACAATAAAAGTCAGAGAATGATCTAAGGTCAAGCCAAAAACATGTCACCTGGGAAAGTGGGGAGTGGGTATGGTGCCTATCTGCAGTCGCTAAGGTTCTCCTGGGCCATCAGCTTGTGAGATTCCTTCTAGGTTCAGTTTCTTGCCACCCCTCCTTCTCCCTCAGCGCATCCTAACAGCATCCTTTCCTGTGATACTTACATGCCCTGAGAATTGGATAATTATTCCACATCTTAAGGGGTGAGTAGAGATGCCAGCAGATAACAAGTGCGTGAATACAAGCTTGAATATTTCCATGAACTGTATGGATCTCTGACCTTCCAGATGGGGACTTTTTTGGAGGGGAGGAGTCAGAAAGCATAGTTATTTGTGGAAATCGCTGAGCGTCTTTCTTGCCTACCAGTGTTTGTACACACTTATGGGCAGGGCAAGGCCTGTCTTGCTCACAAACCTCAGCTTCTGGTACTCATATAGTGTTAGGGAATGGATGGTGTTAGGGATGCTGTTGTCTGACTTTGAGGAGTTTGATTTTTGTTTTGTTTTGAGTTGGAACCTTGCTCTGTGGCTCAGGATGGAATACAGTGGCATGCTCATGACCACTACAGCCTCAGCCTTCCAAGTAGCTGGAACCACAGGTGTGTGTTACCATGCTGGCTAATTTTTTGATTTATTTTAGAGATGGGGGGCTCTCACCAAGTTGCCCAGGCTGGTGAACTACCCTGAACTCAGGCAGTCCTCTCACCTCAGCCTCCCAAAGTGCTGGGATTACAGGCTTGAGCCACTTGCGCCTGGTCTGTTAGACAGTTCCATAAAACTAGTAAGGCAGTGAAAAACATGGTACCTATTTCAGAGACTTGTTTGAAGCCTAAGTGAGATAGTGAATATAAATTATTAGAAAGGCAGGATGCTTCTAAACCTGTCATGTCTACCCCTTTGAAATTGACTGGATTTATATTTGATACTTTTGGCCAAACTCTGTAGTCACCTTATTACTCAGACAACAGTTTGACCAACACATTTTTAGGTGCTGTTTGAGAATCTTATAAGAGATCTCAGGGATTCTGATGCCCCACCTCTCACTGGGAAAGGCTATTCCTAGAGTTAGAGGAGCACTAAGGTTTTTGCTAACTGTGTGGAGAAACGCCTCAGGCAGCTAGCTCTTCCGCTGGTGAAAAAAGGAAAGTTTAGAGGTGGTCTTTGGTCTGGGATCTGGTATGGATGTTAGTTCTTAGAAGTTGGAAGAAAATTGAGCAGAAAAATTGAAGGTTGGGTATAGGGAGGAGGTTCTTCCAAAGATGTAGTTAAGGTAGTGACAAACATAGTAAATTAACCAGGAGAGTTTGAAGAAAAGATTCGAAGTTTACACAGACAGGAGAGGTCATTTATGTGACAGGTAATATGGATCCTATGATGCCATCCTCATTTTGTTTTCCCTTTGCATTTTGTTATGGGTGTTCTGTAGGGCTAATCTTCTGTCCTTACTCTATATCAGGGTGATAACTACCCTTTGTTGGTTATTTGGAAAGGTGGGGCAGGGGCAAGTTGATTGTAATGCAAAACTTTTTTGGTTTTTTTTTTGAGTTGGAGTCTCACTCTGTCGCCCAAACTGGAGTGCAGTGGCCGCTCCTGGCCACCGCAGCCTCGACCTGCTGGACTCCAGCGATCCTTCCGTTTCAGCCTTCCAAGTAGCTGGAACTACAGGCGCACATGCTACCACGCCCGGCTAGTTTTTGATTTGTTGTAGAGATGAGGTCTTGCCAGTTGCCCAGGCAGGTCTCGAACCCACGGGCTCAGGCAGTCCACTCACCTCAGCCTCCCAAAGGCGCAGGATTACAGGCTGAGCCACCGAGCCCGGCTATGTTTTTGTTTTTTTAATCTCATTCTGTCTCCCAGGCTGGAGTGCAGTGGCTCACTCATGGCCATCTTAATTTTTTTTTTTAGAGACTGGGTCTCACTGTCACCCAGGTGTGGCGCAATGATAGCACACTGCAACCTCGAACTCCTGCACTCAAGCAGTCCAGTCCTCCTGTTTCAACTATTTGAGGAGCTGGGACTACAGGTGTGTGCCACCATATCAAGCCCTTTTTTTTTTTTTTTTTTTTTTTTTTAAGTCTGAGGTCTCACCATATTGCTCAGGGTGGTCTCAACCAACCAACCCTGGTCTTTTCTCCACCTCCCAAAGTGCTGGGATTTCAGGCGTGAGCCATTGCACCCAATCTGGGCTACTTTTTAATGCAGTGTAGAGGTGAGGACCTTACTATGTTGTCCAGGTTGGTCTCTATCTCCTGGGCTCAAGCAGTCCTCCCACTGAGCCTTCCAAAGCACTGTAATTACAGGTGTGAACCACCACACCTAAGACGTACTTTAAAATGGGAGTGAAGGCCATGTGTGGTGGAGGCTGAGACGAGAGGGCTGCCTGAGCCCAGGGTTCAAGATCAGCCTGGGCAACTTGGTGAGACCTCTTCTCGACAATAAATCAGTTAGCCAGGCATGGAGGCGCGTGCCTGTGGTTCCAGCTACTTAGAAGGCTGAGGCAGAAGGATCACCTGAGCCCAACAGTTCAAGGCAGTGGTGGCTTACACTTACAACCCCAATGCTTTGGGAGGCAGAAGGAACGCTTGAGGCTAGGAGTTAAAGACCAATCTGGGCAAGCTTCCTAAGGCTACGCAAACTAGGCAAAAATTGTTCTTTTGGGTCTAGAGGCCAGAAGTTCAAAATCAAGGCATCAGCAGGGCCGTGTTCCCTTTGAAGGCCTTAAGAATTCTGCCTTTCCTCTTTATGTCTTCTCATGATTGTCAGTGATTTTTGACACTTGGCTTGCGGCTGCTCGCTTCTTTCTTTTACAAAGTCACCAGTTGCTTGATCTAGGGTCCACCCTAATACAGTATAACCTCATTTTGCCTAATTGTTTCTGCAAAGACCTAATTTCCAATTAGTGCCACAGTCTGAGGTCTAGGTGGACATAAATTGAGGGTGCATCTTTCACTATCCAAGTCAATTTGATTTGAGTTTAGATGGCAAGGGGTGCTGGTTTCTTTTGGACAGGGTTATCTTGGGCACTGACAAAATCAAGTTTCTGATCTGGGAGCACTTAACCTCATGGGAATACTATGACTTGCCAAAATCATTATGACCCTTAGAGATTAATGAGCAACTGACAGCCCACCTTGATCAAGCCTGTTAACTCACAATACCCTAGTTTCCTGGATAACCTTGGAGAGGCAGGCCCTTGATTCTCCACAATGCAAAAACCAGAAGGCATTTAAAACTACATATGCTGGGCAATGGGGCAAAAAAAGATCCTGCTTTCAGTGGTCTAGCTCAAGTTCTCTGCTCTTGGTCCAGCCCCTGCCCCTAAGGTGGGTGAGGAAAGGGTGATTTTGGGGAATTGTGAAACAATAGGTTGTTGCAGGCCTTGTCTTTGTGGGGTTTTTAAGTAATGGAGCTATAAGGGAGTAAAAACAGATTCAACACTAACACAAAAACCTGTCACTTCAGGGTGTGGGTCGAAGATATGCTCATGTGGTGTTGAGGAAAGCAGACATTGACCTCACCAAGAGGGCAGGAGAACTCACTGAAGATGAGGTGAGGACAAGGAAGATGGTTGGGGGTTGGGCTTTAACTCAGAAAGGGCGCCATCTAGAACTGACCTTGCACCTGCCAGGTGGAACGTGTGATCACCATTATGCAGAATCCGCGCCAGTACAAGATCCCAGACTGGTTCTTAAACAGACAGAAGGATGTAAAGGATGGAAAATACAGCCAGGTGTGTATTGAAATGGCAGTGGGATTACAAGAAGAGGGGGTTCCAAATAGAATTGGGTGTAGGAGTTCAGGAATCAAACAATACCTCACCCTCTCCTTCAAATCCAGGTCTTGGCCAATGGTCTAGACAACAAGCTCCGTGAAGATCTGGAGCGACTGAAGAAGATTCGGGCCCATAGAGGGCTACGCCACTTCTGGGGGTGAGTGGGGTGGGGGTGTCATCTTGTTGGCTTCTACCCTCCCGGTGTGATTCTTTATGCTTAGTCTTTTCCCCAGCCTTTTCTTTGTGCTATATATGACCTTTGACCCTCCCCACTTTTTTACCTACAGCCTTCGTGTTCGAGGCCAGCACACCAAGACCACTGGGCGTCGCGGTCGTACCGTGGGTGTATCCAAGAAGAAATAAAGTCTGTAGGCCTTGTCTGTTAATAAATAGTTTATATACCTATGGCTTCTCTTGTGGTTTTCTCCATTCTTCTGATGACAGCATGGCTGTTTCTTTTGGTCATTTTTCCCTTCCCACTCACCTACCCAAACAATGCCAGTGGTTTTAGCGGTTGGTGATGCTCTACTCTTCCCCTCTTCAAATTAACCCTATGTCTAGCTAGTGATGCCACCCCCCACATACAGCACATAACATTCTTGTGGTCTTAAGGGGGAATCCAGACCAGCTTCAAGAAAGCCAAGTCCGCTGGGGCTAGTATGTAGAGCGGTTGTGTGTGGGTAGGTGAGTCTATCCAGTTGCAGTTATTTGCAGGTCTTGGCCATCCTGGGTTTCTGAAAAGGTGGGGTCCTTTATCTATCTAGTCGAAAAATTAGGCAGGCTGGTACAGATTAAAGTCCTTTGGTCTTTTCATCTAAGCAACAAGATCAACCGGGCACCAACTTTGGGTTGAGTTCCGGTAAGGGAGGAGTTCCGGTAAAGGGGTGAAGCGTGTGTGGATTGGGTGGGGTGCAGCAGTACAAACTGGACTGATTGCAGGCTCCCGCCTGTGCGCGGCTCCCGCCTGTGCGCGGCTCCCGCCTGTGCGCGGCTCCCGCCTGTGCGCGGCTCCCGCCTGTGCGCGGCTCCCGCCTGTGCGCGGCTCCCGCCTGTGCGCGGCTCCCGCCTGTGCGCGGCTCCCGCCTGTGCGCGGCTCCCGCCTGTGCGCGGCTCCCGCCTGTGCGCGGCTCCCGCCTGTGCGCGGCTCCCGCCTGTGCGCGGCTCCGGCGCCGGAAGCGGCGCGGGAGGCCGGCTCCGAGTAGGGTGGGGGAGGGGCAACGATCGGCCAGCCATGGAGCTGAGCGTGGCAGCGGCGGCAAAGCCGCAGCGACAAGGTAACCATCCCACCCCTGCAATAGTCCTCAGCTGCAGCCCCTCCTCCGGGCCCCCAGGGTGCCCTGGTACAGACTGCGCGGGCAACCTGCCACACCCCGGGCGTGGTGCGTTAGGTAGATGCCCGCCCTTGACCCAGGCCAGAGAGAGCCAGGCTCTCCACCCTCTAACCGCTCTGCCTTTTCTCCAGATTGCCTCTGACTGCGCCACACCATGCCCCTCAGCCTCTTCCGGCGCCTTCTCCTTGCCGCTCTGCTGCTGGTGATCGTCTGGACCCTCTTTGGGCCCTCGGGTTTGGGGGAGGAGCTGCTGAGCCTCTCACTAGCCTCCCTGCTCCCAGCCCCCGCCTCACCAGGGCCGCCCTTGGCTCTGCCCCGCCTCTTGATCCCCAACCGGGAGGCCTGCAGGGGTCCCGGCGCACCTCCTTTCCTGCTAATCCTGGTGTGCACGGCCCTAGAGAACGTGAACCAGAGAAACGCCATTCGCGCCTCGTGGGGTAGGCTGCACCAAACCCGGGGACTCAGGGTGCAGACACTCTTTCTGCTGGGAGAGCCAAGTGAACAGCACCCCAGTTCGAGCTCCCACGGGAACGACCTGGCGAGGGAGTCAGCAGCCCACGGGGACATCTTGCAAGCGGCCTTCCAGGACTCCTATCGCAACCTCACCCTCAAGACCCTCAGCGGGCTGAACTGGGCTGACAAACACTGCCCCATGGCCCGCTACGTTTTCAAGACGGACGACGATGTGTATGTCAACGTCCCAGAACTGGTATCAGAGCTGGTCCTGCGAGGGGGCCATTGGGAACAATGGGAGAGGGGCAGGGAGCCCCAGAAAGAGGCTGCGGTTGATGAGGCGCGGGAAGACGGCAGCCAGGCAGTCCCCCTTCTGTACCTGGGCCGCGTGCACTGGCGGGTGAGCCCCTCTCGGACAGCAGGGGGCCGGCACCACGTGTCAGAGGAGCAGTGGCCTCAAACCTGGGGTCCCTTTCCACCCTATGCCTCTGGCACGGGGTATGTGCTGTCATTGTCTGCTGTGCAACTCATTCTGAAAGTGGCCAGCCGGGCACCCCCTCTGCCATTGGAGGATGTCTTTGTGGGGGTGAGTGCCCGCCGAGGAGGCCTTGCCCCAACTCACTGTGTCAAGCTAGCTGGCGCCACCCACTATCCCCTGGACCGGTGCTGCTATGGGAAGTTCCTTTTGACGTCCCATAAGTTGGACCCCTGGGAGATGCAGGAAGCCTGGAAGTTGGTGGGCAGCTCTGATGGGGAAAGGACCACACCCTTCTGCTCCTGGCTACAGGAAATCCTGGGCATCCTGCGGTGTCGGATCATAGCCTGGCTTCACAGCTGAAGAGTGTCTGGGGCCACAGGATAGACATGGGGAGCAGACATTCTCCCAGGCCCAAGACAGAGGCCCTAGCTGGCTGCAGCTTATCAGTTTCATCATACCAGACCCTCAGTCTGCACCAAAGACAGGGATATAGGAAACACCTAGGGGCCTGGCCTGCCAGCCCCAAAGATGGTCAGAAAAACAGTGCTGGGGTTGTTCTCTCCAGCCGGGGCAGGAGGGGGGCATAACCCCCTCAATAAACTTGTCTCTCCACCTCTTCGAGTGCAGCGTGATCTTCACCAGGATTGCCAGAACACAAACCTAGAGAACCCAGAGGCTGCCAGAAGGGAAGGAGATTTCTAGGGACATGAGGAAGAGGACAGCCTCTCTGAGGAGGAATGTCCCTAAAAGGCAAGGCTAAGGCCACAGCAACCACAGCAGGGAAAGGAGCAGGGCAAAATTACCTTTGTGATCCTAGAATAGCCCCATGCTGGGCAAGAGGGAGGGGAACTGGTCCACAGGATGATTCAGACACATTATCCAAAAAGATCTCTTTCCTCTTTAATACCAACCCACCCTGTCCACTCTGAGTTAGGGAAGGGAGCGCACTGCCCCCTCCCTGTTCCAGGGAAGTCATTTCCCTACTGGCGATCTAGGGGAGAAATTGCTTGAGGTCACCCTGGAGCCTGGCTCAGTGCACAAATCTGTCCAGGGCAGATGGTCGGGCCCTCATGGGCTTGGCCTTCTCTTGCTTATGCTGCTGCTGCTGCTGCTGCTGCTGCTGCTGTTGCTGTTGCTCAAGGCTCTGCCGGACCTTGTCCTGGGGGAAAGGGAGAAGGGACACAGGGGCAAGGTGGGTGGCAGGCTTGCAAGGCCAGAGGCACAAGCAGGAGGATGCAGCTTGCGGTAGGCCTGGCCTACCCCACCAATGCTCATTTACCCTGTGCTCTTTGTCCATGACCTTCCTCTTCCTCTTCACCAGGCTTGCTGTGGAGCTGCGGCCCTTTTGCTTTGGCTTTGGCTGGAAGGGAGTCTTAGCCTCGGGGTCGTAGCCCTGAGAGAGGGGACAGGAATGAAATCCATTACAGCCTCAGAGTCAGGGAACTGGCCATACCCACCTGCCTGTGCTGTGCTTTTGGGGCTAAGCCCATGGTGGGGAGAGGATGTAGAGTGAGGAAGGGCCTGGGCTCTGGGGGGGCCTGCTCCATACCAGTCTCTCGATCCGCTCCTTCTTTTTCTGCTCCAAAGAAATGACATCCACCTCCGCCAGGGCTCGTGGGTCCAGACAAATAAGCTCTGCAGGTACCTGGGGGTGTCAGGATCAAGAAAGGATTCAGAACTATGGGAGGGTGGCACCAAAGAGACAGAAGCCAAGGAGGCTGTTCTTCCCAAGACCTCTAGCATATGAGCTCTGGGGAGCTTTCCCCAGCCTCAGCCCCAAACCACATGCAGATCCCTTCTCCAGCAGCGAAAGCCTCACCTTTTCCAGCAGAGCCTTCACCTCCCATTCCTGTCGCTGCTTCCGGCTCCTGTATGGGTTACTCTCTAGGCCATCAAAGTTGGGTTCGGCAGACCCTGGAGGGAGAGAGAAACATGGAGCCACAAGAAGCCAGTCTACCCAAGCCCCTGCCCCTGGTTGTCTCAGGCCCCTCCAAACTCCCACCTAGAGCCCATTCACTTGGAGCCCATCACCTGATCCACTCACCAGGGACCAGCATGCTGGTGATGCCCCCGCTGTGACCCAATCCCAGCACGTCCTCAAAGGGGCAGAACTGAAGGCCATGCACAGGGCCTGAGAGGCGGTGGGTGAGGTAGGGCTGCTCAAGGGAGGGTAGGCTGGCCTTGCCGTGCCCTGCCCAGATGTTAACTACGTCACCCATTCCTGCAGCCAGCAGTCCCCGCTGGGAGAAAGCCAGATGCCCCGCTCCCTGGGGCAGGGTCCGAGCTCTCAGAGGCTGGTATGTCCCTCGCAAGTCAAAGATCTTCAGTTGGTGATCCAGACCGGAGGTGGCCATGTACCTGGGGGGGAAAGGGGGACTAATTATCCTGTCAGTAAATGAGTTTACTAAGCAGCCTTGTTCATGGCCAAGTCCAGGCATCCAGTATGCTTGGGGAGAAAAGACTAATAATAACCCCTACCATCACACTAAACATCCCTCTCAGATAAGCTTCATGTAACTCTGTACTATTTTTATTTATCTTTTACAGGAAAGGAAATTGAAGCTCAGAGAAAAGAAATCTGGGTTAGCAAATGTTCAGACTAGGATTCAAGTCAGACCTGTCTCTTTAGTATCTGCTTCTTGCTTCTTACCTACTAATGCCACATTTCCCTCTTAAGACATATGAGTCCAAGGGAGAGCACAAGCCAGACCTGGTGGCTCACACCTATAATCCCAATACTTTGGGAGGCCGAGGTGGAAGGATTGCTTGAGTCAAGGAGTTGGAGACCAGCCTGGGCAATATAGCAAGACCTCATCACTACAAAAAAAATCTAAAAATTACCCAGCCATGGTAGCATACACCTGTAGTACTAGCTACTTGGAAGGCTGAGACAGAAGGATTGCCTGAGCCCAGGAGGTTGAGGCTGCAGTGAGCCGAGATTGTGCCACTGTACTCCAGCCTGGGCAACAGAGTGAGACTCAAAACAGGGAAAATACACAAAACATGCTGTACCTAAATATGATATTCCCCTCAAAGACCAGCAACAAAGAGCTCAGTGAGGGAGCGAGCATCTGCAGTGGTCATGAAAGGCTTCATGGGAAAGTTGGAATTGGAGTCATTTTAGGTAATTTTCAAGAAAGCACAAGAAATAGAGACATAGCAGGTACAAATGCATTAATACCAGCGTGTAGAGACAGTGAAATGGAAGCAGAGTTGCTTTCAAGACTGGTGGGAAACATGGTCAGGAAAATCAGGAGGGGACAAACTGTAGGGTTTATTTTCATGTCACATGGTAATGTGTGGACGTTATAACAGGGTTGGAGGGAAGAATGTCTCACTCATGCATATGAAAATCCAATCACCATGCTTATGAACTACAAAAGGACTGTTAAGGCTTTCTTTAAAGTCAAGACTGAGCCGGGCTCGGTGGCTCAGCCTGTAAACCCGCGCCTTTGGAAGGCTGAGGTGAGTGGATTGCCTGATCCCGTGGGTTCGAGACCTGCCTGGGCAGCGAGACCTCATCTCTACAATAAATTTTAAAAAATCAGCCGGGCGTGGTAGCACATGCCTGCAATTCCGGCTACTTGGAAGGCTGAGGCAGAAGGATCGCCGGAGCCCAGCAGTTCGAGGCTGCAGTGGCCGGGAGCGACTCCAGTCTGGGCAACAGAGTGAGACTCCAACTCAAAAATAAATAAATAAATAAAAATAAAGTCAGACTGAGGACCAAACATTGTTCTCTGGCAATGACAAATCATAAGCTAAAGACTGCATGGACTAAAGAAAATCGTAGGAAGTCATGAAGTCATATGCTAGAGGGCCTGGCCCCGCCCTCTAAGCCTTCCCTGGAAGGAGGGAGGGTTGGTGACAAAATCCCCTCAAGGAATCATGTGCTGCCTATGTTGTTTACAATCAGAGGTTGGAGTTTCTGTCTATGTTCCAGCTTTTCCTCAGAGAAGGAGGCTGAAGGGGGACCAGCCAAGCAGGCGATGTATGTTTGCCAAGGGGCCAACGATTCTATTTTAAGCATTGGCTATGAACCCAGGTGGCGGGAACTGAAGAGTCTCAGTGATGGCGCCCAACAGAGGCCCAGGTGGATCCTTCTGACAAGATAATCAGGGCCCCAACTCCACCCAAGAGAAGGGTCATCAGTGCAAAGCAGGAATTACCGAGAGCTCCTGAGATGCAGTGCCACACCCTTTGGTGAGCCAACAACTCAGGGGCACATGCTGGCTCCTCTCCCCAACACAACCATCCATGAGATTCCCTCGGTTAAATGCCAGTCTTGTGGAGAGGAGTCCAGGCTACACTATTATACTACTAAACTTGCAAGCAGTTGAGCTTTGAGAAGCCAATCTAATCCAATCCTATCTCAACTTCCAAAAAGCCTCTTGAGGAAGATGGTCAGCTTTATCTCTGGAGTCCCTGCAGCCTTTCTGAAAAGTTCCTCAGAAGGACTAGAGAAAAGTGGATGGGCCTAAGATTAAGGCTTAGAGCTGTTCAACATCAAGGTGATAACTAGCCAGATGTGGTGGCTCATGCCTGGCTCTCAGCAATTTGGGAGGTAGAGGCGAGAGGATTGCCTGAACTTAGGAGTTCGAGACCAGCCTGGGCAACTTGGTGAAACCTCATCTCTACAATAAATCAAAAAATTATCCGGGCATAGTGGTGCATGTCAGTAGTTCCAGCTACTTGGAAGACTGAGGCAGAAGGATGGCTGAACCCAGCAGGTCAAAGCTGTGATGGCCGGGAGCATGCCAGTGCCCTCCAGCCTGGGTGACAGAGTGAGTGAGTGAGACTACAAGACTCCAACTCAAAAAAAAAAAAAAAGAAGAGAAACAGTCCTGGGAGAGATCCCTGAGGAAAAACTGTCAGAACTTCATAGTGGTCTGAGTAGTAATGAAGAGATGCCACCAAAGCAAGTATCAGAGCATGGGGACGCAGAGAGCACTCAGTAAGCAGTGCTTCCAGTTCCTGTTATTCCTGAAGGATGAAGAACATGGGTACTGTGCAGCTAGCTAGGGAAGCCAAAGAAGTCAAATTCTGGGTGACAGGAAAATTCTGGGAGAATGGGAGCAGGCAAGGAGAAATGTTAGGAGTGAGGTGGCCTACTCAGTGATGGACATACTGAGTCTGAGATGGCAGAAGACAACTGAGTAGAAACTAAATGCATCGGCTGGCTGATCACTCCCACAAATCACCTAAAGTGTAATTGGAACACCACACCTGGGCTGGCTCAATGATTCCTTCTTATGTCCCCAGAACCTTAGCATGAAGCCCAGCCTGCAGTAGGTATCCAGTGAATGCCAGATGAAAGGAATCAAAGGAAAATACAAGTCAGACAGAACAGCTGTGGAAAACACAGATCCTCCCTCAGGAACACCAGAAATCCAAAGCAGACACACGGCCCCACCCCTTACATCACCAACCAGATCTGGAAAGAAGGATCATCTTTTTTTTTTTTTTTTTTTTTTTTGAGTTGGAGTCTCACTCGGTCGCCTAGACTGGAGTGCAGTGGCCGCTCCCGGCCACTGCAGCCTCGCCTGCTGGACTCCGGCGATCCTTCCGCCTCAGCCTTCCGTGTAGCTGGAATTACAGGCATGCGCTACCATGCCCGGCTGATTTTTTGATTTATTGTAGAGATGAGGTCTCGCTGCCCAGGCGAGTCTCGAACCCACGGGCTCAGGCAATCCACTCACCTCAGCCTCCCAAAGGCGCGGGATTACAGGCTGAGCCACCGAGCCCGGCTCAAGAAGGATCATCTTTAAAGATGACGACAAGTGAAGCATTCCCTGTTTGCCAGACACTGTGCTAAACTCTATGCCTTAACTTGTTTTAATGACTACAACAACTTTATGAAGGCTTTAGACCAGGCCTTGGTACACTGCCCAGGAGCCAAATATGGCCCATCATTTACTTCTGTGCAGCCCACGAGCTAAAAATGGTTTTTACATTTTTAAGTGGTTGAAAAAAGTCAAAAGAATATTTCGAGATGTGAAAATTATGAAATTCAAATTAATGTCCACAAATAAATTTTTACCAGAACACCCACACTCACTCATTTACTTATTCTGTGATTGCTTTCCCTCTATAACACAGTTGAGTGGCCGTGACAGTCATAATTTGACAGCATTGGGGCATCTCACATACCACCTACCTCACTACCTGTCCAAGTGAAAGGCATTTTCAAAGATGAAATACATAAATTCTCTCTACAGATCAGCATTAACATGAATATTTGCAATCAAATTTGATGATTTGGAACACTAACTATAAATCGCAAGTAAACAAACTTATGCTCAAAAAGAGGCATTTGGTTCTTTCCATAAGTAGACTTGTATTTACAAAAAAATCGTATTCAGTTATTATGTTTTAAGTTTCATTGCTTAATAATTTGTGATAATTTGTTTTCTCTCTTGTTACTTAAGGACCTACATAATAACTTCGATTTTGCCTCTTGGTCTCAGAAAAGCCTAAAATATTTACTGTCTGGCTCTTTACAGAAAAAGTGTTTGGACCCGTGAGGTAGACATTCATAGGGTAAAGGAAACTGTGAGACACACAGAGGTTAAGTAATGTGTCCACACTTACATAGCTGGTCAGTGGTAACACTGGAATTTAAACCCGGCAGCCTGGCTGGACTCTGTGCTCCTAAAGGCACACTGTTTTCCATACCTTTCTACCCACTTGTGATATCCCACACACACACCCACTTCATCCCCAAACAAATGACTTACGTGCCTGTAGAATCCACTGCCACAGCCCGGACCCCACCACGGTGACAGAGAATCTTTACCAGTGGCTCCTTCACTGCTGGACTCCATAAAGACACAGTACCTGGAAGCAAAAGGAGAAGAACTAAAGTTACTAATACAAACCCAGCCCAGAGGTTGTTAAACCTGGGAAAGACGGTGACTCAAGACCAAGAGATAATGAGAGAATACTTGAAAGAACTTGTGAAATACAAATATAGAAGAAAAGCAACTCAGGATGGTCAGAGAGTCAAAGTTGAGCTAGGGACTGACCATTGCTGTGTCCAAGATGGATGACGGCATTGTAAGGGTTCTGAGTCATGACATCAAGCCGACCAGCCCGAGCATTCAGAGCTGCCACAATCTTCCCCACAGACACGTCCAGGTAGGTCAGAAACCCTGTCTCTGACTGAGAAAGAGACAGAAAATGACCAAATCTTCATTGACCTCTATCTTCCCTCTAGTGGGGTCCTAGAGAAGTGGCCTTCCCAAGGGCTGCCACCCAATCCCTGTGCTCCACAGCCACTCACAGCTGTAGCCAGAAGGAAGTGGAAGGGCAGGAACTCGAGCCGTGTGACTCGATCACAACGGCGGATACAGTGCAGCTCAATGCCCTGGTTGTCATAGATGTAAAGCCAGCGGTTCTGAGCGACAGCAAGCAGTGCCTCAGAATGGAGAAACCTGGTGGGGAGGAGGAGTGGTTTAATGGAAAACGCAGTCACAGGCTGTCATTCAGTCAGGGATTGGCTATCTCATTCCCACTAACCGGATGTCCCGCACTGCCTCCATGACATTGATCTCACACATGAGCTTCTTTGTCACCCAGTCAAGGGCAGCCACATGACCCCGACGGCCTCCAAAAGCTAGGTGTCTGTTGGAAGTGAGGAACAGGCAGGGTGTTAATGCAGAACACAAACAACTTGAGGTCTGCCCCTTCTCTCCCGGGGAGAAGAGAAATACTGCTAGAGATGCTAATCCTCACATCCAAGCAAATGGCAGGCACTCCCCTCATCAACAACCCAAACGTACACTGGGTATGGCTGAAGTAGTTAAGGAAACATAACCGCATCTTATTTCAAGAGTCACTGGAATACAACCTTACCTCCCAGTTCGTGAGTAGTTCACTCTGTAGGGTCCAAACTGCCGCAGATTCAAGTCAAAGTGCTGGGAAAGGGAGGAGTGGGGGGAAAAATCAAGTATGACTTCACCTCAGTAATTCCCTTTCTGGTCCCCATTCCTCTCTTGTCCTGAACCACCAATCAACCCCTTGGCTCCCTTCCCTCCTCAGGCTCACCTTGGCTGCACTTGCAATGTCCACGGCCTCCACAATGTCAGCCTGTAGTATCTTTGCTGTGTCTTCTCCATCCTCCCCTTCCAGAAACCTGAAAGCAAAGATTAGGATGGCAGTAAAACTTCCCAAGGTGAAGTAGGTTTACGAATATAAAAATGAGAAAGGAGAATCGTGTAAAGCAGGGACTAGGGAGCCATAGATTAGGGTCCACTCACCCAGGTTCCTCAGCAAGCAGCAGTTCAGAACGAGCAGCTGTGACACTTGTTTCTTCTTCCTCAGTTTCAGCCACCTTAAGTCTGTTTCGGGTTTTGGACTTACAACGTGGTAGCTATAACATTGTTGGTTAGGAAGAAGTGGCAAAAGAACCAGGTAATTTGTTGGGTCACAAGAAAGTCACCTGGCCCAGCCTCCACCTGATTCAACCAGACACTCCCTGCTTCCAACCCTTCCCCACTTTCCGGCTGGACCTCACCTTTTTGGATTTGTCAATGCGACAGAACTTCTGGACCACATCCACAGGTACGGGGGCGGGACCTGGGAATGGGTCCTGGGCCTGAGGAAAGAGGCAGCAACTAGCAGACAGGCTCGGGTTGACCCCAGGCCTCACTCTCAAAGCAAAGGGTGGCCTGCCCCACCACCCATCGGGGTGAAGGCTCACCCCGGACAAACTTCGCTGGGACTCTGGATTCTTCCGTTCTCGGGGTTTCTTCGGGACCTGGAGTTTCTTGGAGATCCGAGACTTCTTTAGGATGTGAGTGTTCTTTGGCCTCTGGGGGCGGAGCTCCTGATTCCTCTTCTTGTTACTAGGAGGCCCTGGAGAGGTTCCGGCTGTGGACTGAGCAGTCTCTTCCTCCCAGTATCGCCGCGGTTTCTACCGGCAGATGAGGACCCCTGATACTCTGTACCCACGCCCCGCCCCCCGACCTCACAACTAAAACCTTCCTTTCCCATCCAGGGAAGCCTCTACCTTCCTCTTGGCCTGAAGTTTGTCCTTCTTGGGCGGGACATCTCTGCCCAGCTTGGGGGCTGTCTCCATCTAACCCACTCGAAGGACGATCCACGTGCAAAACTCCTCTCAGCTGTAGCACAGTCGGCTGGGAGACTCCCGGAAGTCCTCTATCCCTTATCCAATCAGCACCGTACCAGGTCTGAAGCCTTCTAGGCGCCATCTTGAGTAAGGGCATGCTCTCCTTTCAGGGGCGTGGCAGGTCTTAGCACCGCCCTCCCGAGCGGCAGCTTGAGCCCGACTGATGGAAAAAGAGGAAGGTCTGGGACCAGGGCCCAAGTAACGGTGCTGTTTTTTCTGGATTCGTCTCTCCATGTTGCCTAAAAATTTCCGAATCCAGTTTTTTTTTTTTAGCAGAACACCCCTCGTTGAGTCGATTAGAACTACATTTCCCGGCGTGCATCAGAAGACAGCTTCCGGCAGCGTCTTTTCCCAGCAATCTCTGTTTACTTCCGGGTTGATTAATACTGAAGGGAGAACGTGAGTAGGTTTGGGTTTCGGTTGAGGGGTTCGGGGTCTCGAGTTTTGTCCTTTACCCCCAGAGGCCAGGGTACAGTCGATATCCAAGATCCGGAGAGGCTGCGGTCCCACGAGTGGCTGCCTCTTAAGAGTGCTGTCATTTCCGCAGGCCAGGCCAGAAAGGGGAGCTCGGATACCTTCCAGAGAGTGAGACCCAGCGCCCCTCTCCTGTTCCCCTCAGGCTTTCGTCCCCGCCATGGCTGAGCTGATCCAGAAGAAACTGCAGGGAGAAGTGGAGAAATATCAACAGCTACAGAAAGGTAAGAGAGCAAAGTTGGCGTGGCCTCGCCCTAGTCCACTCACAGCCCAAAGCCATACCGACATAAGGTTTTCTGCCCCACCCAGGACCCCGTGTGCAGCTACTTTCCCGCCTCAATACTCTTCCCAATCCACGACCCGCTGCCCCCCATCCTCGTCTACTTCCTCAGATCCATCCATCTCCTTATGATTAGGATTGTGGGGGTCGGTGGCAATTTGATGTTTCTAATCATCTCTTTCCTCCCACCCCCAGACTTGAGTAAATCTATGTCAGGGAGGCAGAAGCTTGAGGCACAACTAACAGAAAATAATATCGTGAAAGAGGTGAGGGACTGGGATTTATGGGGCGAGGAGGAACCGGTTCTGGCCATGGTTCTGATTATATGCGTTCCACCTCTTTATCAGGAACTGGCCCTGCTGGATGGGTCCAACGTGGTCTTTAAACTTCTGGGTCCTGTGCTGGTCAAACAGGAGCTAGGGGAAGCTCGGGCCACAGTGGGGAAGAGGCTGGACTATATCACAGCTGAAATGTGAGTCTTTGTTCCACTACCCTGTGATGCATCTTACACCACTGGAGTAGAGGTGTTGAGGAACCATTGCAGAGTAGTTCTCCGTAGTAGCCCCAGTTGTCCAGATGCTCCAACCTCTTTCAACTCTCTTTTCCTCCCTTCCCAAGATTTCAAGTTTTCCACCAGTCTCTTCCCTGCTTTCAGCACTCTCAACAGCAAGTTCCACTAATTTCTCCTTTTCTGTTTATCTCCCTTGCCTCTCAGTAAACGATATGAATCCCAGCTCCGGGACCTTGAGCGGCAGTCAGAGCAACAAAGGGAGACCCTCGCTCAGCTGCAACAGGAGTTCCAGCGAGCCCAGGCAGCAAAGGCAGGGGCTCCTGGGAAGGCCTGACCCCATGGTGGGGGGAAGGGGTGGGGAGGGGAGGGAATGAGGCAGCTCTAGGATCTATACTGTAGCTAATAAAATGTACAAACACCTGGCTGTTTTCTGATCAGCCACTTCTGTCATAATTGTCTCCATCCAATCATTCCCCACCCCTTCCACCTTATCATATACTTGTATTACCCTTCAGGTCCAAATTCTTGAAACTGGAATTTCTCTGTGGCAAAGTGATCTTTCGTTCTTGAAATGAAAATCTTCAGTCTCTTAAACCTGCTTCTTATCTGTGTATACAGTCCCTAATTCTCCCTCATCTTGGTTGGCATGACCCTTTCAGAAACAGGGCATTTACAATATAGCATATTGCTAGGAATGTCTGTAGTTCCTTGCTATCAATGCTTGTCATTCTCCAAAAAGCCCTGGCTTTCTTTTTGAGTTGGAGTCTCTCTGTCACCCAGGCTGGAGTGCAGTGGCACACTCGCAGCTACCACAGCCTCAACCTCCTAGGCTTAGGTGATCCTTCTACCTCAGCCTTCCAAATAGCTGGGACCACAGGCATGTGCCACCACGCCCGGCTAATTTTTTGATTATTTTAGAAATGAGGTCTTGCCAAGTTGCCCAGGCATCCCAAAGTGCTGGGATTATAGGCATGAGCCACTGCGCCCAGGCTGCCCTGGCATTTCTTTTTGTTCTTTGTAGCCTCTGTCTTCCTTGAATTCATTTGAATGTAGCATAAAGTTATTTAAAATCTCAGCACATAATTCTTTATGGTATTGTAAGTCCTTCAAGTTTGTATGTTGCTCACAAAGTTCTAACATTTCTTTGTTTTAATTTTAAAATTGCTTCTTACAAATTTGCAGCCAGGGGAGTCCTTAATACAGACAATTTGTTGGCTGCTACTTTGACATGGGTGCAGGGCAACTGACAAGAAAAATTTAATAGTAAGTAAAGGGACCAGTGTGGAGAGGAGTAAACTATTAGCTCTTCATGGGGCAGAATATAATGTGCCCCTCCCTGTTGCAAGGCTATATCTTCAGCCAGTTCCCCACCCCCACTCCCAGCAGCCAGTCCATGTACTGCAACAACAGGGGAGTAGATGTCAGGTAGTGTTTGGTTTATTATCTTAGTGTTGTCACAGTGATAAGAACCCCAGAGTGAGAAAAGGAACTCCTACTTGAACCTACTTGCCATCCTTGTTTGACCTGGGGCTCAGAGCCTTTAGGCCTTTCCTTTGCCATTTGCATGTGGCCAGAAATGAAACTGATTCCTTTTCCAGCACTAGCTGTGCCATGTTCATGGGAGGTCGGGAGCTGTACACAGGTGTCCAGCTTGGCTACAGCTCGGTTCCCACAGGGCTGGATTTCTCAGCTTGCTAGTACACCAGTGACAGGCACTTCACTGCCCCAGGGTAGCTGGCTACCTTCTGAACTTCTGTCCCAATGTGACATAACGGCCACCATTCAGGATGGCTACCCACATCTGATACAGACACCATGACTTATAAGCCAACAGGGCTTCCTCCTCAGAACAGTGCCCGTGCAATCTTCCTCCCTGTGGCCTTGATCCTGGGGAAGGAGCCCCCTCCTCCCTCACTCGGAGGAGTTCCTGAGGCAGAGGGGCCGCTGGTGTGGCCTAGTATAGCAGTAGAGGACCTTCGTCGCTGGCGCAGGAGGAAATCATGTGAGGTTCCATCCATAGCGTAGAAGACGTTAGCCGAGGGTGGGATAGTCAGCTCTGCAGGTTCAGAGGATGGATGTCAAGCGCAGACATAGCTGTTCCCCACACACCGCCCAGATGTGGAGGTACTCCATCATCCTCCCAAGTCTGTCTTTCCCTCATGGTTCTGACCTCGCTCCCCTGGTAGCAGCTGGACCAGCTCATACTCTGAAGCCACCGCAGAGTCACGATTGTTTTTCTTAAGGACACGACTGATAACACTTGGAGCCTTGTCCTGGCTTGTCACCTGGCGGGACAGAAGACCAAAAGAACAATAATTTAGCCATGATGGCCTGCTTCCCATCCTTCCACCCTCAGCCATTGACCCAACCTAAAAAGATTACTGGTATCCAAAATGAACAGGGAAACCCACTATGGTGACTCCCTGTTTCCAATAAACCTGCCTACATAGGGCCCAGTGAAATAGGGTTGCTCCCCTATGAGAAAACTGATTTTGATTTTGTTTCTGAAAATCTATTATGGCCACCAGAACTTCAGGGTGCAGCAGCTAATGCAAAGTAGCCATCAAAACATAACTGCCAAAACCAAACATCAAAATTAAAACTAGAATAAATTCCAATTGGCTGCCCGAACCCAAGACAACATTTATAGTCCAACAAGGTACCATCCTTCACCTCCACCCCCAAGCCAACGCTCCCTCACCAAGATGCTCTTATAGACACTGCCATCTTCCCCCAGCTCCATCTGGACTCGGATGATTCGACAATCAGAGGACCCTGGCCCAGATCCCCCTCCCCCATATCCAGTCCCCCTGGAGGCCCCTTCTCCTGCACCCCCACTCAGCGGAGAGCCACAGGAGGCTGAGCGGCGGTGACCTCGAGAAGGCCTGGGGGAGGAGGCTGGGGGAGAGAGGTGGCTAGGGTCAGCTGGACTGTGCAGGGATGGACTGCTTTCCAGGGCAGAGTCTAGTGATGAGACAGATGGCCACTTCATGTGCTAGGAACAAAAACATGGGGAGACTGGCATGAAGACAGGGAGGTTAAGGAAGAAACATTCACAGAGCCGGGGTCAGTGTCAAGTTTAGAGGTCAGGAGCAGAGCTCACCTGGGCCAGCCGGGTCAGCAGAGGAGCAGGGGTTCCAGTTGTTTCATCTCCCCCCATACTGGGCCGGTCCCAGGACACAAGGGGAGTGGGACCCCCAACAGAGCCCAGAACCCTAAAATGGCAGGAGATTGGGAGGGTCAGAGGAAGAATGGAAAGTCCCAAGAAACCATCCCCAACCGCTGAATCTCTCACTCTGTCCACTGCGAGATGACCAGCGTTGGCCGAAGCACCCGTGGGGCAGAGGGGTCACTGGTACCAGGTGGCTCCACCTCACAGGACACACGGTGGCTGGGGTAGGGGCAATAGGCAGACATCAGGACGTAACACCAACCCTCCACACCCAACAAGAGCCCGGAAGTTCCAACCTCGCCCAACCAGTCACCTCTGGGCCTCTGTCAGTGGCCGGAGCCCCTGCAGCCACTGTTGGATATCATGATCAGGTCGGAGGTCATAGCCACGACACTCGTTCTGGAGCCGTCGCAACTCAGAAAGGACAGCAAACTCCTGGGAAGGAGCCCTCAAACTGCAGGAGCCAAAACTCAGGAACCCCCGACTTTCCCCACCTTCTTCCCTTACTAGGACACAGATAGAGATGCCTAGCATCCAGCCCATGCATTCCTCTCACCTTCCTCCGCTTGTCAAAATTGATGTAGCCATTCTGCAAGGAAAATGGGGATGGGATGAAAGTACTAGCCTTGCCTTCCAGGTCACAGAAAGAAGAATCCATCTTAATTGCACACACATCCACATCCAACTCAAACACTTCCCTCTGGCCTCTCTGACTCCTCCATCACTCCTCGCCCTCCCTCTCAATCTATCTATGCACTCTCGACCCTTTAAATTGTATACCGGGGGACCCCCAAAAAGGGAATTTATTTATTAAAGATTTTTGTATTTATTCTTACATGTTTAAACCTTAGTCACCTTCAAAGTACTCTCCATTTGATGCAATACACCTATCGAGACACTTTTTCCACTGCTCAAAACAGGTTTTTTTCGTTGTTTTTTTTGGGGGGGGGTTGAATCAAAGTGTTGCCCAGGCTGGAGTGCTTGCCACGGTCACAGTCACTGCAGCCTCAACCTGATGCTGAGCTCAAGCAATCCTTCCACTTCAGCCTTCCAAGTAGCTAAAACTACAGGCACACACAATCGCGCCTGGCTAATTTTTTTATTTTTATTTTTATTTTTTTTTTGAGCTGGAGTCTCACTCTGTCACCCAGACTGGAGTGTAATGGCCACTCCCGGCCACCGCAGCCTCGACCTGCTGGGCTCTGGCGATCCTTCTGCCTCAGCCTTCCAAGTAGCTGAAACTACAGGCACGCGCTACCACGCCCAGCTAGTTTTTGATTTATAGTGGAAATGAGGTCTCGCCAAGTTGCCCAGGCGGGTCTCGAAGCCGCGGGCTCAGGCAATCCACTCACCTCAGCCTCCCAAAGTGCTGGGATTACAGGCTGAGCCACTGAGCCCGGCCTAATTTTTTTATTTGTTTATTGTTGAGATGAAGTTTCATCAAGTTGCCTGGGCTGGTCTCAAACCCTTGCCTGGGATTAGGCAATCCTCTCGCCTCTGCCTACCAAAGTGCTGGGATTACGTGAGCCACTATACCCAGCCTCAAAACAGTTTTTAAACTCATCAATTTTGATGCCTCTTAGTACTTCTGCTGTTTTTTGTTTTACCTCTTCCACATCAGCAAAACGTTTCTCTTTGAAGACTTTTAATCCAGGGAAACAAAAAAAAAGTCACTTGGTGGGGGAGACTGGGTGAATAGGGAGGGTGGGGCAGGGGAGTTCATGCCATTTTTGGTCAAAATCTGCTGAACACTCAGCAGTTGGATGGTCATGGTGAAAGAACCAATTACCTCTTTGCCACAACTTGGGACGTTTCTTCCACAAATCGTGGCACAACCTTCTCAAAACTTCCAGATAAAAACTTTGATTGATGGTTTGATCTAGAGGAACAAATTCCAAGTGTACTGCAAGGGGCCTGCCCTCCAAAAGATAATTCTGGTTTTTTGGGGGTCCCCCCTCGTATCTCAGGTAGAAAATGTGTCTATTTTACAAATGAGAAAACTAGGGCTCAAAGAAGCTAAGGAACTTGCCCAAGGGCTCAGTATTTATTGAACAACTTCTATATATGCTTGTTTCAGGCATGTTCTAAACACTTGCCAAACATGAGTTCATTTAGCCCTCACAATCACAGACAGATGTAGATACTGAGGCTAGTTTCCCATTTACAGATCACTAAGGCATACAGAGGTTCAGCACCTGGCTACAGTAACTGATCTGGCTGCAGAGCTCTACTCTCAGCTATTTGTACTTTTTGGAGTGAGTGAGGTCTATCTGACTCGGCAGCCCACTTGTTACATCATCCATGTCAGTGCACACACATACCACACCACCAACCTCCAGCTCATCCTTGGAGGCTGCATCCAGCATCACGAGGTCCTTCAGGAAGGTGCCAAGGTATGGGACCACGCCCTGAGATCAGGGGTCTGGGTCAGACACCCCTGCCACCCTTTCCCTCCCCATTGCCTCAGAGAACAGATTTCATTCTCCTCACCCCTCTGCACCTCCCTTTCCCATGCCACAGACTGCTACCCCAAATCCAGTCCTTACTCCTTCTAAAGCCATCTTCCCACCCCCGCTAGGCACTCACCCCTCCCCGGGAGCCAGACCTCGGGGCCTTCTTGGAGTGTGGTTCCAGAGGGGGTTGCAGCTTCACCTCCTAGTGGTGACAAAACAAGGATATGGAGGAGGAGTAGAGAGCAGGCACGGCTAGGAATGCCAGAAAATGGCCTCACCTGCAGGAGTAGCTCCCGGCTCTGGGAATAATTATCCTCCTCAGAAAAAATCTGGCAGAGACTGGAAAAGACTCTGAGGCTGTCCCTGGGAAGGGAGGACAGTGGCCCTGAAGACAGGCCTGGCTCAACCACCCACCTCCCAGACCTCTGAGGAGCACCCACTCCAGTCCAGTGCCCCATCCTCCCTACCTGGTTGCTTCCCCCCAGGCTGCCCGAAGCCGGTGGATGGGGCTGGACTGCAGGGCTGACACAACAGCATAAACTGAAGAGAAGTTTCGAAGCAGCCGGCACTCCTGTGGAGGTCCAAGAGGAAACTAAGGCTGTGGGAGCCCTCTCCACTCCAATGGTCCCCAACCACAGGGCAAGCCTCTTACCTCTGCCACGCGGATCCACTTCTCCAAGAGCCGGGCCCTCTGTGGGGGACGGAGTGGCCGTATGGTCACCTCCCCAGGCCCCTCTCCGGTTGAAGTGGCCCCCAAAACAGAGCTAACCACTGCCCCTGCCACTTTGTTGAACTGTGTGACAGTAGCTCGGACAGATGGGCATAGGTGGGAATGTCCTGGCCGGTCTCTGTGACCCCACAGGCCCCCCAGGCACTGAGAAGGGATCAGATTGAGAAACAGCTCCTGCAAGGCAGAGGTCAGAGGTTAAAGTTCATAGTCAAGTGAGGTCAGCCTTCCAAAATCAGGTATCTGAGGATCTCAGGTGGCCAAGGAACCAGAGGGGCACAGGGCTTGAAGGGTAACAACCAAGGGGAAAGGGGGAAAGGTCAAAATGGCAGACGGAAGAGGCTAGGAGCTGGATCAGAAAGGGTTGGAAGCAAGGGAAGGATCTGGAGTCAAGGAGAGACTAGTAAGGGGTCAGAGGGCATGGGAGTCAGAGGTCAGGGTCTCACCGCATCTAGCAGGGTCAGCTGTTCGGCCAAGTGGTCAGCGAGGAACACCAGGACATCCGTGGGGTCAGCAGGGGGATCGCCGGGGAGGGCCAGGGGCTTAGGAAGGTCGGGGGCCTGGGGGTCCACCCGGGACCGGAGGTTGCGGATGAGGTCAGCGCTGCCCCCCCCAACACCCTCCCCTGCTGCATACCCTGTCCGAAGTAAGCAGCTCTCAAGCCGGTCAAGCTGACCCTTGACCTCAGAGCCAAAATCCTCAGGGTGAGAGGCCAGCCAGGTTGACAGTACAGAGATGGCTACCCTGGGAGAAGGGGAATCAGCCAAGGGTCAGAGGCAAAGCTGGAGCATGGGCAGCAGGGACTGTGAAACTAAGAAGCAGGGGTCACTCACCCTGTTGTCCTCTCTAGTTCATCAGTAGGATGAGATTCAAGGGCTTCTAGCCTGAGGAGGAGAAAAGAACCTTTCTGTCCATTCTTCCCAAACCCCCAATGGCTTTGACTATTTTGGTGGGATATTGGGGCTTTAGGAAGTCCAGACACCTCCACAACCCTGGGTCCCTTGTGATCCTAACCTGTCAACCATAAGCCCTAGCAGGGCAGGCGTGGAGATGAAGGCCTGGTGGGTGGCCAGAAAGGCTGACACGAAGGTCACGTCAGCCCCTGATGTCCGGGTATCCAGTAGGTGTCGGACCAGGGCCTCCAGAGTGCCAGCTCGGAGCCGTCGGGAGGAACGCGGGGGAGGTGTAGGGGCCTGGAGGGCACAGAGAGATGGTCACTGATCCTTTCTTCAACTCTGCCCCTACATCTCTGAGGACAATCCCAGACACAGGAGATGATCCAGGCTTATTTTGCTGAGATTCAGAGAGGGCAAAAGACTTGGCCCGGTCACACAGAAGAGTCCAGGACTCCAGACTTCCAATCTAGCAATCTGGCCAGAAAGTAAGCCAGAGGAAGGGATACTGGGAGTGACAAGTCAGAGGAGAGAAACCAAAGTCATGATCTCACCAAGGGATCAAGAGGCCGATATTGGCGGCTTGTGACAGTAAAGGTAGCACCATCCTCCTCCTCATCCCAGACAGACACAGGGGCCTGGAGGAGCAAGGAAAAGGAAGTCAGACAGTTTCACACCACCCCCCACTGCCCTCTGCCCTCATACACCCCAGGCCCTCCCTGCTCCTCCCTTTGTACCCCTCACCTGTGGTGGCGGGGGACAGTACCAGCGAGTGCGAGGGGTGGGGGGGGCTGGTGACCCCAGGTCTCCCCCACTGGAGCCCAGACAGCCCCCCCCCAGCCGCCTCAGGGCCCGGTGGAGTCGAGGGGGTTGCAGTCGGGGGGTGGATGGAGTGCAGGAACCCTGATCCTGGAGGCTTCCGAAGCCCCTTCCCCCCAGAGCTGAACCCCAACACAGCAGACAAGCAGGGTGCAAAGGGCAGGAGAGGAAAGGGAGAGGCAGAAAGCCAGAGGCAGCGACCTCAGTCACAGGCACAGCCACATGCCCCGCCCTCCCCCGCCTAGGACCTGACTAGCCCAAAGACTTAATCCTTTCCCTCAGGCCCCCTTTCACCCTGGTCCCCTGGGGTAGGGCCTCCTCTATCTCAGCCCAGGAAACCCCCTGAAGGTGGCAGCTCCAATCCCAATACAGGAAGGAGAAGGGGAAGTAGGGATGATGGGGGGGTAGACTCAAGAGAGTCACGTGGCCCCAGCCCCTCCCCCGACGGATCCCGAAAAACCAGCCCTGCCAGTCACCCTGCCCTCACCCACTGTCTGGACCCAGGAGTCCAAGGCCTCCGGGCCCCAAATCCTGAGCCTGACCCCCACCATTAGTCCATAAGGAAAGCAAGTGACCACTCTACCCAGCCTGGGTTCGTCCCCCCAGGTCTCAGAACCTTGATTTCCCCGCCTTTACCCAGCCCCATGGCCGGGGGAAGGGAGGGGGAAGGTGAATAGGGAGAGGGGGAAGGAGGGAGGGGTCACGAAATCTGAGGGTTCCCTCCCCAATCCCAGAGTCACAGGAGGTGGTTACTGTGGAAACAAACTCCTCCCCGCCAAACAAAAACAAGGAGGGAGACAGGGACCAAGACATAACTACTCAGAGAGGCAGGCACACTCGGGCAGGCAGAGGCAGAGAGGGCCAGAGACCCGCAGGGACAGCCAGCCGGACGTTCCAGGCAGGAACAGGGCAAGTTCCTGCGGGCAGGTCCTGAGTCATATTGACAGAGAACCACAGAGACGTCCAGACTCCCCCAAACAGGGAGACAGGCAGAGGCGCGGGAATAACTGAGGGGAGGAAGAGATGCAGGGACCCAGAGACAGCAAGAAAAGTAGAGATCTCCGAAATATATCCGCCCCCTACCTCCCACCACCCGTGTCTCACCTCTTCTTCTTCTTCCTCCTCCTCTTCCTCCTGCCCCCCGCCCACGACCTGGCCTCCCGGGCCCCCACCCTCTTCGGGGTCTCGGCTTCGGAAGCTGCTTAGGACGACTCCCCCAGGGGGGCTCGTGTCCAAAAGCAGCCGCAGGGGCCGCGGGAGCATGGCCGAGTGAAGGAATCAGCGGGGTCGGGCCATGGGGGCGCCTGGGGAGAGACGGGTGGGGGTGGGGGTGGGGGTGGAGAGTCAGACGGGCGCGGGGGAGCGGGGCAGCGAAGGGACGCGGTGTCAGGAAAACCGGATGGGAGTTCTGCAGGAAGGCTGGGGGAGGGGGCAACGCAGGGGTGGAATGTAGGGGCCCTTGGTGCATCTGGGGAGTGAGGGGGTCACGCGTACGGAACGGGCAGGGTCACAGGGTGTTCAGGCTCTGACCTGCTCGGGCGGGGTGGGGGCAGCGTGGGTCCCGGGCTCTGTTCCTGTCGGTCTCCGGACCCGGACGGAGTCCCCTCCCCGACTTTTCCGCACCCCCCGATCCCCCACGCCGGGCTTCTGGGCCCTCCCGCCCTTTCCGCTCCCCCCGCGAGCAGGAGCCAAAAGGGGAAGGAAGTGAGGACAGGAGCCAAGGGCCGCTGACTAGCGGAGCGCCGGACGCCCGGGGGCTGAGATCCAGGAGCTCGAGTCCCCAGCTCCTCTGTCCTCCGGCCTCCCGCGCGGAGATGCTGGAGCCCACGACGCCCCGCACTGAATTGGGATAAAGATCCCAGTCTCCAGCCCCCGGGGTAGGGCAGGAGCAGCATTTGACATTCCCCTTCTCCGAGAACAAGACTAAAACTCCCACGGGAAGAGTTTTAGGTGGGGAGAGACCCTGTTACTGTCCCACGCGGGGTTAAACTCCCCACACCAGCCCACGAGAGTAGCGGACTAAAATCCGAACCGGGTTTTCCGAGGAGCCGTCGGCTACCGCCTCTCCGAGGGGCGGGGCAGGAAGCCGCCTCTTCCGGTTTCAGATTCTGTGCCCCGGGGTTTCCGGCGCTGGGGTCTCTGCGCGCTTGCTGTCGCCCTGTCCTGGGAGAGTCCGCTCCTTGAGGACGTCTCATGAGCCATTAGTGGCTGCTGACCCCGAACTCTTTCGATGGGAGGTTGGATGTCTCCGAGGCGTTTGGGAGGTCGGGGTCAATGGAAGGGACCAGAGGAGATTGGAAGAAGAATCGGGCGTGGAAAGAGGTGGAATGAGAGACTCGGTGGGCGGCACTGGAACACAACTTTATTTCCACACGATTAGGCCCCTTCCCCATCGGGCTGGCCGACTGTCCTGGCTGTCCGTAAGCTGCGTCGCCGCTTCCTTCATCCAGCATCCAGCAGCTATTGGATGAGAGCCCTCCAGTGGGCGCTGGCCGCGTGCCGGAGCGGGGCACACCGCTGGGGACCGACAGGCTCCTTCCTGTCCCCGAGCAGCTCACAGCCCGAGGGGGAGGCGCATTTAACGACTCACACAATCACTTAAATACTACTAAGGTGAACCGCACAAAAGGGGCACTCGGCGGTGTGAGGGACATGACGAGGCCAACCTGGTCAGGGACCCGGAGAGGACGAAGGTGGACCAGGCAGGGAAACAAACAGCGCTAGGACCCGGAGGCAGGCAGGAGGCATTTGATTCGTTGGAGGGAAGGACAGTGTGATGACCACAGAGAGGAGGGCTGTGACCACAGAGAGGAGGCAGTGGCTCTACCGTGGGGGGACACACAGACCAGGGTAAGAAGGATGGATTTGGCCCAAGAGCACGGGTTCTCCAAGTGTAGTCTCTGACCCAGAGGACCCTGAGACTATTTCAGGGATTATGTGAGATTAAGACTTGATAAACAAAACGAAGATGTTATTTGCCTTTTTCATTATCATTATCTAAGAATATACAGTGGAGTATTTCAGAAGCTACATGATACACGTTGACACTATGGTTCTCACGAGTGGAGTGGGTGCTTGTGTATTCTTACGTTTTCTTTTTTTTTTCAGTTTTAATCTAGTAAGATAAACATTGCCAGTTATAACTCACTTAAGCAAAAGCTTTTTAGAGTCCTTGATAATTTTTAAGAGACTTAAGAACCACTGCTCCAGAACTCTAGGAAGCTGAATGCCATCTTTGTATCTTTTAAAAAGCATTCCAGCCACTCAGTGGAGGCAGTATGAGCAGATGATGGGGTACTGTTTTGGGGAGGTACTACAGTAACTTTGGCCAGAGATGTTGGTGGCTTCCTCAGAACGGTGGTAAGTGCCCTCATTGTGTTTTCTGGAAGAGAAGTAAGAAGGCAGGTAGGGTGTTCACTGTCAGTCCAGACATATAAACCATCAGGGGCACAGAGGTAGGAGAAGGAGGGCCTAACATTTTCTGTGTTTTTTGCCTGCTGGACACTGTGCTAAGTGCTTTATCTCCTGCATCTTCTAAAGGAGATGCACTATCTTTAATCCTCCTAACAGTCCTCAGGCTCTGCTGTTCAATATGAGTCACCAACCATATATGGCTATTGAGTATTTGAAATGAGACTAGTCTGAATTGAGATGTGCTGGCAGTTTAAAATAAACACCTGCTTTTGAAGACTTAAAATGGAAAAGGACAATAATTTCTTATATTATTTACATGCCAAAATGATGATATTTTGGATATACAGGTTGAGCATCCTTGATCCTGAAATCTAAAATGCTCCAAAATCCACTGGAGATGTATTGATGCCATAAGTAGAAAATTCCTTTGTGACTCGCCTGGGCAACTTGGCGAGACCTCATCGCTACAATAAATAAAAAAATTAGCCAGGCGTGGTAGCACATGCCTGTAATTCCGGCTACTCGGAAGGCTGAGGCGGAAGGATCACCAGAGCCCAGCAGGTCGAGGCTGCGGTGGCCAGGAGCGGCCACTGCACTCCAGTCTGGGCGACAGAGTGAGACTCCAACTCAAAAAAAGAAAAAAAAAAAGAAAATTCCACACCTGGCATCATGTGATGGACCACATATATTACTTAAAATATTGCCTAGGCTGCGCATGGTGGCTCATGCCTATAATCTCGGCACTTTGGAAAGCTGAGCTGAGAGGACTGCCTGAGCCCACAGGTTCAAGACCAGACTGGGCAACTTGGAGAGACTTCACCTGTACAATAAATCAAAAAATTAGCCGGGCATGGTGGCATGTGCCTGTAGTTTCAGCTACTTGGGAGGCTGAGGCGGAAGGATCACCTGAGCCCAGCAGGTCCAGGCTGCGGTGGCAGTGAGCGTGCCACTGCATTCCAGCCTGGGTGACAGAGAGACTACAACTCAAAAAAAAAAATTGCGTAAAACTGCCAGGAAAGAAGGGGCATGCCTCATCAACAAGGGTACCTGCACAAGGAACACTTGTATACCTAACCCTAAATTGCACCCACATGTTTAAAATAAAAAATTCAAAAAAACCTGGTGCGGTGGCTTATGCCTGTAATTCCAGCACTTTGGGAGCCTGAGGCAAGAAGACTGCCTGAGCTCACAGGTTCAAGACCAGCCTAAGCAACATGGTGAGTCTTCGTCTCCACAATAAATAAAAAAATTAGCTGGATTTGGTGGCACATGCCTGTGGTTCTAGCTACTTGGAAGGCTGAGGTGGAAGGATCGCCCAAGCCCAGTAGGTTGAGGCTGCGGTGGCCGTGAGTGTGCCACTGCACTCAAGTCTGGGTAAAAGAGTGATACTCCCACTCAAAAAAAAAAATTGTATAAAATTACCTTCAGCCTACGTTATAAAGTATATGTGAAATATAAGTGAATTATGTGTTTAGACTGGGATCTAATCCCCAAGCTATCTCATTACATATATATAAATAGTCCAAAATCTGAAAACACTCTGGTCCCAAGCATTTCCAATAAGGGATACTCAGAATACACTGTAATAAAGTGTATTCTTTGGCTGGCCACAGTGGCTTACGCCTATAATCCCAGCACTTTGGGAGGCCGAGATGAGAGGATAGCCTGAGCAAATTGGCGAGACCTCATCTCTACCATAAATCAAAAAATGAGCCGAGTGCGATGGCTCATGCCTGTAGTTCCAGCTACTTGGAAAGCTGAAGCGGAAGGATCACCTGAGCCCAGCAGGTCGAGGTTGTGGTCATGAGTGTGTCACTGCACTTCAGCCTGGGTGACAGAGTAAGACTACAACTAAAAAAAAAAAGTGTATTTTTACACTAATTTTACCTGTTTCTTTTTAATGTGATTGCTAGATTATTTAAGTTTACTTATGTGGTGTGCATCATCTATATTGTACAACACTGCCTAGGTAATTTTTTTAAATCCCTACACCAGGAAAACTGAGATGTAGATTAGGAGCTTGCTCAAGGGGCCCTTCAGTCAGGATGTAGCAGCAGGGTTTAGCCCAGGCCTGTGTGAATTCCAAGTGCAGGTTCTGCCCACAATAGCAGCCTTCCTCCACGATAAGGTGACAAGATGGGGCAAGGATAAAATGAGAAAGGAAAGATATGGGGAGGTGAAGTGCTATTACCTTCGCCTTTGAATCCTTGCAAGTGGCCAGATAGGCAACTGTGGGAAAAGATGAAGAGGAAATGGGACAAGGAAGTAGAAGGGGGGAAGGGCAGAGGGATGGTGTCAGGCTTCTGGGATTAGATGGGAAATGTCTGACATTTGGGGTCATGGTGTGGGTGGGGCTCATACTCACCAACCCAGCCGAGCGCCTTGATGAGCCCGAGCAGAAGAAAGGCAGAAAGGAA
Source organism: Cephalopachus bancanus (assembly GCA_027257055.1). Classification (NCBI taxonomy): domain Eukaryota; kingdom Metazoa; phylum Chordata; class Mammalia; order Primates; family Tarsiidae; genus Cephalopachus; species Cephalopachus bancanus. Next base: position 45,300 of record JAPVLO010000549.1, on the reverse strand, counting down.
AAGGCCTACACTGTCCTCGAGGGAGGGTCCAGAGAGACCTGGCAGGCAGAAGGGTGGAGAGAGAGCCTGAGTTCATGTCATCCTGATGCTGACTGAGCACCACCCCCACCCCCACCCCCCACCCCGCCCCTGCAGCAGTCTCAGCTCTTACCTGCCACCTCCAAGGTGACCTCGGCGCTGCGCCCTGAAGCAGGCAAGCTGGGGTGGTAGATGCGACAGGCGTAGCGTGCCCCATGCTGCTCTGTGGTGACCGGGGGTGGCAACAGGTGCCCAGAGAGGCTGATGGAGCCATCGGAGTGGTGGCGTTGGGCGGAGAGCCACCTCTGCCCCCCAGCCTTCTGAGAGCCACCCTCTGGGCCACCCCGGAGCTCCCACTCCACCTCCAGGCCCTCAGGAGGGTAGAAATGGGATACAAGGCAGAGCAACTCTGGGGGTGCCTCCCCCAGGGCAGCCCATACAAGGGGTGCTGGCGTCAGGGACACTTTCGGGGGTTCTGAGGAAAGAGTAGGAAACGAGCATGGGGGAAGTTAATATACAACATCCTTCCTCAGAGACCCTCAGTTTGCCTTCTGGCTTTCTCAAAACTGGGGGAGGGGGTGTTTCTTCTCCTGGAATGAGGAAGCCACTGTCTCTCCGATGGTGCTTCACTAGAATCCCCATGCCAAAGCCTTCAGATTCCCAGGCACCCTCCACCCTCCTATTCCCCCTCTGATTCCCAGGGACTCCCCTTTATCTCTACTCACTCACCCGGCACCCTCTTCTCTATCATCCCTCCCCCATCATGGTGTCCCCATAATCCAGTGTCCACCCTTTACCCATAAAGAACTCAAGTCTCTCCACTCACTATATACAGCAAGCTCCAGGGTGACTTGTCCTTGCAGGTATGGCAGGTGTATGGTGGCCAGATAGGTGCCCTCCTGAAAGGGCTGAACTGCAGGCAGCCAGAAGGTTCCATTTCCAGTCCATGGGCCCCATGGCTCATCATCATCCCAAGCAGCAAATGCCACTGCCCCTTCCCGGGGTGCTGGCATCTGCCCATCCAGCCCAGGAGTTGCAGCCAGGAGCAGATGCCCCTTACCCTGGTGCTGGCGTCGCCACTCCAGCCCAAAGGGAGGGGGGCCTGGTGCCAGGGATGAGGAGGCCTCGGGGGTGGGAGGCATGTAGGCAAAGCTCAAGTCCAGCATAGCATCTTGCCCCAGTCTTATTCGAGGGGCAGGAGTGTGAGTGAGGACAGTCAGCACCACTGGAGAAGAGAGGAATGAGGCAGTAGGAGGGGCGTGGGGAAAGAAAGAAGGAGAAAACACAGAAAAATGCAGTTGTAGGGAGGACTGAATTTCAATTTACCCACCCCTCGGAGGACACCTTTTCTGATGCTCACCATCTCCCAGCCCTGCCTGCAAACTTTGCTCTGGGTGGGACCCAGTACGGCTGAGAATGAGCAGAGAAGTTAGGGGTAAGCCGCGGCAGTGAGGAGGCATGGTCTTTGAAGCCTGCTCTGAACACACAACCCACTCAAGCTCTGGTCAGCAGGATCTGAGGGCACTTGTAACAACCTGATGCAGTCCAGTCTCTAGGCACCACCCTTGAAGAGCCAGGCCTTTCTTGGTTACTGGTGAAGATGGTGATTGAGCTATGACTGTCAATCCTATGATGCTGTACAGAGTATTTACTGACTCTGAAAGGATCCAGTTCTAGCCTAGACCTGAGCACACTTTTGTGTCTACTGAAGCAGTGCACTACGGTGACTAAGCACCTGGAGCCTGGCTGCCCTGGTTGAAATCCCAAACCTGCAGTTTATTTTATAAAGCCTTGGGCCACTTTACTTTTCCATGGCTCCACTTCCTCATCTCTAAGATAATGATGATGATGATGAGGATGATGAGGATGATGATGATGATGACAGTACTTACCTCAGGGGTTGTTGTGAAGGTTAAATCATTTAATACCTCTTGCTACTGAAACCTATTCATTTCCTGATTTTAAATAACAAAGACACCTATATGTAAAAGGTCTTTAGAACAGTGTCTGGGACACAGTAAGTCTATGAAAATGTTTGCTCAGTTTAGGCAACTTAGAGAGACTGCAGCTGTACAAAAAAAAAAACAGCCAGGCATGGTGGTACGCGCCTGTAGTTCCAGTTACTCCAGAGGCTGAGGCAGAAGGATTGCCTGGGCCCAGAAGGTTGAGGCTGTGGTGAGCCATGACTGTGCAACTGTACTCCAACCTGGGTGACAAAGCGAGACCTCAACTCCAAAAAAGTGTTTGCTCTGGTTACACCTAATTTAACATACTCCAACTCAACAACATCTCTGCAACATTCCCCACCCTGCTTCAATGCCCATCTCCACTGCCTTTGATGAATGGACACTGCCAGATACTAAAGCCAAACACTTGGAGGCCTTCAGACTCCTTCCTCTCATTTATTCATTAAAAATTATTTATTCAGTGGTTCATGCCTATAATCCCAGCACTTTGGGAGGCTGAGGTGACAGGATTACCTGAGCCCATGAGTTCAAGACCTCATCTCTACAATAAATAAATAAATCAGCTGGGTATGGTGGTGCATGCCTGGAGTTCAGCTACTTGGAAGACTGAGGCAGAAGGATCACCTGAGCCCAGCAGTTCCAGACTGCAGTGGCCATAAGTGTGCCACTGCACTCCAGCCTGGACAACAGAGTGAGACTCCAACTCAAAAAAAAAGAAAATTATTTATTGAGCACCTAGGATATTCAAGCTGCAGTGGTAGGGGATCGATTGACAGACAAGACGGGCAGTCCCTGCCCTCAAATCGCTTATATCCTACTGGTCCCAGCCCCTAGTAGACATCACATCTGTTTCCAACTCAGGTTCTCCCAATATACCAATATACATGTGGACAATTACAATTGCCTCCTCTCTGGTGTTCCTACCCTCAGCCTCTCTTTCCTCAATTGCTCCCTCACATTGTAGCCATGGCTAAAAGTCTGATCAGGTCACATGCCTCTTTTTTTTTTTTTTTTTGATTTGGAGTCTCACTCTGTCGCCCAGACTGGAGTGCAGTGGCCGCTCCCGGCCACCGCAGCCTCGACCTGCTGGGCTCCGGTGATCCTTCCGCCTCAGCCTTCCGAGTAGCCGGAATTACAGGCATGCGCTACCATGCCCGGCTGATTTTTTGATTTATTGTAGAGAGGAGGTCTCGCTGCCCAGGCGGGTCTTGAACCCATGGGCTCAGGCAATCCACTCACCTCAGCCTCCCAAAGGCGTGGGATTACAGGCTGAGTCACCGAGCCCGGCTTTTTTTTTTTTTTTTTTTTTTTTGAGTTGGAGTCTCACTCTGTCGCCCAGACTGCAGTGCAGTGGCCGCTCCCGGCCACCGCAGCCTCTACCTGCTGGGCTCCGGCGATCCTTCTACCTCAGCCTTCCGAGTAGCGGAACTACAGGTGCATGCTACCACGCCTGGCTAATTTTTTGATTTATTGTAGAAATGAGGTCTCACCAAGTTGCCCCGGCAGGTCTCGAACCTGCGGCCTCAGGCAATTCACTCACCTCAGCCTCCCAAAGGCGCAAAATAGGCTGAGCCACCAAGCCTGGCTACATGCCTCTTTAAAAATCCCAGCTATGCCAGGCTCGGTGCCTCAGCCTGTAATCCCACGCCTTTGGGAGGCTGAGGTGAGTGGATTGCTTGAGCCGGTGGGTTCAAGACCTGCCTGGGCAGGCGAGACCTCATCTCTACAATAAATCAAAAAAATTAGCCGGGCGTGGTAGCACGCGCCTGTAGTTCCAGCTACTTGGAAGGCTGAGGCGGAAGGATCACTGGAGCCCAGCGGGTCGAGCCTGCCGTGGCCAGGAGCAGCCACTGCACTCCAGTCTGGGTGAAAGAGTGAGACTTCAACTCAAAAAAAAAAAAACCCCAGCTATGGCAGGGCTCGGTGGCTCAGCCTGTAATACCAGCACTTTGGGAGGTCGAGGGGAGTGGATTGCCTGAGCCCACGGGTTCAAGACCCACCCAGGCAGCTTGGCGAGACCTTGTCTCTACAATAAATCAAAAATTCGCCAGGCGTGATAGCATGCGCCTGTAGTTCCGGCTACTTGGAAGGCTGAGACGGAAGGATCGCCAGAGCCCAGCAGGTTGTGGCTGTGGTGGCTGGGCGCGTGCCACTGCACTCCAGTCTGGGCAACAGAGTGAGACTCCAACTCGAAAAAATCCCAGTTACCCATGAAGTCAGCAGCTAAAGGCACAGGCTAGAGCTACATGGCCTGGGTTCAATTTCTAACCCTCTTCTTATAAACTGTGTGTCCTTAGGCAGTCACCCTACTGCTCTGTCTCATATTTGTTCATCTGCAACATGAAGATGATATTAATGCCTGCGTCCTATGATTGTTGAGAGGAATAAATAAGATAACCATATAACGTGCTTAGAATAGGGCCTAGCGTATAAAAAGTGTTCAATAACTGTTAACTGTTTCTATTTTCTTTACCTCCATCACCATCACAGACTTGTAGGGTATCTTGGGAAAATCATTTAAGCTATATCTTCCTTCCTAGTCCAGTGATCCAATCCTTGCCTACCTTTTATAAGAATCAAGTAAAATAACAGGTCTTTTAGAATTATCTCCCACCAAAAAGAAACTTCTGGTTATCTATAGAACAAAGACCAGTTTTCAAGGTATTGGGAAATTCAGCCCCAATCCCACCTTTCCAGACTCCTCTTGCATCCCACAAACAGTCACATAGAATCTCTTTCTCCCCCCGCCTCCTTTTTTAAATTAAAAAAATATAGTTTAGCTGGGCATGGTGGCACATGCCTGTAGTTCCAGCTACTCGAAAGGCTGAGGCTAAAGAATCACCTGTGCCCAACAGGTCGAGGCTGCAGTGGCCATGAGTGTGCCACTGCCCTATAGCCTGGGTGACAGAATGAGACTCCAACTCAAAAAAAAGAAAGAAAGAAAATTATAGTTTATTTAGAAAGCAAATTGGCGAGAGAGAGAATTCACTTCCCCAGGGTAGGGGGGGTGGGGCCAAAGCTTAGGAAAACATGATGTCTATAGCTCAAAGAGTCACATGGCCAGATCAGAGCTTAGCAAAGCAATGGCCTTTTTTTCACTTTTATATGCATTTATTTTGCACTGAATTTGTTCCTGTGCCATAAGTAGAATTCCTTTCTTGTGCTTAGTAGAAGTTCTAATCATTGGGCATCTCTTTGATTTGGTCTTAAGGTTCCTTCAGTCCATTTTCTCCCAAACATCTAAATACTCCATGTCCTTCAAGTTCAGTTCTACTGCTATTTCTTCCCAGAAACGTCTGTGTCCTCCAGGCAGAAGGAATGTTTTTCCTCTTGTAATTATCTGTATGTTATTTTTAATTCTTTTTTTTTTTTCCGAGTTGGAGTCTCACTCTGTCTCCTAGGCTGGAGGACAGTGGCATGCTCCCGACCACTGCAGCCTCCACCTGCTGGGCTCAGGCAATCCTTCTGCCTCAGCCTTCCAAGTAGCTGGAACTACAGGCACGTGCCACCACGGCCGGCTAATTTTTTGATTTATTGTAGAGACAAAGTCTCACCAAGTTGCCCAGGCTTGTCTTGAACCACTGGGCTCAGGCAATCCTCTAGGATTCAGCCTTCCAAAGTGCTGGGATTACAGACTTAAGCCACCGCACCCAGTCCATTCACTTTTTTTTTTTTTTGAGTTGGAGTCTCACTCTGTCTCCTAGGCTGGAGGACAATGGCATGCTCCTGGCCACCGCAGCCTCGACTTGCTGGGCTCAGGTGATCCTTCTGCCTCAGCCTTCCAAGTAACTGGAACTACAGGCATGTGCCATCACCCCCGGCTAGTTTTTTGATTTATTGTAGAGATGAGGTCCCGCCAAGTTGCCCAGGCTGGTCTCGAACCAGTGGGCTCAGGTAGTCCTCTCACCTCAGCCTCCCAAAGTGCTGGGATTATAGGCGTGAGCCACCACGCCCAACCTGTTATTTTTAATTCTAACTGCTGAGGCCTATAAAGTTAAACTTTTCTCAAGCTCATGGGATTGTCTTAGTTTCGTAGAGCAAAAGAGTATGCAATTTCATTTAGTGTACCAAAATCCAGAAACATGTTTTTGAATTGTTAAAAAATATCCACAGGATTAATAAACAAACCCAAGGGCTTTACAATTTAACCCTTAAACTAACAGTGATCTTTAATAAGGGTTATTGGAAGCCAATTTTTTGTTGTTGTTGGTTTTGAGTCAGGGTCTCAGTCTGTTGCCCAGGCTAGAATTCAGTGGCATGATCAAGCTTACCACAGTTTTGAACTCCAGGGCTCAAGTGATCCTTCTACCTCAGCCTCTCAAGTAGCTGGGGCTATAGGTGCATGTCCCCAAGCCTGGCTAGGAAACAATTTTAGTTCCATATCCCATAAACTGCCCTCTGGAAGAATACAAATGTAAATTCAGCAAAATCAGCAGGGACAGAACAGTAAGGAAAAGTTTTACCTGTTCTGTACCTTGAATACATAGGTTTTGTTTGTCTATTAAAAAATCAGCCGGGCGTGGTAGCGCATGCCTGTAATTCTGGCTACTCGGAAGGCTGAGGCGGAAGGATCGCCGGAGTCCAGGAGGCGAGGCTGTGGCGGAAGCAGCCACTGCACTCCAGTCTGGGTGACAGAGTGAGACTCCAACTCAAAAAAAAAAAAAGCCGGGCTCGGTGGCTCAGCCTGTAATCCCGCGCCTTTGGGAGGTTGAGGTGAGTGGATTGCCTGAGCCCGCGGGTTCGAGGCCCGCTTGGGCAACTTGGCGAGACCTCATCTCTACAATAAATCAAAAAATCAGCTGGGCGTGGTAGCGCGCGCCTGTAGTTCCGGCTTCTCGGAAGGCTGAGGCGGAAGGATCGCCGGAGCCCAGCAGGTCGAGGCTGCGGTGCCCGGGAGCGGCCACTGCACTCCAGTCTGGGTGACAGAGTGAGACTCCAACTCAAAAAAAAACAAAAAAAAAAGAAAGAAAAAATGAGCCGGGGCTCGGTGGCTCAGCCTGTAATCCCGCGCTTTGGGAGGCTGAGGTGAGTGGATTGCCTGAGCCGTGGGTCTGAGACCCACCTGGGCAACTTGGCAAGACCTCATCTCTACAATAAATTAAAAAAAAAATCAGGCGGGCTTGGTAGCGCGTGCCTGTAATTAATTTGCGGCTACTCGGAAGGCTGAGGCGGAAGGATCACCGGAGCCCAGCAGGTCGAGGCTGCGGTGGCCGGAAGCGGCCACTGCACTCCAGTCTGGGCAACAGAGTGAGACTCCAACTCAAAAAAAAAAAAATGAATGAACTGGGTGTGGTGGCTCAAGTCTATAATCCCAGCACTTTGGGAGGCTGAGGTGAGAAGATTGTCTGAGCCCGCCAGTTCAAGACCAGCCTGGGCAACTTGGCGGACCGCATCTCTACAATAAATCAAAAAATTAGCCAGGCATGGTGGCACTTGCCTGTAGTTCCAGCTACTTGGAAGGCTAAGGCAGAAGGATTGCCTGAGCCCAGCAGGTGGAAGCTGCAGTGACTGGGAGCATGCCACTGTCCTCCAGCCTAGGTGACAGAGTGAGGCTCCAACTCAAAAAAAAAAAAAAAAAAGAAAGTGAATGGGCTGGGTGTGGTGGCTGAAGTCTGTAATCCCAGCACTTTGGGAGGCCAAGACTAGAGGATTACCTGAGCCCACAGGTTCAAGACCAGCCTGGGCAACTTGGTGAAACTTCATCTCCACAATAAATCAAAAAATTAGCAGGCATGGTGGCACGTGCCTGTAGTTCCAGTAACTTGGAAGGCTGAGGCAGAAGGATCGCCTAAGTCTAGCAGGTAGAGGCTACAGTGGCCGTGCCCATGCCACTGCACTCCAGCCTGGGTAACAGAGTAAGACTCCAACTCAAAAAAAAGAGTGAACAGGAACAACTAATTATAAAGTATTACTGATGATATTTTGGGGGTTCATTATACTATTTACTCTACTTTTATGTATCTTTGAAACTTTCCACCACAATGTTCTTTTTTTGTTTTGTTTTTTTTTGAGTTGGAGTCTCACTCAGTCGCCCAGACTGGAGTGCAGTGGCCACTCCTGGCCACTGCAGCCTCGACCTGCTGGGCTCCGGTGATCCTTCCGCCTCAGCCTTCCAAGTAGCTGGAACTACAGGTGTGCGCTACCACACCCGGCTAATTTTTTGATTATTGTAGAGATGAGGTCTCATCAAGTTGCCCAGGCAGGTCTCGAACACACGGGCTCAGGCAATCCACTCACCTCAGCCCCCCAAGACACAGGATTACAGGCTGAACCACCAAGCCTGGCTATAAAAAAATTTTTTAAGTGATAAGATATAAAGTACAAATGTATATTAGCAAAATTATCAATGATCTCTGACCCTGGAGGTATTCAGTTTCTAATTCTACATCAGGTAAGTCGGGGTCTCACTGTGTTGCCCAGACTGGAATGCAGTCGCATGACCAAGGTTCACCATAGCCTCGACATCCTGGGCTTAGGATGTCCTTCCACCACAGCCTCCAGAGTAGCTGGGACTAGAGGTGAGCACCACTATGCCCAGCTAATTTTTTTAATTTTTTGAGAGACAGCGATCTCACTATGTTTCCCAGTCTGGTCTCAAACTCCTAGACACAAGCAATCCTCTTGCCTCGGCCTATCAAAATGTTGGGATTATAGGTGTGAGCCCTGGTGCCTGGCCCCATTTTCTTTTCTTTTTTTTCCCTGCCCACACTTTCCCCCATTTTCTTAAATCCCTAATCAAGCAGAAATGCTTGAAAAGACTGAGCACATAACTTGATTTATTTCAGTGGTCTATGAGTTGCTACAGTCTTCCCACCTGAGAACTGCCAGGGCTCCCTATCTGCCCTTCCTTCATGGGCACCATCACCCTCCACTTTACATTAGGATTATCCACGACAAATCTGCCCAGAACCTCCTTGAGAGTAGAATCTACATTGATCACTTTTGTGCTCCTTAAGAGTACCTGGCGCCGGGTGCGGTGGCTCATGCCTATAATCCCAGCACTTTGGGAGGCTGAGGTGAGAGGATTGCTTGAGCCCACAGGTTCGAGACCAGCCTGGGCAAATTGGTGAGACCTCATCTCTACAGTAAATCAAAAAATTAGCCAGGTGTGGTGGCACGTGCCTGCAGTTCCAGCTACTTGGAAGGCTGAGGAGGAAGGATCACCTGAGGCCAGCAGGTCAAGGCTGTGGTGACAGAGTGAGACTCCGACTCAAAAAAAAAAAAAAGAAAAAGAAAAAGAAAAAACGAACTTCACAAAGGATATCTCACCATCACCCCACTACCTTAGTGAATCCAGCCATCCTAGGAAATATTCCTCCTGATTCGAGATACTACCCCCACAAGAGCAGTTTTCCTCAGCCCCTGCCCAGGAAGGAGGCTGGAGACTAAGGATGGAGGTGTAGGCAGAGGGGAGAGTTTCGGGGGTGGATGCCGAGTCCGTTTCCTTGGTTTCAGTGAGAAGGGTGAAATGGAAGGGGTATCGCTCCAGCCCTGCAAAGTGCTGGACCCCTGGCCTCCAACTGCGTTGCAACATGCAATAAGCAGTTTTGCAGTAGGACCCACTCCAGCCCACTGTTTGCCGACCAATAAGAGACAACACGTTCCCACGCGCCTTAAGGAAGTGGCTTTCAGGAAAGGTAAATGTGCTTGAGTGCAAGAGCCTTTGCTTTGAGGACTGCATAGAGTCGGACGTGAGCGTGGGTGGGCGTGAGGCTGGTTTTTTGATACAGTGTCAACCACAAAGGTGAGGGTGCCTAGCAAGATACAGATCTGAGAGGGGCGGAGAAAGAGTTCCTGTTTCTGAACCCCTCCCAACCCCAATACCTGACGAGGTTTCTCAAGCTACGGTGGCCGGAAACCCCGCCTCTCCGCAACCCTCCCTTTGAGGCCCCGCCCCCAATTTGCAAGTTTTGTTTTCCAGCCAAAACGTCTTGCTTTTCAAAAAATGGAAACTGAACCCAGATTAGGGAAGTGTGTCTTTCGGGTCCATACAACGAGTCTACGGCTGATCTGGACCATCTCCACCTATCCTGCCCAGCTACCTGTTGCCATGGTGATGAGAACAGGCTCCTGCTGAGGCTCCGGCTGTGGTCGCAGGAGGCTGGAGAGGCTGAGGACTGAGCTGGACATACTGACCATCAGCCAAGTCCCGTCCAGGGCCCGCGGGCAGCTCTCCTCCGGGCTCAGGCCGCTGGCCCAATTCGCAGAGGCGGGGAGCGGGAGGTAGCGACTCATCTCGCAGTGTGGCGCGGGGCCGCCCCGTGGGTACTGCCGGAAAGCAGCCTGGAAGGCGCCCGTGGGGTCTGTGAGTGCAGAGAAGGGAGTTGCAGATTGTAGAGTCGTGGCCGGGAAAGAGCTGGAAGGGCAGCGCTCTGGGAACTTCAAATGCACAGACCGCCGGGTGGTGAGAGGTGTAGAGGCACTCTAGACTCACTTTACAGAGAGGGAAGCTGACTCCCGAAGTCTCTGCGCCATCTAAAGAGGTGGGGGTTTCGGTGGGGGCGAGTCCCGGAAGACTCACCGTGCACGTGGAGGTAGAGCTCAGGATCGAGGTCCGGCCGAGAGGGCGGGCCCCCCGGCCCCTGGCGCAGCAGCAGCGCAGCGGGTCTCTTGGCCAGGCCGCCCCCATCCTCCACGAACCAGCACTCGATCACTGCAGGTCCTGCTGAGACGGCGGTCGCCAGGCCTGGGGGAGAGGGGCACGTCAGGGGGCGGCCGGGATGTCTGGTGGCCTGACCCCTCCCATCCTGGCGTCGGGCGCCCAGGAGTGCCACCCCCTTCCGCGTCCCCCATAGTTCCCGGGAATCGCGGAGTTCTCTCACCCAAAGCCACAGCGAGGAGCAGAGACAGGGGCATCATGGCGCTGCGATCTCCTCAGCCCCGAAGCCTCCTCTTCCTCCTTTCACTTTCACTTTCCTCCAAACGGCAGCAGGTGGGGTGGAGGAAATCCCCGCTCCAGTTAGGTGAGGGTTCCTGAGAGACGGGTGCTTCCCCACTAGCCAGGCAGGGATCCGGAAACATCCTCTCCAGGTCTCGTTAGGACGCCCCAGCCCTGCAGAGCCCTCCCGAACCCAGCTGCGCCTAGTCCCAGCTCTCCCCCAAACCTAGGCTCCCTCCCGCGTCCTCCCTCCAGTATCCACTTCCCCAGAACAAGTACTCCGGCTTTCCCTCTCACCCCCCCTACACTCCCCACCCCTGCACCCCCTCGTGCCGCGTCCCCAGCAAACACATAGGGGTTGTCTGGAAGCCAAGTGAAATGACCAATAAATATTTTAATCACTGTTTAAAAAATAATCATAAAACCTTGTACTCCTACGAATTACTCCCTCCTTGTCTCCACCCACTCCTCTGTGAGAACCGAGTTGGGGATCCCCACGGGAGGGGGAAGAGAATAGCGTAGAAATAAGGAGGGCATCCTGGGAGAAGGGGTAGGTTCTAGGACAAGGGTGAGGCTCAAAGGTCTGGTCCCCACAACAACACAAACACAGACTTCAAGCACAGACTACAACCAACCACCTGACCCTTGACCCTGTGACTCCAGGATGCTCACTGGGCTCCCTCCCTCCCCCACGTGCACCCTACTCCGTGGAGCTGGGGCTTCAGTGTACCCATCAGAGGGAAAGGGCTAAGTTCGAGGGATACCTTGGGAGGGAGGGACTGAGGAGTGGAATGGGCTGGCGATGGTGCAGTATGGTTCCCCTGCCTGAATATATACAAGTCCATAGAAATAAAGGAAGACAGTAAGTGTGGTGGGAAATCACCCTGGGGCAACAGCGCCCCCGGATCTTGCTCCTATTCCCTCTTCCCCGAAAGCTACCCCCAGTAGCCTGCCCCTTCAGTTTGTTCCTCCGCCCCCATTGAAGCCCATCTCCACCTTGTGGACGCTGGGTGGGGACCAGACACGCCTTCTGGGAGGGGACGTGGCCCCACCCACCTCATCGCCACTGCCCCCACCCGCTCCGGGGGACTCTCTTTTGGGCGGTAAGGCTGGCCCAGCGGGCGTCCCAGGTCCAGGTCCAGGTCCGGCCCCGCCCCCGCCCCCGCCCCCGCCCAGGCGGTGCCGGCGCTCACAGTGTCCTCGGTGGCGCATGAAGCTGTCTCGCCACATGAACTTCTTTGCGCAGACGCCGCACTCGTAGGGCTTGAGACCTGTGTGCGTCTTCATGTGCTCAGTCAGATGGTGCTTCATCTTGAACTTTTTGTTGCACACAGGGCAGTCAAAGGGCCGCAGATTGAGATGCATGTTCACGTGCCGGTCCCGCATGCTCTTGTGAGAGAAGGCCTTCCCACAGTGGCACAGAAAGATCTTATTCCCATCCCCGCTGCTGGTGCCTCCAGGGGCGCCGCCAGCGCTACCTGGCATGCCCAGACCCCCCACCGACGTGCCCCCCAGGGTCACCGCCCCATGTTCGGCTTGGTTCCCTGGTGGCTGGCCCAGAGCCTGTGAGGAGGAGGAGGAGGATGAAGACGTCGGGAAGACCAGGATCTGGTTCCCTTGCATGTCCAAGGGAAGAAGGGGTCGTGGAGGATGGGAGGGGGCATAGGAAGAGGGAGTTGGCCCTCCTGAGTCATCAAGCCCTGCCCCAGGACCTCCACCCTCATAGGGGCCAAAGTCATTGGAGGATTCACAGAAGTTCACCTGCTCCTCCCCCTTGTCTGGAGGCTCACTCAGGGTACGGACATCACTTATACTGAGGGTAGCCTCAGGCCCTCCCCCTGCTGGAACCCTGGAACCACCCCCCAGCTCTTCATCTTCATCATCCTCACAGGTCAACACCAGGTCTTCCTCCTCCTCTTCCTCCTCTAGATCTGGGTCTTGAGGAACCAGGGGTGCTGGTGCTGGGCAGTTTCCACCTCGCTTCACATATACCCAGTGTTTCTGTGGCATGATGCTTGGGGGTGTGTAGGTGGGCCTCCGGAGCCCAGCCCCAGGGACTACCGCCCCCCTCCCATCCCCACCATCATCACACAGCTCATCTGCCTCCAGCAGTAGTTTCCCAGAGGTAGCCACTCCACTGCCAACAACAGGGGCTGGAAATACAGGGCCACCTCCTCGACGCTCCCCACTGCCCACTGCTGAAGCAGCAAATGCCTCTTGGGAGGAAGATGTGAAATCAGTGGATTCCCGGGGACTGAAGTAGTTGCTGCTGCTGGGAGACTGATTCTCACTGGCTCGGCTGGAGGCATGGGAGCGCACAGAGCCCATGGTGGCAGGGGCCACAGTGCCCCCATTCCCTGAGGGGACCCCGGCTCCAGGGACAGTGACAGAGGTGGCTGCAGCAGTAGTGATGGTGGTGGTGGCTGAGGCCCGGCCTTCTCGGAGGAGTTCAGTGCACTTGTCCACAATGTGCCACATTTGGAGGACAGACCCCACTGTGAGGAAGTTGACAATGTCAGCAGCAGCCATGCTGAGGCGACCAGTGTAAGCAGAGGCCAGGACAGTCTCGAAAGCGCCTGGGTCCATGACGCTGGGCAGAGAGATGGAGGTCATGCCCTTGAGTAGGACCTGGTCATGGAAGTAAGGGGAGGAGGCAGCCAGGACAGCCCGATGAGCCCGGAACTCCCGGCCCTGCACTCGGATAGACACATCACAGAGCTGGCCCTGCAGCCGCTGCTGATTGAGGGACTCCAGGAGGGCACTGGTCACCTCAGGGAAGGACACGTGTACCACTGCAGCCGCTGGCAGGGGCAGTGGGGGTGGAGCCAGCGATAGAGGCAGGGGGAGTGCTGTCCCACTGGGAGACAAAGGAGATGGCTCCATGTTGTGGAGGGAGGGGATACCCCCCCAGCCACAAGAACAAAGGGAGGAGAAGGGCGGCCGGGGGGGTCTCTGGGAAGAAAAAGAGAAAAAAATAATGATAACATCTTATAATGACAGAGTCCATCCACCACAGTTTAAAAATATGTTGATGCCTATCATCTGAGTAGGTATTCCTCTCAACCCCACTTGACAGATGAGAAAACTGAGGCTCAAAAAGATTAAGAGATTATCCAAGGGCACGCAGCCAGTAAGTGGCAGCGCTAGCAAACACAGTTGTCTGATTCCAAATCCAGTGCCCTTTCATCAGAGGTTGGAGAAATAAGGTGGTCTTAGGAAGTGGCGTGCCTTCCTTTGGTATTACACCGTTTCCCAATTGTGAGAGCCTAACTTTCCAAAATCCACCTTTTTGGTGTTTTGCACCCATTTTTGGAAAGAAGGCAGGTCTACTGAAAAACCACCCCTCGCTCAATCTTCCCTTAGGTTATGCCCCCCAGCTCTCTCGCTGGCCACGCCCCCTTTCGCCCCAGCTTGTACCTGGCCCCGCCCACTACAAGATCCGCCCAGCTCTCCGCCCCCCCGGTCCTTTCGGCCCCGCCCCTTGCCTACCCCCGCCCACACCGGACCCCGCCCCCCCTGCTCCGCCCCAAGAGCTACCTCGGCCTCTTCTCCCACCCGGAAGGCGCCCCCCAACCTCGCGCGTCCCCGCTTACCGGGCCGCGCGCCCCCGGGCCCCCCCCGCCCCTCACTCGGCGGCCAGAGCTGCAGCCTGGGCCCCTCCCGCCGCCATCTTGCGCCGACTCCCTCCGCCCTCCGCCTCCGCTCCGCCTTCCGCCCCTCCGACTTTAAAGGCACAGTCGAGCACCCCGCCCGTGCCGCTGGGCAATACTCGGCCGACTCGGCCACTTCTCCTTTAAAGAACCTTCGCCTCATTCCACCTTAAAGGTATCAGGTCCCCTCCTATGCTGAGGACTCAGGACCTGGTTTGGCCGAAATGCTGATTCCCCTTTAATGCTATAAGCCTGCCTTTTCCCATTGGTGAGGGTCCAGGCGTCGTCCCCCAGGCTCCGCCCCTGAGTTGTGGCCATTAGCTGGTTTGTGGGATCTCATCGCCCTCTCCCTAGCTTGACAGCCCCCCCTCGGATCCCCGCCCCCTTCCTCCGGGCCTGGATTGGCCAAATAACCTTGAGTCGGCCCCTGATTGGCTTTTTTTACTCCTACCGCTCTAAGTGAGAGTAAAGCGAGTAGAAGAGGCTGAAGAACTTTTAAAAATAAAGTTGCCTGGCAGAGGGCACCTAGAAGGCCCGAGGACAAACCTCAAGAGAGGCGTGCAAGGACCAGGCTTGAAAAGACAGATCTGGGCTTCCCCGGGGCCTGAGCTAACCTTGAGCCAGGGGACAGCTAATACCAATCTGTGACAGCAGAAGGATAAGGAAAAGACAGGGATACAGTAAGAAAAGAACTTAATTGTTTTATTAATGTTTCTGTGTAAAACTTATAAGCTTTTGTTTTTGTTTTTTTAAAAGAAACACCACCCAAAAGGGATTAGCTCAGTCCATTCTTCCTCAGTCAACTGCTTCCCACCATCCTCCAAATGCTATCCCCAAACATACTGGAGGCAAGGAAAGAGAGGCAGCTAATCCGAGTCTGAGAGCACAATGATCTCTTCTGGATCGCACTGTGTGGCCACACTCATCTGCAGAGAAATGAGAGGCAGAGTCAGAGAGATCTGGAGGGCAAAAGAAGAAGCAGAAGGAAGGATTTAGAGATTAAAAATTGGATGGGAAAAAGGAAGAGACAGCATGAGGCAGATGCAATAGTCAGATAGAGTGACTGAAACACCCAATGAAGAAACTAGTTATTAGAGGAAAAATAGCCTCCCCCTCTTACCTTGTAAGTACTGGGCCGGGGAGGCTGTGACTGGGGGGTTTGGGATAACCGGGCTGGAGAAGGGCTGCAGAGGGAGCTGGTGACCAGGCCATGGCTGGGAGAGTCCACCCTTGTGGAAGAATCAGCAACCGGGGCCATGGAAGCCAAGGGGGAAGGTGGGCTGAGCAGGGTACATATCTTCTCCCCATTCTTCTCATGCACTGCCCTTTGCCTTTCCACATAGCTAGGAACAGAAACATGAACGTGTGGAGGGGTATGAGAAGATTAGGGCTGGAGGCAGAGTCCAGTATCTCGGAGCAGACTCAAGTTCCCCAGTATTCCTCTCAGAGAGCCCCCTGCAATCCCTCCTTAGCTTCCCTCTTTCTCCTATTGTCATTACCTGTTTTGTAGTGACCCTGATCCTATTTGCTTCTTCTCCTTCCGAGATTTCTTGCAGGGGGGACTGGAATCTCCCCAAGTATGAGGAGAGACACCTCCATTGAAGGAAGTAGAAGTGACCATGCCTGCCCCATTCTCCAAGACAGTGGTGAAGGGGTCCTCTAACTGCTTCCTGGAAGAGGAAACGTCTGTCTCCTCAGAGGAAGGGGTATCCAGTGGCAAGGCTTCAATCTCTAGCTCAAAGAGCTGAGACAAAGGACTCTCTTCCTCCAGGGGCAACTCCTCAGGCTGTTCTCTATTGCTTTCAGCATCTACGCTGGAGGGAGCTAGGGACTCTTCCAACAGGAATGATGGTGACCCTATGAGTCTTTTGCTTTGCTGCTCCCCTGAAGACCTGCTGATCCCTTTGCCAGGTTCCAGGTTCTTCTCAGTGGAGATCTGTTGAGGGCAAATGGAGCTCTCGTTTCCACCTTTATCTGGAAAAGAAAAAAGGGAAGGGAAGGCATGAGAACTAGGGGGGGAAAATACTGCTGAGAAGACACTAGGAGTAAGAGGAGGCAGGTAAGGGTCTCAAACAGATAGCTCATGCCTAACAAAAGAGAACTGACATGTGAGGAGAATATTGCCTGGACATACCTGCTGCTTCCTCCTCCTCTTCATCGTCCCCCTGACCTTCCTGCATCTGTTCCAGATCCTCTTCTTCAGAATCTGTAGCCTCCTCCTCTTCTTCCTCCTCCTCCTCTTCCTCATCACTTTCCTCATCTTCATCATCTGTCTCAGCCTTGGATGTGGTAGGGCACTCCTGGGAAGCCATTCCACTAGGGCCCTGGGAGACAAAGAAGTTTCTCTAAGGAATCCCTTGTCCCAGAGGGCTTGGTTCTTGCACTCCTTCTGCACACTCCCCCATCAGTCACCCTGGACTCCCTGGTTGCCAGGGCAGGGGAAGGACAAAGTCTCTCTGAAGGGTATACCCATTCCATACCTCACCGGAATCCAAGGAGGCTTTGGGGGGCTCTGCAGAGTGGGAAGAGATGCCAGGGAGCCGGGCTCTTCTCTTCTTTCTCTCACTATCCTCACTTTTGTCTTGCAACATTGCATATTTGGAGATGACCTCATCCAGCCTGCTCATGGCCAAACTTCGGTTTTCCCGAAGGCGCCGGGCCAACACAGGATCTGATAGTGCAGGGTCAATGCCTATGCGGGAAGATATAAAGCCGGAGCGCTCAACCCAAATCCTAGAAGGGACTAGAGAGCTGTTCCCTTCGCCACACACCCAACATAGAAGGGTCAGTGATGGGTATCCCACTAACCCCCTACCTGGCCTATAGTCATCTGTAAGGTGGCAGCCAAAGTTGTAGATGAGATCGAGGTGGCGTCGCTCCTGTAACCTGATGCCCACATCTCGGAAGGCATCCTGAGCCATGAGCTGGAGCTGCTGTCGAGGGAGGCCGAGGCTGTGTCGAGCAGCTGCCTTCTCTACTGCCCGCAGCACATCTCCATAGTCAGGGAAGGTGTCAGGCCCTGGCTTGTTGATGAGCCGCTCAATGCGCCTGTTAACCTCTGGGTAGCGGGTGCCACGGTAGGTGATGCGCTGCTCTATGACACGGCCAGTCAGTGAAGAGCAGTCTTTCAGCTCACAAAGTCGCCCAAAGAGGCGGATCAGCTTACGCTTCAACCGTGCCTCCTGCAGGTATGTGGAGTCTGGGTCATCCAATTCTGAGAGATCCAACTCCTTTTCCTGCAGCCTCCGGATCTCTGCCACATAGAGTGCCAGCAGCTGTTCCAAGTGCTGGATCTGTCGCCGGGAACCACGGGTCCTTGGGGCCTCAGAGGCAGTGGTTTCAGCATTTGTGGGGTCTGAGGAGGGGTCTGTGGGAGGGTTATTCCCAGAGGGATCATTGGAGGTGGTGGCAGCAGGGGCCAGGTTCAGCTTCTTTTTGGCTGAGTGGGCCTTGAGAACAGTGCAGAGCTCATTGATGTACACATAGATCTTAGCTGGCCGGCTCCGGGCCCGAGATAGGACCCGGGAGAGGATATTGCAGAACTCCGCCGAGGCCAAAAACAGAGAGTGGGCACGCTGCTGCCGGTTATAGAGGAATGGGACCACCTCAGGGTGGTCTGCCGTCTGCATCTTACACAGTTCAAGGAACTGGAGGGTTCAGGGGAAGAAGGGAGAGGAAGACAAGGGAGGGGTTGAGAGAAAGAAGGGGAGGTGGGGTTAGTGGGGAAGAAAGGACAGGAAAGCCAGTCAGCCATCCCCCTCCCTGAGGTACAGGAACCTTCTCCCCTAAAAAGCTCACCTCTTCAAACAGCTTCTCATTCTCCAACTTGTAGCATTTCTTGCCGCCCGAACTACTGCTTCCTCCAGCCCCATGGGGCTCAGAGGAGCCAGGGGCTTCTGCCCCAGGTGAGGCCGGATTGGGGGGTAGGTGGGAGGGCCCTGGCTGAGCAGCTGCTTCATCTTCGTCATCATCATCCAGCACAATGATGCTGTTAGCGTTGGCCATGGGGGATCAAATCCCCCGAAGGGAGGAAGTGTTGGGGATTTCAGAATTCCTGCTGGAAGGGGATGGGGCCTCAGAAAGAGCCCCTCCAGCACAGCCCCATCCCTTCATCTCACACTTTCCAATCTCCTTGGGTTTCAGGAACATCCAGCCCTGACCAACCGTGTCCTCACTGCCTACCTTCAGTAACCATTAGTCCTATGTGCTTCTGGGTCCTTCAAGTGGTGGTGGTGGTGAGGGGGACAATCCACTCCCAGACCTTAAGTCCCCACCCCCAGCTCCACCCCTCACGTCAATTTCCGGTCTCTCTGTTGCATTTCCCCACTATTTCTCATAGTTGGCAAGTTGATTCTTCCTCCCAACCCAGGACCACCTCCCACACTGCACCCCAAATTTCTGTGACACTCCCTTACACAGATCACACATGCCGGTGGGTGCCACCTCATGTGTTTGCTCCCTTTCACCCTCAAACATGTCAAACCCACACCCCACCCCATCCTAAATGATCCCCCCAATTCCTAGGTTCCCTCCCAACAATTCATTCTCTACCCCCCTCCTCGAATTGTCTCCATACTTCACCCTCTGGTTGGTCTTCTCAAACCTGGGCTTTAGGTTGGAGAATTTCACCTGAAGTCCCCTCCCTCCCACCCCACCCTAATTTTCCCCATTCTCTCTCGGTGACCTGTAACCGTCCGTGAGCCGCCCCACTGGACTCTCCCGATTCCTCTCAGATCCCATCCCTGGGTCGGGCCAGCCCGGAAGACGAGCTTCCCGCCAAGTCCCCCTCCCCCAGTTCAGCCCCCGGCCGCCCCGCTCCCCTTCAGGGATAGGAAGGTACCACAGTTTGTTCCTCGGACTCAGCGCCCGGTCCCCTCAATACCTCTCCCTCGATATCCCCGCCCCCGTCTTTGCTCCCCACACGGTCCGGCCCCCACCTCAGAAACGGTCTCTCGAGGCGACCCCCGCCGCTGATCTCAGAACCTCGCATGGTTCCCTCCGCCTTCCTTCCCCCTCCCACCGCAGGCCCACTACGGACCGGAAGCCACAGAGTTTCCGCCTACACGCAACTAAGTGCGGCCATATTGTCGTACGGAACCCAGTTTCCTGCGGCCGGAAGTAGCAGTAGGCCCGCCCCCAAAGTGCCTCCCGCGCAGCCCCACATGGCAGACCGGTGGGGGAAAGGGATTGTGTCCGCCGGACGTCCCAAAGTACCCCAGGGCCGCCATTTTGCTGTACGGCGGTGGCTACGCCCGGACACCGGCGCAGCCAGTGGAGCTCGTTTCACCCGATACTTCTGCGACTCCACCAATCAGAAACTTCCTGCCTGGGGGGCCCAGCCGCAGACGAGCCGTACTGGGAGGACCAAGCCACCTTTCCAAGGAGGGGCAGGGGAACCGGGCAGGGTGGATAGGGAATTGGGCTCTCCAAGGCGGCGTAGGGCTTCAGGGAAGGGCAGGAGTCTCTAAAAAGGGAAGTCAAACCTTTTCCTTCAGCTGGCTGCTGGCAAGCCTTCCGGCCCTGCTTTCCTATCTCTCAGATTCCCGTTTCCACGTCTTCATCGGCTGCGCCTGCCCCTTCCCCTGCAAGGGCGGCGCTCTCCTTGCCGCTGTCCAGCAGCTGCTCTACTACCAGGTGCTACGTCGCCCGATCGTTAAATCATAACACATGCACACAAATGAGCACAACGCGCTATGCAAGTCTTGATATTATTATTGCTATTGTTGTTGATTTTCTTTTCAAGCTCCAAGACAGAACTAATGGCCAACCAAACTGGTAGGACCTGAGTGCTTCTCCTCCTCTGGAGGGGGTCCTCAAAGGTCCAGCGATGCTGGCCAGGAGGCCGGGCTTTGTCGTAGAGGTCCAGGGCCTGCAAGTGGGCGATGATGGGGTAGGAGCTTTGAGGAGAATCTGTGCAATTGCCGCTGTGAGGGCTGTGGACGAAAGGAGGCTCAGGAAAATACCTTGGGTTTCCTCTCCTCTTCTACGAGAGCTAAGAAAAGAATGAAGGAGGAAGAAACCAACTGTGACTAAGACCTTGCCCAGTTTAGGGAGGTACAGGCAACGCTGGGTCCTGAGGCAAAACTTATGAGGAAGACAGAAAAGTTATCAGGGTCGTAATTGCTAAGATCCCACCTCCTGCATCCTTGCCATTCCACAAGTGGTGGACATCTTGACACTTAATATAGGACCACAGAGGTCCTTACATCTCCAATGCTTTCAGAGTCCCAGAACCTCTAACTCATCTTTCTAGTAAAGAATCCCACATCACTTCTCTCAGTCCTCTAAGCCTACAGCATTCAAACTGAGGAGCATGAAAACTCTCCAAAGGTT
Source organism: Cephalopachus bancanus (assembly GCA_027257055.1). NCBI lineage: Eukaryota > Metazoa > Chordata > Mammalia > Primates > Tarsiidae > Cephalopachus > Cephalopachus bancanus. The sequence goes on along the minus strand of JAPVLO010000549.1, from coordinate 24,454 downwards.
ACTGGGACTTGGTAGACATATGGAATTTAATTTCTGCAGCCTCTACTTTCCCAAAATGGGTCTTCCTAAGGAAATGCTTTCAGTACAGATTCGCCTTCTTCTTCTTTCCTCCTTTTTTTTTTTTTTTTTTTTGAGTTGGAGTCTCACTCTGTCGCCCAGACTGGAGTGCAGTGGCCGCTCCTGGTCATCGCAGCCTCGACCTGCTGGGCTCCGGCGATCCTTCCACCTCAGCCTTCCAAGTAGCTGGAACTACAGGCGCGCGCTTACCACGCCCGGCTAATTTTTTTTTTTTTTTTTGTAGAGATGAGGTCTCGCCAAGTTGCCCAGGCGGGTCTCGAACCCGCGGGCTCAGGCAATCCATTCACCTCGGCCTCCCAAAGGTGTGGGATTACAGGCTGAGCCACTGAGCCTGGCCTACTTTCCCCTTTTACAATAGACTTTTTTTTCTCTCTCTCTAAAAAAAAAAGGCAGGAGCCCACTCCTGTAATACCAGCAATTTGGAAGACTGAGGTGGGAGAATCGCTTGAGCCCAGGAGTTTGAGAGCAGCCTAGGCAACTTATCAAGACCTCACCTCGAAAAAGAAAAAGAAATGACGAGGAGTGATGGCACACGCCTGTAGTCTTAGTTACTGGGGAGGGCAGAGGTAGAAGGATCACCTGAGCCCAGGAGGTCAAGGCTGTGGTGAACTGCACTCCAGCCCGGGCAATAGAATGAGACTCTGCCTCAAAATAAATAAAAGAAAATATTTTAAAAAGTGATTTTATTTTAAAATGTAAATATTTTCAATATGCCAGAATTACCTCCTTGAAACAATTTTATGATGAAATTGTAGATGTCTACTTAAAAATACATGAAGGTATATATACTTCTTCAAAATTATTTCCCCAAGTATAGGTGCAGAAGTTTTAAGACTACTGCCCTAAGCTATCCAAATGTCTCCTCCAACACTCCCATTTCCCTCCTGTCTCCCCTCTCACCTCTGTGGCGGGAAGAAGATGTTTGTAGGAAAGGTGGTCACAATTCCAGCTCCTCCTCCTTCTGAGGTGTCCACAGGAGCCAGTCCCCAAACTTTGCCCACGGTAGCAACCACAGCAGCTTATAAGCAGCCTCTAGCATTAGCAATATCAGAAAAAGGGCCAAGAAGATGAAGAAGGCCTTGTCCATGGCACGTCGCAGGGGACCCCTGGGAGGAGAAGGACCCTGGGCAAGTGCCAGGAACACATCCTCCTCATCCACATCGCCTTCCTCCTCTGCCATCCTAACCCTCAGTGTGACAGCTGGCTGGATGGAGGGGTTGGGATGGAAGCCCTTGCTCAGCACTGCCAGGATTAAGGGGCGTGGCTATAGCAAGTCCTCCACCTGGCCCTCTTGACCCCAATTCCTGCTCCAAAGAGAAAGGAGAGAGGAGCCTTTGTGCCTTTGCAACTATTATTTAATCATCCAGTGTGATGAAAAAAGTCTGAACTACATGATCCCTAAACTCCATTCAGCTTTACCATAGTATAATTCTATGATTTGGAAACTGAAGATGTAACATAAAGACATAAACTAGAACTGCCTGTCATTCTGCCTGTCTCAACACTTAAGGATCAAAGTCGTGGGCCCCTTCAGATAGAGAGTGAGCCAGTGGACCCAGTGTGCTTCTGTGAGCTGCTGTCAGTCAAGGACCTAAAGCCCCTTCAGCTGTATGGTTGAGCCATCAGGTGTGGTGGTCTCTCCTAACCAAGGCAAGTGGGAAAAGGCAGGGAGGTCTTGAGTCCAAGCAAGAGTAGGTCTCCCCAGGTTTGTAGGCGGCCAAGGTTCAGGCACTATAACCCAGAGGATTCTTAACTTCTGGTCCCTGTAGTGCCAGGAGAGGATTATCATTGGACTGCAAGAGCCCAAGGAGAGGCTGATAAAAATAGAAAAACTTCGATTGCTCGGCAGAGTGACGTTGTGTGATTGGGACTTGGCTGTTGGGGTAATTCTTTTATTTATTTATTTTTTCGAGTCAGGGTCTTACTCTGCTGCCCAGGCTGGAGTGTAGTGGCATGATCACGGCTCACTGCAGCCTTGACATCCCGGGCTCAGGTGATCTTCCCACTTCAGTCCCCTGGTAGCTGGGACTACAGGCATGTGCCACCAAGCCTGGTTAATGTTTACATTTTTTTGTAGAGCCAGGAACAGTGACTCATGCCTATAATCCTAGCACTTTGGGGAGGCTGAGATGAGAGGATTGCCTGAGCCCCCGTGTTCGAGACCAGCCTGGGCAACACGATGAGACTTCGTCTCTACAATAAATTAAAAAATTAGCCGAGTGTGGAGGCATATGTCTGTAGTTCCCACTACTTGGAAGGCTGAGGTAGAAGGAATGCCTAAGCCCAGCAGGTCAAGGCTATGGTGGCAATGAGCATGCCACTGCACTCCAGCCTGGGTGACAGAGTGAGACACTGACTAAAATAAAATAAAATAAAGCCGGGCTCGGTGGCTCAGCCTGTAATCCCACACCTTTGGGAGGCTGAGGTGAGTGGATTGCCTGAGCCCGCGGGTTCGAGACCTGCCTGGGCAACTTGGCCAGACCTCATCTCTACAATAAATCAAAAATTAGCCGGGCATGGTAGCGCGTGCCTGTAATTCCAGCTACTTGGAAGGCTGAGGGGAAGGATCACCGGAGCTCAGCAGGTTGAGGCTGCGGTGGCCGGGAGCGGCCGCTGCACTCCAGTCTGGGCAACAGAGTGAGACTCCAACTTAAAAATAAATAAATAAATAAATAAAAATAAAAAATAAAATAAAATACAATACAGAGAGGTTTTGCATGGGGAATCCTGGTCTGAGAGATTGCTGGTAGGAAATGTGGTTGAAGCAAGTGTTGAAGACCTTTCCTTGACCCTGTTCCCCAGGCACTGGCCTGAAAGTCTGTGAGGGAAATTGAGGCCAATCTGGACACATAAGGCCCCCAGTGTAAGTTGAGATGAGTAGAGAGGAAGCAGTGGAAAAAGGGATATGGTGTGTGTGGTAGTGGGCCTCACACGGGGACCCCTTAAGGTCTTCTATCTAAACTTCGTTTGCTTCTTAATAGGAAGACCTGGTTTACTTGGGAAGTCAGGTCACCCTCAGAGGATCAGAAACATGTCACAGTGTTGTTTAGAGTCATGCCACACTGTCATTCGGTGCTGCCACAGGGAGTCTCAAAAGAGTTAAAAAACCTGAATCAAAGTTCATACTGAGCATTTACTTGTGAAGTTGCATGAACTTGGATAAGTCACATGACCTTTCTTTAGTGTTTTTATAAAATCGAGAAGTATCTTACCTCACACAGTTCTGAAGGACAAGTGAAATAAAGGTTGTTTGTTGTTGTTTTTTCAGGCTTTTTTGTAAATCATAAAGTACTACGTAAAAATAAATAAAGTACTATGTAAATTTAACATCATAATATCTGATACCCTCACTTGTATCTCAGGCAAGTTTGCAATAAGATCCCACAAACAGCTTTACTTTCTTGCCACAATTCCTTCCCCATGGCAGGTTTAGCACCAAGATCTTTTTTTTTTTTTTGAGTTGGAGTTTCACTCTATCACCCAGGCTGGAGGGCAGTGGCACACTCACGGCCACCACAGCTTCGACCTGCTGGGCTCAGGCAATCCTTCTACCTCAGCCTTCCAAGTAGCTGGAACTGCAGGCACGTCCCAGCATGCCCGGCTAATTTTTTGATTTATTGTAGAGATGAGGTCTCGCCATTTGCCCAGGCTGGTCGCAAATCCACAGGTTCAGGCAATCCTCTTGCCTCCACCTCCCAAAGTGCTGGGATTACAGGTGTGAGTCATCACGCCTGGGCAAAATCTGAAATCATTTTAACCTTACAGAAAAATTTAAGAACCAAGAAGACTGGTATTGGATCCCTTTCACTCATATTCCTTATTTGTCAGCACTTGCCTGTGTTTGCTCCATTTCTCTCTCTCAACCCCAGTATAAGGTTGAATGGTGTTCCCTAGAAATTAATACATTAGAAGGCCGGGTGCAGTGGCTCATGCCTGTAATCCCAGCACTTTGGGAGGCTGAGGTAAGAGGATTGCCTGAGCCTGCAGGTTCAAGACCAGCCTGGGCAACTTGGTGAGACCTCATCTCTACAATAAATTTTTAAAAAAATATTAGCTGGGCGTGGTGACATGGGCCTGTACATCCATCTACTTGGAAGGTTGAGGCGGAAGGATCGCCTGAGCCCAGCATGTCGAGGCTGCAGTGGCCAGGAACATGCCACTGCCCTCTAGCCTAGGCGACAGAATGAGACTCTAACTCAAATAAATAAATACATAAACACATAAATAAATATTCATACATTGAAGTCCTAATCCTCAGTACATCAGAACATGACCTTATTTGGGCTATTTGATAGTTCTAAAGGGCCCAGACCTTCCATTTCTATAGAGATATCCCTCAACCTAAGAACATATAAAGGTAACAGATTAGCCAGGCACAGTGGCATGCCTGTAGTCCCAACATTTGGGGAGGCTGAGGCAGGATGATTGCTTGAGCCCAAGTGTTCATCTCCAACCTAGGCAACATAGCGAGATGCTGTCTCTAAAAAGAAAAGAAAAAGCAAGAGATAAATAATGTTGTGTGCCCTTCTCAGTGCAGCATGTCAGAAGGTCCAGGAGGTGAACCCATCTCACCCTTGGTACTACCAACCTAGTCTGCCTGGGTTTTCCAAGATAAAGTTACTAGTTGTTCTTATGTAATTCTTAAGTGTCTGGCATATCTTCTACTCTCCACCTGTCTGCCTTAGTAGCCACTGAGGACTCCCATCGAATAATCACCATGATGACGATATTAATGAGATATATACTTTTTTTTTGGAGAGGATTTTACTCTATTGCCCAGGCTGGAGTCCAGTGGCATGATCACAGTTCATATAGCAGCCTTGACCTACTGGGTACAAGTGATCCTTCCACCTTAATCTCCTGAGTAGCTGGGACTACAGACATAAAACACCATGCCTGGCTAATTTTTTATGGAGACAAAGTCTTGCTATGTTGTCCAGGCTGATCTAGAATTCCTGGGCTCAAGCAATCCTCCAGCCTCAGCCTCTCAAAGTGCTGAATTACAGGCATGAACCACTGCACCCAGAAAATGGTGATTTTCTATTTCTATCATTTCTTCAACAGTTTTTTGTTTGTTTGTTTGTTTGTTTGTTTTTTGAGTTGGAGTCTCACTGTTGCCCAGGCTGGAGTGCAGTGGCACGCTCACAGCCACTGCAACCTCGACCTGCTGGGCTCAAGTGATCCTTCTGCCTCAGCCTTCTAAGTAGCTGCAACTACAGGCAAGCAACACCATGCCCAGCTAACTTTTTTATTTATTGTAGAGATAAGGTCACGCCAAGTTGTGCAGGCTGGTCTCGAACGCAATTGTCTCACCTCAGCCTCCCAAAGTGCTGGGATTATAGGCATGAGCCACCGCGTCCGGCTCCCTGATTATTTAAGTGTACGTTCGTTCATACCCTTTGCTGTGTGACTTGATTGAGCCAAGAGACTGTCAGAATACAGGATGCAAACACATACTTTAAATGTGCTTCTGTAGTTTGGCTTAGCCTCTTGCACTCCTGCGATCCAACAGTACAAAAGCAAATTCAAGATATCTGCTGCCTCTTCAGCCTGAGCCCCAAGAATAAAGACCCGAGAACAGAACTGAATGCAAAGAACAGCTTGGAGTCCCATCAATCCCTGTCAAGCCCAGTCTGCACCAGCCAAACCACAGCCAACTTGCAGACTCATGATCATGAAAACAAATGGAAGTGGTTTAAACAATCTCCTGGGTAAAGGTTTAGGAGGAGACTTGGGGTCCTCAGGTTCTCAACATGTTCCTTGGCTCCTCTGGTTGACAGGTCAGTATGTAGGTGGTCATATTCATTCTGCTGGCTAACATCAGCACTAAGAGTGTCTCATGGACCTCTTTGCTGAATCTGATCTCATTGGAACTCCCTGACTGATTCAGTCTCCTTATAGCTCTGGATAGCCTAGTGGGACCCCTGAATTTCCACAGTGTTCCCCATTCAGGTCCTAACCCAAGCTGTACAAACTAAATGCCTCTGCTGCCAGGCCACTGTCTTCCTACCACACCATGCCCATGGTAGGCCCATGGCTCTCAACTCAATACCCATAACTGGGGAAGGACTGGAAATGCAAAACAGACCCTATCTCTCTACCAGTGCACCCCAATTTGCCCACTTTTTTATACAGGGCAAAATTGTGTAGCCGCTTCAATGGTCTCTTCTATTTTCTGGATATTTCTTGAAGCCATTTCCCCAATTCCAAGTTAAGTCTCCTTGATTCCTAACTCAGTCTCACCATGCTACTTTCCTCTTCTTCAATACCCAAGACAAAAAGGCATAGACTTCTCTTTCATTCATTTTATAGCATATCTTTGGCTTTCTGGCTCTAGTTGCCACTCTGGAAGACAAGTGTTCCCTTTGGAAATAGTCTTTTGAGGTGGGTGTTATTATTATCCTCATTATGGATGGATAGGATATCAAAGATGAGAGATTAAGCTCTCTCCTCCTTTGGTAATAATTTGAATCTAGATCTGGATCTTGATTATGTTAAGTGGGCCCTAAATGAACGCAGAAAATTATTTCTTTCTCAGAGTCCAGTTTTTTCAAGCACATTGTCTTGCTGCAAAATCCTATTTTGAATTTCAGTAGATGCATGCTATTATTTTCTTGTTCTTTATATTCCTTCTGAAACAATCTTAATCTCCTCAGCAACAGATTGATACTATAACCAAATAAGATGTAATTTGCTTGCTAAAGGCAAAAAAGGATGAAATAGAAAAACACATGCATAATTTCTTCATACATTATCCATTCCAGCTCCCTGTCTCCATCTGATTTCCCTACTCCAAAGTCTGAAGAATTTTTATCTAGTCGTTTGAGTGTGTGCATGGACATTTGTACATCTATGCATACGAGCATGTATGAGGGTGCTGAGAAAAATGCTCTCCCATTATCCTTCCAAAGTTGCTTGGCTTTTCCTATGTCATGCGTCTTTGATACTCCAAAGTCAAAAATTGGACTCATTTATAATAGGTGTTCATTTATCCTTGTCATTCCTTTCTTTAGGTAACACAGCTACAACCCTTACATTTTGTGATGGGAATAAGGAGAAGGGCTACAAGGGTTACAAGAAATATAGGATAAACAATTAATAGTTTAAAAATCTCATCTCAGTGAGACACGGTGGCTCATGCCTATAATCCTAGCACATTGGGAGACTGAGATGGGAGGATTGCTTGAGCCCAGAAGTTCAAGACCAGTCTGGGTAACATGGTGAGACCTGTCTCTATAAAAAATTAAAAAATTAGATGGGCATCATGGCCCATGCATGTAGTTCCACCTACTCAGGCAGCTAAGGAGGGGGGATCACCCAAGCCCAGGTGTTTGAGGCTGTGGTGAGCAGTGATTGTGCCACTGTACTCCAGGCTGGGTGACAGAGTGAGCTCCAGACTCAAAAAAAAAAAAAAAAAAAAAAAAAAGCCGGACATGGTGGCTCAAGCTTGTAATCCCAGCACTTTGGGAGGCTGAGACGAGAGGATTGCCTGAGCCCATGGGTTTGAGAGCAGCCTGGGCAACTTGGCTAGACCTCATCTCTACAATAAGTAAAAAAAAAAAAAGCCAGGCATGGAGGCGTGCACGTGTAGTTCCAGCTACTTGGAAGGCTGAGGTGGAAGGATCACCAGAGCCCAGCAGTTCAAGGCTGCAGTGGCCGTGAGCAGCATGCCACTGTACTCCAAACTGGACAACAGAGTGAGACTCCAACTCAAAAAAAAAAGAGAGAGAGAGAGAGAGAGAGAGAAAGAAAACCTTACCTCTCCAAGATCTCAGTCAATGGTAATAGGGAAGGGAGAAAAGATGATGATGAGTTCGCAAAACTGCCCCTCTAATATTCAACCTGTTGGCTCCTCCTAGACTTTTCTGAGTCATTACTCTGGCTCCAGCAACCTCCAATGCAGGAAAATAAAACCAAGACATTTTGAGTCTCCGCCATATGTTAGGTGATATGTGATGTACTTTTATATACATTACTTCCTTTATTCTCAAAACAATCTTTCAAGGCCAGGCATGGTGGCTCACGCTTATAATCCCAGCACTTTGGGAGGCCGAGATGAGGTCTCGCCAAGTTTCCCATGGTTCTAGATCAGCCTGGAAAACTTGGCGAGACCTCATCTCTACAATAATTCAAAAAATTAGCCGGGCATGGTGGTACATGCCTGTAGTTCCAGCTACTTGGAAGGCTGAGGCAGAAGGATCACCTGAGCCCAGCAGGTCCAGGCTGGTGTGGCCATGAGCATTCCATTGCACTCCAACCTGGATGGCAGAATGAGACTCCAACTCAAAAAGATTAAAAAAAGAAAAGAATAAAAGTTAGTTTACCTAGCCTGGCTCTAAACTAAAGGGGCCAGATTTAAGCTTCTGTCAAAATAGCGCAGGCCGGGCATGGTGGCTCTCGCCTATAATCCCAGCACTTTAGGAGGCCGAGGCAAGTGGATTGCCTGAGCCCACGGGTTCGAGACCAGCCCAGGCAACTTAGGAAGACCTCGTCTCTACAATAAATCAAAATTAGTTGAGTGTGGTAGCACGCGCCTGGAGTTGCAGCTACTTGGAAGGCTGAGACGGAAGGATCGCCTGAACTCAGTCGGTCAACACTAGGGTGGCCATGAGCATGCCACTGCACTCCAGCCTGGGCGACGGAGTGAGGCTCCAACTCAAAAAAAAAAACTATTCCAAAGCTGTGTGTCTTAAAGCGGCAATCATTACATTGTTTCTCACAATATAGTGGGTCAGGAATTCAGGTAGCTTGCCTCTGGTCTATGTGCTGCCTGCAGAGAAGCTGCCCATGACAGCCTCTTCAATCACACATCTAAGCCGGGCTCGGTAGCTCAGCCTGTAATCCTGCGCCTTTGGGAGGCTGAGGTGAGTGGATTGCCTGAATCTGCGGGTTCGAGACCCGCCTAGGCAACTTGGTGACACCTCATCTCTACAATAAATCAAAAATTAGCCGAGCGTGGTAGCGCACACCTGTAGTTCCAGCTACTTGGAAGGCTGAGGGAGAAGGATCGCCGGAGCCCAGCAGGTCGAGGCTGCGGTGGCCGGGAGCAGCCACTGCACTCCAGTCTGGGCGACAGAGTGAGACTCCAACTCAAAAATCTAGAGCCTCGGCATGGAGGGCTCCTATGAATGGGTGATGTTTGGAGCTGCTCAACTGAATCACACATCTGAGGCCTCAGCCAGACTGGAACACTCCAGATAAGGCATTGTAGCTGGGCGCAGTTGCTCACACCTGTTTTCATGCCTGTTATCCCAGCACTTTGGGAAGCTGAGGCGAGAAGATGCCTAAACCCAGGAGTTTGAGACCAGCTTGGGAAACTTGGAGAGACTTCGTCTCTACAATTAATTAAAATAAATTAGCTGGGCGTGGTGGCACATGCCTGTAGTTCCAGCTGAGGAGGCTGAGGCGGAAGGATCACGTGAGTCCAGCCAGTCGAGGCTGCAGTGGCTAGAAGCGTGTCACTGCACTTCAGCATGGTCGACAGAGTGAGATTCTGACTCAAAAATAAATAGGCCAGGCACAGTGGCTCACACCTATAATCTCAGAACTTTGGGAGACCGAGGTGAGAGGATTGCCTGAGCCCACGGGTTCTCGAACCAGCCTGGGCAGCTTGGCCAGACCTCATCTCTACAATAAAATTTAAAAAATTAGCTGGGTGCAGTGGCTCACTCCTAAAATTACAGCACTTTGGGAGGCCGAGGCGAGAGGATTGCCTGAGCCCATGGGTTCGAGACCACCCTGGGCAACTTGGTGAGATCTCATATCTACAATAAATAAAAAAAATTAGCCAGGCATGGTAGCGCATGCCTGTAGTTCCAGCTATTTGAAAGGCTGAGACGGAAGGATCACCTGAGTCCAGCAGGTCAAAGCTGTGGTGACTGTGAGTGTGCTACTACCCTCCAGCCTGGGTGCCAAAATGAGACTCCAACTCAAAAATTAAAAAAGGAATGCTGGGCGCAGTGGCTCATGCCTATAATCCCAGCACTTTGGGAGGTCAAGGTGAGAAGATTGCATGAGCCCAGGGGTTCAAGACCAGCCTGGGCAACTTGATGAGACTTCATCTCTATAATAAATCAAAAAATTAGCCAGTCGTGGTGGCGTATGCCTAGTTCCAGCTACTTGCTTGAAAAGCTAGGGAGGAAGGATCACCTGAGCCCAGCAGGTCGAGGCTGTGGTGACTGGGAGCGTGCCACTCCCCTCCAGCCTGGGAGACAAAGTGAGACTCCAACTAAAAAAAAATAAAAGAATAAAAAAAAATTAACCAGGCATGGTGCTCATGACCGTAGTTCTAGGTACTTGGAAAACTGAGACGGAAGGATCGCCTGAGCACAGCAGGTCAAGGCTGAGGTGGCTGGGTGCATGCCACTGCCTTCCAGCCTGGGTGACAGAGTGAGACCCCAACTCAAATAAATAAATAGATAAATAAATAAATAAATAAGAAATTGTCCAGGAAAATTGACAAGGTCAAAAAAGAAAAAAGATCCCAAAATGCTGATGGGAGGCCGGGCATGGTGACTCATGCCAGCACTTTGGGAGGCAGAGGCAAGAGGATTGTCTGAGTCCAGGAGTTTGAAAGCAACTTGGGCAACTTGGTGAGACCTCATCTCTACAATTAAAAAAAAAAATTAGGGCAGGCACGTTGGCTCACATCTATAGTCCTGGCATTTTGGGAAGCCAAGATGAGAGGATTGCCTGAGCCAACAGGTTCGAGACCAGCCTGGGAAACTTGGCAAGACCTCATCTCTACAATAAACCAAGAAAAATTAGCCAGATGTAGTTGTACATGCCTGTAGTTCCAGCTACTTGGAAGGCTAAGGTGGAAGGATCACCTGAGCCCAGTAGATAGAGGCTGTGGTGGCCGTGAGAGTGCCACTGCATTCCAGCCTGGGTGACAGAGTGAAATTCTGACTAAAAAATTAAAATTAAAAAAACGAGTATCTAGCCGGGCTCGGTGGCTCAGCCTGTAATCCCGCGCCTTTGGGAGGCTGAGGTGAGTGGATTGCCTGAGCATGCGGGTTCGAGACCCGCCTGGGCAGCAAGACCTCATCTCTACAATAAATCAAAAAATCAGCCGGGCGTGGTAGCGCATGCCTGTAATTCCAGCTACTCGGAAGGCTGAGGTGGGAGGATCGCCGGAGCCCAGCAGGTCGAGGCTGCGGTGGCTGGGAGCGGCCACTGCACTCCAGTCTGGGCAACAGAGTGAGACTCCAACTCAAAAAAAAAAAAAACGAGTTCTTGCTATGTTGCCCAGGCAATGGTGCACTGGTATATTCCCAGGTGCAATCGTGACACACTACAGCCTCAAACTCCTGGGCTCAAGCATCCCCAACCCTTTAAATCTACCCTGTGGAGTTAGTTATCCCACAGCCCCTGAAAGATAACCCAGGAAGGCCACATAGCCTATATGCTCAATCTCTGGAACAAGAAGTTCTCCAAACTTCATTTTGAATTATATTTCTTCTCTTGAACAGCTACAACTGACTTATCGTGGAAAGTAGGGGGAAGCAAGGCAGAATAGCTAACCTCTTTGTACATTTATTTCCTGCCTCCCTCAGTTTCTGACTCCCCACCCCCTCCCCATCAAAGCCTGATGCAGAGGAGGTAAGACAGTGGCAATGTGTTACACAACATGTTACACAACTGGCACAAACCTGAAGTGGTTTCGATTTCCTCTGGCTGTGGCAGATGTTCAAATTGACTTTTGCTCTTGTGAGATGTTTGTGAATCTTTTATAAACTCCCAATGGCTGAATATCTCTCACTTATACTCTACCCCAAACATTAAATTTGTCTAGGTGTTAGATTGGTTGCAATTCTTTACCACTTCTTGTTATCCAAGGCCTTTGCAACATGTCTTGGCAGTTAGCTACCACCGTCAAAAGGTAGAGTTTGGGTTGAGTGTGGTGACTCACATTTGTAATCCCAGCACTTTGGGAGGCTGAGGCAGGAGGATTGCTTGAGTCCAGGAGTTCAAGACCAGCCTGGACAACATAGCAAGACCTGTCTCTACAAAACATAAAAAATTAGCTGGGTGTGGTGGCACGCACCTGTCATCCCAGCTACTCAGGGGGCTGAGGCGGGAAGATTGCCTGACCCTAGGAGGTTGAGGCTGAGTTGAGCTGTGATCATGCCACTGCACTCCAGCATGGGCAAAAGAGTGAGACTCTGACTGAAAAAAACAAAAAAACCTGTCCAATTTGTTTCTACACTCCTTGAATCTGGATTGGTCTGTAGCTTGTGTTGTTTTGAACTAGGTAGAGCAGCATTGTGCCAGCTCTGAGCTTAGTCCTTAGTATGCCTTGTGCCCTTCTGCCCTCAGTTCTGGACTCTGTCAGCAAACAAGCTCAGGCTGGTCTTCTTCTCCTGTCACCCAACAACGCTCAGCCCACTTCCGGAAGTAGGGCTGTCTAGCCGACTAGCAGCTGATCACACATGAGTGAACCTTGCTGCAATTAAAAGAACTTCAGGCCAGGTGCAGTGGTTCATGCCTGTAATCCCAGCGCTTTGGGAAGCGGTGAGAGGATTGCCTGAGCCCACAGGTTTGAGACCAGGCTGGGCAATTTGGCGAGACCTTGTCTCTGTAATAAATCAAAAAAGGAGCCAGGCACACCTGTAGTTCCAGCTACTTGGAAGGCTGAGGTGGAAAGATCACCTGAGCCCAGCAAGTTGAGGCCGCGATGGTCGTGAGCGTGCCACTGCACTCCAGTCTGGGCAACAGAGTGAGACTCCTACTCAAAAATACAATAAAATAAAATGACTGTGTATGGGGCTAGGCACAGTGATTTATGCCTGTAATCCCAGCATTTGGGAGACTGAAGAGGGAGGATTGCTTGAGTACAGGAGTTTGAGACCAACCTGGGTAACAGCAAGACCTGACCTTTACCAAAAAAAAAAAAAAAAATTAGCCAGGTAGAGTGGCACATAGCTGCAGTCCCAGCTACTCAGGAAGGTGAGGCAGGAGGACTGCCTGAGCCCAGAAGTTCAAAGCTGCAGTGAGCCATGATTGTGTCACTTCACTCCAGTCTGGGAGACAGAACGAAACCCTGTCTCAAAAAATAAATAAATGAACACACCACCACCTAAGATCAGGGCCTGATGGTTGTTACTTCGTCTAAAGTTCTGTTTGCCAACATACTCAGTTATTGAAGCTCAAAGGGACTGATTGACACTAGCTGAAATCACACAAGACTGACAGATAAGCTAGAATACCCAGGATATCATGTCTTTTCAGTGACTGAATTCTTGTGCCTGTGTCCAAGGCGCTGCCTAGGACTAAGGTGCAGATGCAGACTAAACAAGATGGCTCCCCAGCATGAGTCAGAGAGGCCAGGACGTGGTGAGGGAGGTTTCCCTAGGGGCCCTGCAGAAACCATTAAGCAATATTTGCCTTGGGTGGATTTAGGAGTTTTGGACTTGTAACCTAATTTCTCAAGCTTGGATACCATTTGGTCATACAGTGCAAACAAAACAACACAAAACCAACCCACTTAAACAGATGTTTGGGAGGGCTTCCTGTTCAGTACTAAGACACACCTAACCCTGTGAAAGCCCTTCTCTCTGTCTGTGAGGGAAATCAACCTCCAGAAATCTCTGTTGTCTTCCCCATGACCCAGCAAGGCCCTTGGCTTCTAGGTGTCTTGACGACCACCCCAGAATATCTATGTGCCCAAGGCCACCTCTGCTGCCCCTGCTAGAAGCTCTGGGTTTCACTGACCTCCAGGGATGATGGGCCCTGGTGTTGACAAATCCGTCTCTCTTTTTTCTTTTCATGTTTTTTGGAGGGGGTGGGGATTGGAGCCTCACTCTGTCACCCAGGCTGAAGTGCAGTGGCACATGCTCATAGCCACTACAGCCTTGACCTGCTAGGCTTAGGTGATCCTTCTGTCTCAACTTCTTGAGTTATAGCTAGGACTATAGTCATGAGCTACCATTCCTGACTAATTTTTTTTTAATTGTAGAAATGAAGTCTCACCAAGTTGCCCATACTGGTCTCAAATCCCTGGGCTTAGGCAATCCTCTCACCTCTGCCTACCAAAGTGCTGGGATTACAGGCATGAGCCATTCATAGGGCTCTTTTTTTTTTTTTTTTTTTTTTTTTTGAGTTGGGCTCTCACTCTGTTGTCCAGGTTGGAGTGCAGTGGCACAATCACAGCTCACCCCAGCCTCAAACTCCTGGGCTCAAGCAATCCTAATGCCTCAGCCTTCTGAGTAGCTGGGACTACAGGAACCTGCCACCATGTTCAGCTATTTTTTTTTTCTTTTTAATTTTCTTTTGAATTAGACTCTCACTCTGTTGCCCAAGCTGGAGTGCAGTGGCACGCTGACAGTCACCGAGCCTTGACCTGCTGGGCTCAGGCAATACTTCCACCTCAGCCTTCCAAGTAGATGGAACCACAGGCACTTGCCACCACACCCAGCTAATTTTTTAAATTTATTGCAGCAAAGTCTCTCCAAGTTGCCAGGCTGGTCTTGAACCCATGGCCTCAGACAATCCTCTTGCCTCCACCTCTCAAAGTGCTGGGGTTACAGACGTGAGCCCCTGCACCTGGCTTTTTTTTTTTTTTTTGTAGAGATGAAGTCTTGCTATGTTGACCAGGCTGGTCTTGAACTCCTGTGCTCAGGCATTCTCCCATCTTAGTCTGTATTACACAAGAGTTATACATTTTCAGCAGGTTTTGGGGGAAAACTATATGTACTTATGAGGGGGAGCTGAGTACATGGGCAATGGGTAAACATATATGTACCATACATACCATGTTCACTTCTGGGGGGCATTTAACATGAAAAAGAGATGGAATTTCGATTGGGCACAGTGACTCACACCAATGTTTCAGAAGGCTGTGGCAGGAGAATTTATTTAGGCCAGGAGTTCAAGACCAGCCTGGACAAGATAGTGAGACCACCATCTCTACAAAAAATAAAAAAATTAGCCTAAGCCGGGCTTGGTGGCTCAGCGTGTAATCCCATGCCTTGGGATGCTGAGGTGAGTGGATTGCCTGAGACCGCGGGTTTGAGACCCGCCTGGGCAACTTGGGGAGACCTAATCTCTGCAATTAAAAAAAAAAAAAAAATTAACCAGGCGTGGTAGCACGCACCTGTAATACCAGCTACTCGGAAGGCTGAGGCGGAAGGATCACCAGAGCCCAGCAGGTAGAGGCTGCGGTGGCCGGAGTGGCCACTGTACTCTAGTCTGGGCAACAGAGCGAGACTCCAACTCAAAAAAAAAAAAAAATTAACCTGGTATGGAGGCACATGCCAGTAGTCCCAGCTACTCGGGAGGCTGAGGCAGAAGGATTGCCTGTGTGCGGGTGGTCAAGGCTGTGGTGCTGCACTTCAGCCTGGGTAACAAAGTGAGACCCTGTCTCTAAAAAATAAATAATTCT
The DNA here is from genome assembly GCA_027257055.1 of Cephalopachus bancanus. Taxonomy (NCBI): domain Eukaryota; kingdom Metazoa; phylum Chordata; class Mammalia; order Primates; family Tarsiidae; genus Cephalopachus; species Cephalopachus bancanus. Next base: position 8,994 of record JAPVLO010000549.1, on the reverse strand, counting down.
TGACAGTCACAGTGGCTCACATCCATAATCCTAGCACTTTGAGAGGCAGAGGAGAGAAAATTGCCTGAACCGAGGGGTTCAAGACCAGCCTGGGCAACTTGGCAAGACCTTGTCTCTAAAATAAGTCAAAGAATTAGCCAGGTGTGGTGGTGCACGTTTGTGGTTCCAGCAACTTGTAAGGCTGAGGTGGAAGAATCAACTGAGCCCTGCGGGTCAAGGCTGCAGTGGTCATGAACTTGCCATTGCACTCCAGCCTGGGCGATAGAGTGAGACTCCAACTCAAAAAAAATAATTTTATAATGCTAAAAAATGAGGTTTTATTTGACTCTTTACGTCAAAAGGCTAACTATAGAACATAAAGACAGTCTGTGTGCAACCTACATGAGCTGACTGAAACTGGCTTAAGATGTGCAGTTACTCATCAAAAGACAATGTTTGTAAGGCTGGTCTTTGTCCAATGAGTTGTAGTGATCTGGATTGTAAATCAGGATTAGGAGTCTGATAACTCCCGTTGTTAGGGAGTTTTGCAAGAGTTTGGCTTTTCTTGGAGGAATTTAGAAATTAGCTAAGCCAGCCAGATCCTGAACCCTCTACTTGTAGGTAACTTTTGTTTTCTTATCCTTAGGGTCCCTCTTAGTTGATAAGTGACATCTCAGCTCTCAGGACTTTACACCTCAGCAATGAAAGGCTAACTTCTTAATCCAGGGAGTGATGTGATGGTGTTTGCTTTTCTTTTTTTTTTTTTTTAATCGGAATCTCACTCTGTCGCCCAGGCTGGAGTACAGTGGCATGCTCACAGCCACCACAGCCTTGACCAGCTTGGCTCAGGCAATCCTTCCGCCTCAGCCTTCCAAGTAGCTGGAACCATAGGTGTGCACCACCATGACTGGCTAATTTTTTTATTTATTGTAGAGACGAGGTCTCACCAAGTTGCCCAGGTTGGTCTTGAAATCCTGGACTCAGGCCATCCCCTCACCTCTGCCTCTCAAAGTGTTGGGATTACAGGTGTGAACCACCGTGCCTGGCTGGTGTTTGCATTTTTGAAAGACCATGCAGGCTACAAAATGGAGTGGGTTGGCCGGAGTTGGATGAGGTGAAGGGGAGACAGTTTGTATGCTACTGCAGTCATTCAGGCAAGAGGTACAGGAACCTGGGATGAAGGCATAGGGGTGGAGATGCAGAGGTAAGAGATGTGGAAGATGCTTAACAGGTAGAACCAGCGGGACCTGGAGGTAGATTAGATTTGTGGTGAGTGCTAGTGGAGGAGAGAAGAAATTTGGAGGGAGAATGTTATTTTTCTGGTATGAGCAACTAGGTAGCAGGCAAAGCCAGTCCCTGAAAGACAGGCACCAAAGAAGAGGGTTTTTTTGTTTGTTTGGTGGTTTGGTTTTTATTTATTTATTTATTTATTTTTTGAGTTGGAGACTCACTCTGTTGCCCTGGCATGCTCACAGTCACCACAGCCTCAACCTGCTGGACTCAGGTGATCCTTCCACCTTAGCCTTCCAAGTTGCTGAAAACAGGCATGCGCCACCACACCCAGCTAATTTTTTTTTTTTTTTTTTTTTTATTTGGAGTCTCACTCTGTGGCCCAGACTGGAGTGCAGTGGCCGGGATGGCCGCTCCCGGCCACCGCAGCCTCGACCTGCTGGGCTCTGGCGATCCTTCCGCCTCAGCCTTCTGAGTAGCTGGAACTACAGGTGCACGCTACCACGCCCAGCTAATTTTTGATTTTATTATAGAGATGAGGTCTCGCCAAGTTGCCCAGGCGGGTCTCGAACCCACGGACTCAGGTAATTCACTCACCTCAGCCTCCCAAGGCACGGGATTACAATTTTTTAAATATATTGTAGAAATGAGGTCTTGCCAAGTTGCCCAGACTGGTCTCGAACCCCTGAGCTAAGGTAACCCTCTCACTTCTGCTTCCCAAAGTGCTGGGATTATAGGCATGAGCCACTGCGCCCGGCTAAGGAAGGGTTTGGTGGGAGAATGTCAAGGGCTCTGTTTGGATACACTGAAGCTGAATTGCTTGTAAGGATTGCAGAGCATAAGCAAATATGTAAGCAGATTGATTTTAAAAATATGTTACAAAATACATGAACTCAAGTGATGTATAATAACAATGATGTATTGATGAAATTTTCAGTTCATGAGTGAAAAGATGTACATGCATATTTTATTTAAAAGTGTCCAGTAGCCGGCTCGGTGGCTCAGCCTGTAATCCCATGCCTTTGGGAGGCTGAGGTGAGTGGATTGCCTGAACTCGCAGGTTCGAGACCCACCTGGGCAACCTGGAGAGAACTCATCTCTACAATAAATCAAAAAATTAGCCCGGCATGGTAGTGCATGCCTGTAGTTCCAGCTACTTGGAAGGCTGAGGTGGAAGGATTGCCAGAGCCCAGCAGGTCGAGGCTGCGGTGGCCGGGAGCAGCCACTGCACTCCAGTCTGGGCGAGAGAGTGAGACTCCAACTCAAAAAAATAAATAAATAAATAGATAAATAAATAAAGTGTCCAAAAATGTTACTCAGGGTAATTATGACCCCCCAAAAAATCATCCAGTCAGGTTTGGTGGCTCAGCCTGTAATCCTGTGCCTTTGGGAGGCTGAGATGAGTGAATTGCCTGAGCCCGCAGGTTCGAGACCCGCCTGGGCAGCGAGACCTCATCTCTACAATAAATTTTTTAAAAAAATCCGCTGGGCATGGTAGCGCATGCCTGTAATTCCGGCTATTTGGAAGGCTGAGGTAGGTGGAAGGATCGCCGGAGCCCAGCAGGTCGAGACTGTGGTGGCCGGGAGCGGCCATTGCACTCCAGGCTGGACCAGAGTGAGACTCCAACTCAAAAAAAAAAAAAATCATCCAATCAGTCCACATGAAGATTCTTTGTAGTTTCCAGGTGGTATCTCTTCCTGTCCAGATCCAAGAACCATCACTTCATGTTTTTTTGTTTTTAGAGATAGAGTCACAGTCTGTCGTCAGGCTGAAGTGCAGTGGTTGGATCATAACTCATTGCAGCCTCGAATTCCTGAGTTCAAGCTCTCCTGCCTCAGTCTTCCAAGTAGCTGAAACTACAGACTCACACCACCATGCTTGGCTATTTAAAAACACTTTTGTAGAGATGGGGGTCTCATTATGTTGTCCAGACTGGTCTCAAATTCCTGTCCTCAAGATATCCTTCCGCCAGGCTCGGTGGCTCAGCCTGTAATCCCAGCACTTTGGGAGGCCGAGGCGAGTGGATTGCTTGAGCCCGTGGGTTCAAGACCACCCCGGGCAACTTGGTGAGACCTCGTCTCTATAATAAATCAGAAAATTAGCCGGGCATGGTAGTGCACGGCTGTAGTTCTAGATACTTGGAAGACTGAGGCGGAAAGATCACTGGAACCCAGCAGATTGAGGCTGCGGTGGCCAGGAGCCTGCCACTGCACTCCAGCCTGGGCGACAGAGTGAGACTCCAACTCAAAAAAAAAAAAAAAATACTAACTGACCTGAGAAAGCTCAAGGTCTGTACATCAGCAGGAGGGAAGAGAGAATGTTAATGGGAAGAACCTGTTGAGTATTGAGGTATTATGTCATGTATAGGTTTGGGCCATTGTTCCTGGCTCATAACCACCATAGCCGTTGTTACAGTCTTTTGTTATGATGCTGGGTGTGTTGGGCCTGAGGGGCAGGCCTCAGGAACAGAATCTCTCTGACCATGTGTCCTCCTTTCACCTGCCCCAAGGCAAGACTCTAATCTGCCCCTACCTTCTGAGTGTGGGTTTTAAGACCTTCCCTCAGCCTGTAATCCCGCGCCTTTGAGAGGCTGAGGTGAGTGGATTGTCTGAGCCCGCAGGTTCGAGACCCGCCTGGGCAACTTGGGGACACCTCATCTCTATAATAAATCAAAAAATCAGCCGGGCGTGGTAGCAGCCACTGCACTCCAGTCTGGGTGACAGAGTGAGACTCCAACTCAAAAAAAAAAAAAAAAGACCCTCCCTAGAAGATGTTCTACCTTACACCTTAGCAAAAGGAATGTTGAAGTCATGAAGTTTCCATAAAATCCCAAGACCAGACGACTTGGGTTCAGGGAACTTCTGTACAGCTGAACACATGGAGGTTCCTGGAGAGTGGCACCCAGGGAGGGCATGGATGCTCCATGCCCTTCCCCCATCCCTCACCCTATGTGTCTCCTCCTCTGTATCCTTTGTGATTTTTTTTCCCTTTGTTTTTGTATTTTGGGTTTTTTTGAGTTGGAGTCTCACTGTCTACCAGGCTGAAGTGCAGTGGCACACTCAAGGCCACCTCAGCCTCGACCTGCTGGGCTCAGGCAATCCTTCTGCCTCAGCCTTCCAAGCTCTGTAATAGCCTTTATTTTTTTTAATTTATTTTTTTTTTTATTAGTTGGAGTCTCACTCTGTCACCAGGCTGGAGTGTAGTGGCACACTCATGGCCACTCCAGCTTCAACCTGCTGAACTCCGGCGATCCTTCCATCTCAGCCTACCAATTAGCTGGAACTACAAGCACGTGCTACCATGCCTAGTTAATTTTTTATTTGTTTATTGTAGAGAGGAGGTCTCACCAAGTTGCCTGGGCTGGTCTCAAACCCGCAGGCTCAGGAATTCACTTGCCTCGGTCTCCCTAAGTGCTGGAATTACAGGCTGAGCAACGGAGCCCAGCCAATATCTTTTATTATTATAGTGGTAAGTGTTTCCCTGAGTTCTGTGAGCTACTCCAGGAAATTAGTTTAACCCAAAGAAGAGGTCATGGGAATCCCAACCTGAAGCCGGTAGGTTAGAAGATCTGGAAGCCCAGACTTGCAACCAGTGGACCAGGTGGGTCTTTGCCAGGTCTTTGTGGCATGAATCTTCCTCTTCCCCTCTCTTCTTCTCAACTTTGTTTTAAAACTTTGTTAGGTGCTCTGAAATCCACTTCAGGGTGGATGGAGTCAAAGAGCTCACAAATTTTGCACTGTATTCCACCACAGCAGGGTGCAATCTTGGGGGCTGAGCCTTCACCCTGTGGGATCTGACACTATCTTCCAGTAGATGGTGTAGGAATTAAATTATAAGACACCCAGCTTGTATCTGCAGCTTGGTTTATGGGGGAAAACCTTTCGTCATAGAAGTCTGTGTTGATGATTATTATAGTAGTGTGAATAAAAGAAAAACATGGCTTGGTAGTTTTCCCAAAGCAGCTGTGGAACAACCTTCTTGGAAGCTCTAAGAGGATAAGCAGAGCTACTCCCAAGGGAAACCTGGCATGTAGTACAGAGTCTGGGCACAGATGGGGTAACTTCCCTGGGTGCCAGTGAGCTTGTGGAGCGATGCCATCGGTGAGGACACTCAGAGTGAAGGACGCCTTTGACCATCTGCCACCCTGAGGTTACAGAGATACCAGCATAGTTGGAACAGAGAGTGGGGGGAAAGGGGCACCCACACAGGGTCCACACATATACCTCAAGTTCAAGGCTCAAGCCAATAATGTGTGATCTACAAAAGAAATACCTCCCTGGCCCACTCTTTGTAATGCATGCCTATAATCCCTGTGTTTTGGGTGACCAAAGCAGGAAAATTGCTTGAGGCTAGGAGTTGAAGAACAGCCTGGTCAATGTAGAGAGAACCCAGCTCTACAATAAATTAATTTTTTAAAATAGAGAGAGAGAGAGAAAGTGAATGAGAGAGAGAGAGAGAACCCACGTCTGTTGTGTCCACTGCTGTATTCCTAGTAACTAGCACGGTGCAACCCCTTTACAGAGCCCCAGCTCCAGATAATTGGCACGTAAGTGTTTCCTACATTGAATAAATGTTTATTACATTGAATTTGCAACTTGCATAAAAAGGAAGCAAGATAAGCCGGTCTAGGTGGCTCAGCCTGTAATCTCACGCCTTTGGGAGGCTGAGGTGAGTGGATTGCCTGAGCCCGCGGGTTCAAGACCCGCCTGGGCAGCGAGACCTCATCTCTACAATAAATCAAAAAATCAGCTGGGCATGGTAGCGCATGCCTGTAATTTCGGCTACTTGGAAGGCTGAGGTGGAAGGATCGCCGGAGCCCAGCAGGTCAAGGCTGTGGTGGCCGGGAGCGGCCATTGCACTCCAGTCTGGGTGACAGAGCGAGACTCCAACTCAAAAAAAAAAAGAAAGGAAGCAAGATGTTATCAAATGCAATAACTTGTTTTTTCCTTTTTTTTTTTTATGAGTTGGAGTCTCACTCTGTCGCCCAGACTGGAGTGCAGTGACCGGGATGGCCGCTCCTGGCCACTGCAGCCTCGACCTGCTGGGCTCTGGCGATCCTTCAGCCAAGTAGCTGAAACTACAGGTGCGTGCTACCACACCCAGCTAATTTTTTTATTTATTGTAGAGATGAGGTCTCACCAAGTTGCCCAGGCGGGTCTCGAACCCGTGGGCTCAGGCAATCCACTCACCTCAGCCTCCCAAGGCACGGGATTACAGGCTGAGCCCCCGAGCCTGGCTGTTTTTTCCTTTCATGACTAATTTTTTCCTAAGGAGCAGTGACCAGGGAAAAGAAGATGGTTCCCTAAACCTCCTATAAAGGGTGTATCTTCCTGGATCTCTGACATTGCTTTTTGGAGTGGTAATGGATCTTACACAAGAAGTGACCCTATCCTGGGAGGTCTGTCTACCCAAATGGAGGGTGTAGTGATACTGAGTGCTGCTGCCTCTTTGGTAACTGGGACTGGGAACCCAAAAGAGATGTCTTCAGGTTCAATCGCAGGGATAGGGGAAAAGGGAGTGTGAGTGCATAATCTCTCTTTAATGTAACATTTTCCATCTTCTATTTCCCATCAGAGAAATAATAATAAAATATAGAAAAGCAGCCAGGCTCAGTGGCTCAGCCTGTAATCCCTCTCCTTTGGGAGGCTGAGGTGAGTGGATTGCCTGAGCCCGCGGGTTCGAGACCTGCCTGGGCAGGCAAGACCTCATCTCTGCAATAAATCAAAAAATTAGCCGAGCGTGGTAGCGCGCGCCTGTAATTCCGGCTACTTGGAAGGCTGAGGCAGAAGGATCACCGGAGCCCAGCAGGTCGAGGCTGCGGTGGCCAGGAGCGGCCACTGCACTTCAGTCTGGGCAACAGAGACTCCAACTCAAAAAAAAAAAAAAAATAAATTATATATATATATATATATGCACATTTCTTTTTTTTTTTTTTTTTTTTTTTGAGTTGGAGTCTCCGTCACCCAGACTGGAATGCAGTGGTATGCTCCGAGTCTCGACCTGCCGGGCTCCAGCGATCCTTCTGCTATCACGCTACCACGCCGGGCTAATTTTTTATTTATTGTAGAGACAAGGTCTCACCAAGTTGCCTGGGCGGGTCTCGAACCCACGGGTTCAGGCAATCCACTGGCCTAGACCTCCTAAAGTGCTGGGATTACAGGCTGAGCCACCGAGTCCGACCGCATTTCTTTCTTTTAACCCACTCTAGTCCACTTAAATGACCAGTTATTTCTAAGTCTGGATCTGAACATTTCCATTATGAGAGACTGTCCAGACCCTTCTTTCAGTTCCATGTGTAGTAATAAGATTTCGTGACACTGGCACGTGGTTAGAAATAACATTCCACCGGGTTCGGTGGCTCAGCTTGTAATCCTGCGCCTTTGGGAGGCTGAGGTGAGCGGATTGCCTGAGCCCACAGGTTTGAGACCCGCCTGGGCAGCGAGACCTCATCTCTACAATAAATCAAAAAATCAGCCAGGCATGGTAGTGCGCGCCTGTAGTTCCGGCTACTCGGAAGGCTGAGGCGGAAGGCTCGTCGGAGCCCAGCAGGTCGAGGCTGTGGTGGCCAGGAGCAGCCACTGCACTCCAGTCTGGGGGACAGAGTGAGACTCCAACTCAAAAAAAAAAGAAATAACATTCCTTGCAGCTGGGCATGGTGGCTCAAGCTTGTAATTCCAGCACTTTGAAAGGCCAAAGAGAGAGGATTGGCTGAGCCCAGGGGTTTGAGATCAGCCTGGGCAACTTGGTGAAACCTCATCTCTACAATAAATCAATTTTTAAGACATTAACTGAGTATGGTGGCGCATGCCTGCAATTCCAGCTACTTGGAAGGCTAAGGTGGAAGGATCGCCTGAGCCCAGCAGGTCAAGGCTGCAGTGGCCATGAGCATGCCACTGTACTCCAGCCTGGGCAACAGAGTGAGACTCTGACTCAAAAAATAATAAACACATAAAAATATAGAAATACCACTCCTATAGTAGTCTGAGAAACAAAGGTGATACTTGGCCTCTGAAAGTGCCCTCAAGTTCGATGTCACACAAGCATTCTCAGCCCAAATTGCTTTCCCTTCTACTTCAATCTGTGCCTTAGCTGCATTTGGATAGTTTGGGAGAGAAGGGAAAGGAAGGGGGAGATGGTAAAAGAGACTCCAGCCATCTGTTTAGAGGTAATGTCAGGAGCTCTCTTATCCTTCCGAGAACTGGAAAATCACTCGGGAAGTAATTATTACACGATTTTTTTAAATCTCTATTCATCTTTGGGCAGAAAATACAAATAGGAATTTTCCAGTGTCCCACATTTGAAGACCTTTGTGTTCTCAAAAGAATCTCAGTTGATATCATTTGGGAGGGGAGCTCTACTCCTCTGTCTCAGGGAAACCTTTTAGAAATAATTATTTGGGGTTGGGCGTGGCGGTTCACACCTATAATCCTACCACTTTGGGAGGCTGAGGCGAGAAGATTGCCTGAGCCCATAGGTTCGAGACCTCGAGACCAGCCTGGGCAACTTGGCAAGACCTTATCTCTACAATAAATCAAAAAATTAGCCAGGCTTGGTGTCGCGTGCTTGTAGTTCCAGCTACTTGGAAGGCTGAGTCAGTAGGAATGCCTGAGCCCAGCAAGTCGAGGCTTGCCGCTGAGCATGCCACAGCACTCCAGCCTGGGCAACAGCGTGAGACTCCAACTCACTGCCATGCCCGGCTTATTTTTTTGATTTGTTGTAGAGACAAGTTCTCACCAAGTTGTCCAGGTTGGTCTCAAACCCCAGAGCTCAGGCAATCCTCTCAC